>JAESUZ010003871.1:0-1215000 GCA_017311185.1 Proteles cristata cristata
AGGATCTTGTTGAGAATTTTTTGCATCCGTATTCATCAAGGATATTGGCCTGTAGTTCTCTTTTTTTGCTGGATCTCTGTCTGGCTTGGGAATCAGTGTGATGCAGGCTTCATAAAATGAGTCCGGGAGTTTTCCTTCGCTTTCAATTTTTTGGAATAACTTGAGAAGAATTGGGATTAATTCTGTTTTAAATGTCTGGTAGAATTCCCCAGGGAAGCCATCAGGTCCAGGGCTCTTATTTGTTGGGAGATTTTTGATGACTGATTCAATTTCTTCACTTGTTATGGGTCTGTTCAGGTTTTCTATTTCTTCCCGTGTGAATTTTGGTAGTGGGTGTGTGTTTAGGAATTTGTCCATTTCTTCTAAGTTGTCCAATTTATTGGCATATAATTTTTCATAGTATTCCCTGATAATTGCTTGTATTTCTGAGGGGTTGGTTGTAATAAGTCCATTTTCATTCTTAATTTTGTCTATTTGGGTGCTCTCTCTTTTCTTTTGGATAAGTCTGGCTAGAGGTTTGTCAATTTTGTTTACTTTTTCAAAAAACCAACTCTTGGTTTCATGGGTCTGTTCAATTGTTTCTTTGGTCTTTATGTTGTTTATTTCTGCTCTAATTTTTTACTATTTCTCTTCTTCTACTGGGTTTAGGGCGTTCTTGTTGCTCTGCCTCTAGTTCCTTTAGGTGAGCTGTTAGATTTTGGACTTGCGCTTTTTCCTAATCTCTTGAAATAGGCCTGGAGAGCAATGTACTTTCCTCTTAGGACTGCCTTTGCCGCATCCCATAGATTTTGAATTGTTGTGTTTCCATTTTCATTTGTTTCCATATATTTTTTAATTTCATCTCTAATTGCCTGATTGGCCCATTCATTCTTTAGAAGGGTGTTCTTTAACCTCCATGTTTTGGAAGTTTTCCAGACTTCTTCCTGTAATTGATTTCAAGTTTCAAAGCATTGTGATCCGACAGTGTGCATGGTATGATCTCTATTCTTTTATATTTATTGAGGGCTGCTTTATGTCCCAGTATGTGATCTATCTTGGAGAATGTGCCATACACACTTGAGAGGAAAGTAAATTCCCTGGCCTCAGAATGTAAAGTTCTATATATATCCGTCAGGTCCATCTGGTCCAATGTGTCTTTCAAATCCATTATTTCTTTAGTGATTTTCTGTCTGGTTGACCTATCCATTGCTGTAAGCGGAGTATTAAAGTCCCCTGCTATTAGCACATTCTTATCTATAAGCTTGTTTCTGTTTGTGATTAATTGTTTTATATATTTAGGTGCTCCCATATTCGGTGCGAGACATTTATGATTGTTAGTTCTTCCTGATGGATGGACCCAGTAATTATTATGTAGTGCCCTTCTTCATCTCTTGTGATTGTCTTTAATTTAAAGTCCAGTTTGTCTGATATAAGTATCGCTACTCCGGCTTTCTTTTGGTTCCCTGTAGCATGATATATATTTCTCCATCCCCTTACTTTTAATCTGAAGGTATCTTCCCGTCTAAAATGAGTTTCTTGTAGACAGCATATAGATGGATTTTGTTTTTAAATCCATTCTGCTACCCTATATCTTTTGATTGGAGCATTCAGCCCATTTACATTCAGTGTTATTATTGAAATATGTGGGTTTAGAGTCTTTGTATCTTTGTAGGGTTCATGTTTGTGGTGGTGTCTCTGGAATCTTTGTTCCTTGCAACCTTTCCTTCAAAGCATCCCCCTCAGGATTTCTTGTAGGGCTGGCTTCGTGGTGACAAATTGCTCAAGTTCTGTTTGTTTTGAAAGTTTTTATCTCCTTCTGTTTTTGAATGATCTTTTGGACAAAGAGGTTTATGGCTGCATATTTTTACTGTTCATCACATTGAAGATCTCTTGCCATTCCTTTCTGGCCTGCCACGTTTCAGTAGATAGGTCTGTCACCACTCTGATGGGTTTCCCTTTGTATGTGAGGGCCCTTTTCTCCCTAGCTGCTTTCAAAATTCTCTCTTTGTCCTTGTATTTTGCCATTTTTACGATGATATGTCGTGCAGAAGATCGATTCAAGTTACGTCTGAGAGGAGTCCTCTGAGCCTCTTGTATTTCCACATTGACTTCCTTCCCCAGGTCGGGGAAGTTCTCTGCTATAATTTGTTCCAGGACTCCTTCAGCACCTTTCCCTCTCTCTTCCTCTTCTGGGATTCCTATGATACGGATATTGTTGCGTTTGACCGTGTCGCTGAGCTCTCGAATTCTTTTTTCCTGTTCCTGGATCAGTTTGTCTCTTTTTTTGTCAGCTTCTTGTTTTTCTATAATGGTGTCTTCTAAATCACTTATTCTCCTTTCTGCCTCTTCAAGCCGTGCATTGGAGGCCTCTAATTTATTATGGATCTCATTTATCGCATTTTTTAATTCTTCATGCCTATTTTTATTTTCCATTCTGTCTGTAGCCATAGTTTCTTTGATGTCGCCTATGTTTTTTTCAAGCCCTGCTATTAATTTCACCATTATTATTCTAAAATCTTGTTCACTTATGCTGCTGATATCTGTTTTGAGCAGTTCATTAGCTGTCATTTCTTCTTGGAGTTTCTTTGGAGGAGAGCTCTTTCGTTTCATCATTTTAGTTAGCTTTCCGGCTCTTGTTGGTTTTAAAGACCTGTTATGCTCTCTGTTTCTATGAGCACTGCTATATCCAAGAAACTCTTTGACTTTCCAGGGCCTATCCTTTCAGAGATTGTTTTTTGAATGGTATCCCTCGGTCACTCTTGTTGGGACCTTAGTTATTTTATTTTCCTATTCGTAGTGATATTTGGGACTCTTCACCTTGTGTACTCTAGCTTGTTTCTTGAGGTAGCCCTGGAAAAGAAAACAGACAGACAGACACACAGGGAGCAGGAGCACACAAACGCACAGGCTGATTCAACTAACATGCAAAGTGAGAGGGAAAACGAAAAAGTTAATAGAAAAGACGGAGGAGGGAGGGCGAATAGGGAGCATAAAATACATAAAAGGGGTCAAAAAGGGGAAAAGAAAAGGAAAAAAGAAGAAAACCGATGGACAAAGAACGGTTTAAAGCATATACCTGGATTTCCCAGCTACAGTTAAATAGCCGTGTGTATGCAGTGCTGGTTGAAGAGCATAGAGAAAAAGAGAGAATGCAGGGTGAGACAAGGCAGATTTGGAAATAGAATGAACAGGCAGAAGGGATAAGAAACTTTTTTCAAAGAGGTAAAGGGTAGGATGTGGTTGGATAGGTGAGAGAAGGATGCTGGAATTATCCAGAGAAACTATATAGTCTAATTACTCCTGAGAGAAATAGCTGAAAAAGTCGGTAGGTGTAGAATTTACATTTACAGAATGGACTTGTGATTGTTTAAGCAAGCTGGCGACCAGAGTTAATCAGGTCAGTGTTTTGGGGAAAAAAGCGAGAAAAGAGAAAAGAAGAAGAAAAAAAGAGAAAAGAAAGGGGAAAAAGAAAAAAAAAGGGAGGAGGGCACCTCTCAGGCAGAGATGGGCGTGGCGTGATCCGATGCCTCAGGCGGGGGTTCTGCCTTGGCGATTGTGGGGAGGAGAGTGACGGTGCTCCAGTCCCTTCTTGAACCCCGCGCTGCAGCTCGCTTTTTTTTTTTTTTTTGGCGTGTCAACTCCCCGTTCCGGGGACGCAGCCGCAGTTGGTTGCACTCTTCAACCCAGGCCAGTTCTAATCTCCAAATCCCAGCCCGCGCCCCGCTGAAGTTGCCTTAGACACAGCTTCCCAGACAACCCCCTCGGGCTATTCCAGGCTCCCTGCTGAGCTCTGGGGGCGGAGTCAGGATCGCTGCTTTCTTCTCTGGTCGGCTCTGGTGCGCATGCGCGGGGGCTTGCCTGCAGCGTCCGCGTAGCCTGAGCCCGCTGGAGTGAGGAAAACCGGGTCTCTCTATGGCTCGTCACCCGAAACACGAACTCACAGGCAAATTTCCCAGTTTTTAGCTCTTTGCCTTCCCTCTCGAGTTCCAGCCAGCCAGGAGCGCGGACGCCTGGTGTCTGCGCGTCTCCTTCAGGGGTCCCAGCCGCCCTGGAGCTACAATGGCGGCAAGCGCGCCGCCGCTGGAGTGAGGAAAACCGGGTCTCTCTATGGCTCGTCACCCGAAACACGAGCTCACAGGCAAATTTCCATTTTTTAGCTTTTTGCCTTCCCTCTCGAGTTCCAGCCAGCCAGGAGCGCGGATGCCGGGTGTCTGCGCGTCTCTTTCAGGGATCCCAGCCGCCCTGGAGCTACAATGGCGGCAGGCGCACCCGCTCCGCTTTAAAACCCCACCTCCAGGAGCGGCACAAAGAAGCAGTTTGTGTGCTCAGCCTCCCCCAGGACCAGTTGTCGCGAGGGGACCTGGTGTGCAGATATTTGGCAAGTACGGTCTTTCTATGCACCGAGCGGAGATTTTTCTGTCTCGGACTCTCTCCTTTTCCCCTCTCACTCCCCGTAGAGGGTAGAGGGGGATCGCCTCCCACCCTGGAGGCTCCGATCCCGGCCCGATTTTACCTTCCCGGTTCGCACTCACGTTAGAAGGCTTTCTCAGTGGATTCTGCGTCCTTTTTTCTCCCAGTCTCTCAGGTTTTGTATGGTTTCCAATGGCTTCAGATCTTTTCTGTGTGATGTATGGGCGCGAGTGCAAGTACGGAGCTCCTTACTTCTCCGCCATCTTGCCTCCCTCCTCCAGCTCCACTATTTTTCTAATGATCCTGCCCATTTCACGCACCTCAGTCACACTCTTATGTCCACTACTCAATCCACTGAAAAGTTAGCCATTTCAAAAATAGCACTATGTACCTGAAAGCCACTCCCTTGCATGCATCACTTCAGTGCTCATTTATTTTACATTGGAAACAGATTTAATATCTGAAAACAGATTTTGAAATAGAGAGTTCCGTCCAGAATGCTTACAGGGGAGTACTGTTCGTTGACATACCTGTCTGGAAAGACTGGACAGGAGGACTATTACAAAGCTGTGCAACCAACACAGCAAATCCTACACCCAGATCCCTTCAGTCTCAAGGCACCCATCCTCCAGCTACCAAACATAAAATCTTGATAGTTGGTTGTTCACAGCTGTATTCCTCTCTGCAAATCATTTTAGTCACAGGAAACTGTTTTCTTCAAGGCTATTCATCTTTCCAGGAGTGACCAGAAGATTGGATGATGCGGAGATAGAAAGGCCTAGTCCTTTGCCTCAACTTGGAACCATCCTGAAGGGCCATCCTATAAACAGAGCTCCTTGTAGGATTTTGGGTGTTGAGTTTTATAAGCTCTTTATAGACTTGAGATACTAACCCTTTATCATATACATCATTTGCAATTATTTTCTCCCATTCTGTATGTTGCCTTTTAGTTTTGTTGATTGTTTCCTTCGCTGTGCAAAAGTTTTTCATTTTGATGAAATCCCAATAGTTTTATTTTTTATTTTTGTGTTTGTTTCCCTTGACTCAGGAGACATATCTAGAAAGACGCCACTATGGCCCATGGCAAAGACACTACTGCCTGTATTCTCTTCAAGGGTTTTAATGATACCCTGTCTCATACTTAAATCTTTAATCCATTTTGAATTTATATTTGTGTATTGTGTAAGAATGTGGTCCGGTTTCATTCTTTTGCATGTCACTGTCCAATTTTCCCAACACCATTTGTTAAAGAGACTGTCTTTTTCTTATTGGATATTCCTTCTTGCTTTGTTGAAGATTAATTGACCATATAGTTGTGGATTCATTTCTGGGTTTTATATTCTGTTCCATTGGTCTATGTATTTATTTCTGTGCCAGCACCATGCTGTTTTGATTACTACATCTTTGAAGTATAACTTGAAATCTGAAATTGTGATGTCTCCAGCTTTGCTTGTATTTTCAAGGTTGTTTTGGCTATTTGGGGTCTTTAGTGATACCATGAAAATTTTAGGATTGTCTGATCTAGCTCTGTGGAAAATGTTGGTGGTATTTTGATAGGGATTGCATTAAATGTGTACATTGCCTTGGTATACACATGTAGTATAGACATTTTAACAATTTGTTCTTCTAATCCATGAACATGGAGTGTCTTCCCATTTCTTTTGTCATCTTCATTCTCTTTTATCAGTGTTTTATAGTTTTCAGAATACAAGTCTTTGCCTCTTTATTCCTAGGTATCTTTGTGTTTGTAGTGCAATTGTAAACGGGATTGATTCCTTAATATCTCTTTCTGATGCTTCATTATTGGTGTGTAGAAATGAAAGACTTCTGTATGTTGATTTTGTATCCTGCCAGCAGAAGGATGGAAATAATGAAGATTAGATTAGAAATAAATGATATAGAACCTAAAAAAAAAAAACCCAAAGAAACAACAGAATAGATCAATGAATACAGAAGCTTATTCTTTGAAAAAATTAAGAAAATTGATAAACCTCTAGTCAGACATATCACAAAGGAAAGAGAAAAGACGAAAATAAGTAAAATCACAACTGAGAGAGAAAAAAATAACAACCAAAACAAATGAACTATCCTAGCTGAAGCAGTAAGAAATAGAAAACTTGAACAGACCAATAACCAGCAAAGAAATCAAACCAGTAACCAAAAAAACTCACAACAAACAAAACTCCAGGGCCAGATGGCTTCACATAGGAATTCTACCGAACAGTTAAGTAAGAGTTAATACCTATTCTTCTCAAACTATCCAAAAAATAGAAAAGGAAGGAAAACTTCTACATTCATTCTATGAGGCCAGCATTATACTGATACCAAAGCCCCATAAAGACTCCACTAAGAAAGAGAACTATAGGCCAATATCCCCAATAAATATGGATGCAAAAATTCTCAATAAAATGCTAGCAAATGGAATCCAACAATAGATTTAAAAAAAGTATTCAGGAGCTCGGGGGTGGCTCAGTTAGTTGAGTGTCTGACTTTGGATTAGGTCATGATCTCAGTAATGTCACCCTGTCAATGTGAAGCTCACTTCAGATCCTTTGTCCCCCTTTCTCTGCCCCTCCCCCACTGTGCTCTCCAAATAAATAAATAAATATTTTTAAAAACATAATTCACTGCAATCAAATGGAGGTTATTTCTGTGTTGCAAGGGTGATTCGATATTCACAAATCAATCAATGTGATACATCACATTAATAAAGCATAAGAATCAGATGATCATTTCCACAGAGGCAGAAAAATATTTGGCAAAGTACAACATCTATTCATGATAACAAAAAATCTCTCAACAGAGTAGGTTTAGAGGGAACATACCTCAACATAATAAAAGCTATATGAAAAACCTACAGCTAACACCATCCTTAATGAGGAAAAACAGAACTTTTCCCCTAAGGTCAATAACATGACAGGGATGTCCATTCTCCCCACTGTTATTGAACATAGTACTGGAAGTCTTAGCGTCAGCAGTTAGAAAACAAAAATAAATAAATAAATAAATAAAAGCACCCAAAATCGGCAAGTCCTCGTAAAACTTTCACGATTTGCAGATGACATGTTACTCTATACAAAAAACCCAAAAGATCCCACCAAACAGGTCCTAGAGCTGATAAATGAGTTTTGTCATATTCTTTTAAAACATAATCTTTTGCTACTCTGTTTTCCTGTCGCCTGAACCCTAGAGCCTCAGAGTGTGGTAATAGACCAGCAGCCCCAACACCACGTAAGAGCTTGTTAGAAATACTGATTCTCACTGAGGATGATTCTCATCGCTCACCAAACTTAATGATTAAGAATCTGCTCTTGAATGAGGTTCCCACAAGCATACTAAGTTTAAGGAGGGAGGTGAGCAGCTAGCAACTTAAATCTCAGTTTTCACTTTTTTGGTAAAGTCTCTTAGGACTGCTGCAAAGATGAAATAAAACAAATATTCTGGTGACTGTGAAGCATGTTTCTGATCTGAATTATATGATGGTGGTTTACTCACTGTCCCAGCTCACCCATGCCCTCTTCTACATCTCACCTGTTCCTCTGCCTGAAAAACCCTTCCTCACTTCCTTCCAAGTATCTATCAGAATTATGGGCTGAATTGCATGCCCCCCAAATTCATATGTTGAAGTCCTGACCTTCAGTATCTCAGAATATGACTATTTGGAGACAAGGTCTTTAAAGAAGTGATTGGTTAAAATGAAGTCTTTGCGATGGGCCTGAATTCAAGAGAGCTGGCGTTCTTACAGAAAGAAGAGGGGCGCTTGGGTGGCTTAGTCCGTTAAGCGTTGGACTTTGACTCAGGTCCTGATCTTGCGGTTCCTGGGTTCGACCTTCACGTTGGGCTCTGTGCTGACAGCTTAGAGCCTGTAGCCTCCTTCACATTCTGTCTCCCTCTCTTTCTCTGCCCCTCCTCCACTCATACTCTCTCTCTCTCAAAAATAAAAATGAAACGTTTAAAATTAAAAAATAAAAAAAGAAAAAGAAAAGAAAGAAGCGATGAAGACACAGACACACACAGAGAAAGAACCATGTGAGGTCACAGGGAGAAGACGGCCACCTACAAGCCAAGGAGAGAGGTCTTGGAAGAAACCAACCTTGTCTACCAACATTTTTTTTTTTTTACAAATAGTTTATTGTCAAATTAGTTTCCACATAACACCCAGTGCTCATCCCCACAAGTGTCCTCCTCCATGCCCATCCCCCTCCCCCCCACATCCATCAGTCCTCAGTTTTTGTCAGCATTCAAGAGTCTCTCATGGTTTGCTTCTCTCCCTTTCCCCCACCATTTCCCCCTTCTTCTCCCCCTTGTTCCTCTGTCAAGTTCCTCCTAATCCTCCTATACGTGCAAACATATGATATTTGTCCTTCTCTGCCTGACTTATTTCGCTCAGCATAACACCCTCAAGGTCCATCCATGTTGCTACACATGGCCAGATTTCATTGTTTCTCATTGCCATGTAGTATTCCATAGTAGAGATAAACCACATCTTCTTGATCCATTCATCTGTTGATCCTGTCTACCAACATTTTAATCTTAGACTTTCTAGCCTCTAGAATTGGGAGGGAAATAAACGTGTGTTGTTTAAGCCACTCAGTCTGTGGTCTTTGTTAGATCAGCCCAGCGGACTAATACTTTGCCTTCCTGGCTTCAAGAAGTTTCAAGTGCTCTCTTATTCCCCACCCCAAACCCCAATTTACACAACTATCTGAGTGGAGTTTAAATTAACTTGGGACATGTGCAAGCTTTATATCTTCAGACATGTATTATGATTCTGGAGACTGGACAAACTCTATACACTACCCATTTTACTTGCCTTAGAATAAGTTAATCAAAATAAATTTGTTGATTGATTGTTTGAAAGAAGAATCCTAGTCAAGTGTGCAAGCCAGCCCAAGAATAATTCTGCCTCTAAATAAGCAAAACAGTGTTTGTACCCATTAAGCCTATATTGGTGTTAATCTCATGTTGTAATGTAGTGTTTGTAAATTCAGTTTGGGGGTAGCCAAACTGTGGAAATAAGTGAATCTTAAAGTCTTCCCTTTGGAAAAAAAAAATACTTGGGTGGCCCAGCTGGTTGAGTGTCCAACTTTGGCTTAGGTCATGATCTCACAGTCCATAAGTTCAAGCCCCACATTAGGCTTGCTGCTGTCAATGCATAGCCCTCTTCAGATCCTTTGTCTCCCTCTCTCTGCCCCTCTCTGTTTGCACTCCCTCAAAAATAAGTAAACATCTAAAAAAACCCAAGATTCTCTCTTCCTCATTAGTGTCTCTCCTTCACTCTTTCTCTCCCTATAAAATAAAAATAAAAACAAATAAATTTTAAAAATTCTAACTCCTTATTTTATTTGACCTCCCAGCTCTACTCCACCCCACAACAATGTGGGGTAAGCAAAGATGTTATTGCTTCTATTTGAAAGGTAAAAAGGCTGAAGTTCAGAAAGGTCTCACAGTTTAGCCAAGGTCTCAAACTAGTTAGTGGCCAGAATGTCCAGTGGGAAGTCTCTGGCGCTTTGACAACAACGAGGTCCTATGGTGAAGTTCTCAATGAAGGGTCTTCATAGAATAAAAAAGAGGAATCTCATGGCTCCCCACCCCATCATCCCCCCCCAGAAAAACAAAAAAGCACAAAAACCCCAGAGCTTGAATATGAATAAGCCAGAAACTATATTTTTCAACTCTCTACCACAACTTCTTAAATTTAAAACCAAAATTGAAAGCAATCTCCATAGAATTTCTCTGCGGAGAAATGACCTACTTCAGCTTATATTCCTCCCTGTATTTTCTCGGAGCCTTGGGAATTACCTTGTCCATGTATTTTCATTCAGAACGAATGCTCTAATATATTTCTTTAATCATCTGTTGCATCAGAGAATATTATTTCATGCATATTAAAGACCTGAGCATATAATAGACCAGTGTTCTGACTAATAAAAGCACTCAAAGCATGTCAGTAGTCTTATTGCTTTTCTTGGCTTCAGGATAGATGTGTTTTATTTGGCAAGTAATAATAATAATACAAATAATAATGATGATAATAGCACTTACACTAAACAAAAGGAATTATTTTATTTAAAAGGGTGCCATTGCCTTGTACAGATCATTATTCCTTTGAAGGGGTTGGCCCTTTACCCTACTTCCAGAGTGTTTTATTCCCCATTCAGGCACATCAATCAATGAGTACGAGGAGACTTCTCTGTGCCCAGTATCAAGCTGAGCACAAGTAATACAGACACAGCCTTTGCCTAGAATGTTTTCTAGTCTGATTTGGGTCTGTAAGACTTTCACAGAACAATGAAAAGTGCAAACCACAAACAGAGAAGTGAAGATCTTCATAGAGGGATGAGGCTTAAGTAGGATTTTGGTAGAAGAGAAAGATTGGGATGGGTGAACAAAAGGAAAGAGGGGGTCCTGGGCAAGGAGATGAGTAGGAAGAAAGGCACAACATTGGGTATTTATTTCGTAAACATTTACTCTCTAATTCACTTTTCTAGATGGGAGAGCCACAGAGATTAAAGACATGGCTTTTGTTCTAGAGTTAAAAGTAGAACAGATTCTAGCAGACTGTTGTATACAGAGTGATGGATGCCATGGAAAACCCAAGGGTGATAGGCTTGTTGACCTCAAAGAAGGGCCACATGACACGATGTGGGGAGAAACATGAGCACAAAGAAACTTTTCCCAGAGTTTCTCATGCCTAGGAGGAATCTTGAGCCCGGAAGGAATTAGCCAGAGGAAGGAGAGGAAGAGCATCCCAGGCAGAGGGAATCATTTGGTAAGGGCAAGTGGGAAAGAGGGAAGAGGGGAGTTAGTCATGTTTCAGTTTGGCCGGAGCAAGATGTGTGTGTGAGGCAGTGAGGGATGAGGCTGGAGACACAGGTGGGGCCAGGCTGAGAAGAATCCGGGAAATCATACCAAAGGATTCTGATGTTGCTCTGGAAGCAGCCGGGAACAAATAGCATATTCGTAAAAGAGCAAGAAGGAAGAAGGCCTGGTTGGAGCACAGGATTCTGTGAAGTTTAGAGAGAGAAAGAAAAAGAGAGAGAGAGAGAGAGAGAGAGAGAGAGGAGAGAGGGGAGGGGAGGGGAGGGGAGAAGAGAAGAGACGAGACGAGACGAGACGAGACGAGACGAGAAGAGAAGAGAAGAGAAGAGAAGAGAAGAGAAGAGAAGAGAAGAGGTGTGAAAAGAGAAAGCGATGGAGAATTTTGCTTGTCTTTCAGCTGGAAGATAATCTGGTCACTGGAGGTTCATGCTCTCCTTCTGGCATTTTTTTTTTGTGAGACTCATTTGACCTAAGCTTCGTGCACGTGATTATATATAGTCAAAATAATCAAATCAGATTGCGTGAATCCGGGCAATCACAGTCATACTCTCTGACTTTGCTAACATCATTTAACAATGACAAGTGGAAAATTAATGTTATATCCTCAATGATCTCAACCAATGCTGATCTTTCTCAAATAATGTTTTGTCCCAATTTCTCATGCATTCAAATTCATTGCATGAAATAACAGTTGGTAAAGTGAATCTGAGCATCAAAACTCGTACTCTTTATGTTTTAGTATCTTAATCACGATATATAGACTCAAAAATCTTTAGAAGCTGATCGACTAGCACTAAATTAGAACTGTAAAAAGTCAGTGGACATTGTCTTCTTTCCTTGACCTCTATCAGTCAACCACATTTGAATGATATTTACCCGTAAGGTGATGGAAAATGGAAATGTACAAGAGGAACGAAGAGTGGAGGATTTCATTGTAATCCTTTAGCCTGGCTCTGAAAATAAATTCACACAATCTTGCTATTCAGTTTGCCAGCTTGTAAAATGCCCTTAACGTTTTCCCACACAAATGCCCCAAGGATGCATGATGCAGCTAATGGCAACTTTTTGTATGACTTCAGGATTTATGACTGAAAATGGAATGTACTGTCATTTGGAGGCTTTATATCTTCCAAGAGTCAGTAAATAAGTATTGCCCATATCCTCCTACAACTTAGGAATGGGGTCTGGATATGATGAAAAATGAGATAGGTAGTATCTCTTTAATCTAATAGGCTCACGCAAGAGATCAAAAAAGCTTATTTGGGGGGAAACTTAAGGGATCGAGGTAAAATGAAAATGAATCTAAACTGTTTAAAAACTTTATGCAATGGAAGAATAGGATTTTTTTAAGCACACAATTTGGTTTCAGGAAAAGTAGATTCTGGGTCACAATATTTGATGAAATCTCAAAAAAGATTGAAAAAATAATACGAGAGAGGATCCAATGGAAAAGTGTTAGTAAATGATACACCTGAAATACATATAAAATATAAAAAATGCAAAATCTGCTCAAATTGTTCTGGGTCATGTAAAAAAATCTGGCAAAAAATATCATGGTAGAAAGAAGCACAGGCAAATATATTACCTTCTAATAAGGTTTAAAAGTGCTGACATTGGAAAATGAAAATAAACTTTATTTTAGCTTTTATTTTTTTAGTATTTTTTTTACAAATAGTTTATTGACAAATTAGTTTCCACATAACACCCAGTGCTCATCCCCGCCATGTGTAGCAACATGGATGGACCTCGAGGGTGTTATGCTGAGCGAAATAAGTCAGGCAGAGAAGGAAAAATATCATATGTTTGCACGTATAGGAGGATTAGGGGGAACTTAACTGAGGAACAAGGGGGAGAAGAAGGGGGGAAATGGAGGAGGAAAATAAACTTTTAAGAATATATATTATAAACGGTTCTGGAGATACATTTATGTTATTTTTTTGTTATGCCATTTTCCCTTGCATAGGAGTTCAGAAAACATCTTATGATTCTCAACACAACCCACAGCTTGGCTCATTGTATCAGTCTGCTCAGGTTACAATAACAAAATACCACAGAATCTTGTGGCTTAATCAACAGACATCTATTTTCTACAGTTCTGGAGGCTGAAGGCAAAGGTCAAGGTGCCATGGTTGCTTCCTGGTGAGGCCTCTCTTCTTGGCTTGGAGACAGCTGCCTTCTTTCTTGTCCTCAAGTGGCTTTTCCTCTGTCCATGTGTGGAGAGAGACCTCTGATGTCTTTTCCCCTTCTTATAAGGATACGAGTCTTACTGGATTAGAGCCCCACCCTAATGGCCTTATTTAACCTTAGTTGCTTGTTTATAGGTCCTGTCCCCAAATAGTCACATTGGGGTTGAGGCTTCAACATTAGTGTTTTTGTTTTTATAGGGGGCAAAACTCAGCCCAGAGCACTCATCAGTATCAACTCTGAGAACAGCTAAACCACAAATTAACTTATTAAAACTCTTACTAAGATAGTTTCTTCTACTCTCTTGGGTAATTTTATATAGACATTTTTAGTTACCCAAATCTTTATGGTGTCATGTGTAAACTCTAGATGCATTTATAAGAATATCAGCAATACTGACATAATTCTTTGGAGATTAAAGGAGCATTCTAATAAAAGCAGTGGATACAAAGTCTATCTGGGGACACTCAGATGGTGGAGGAGAGGCTTAATAAAGGAGAGGAATATAGCTAGATGGATGTAGGAATCAGCAGTAGTGTGACAGTGGAAGGAACCCAATTCATGCTTGTTTCTTCAGAGAGAATAACAGGCTTGGTGTTTAAAAGCTTACTGCTGTTATTTCTCTCACCCAGAGCTTCTAAGTGAACAAACAAGGCTTCACAGAAGGGAGCTCAACTACCTATATTCTTCCCCACTCAGTTCTGCCAATACTTTGGAGTAAAACCTCAGACAATTGGGATAATCCTTGGAATCCTCAATTTCCTCTTCTTTAAAGTGAAGTGTACATTGCAGTAAAACCTATTCTACTCCTAACAGTCCTGTTTGGAATTCTCTAAGACTTCCTTTTGGAGAATGTATGTTCTGGTTCCAATGTTTCTAGAACACTTACTATGTAACATATAGAAACCTTTTTTCTCCTTTTAGGTATAAGCAGTTCAGCAATGCCAAACTTGATGCCCAACTTGATTGAATTCTGAGGTACAATCTGGAAATCACTGTAATCCGAGAAGTATGGAGGAAGGAGACAAAAAACATAGTATGAAATCCAAGTAAATGGCCTTATTTCCATGGCCCTGTTATGCAGTTAGCTAATTTATTTAGAAGTAATTTCATTTTAACTACCACAATTCTGTTTTTGTAATACTCATATTTAAAAGGATAGATTAAATTTAAGCTTTATGTGTTGAGAATGGAATTTCTTTTTCTTTTCTTTTCTTTTTTTTTTTTTTACAAACATTAGTGTTTTATTGGACAAATGCTGTTCTTAGTTTATTAGACAATTCAGAATATCTACACTTGCATGGGCTATATCATCATCACCATAGAATGACATGGTAGAAACACATCATATCATTATAATTTTTCA
Source organism: Proteles cristata cristata (assembly GCA_017311185.1). Lineage (NCBI taxonomy): Eukaryota > Metazoa > Chordata > Mammalia > Carnivora > Hyaenidae > Proteles > Proteles cristata. Next base: position 14,762 of record JAESUZ010003871.1, read on the forward strand.
TACTTTTTAAGAGTTTCCATACATGGCAAGTGCTAGTAAAATTCTATACCTTTCTCATTATTTTTCTCAGAATGTCATTTATCAGCGCCACTATCAGTCAATATTTAGAGGTGGTTACATAATATAATTTAGGTCAATCTCATAACTTCATCTAAGTGTTTTTTGGTTAGTTAGATGCTGGTGTGACTTCTGGGTCATGCAGACATGGAAGGCAGGATCTATTTAAGGGATATTCTTGATTAAGAGGAAATAGAGAGAGTTGCTTTACAGGAACAAAACAAGAGAGATGCAAGAAATGGTGATGTGAAGAGAAGGAACAGAATGACCTGGATCCTGATGGTTTTCTTTGTCCTTCTTCCAGTCTCTTTGGATGGAGTCCAGTTCGCAATTCCTGCTCTTGGGTTCTTCTAAGAGATACAGCAATGTCCTGGTGATAAGTCCACTCCCACCTTCTTGATAAGGCTAATTATATGTGACTTTATAGCACTTTTACTCAATAATTCCTTCCTCCCATACTTGATTTTGGCAAACCACTCTGGAATTTAACCAAATTTTTATTGCCTTTTCAGTCAGTTTTCTCTTATTTGCTTTCTCTTCTCCCCAAATTGTATATAGTTTGCTTAAGTAGTTAGCAATATTGTGCTAATCTGGCCAAGCATGGCCACAGACAGAAATTTTAAAAATTGAATACCTCATTTACTGACTGCAATTTAATGTGCCAGTTAGTGATTTGGCACAATTTCCAGCAAATACATGCCATTGGTTAAAAAGGAGGAACTAATTTTCTGAAAAGACTTACCACTGCAAATTCATCACCAGAAATCCAACTAAAAATGTCTAGTGAATGTAAGTTAGTAGTGTCAATATGGGAAAAACACTGTTACTTATCATATTTGTGTATTGATTAATTTATATCCACAAACACTTAAAAGTAATTTCCAAACATCACTGAGATCCGAATTGCCTGGGAAATCTTTTTAAGCATAAATTCCTAGGACTGTCCCAGAACTGGAATAAGAACGTGTGGGAGATGAAGTCTGGGAATTTGTATATGTTCAGTTTCATAGGTGATTTTGATCCTCATCTAGCATTGAGGACCACTGTTAGAATATATATAATGACCAGGGGAAAAATTTTAATTGAAAATAAAATGCCACTGAATATAGAAAAATCAATTATTTTTTTAATTTTTTAATTTACATCCACGTTAGTCAGCATATACTGCAATAATGATTTCAGGAGTAGATTCCAGTGACTCATCCCCCACATATAACACCCAGTGTTCATCCTAACAAGTGTCTTCCTTAATGCCCCTTATTCATTTATTCCATCCCCCTCCCACAGCCCCTCCAGCAACCCTCATTTTGTTCTCTATATTTAAGAGTTTCCTATGTTTTGCTCCCTCCCTGTTTTTATATTATTTTTCCCTTCTCTTATGTTTATCATTTTTTGTATCTTAAATTCCACATATGAGTGAAGTCATATGATATTCGTTTCTCTCTGACTAATTTCACTTAGCATAATACTCTCTAGTTCCATACATGCTGCTGCAAATGGCAAGATTGCATTCTTTTTGATTGTCAAGTAATATATATATATATATATGTCAATGGACATTTGGATTCTTTCCATACTTTGGCTATTGTTGATAGCATTGCTATAAACATTGGGGTGCATGTATCCCTTCAGAACAGCACACCTCTATCCCTTGGATGCATACCTAGTAGTGCAATTGCTGGGTCATAGTGTAGTCCTATTTTTAACATTTTTAGGAACCTCCATACTATTTTCCAAAGTGACTGCACCAATTTACATTCAGTGGTGCAAAAGAGATCCTCTTTCTCCACACTCTTGCCAACATCTGTTGTCTGAGTTGTTCATTTTAGCCATTCTGACTGGTGTGAGGTGGCATCTCATTGTGGTTTTGATTTGTATTTCCCTGATGATGAGTGATGTTGAGCATTTATTCATGTGTTAGTTAGCCATCTGGATGTCTTCTTTGGAAAAGTGTCTATTCATGTCTTTTGCCCATTTCTTCACTGGATTATTTGCTTTTTGGGTATTGAGTTTGATAAGTTCCTTATAGATTTTGGGTACTAACCCTTTACCTGATATGTCATTTGCAAATATCTATTCCCATTCTGTTGTTAGCCTTTTAGTTTTGCTGATTGTTTCCTTCACTCTGCTTTTTATCTTGATGAGGTCCCAATAGTTTATTTTTGCGTTTGTTTCCCTTGCTTCCGGAGACTTGCTGAGTAAGAAGTTGCTGCAGCCAAGGTTAAAAAGATTATTGTGTGCTTTCTCCTCTAGGATTTTGATGGCTTTTTGTGTTACGTTTAACTCTTTCATCCATTTTTAGTTTATTTTTGTGTGTGGTGTAAGAAAGTGGTTCATTTTTCTGCATGTCACTGTCCAGTTTTCCCAACACCATTTGCTGAAGAGACTGTCTTTATTCCATTGGATAGTCTTTCCTGTTTTGTCAAAGATGAGTTGGCCATATGTTTGTGGGTCCGCTTCTGGGTTCTCTGTTCTGTTCCATTTTTCTAAGTGTCTGTTTTTGTACCAGTACCATACTGTCTTGGTGATTACAGCTTTGTAATACATCTTGAAGTCCGGGATTGTGATGCCACCAGCTTTGGTTTTCTTTTTCAGTATTACTTTGCCTATTCAGGGTCTTTTCCTGGTTCATACAAATTTTAGAATTGCTTGTTCTAGCTTTGTGAAGAATGCTTGTGTTATTTTGATAGGGATTGCATTAAATATGTAGATTGCTTCTAGTAGTATCAATATTTTAACAATATTTGTTCTTCCAATCTATGAGCATGGAATATTTTTCCACTTTTTTGATGTGTATTCTTCATTTTCTTTCATAAGCTTTCTGTAGTTTTCAGTGTATAGATTTTTCACTTCTTTGGTTAGGTTTATTCCAAGGTATTTTATGGTTTTTGGTGCAATTGTAAATGGGATCAATTCCTTGATTTCTTTTTCTGTTACTTCATTATTGGTGTATAGAAATGCAACAGATTTCTGTGCATTGATTTTATATTCTGCAACTTTGTTGAATTGATGGATCAGTTCTTGCAGTTTTTTGGTGGAATCTTTTGAGTTTTCTAGATAGAGTATCATGTCATCTGTGAAAAGTGAAAATTTTACCTCCTCTTTGCTGATTTAGATGCCTTTGATTCCTTTGTGTTTTCTGATTTCTGAGACTAAGACTTCCAGTACTATGTTGAATACAGTGGTGAGAGTGGCTATCCCTGTCATGTTCCTGACCTTGGAGGTAAAGCTCTCAGTTTTTCCCCATTGATGATGATATTTGTGGTGGGTCTTTCATATATGGCTTTTATGATCTTGAGGTATGATCCACCTATTCCTAATTTTGTGAGGGTTTTTATCAAGAACAGATGCTGTATTTTGTCAAATGCTTTCTCTGCATCTATTGAGAGGATCATGTGGTTCTTGTCCTTTCTTTTATTGATAGATGTATCACATTTATTGTTTGCCTTGCATCCCAAGTATAAATCCCACTTGGTTATGGGGAATAATTCTTTTAATGTATTTTTGGATCTAGTTGGCTAGTATCTTACTGAGGATTTTTGCACCCATGTTCATCAGGAAAATTGGTCTGTAGTTCTCCTTTTTGGTGGGGTCTTTGTCTGGTTTTGGAATCAAGCTAATGCTGGCTTCATAAAATGAGTTTGGCAGTTTTCCTTCCATTTCTAGTTTTTGGAACAGCTTCAAAAGAACTGGTGTTAACTCTTCTTTAAATGTTTGGTAGAATTTATCTGGAAAGCCATCCAGTCCTAGACTCTTGCTTTTGGGGAAATTTTTGATTACTAATTTGATTTCTTTACTGGTTATGGGTCTGTTCAAGTTTTCTATATCTTCTTATTTCAGTTTTGGTAGTAAATTGACCAATTTATTGGCATATAATTGCTCATCATATTCTCTTATTATTGTTTGTGTTTCTGGATTGTTGGTTGTGACCTTTCCTCTTTTATTCTTGAGTTTCTTTATTTGGGTCCTTTTCTTTTTCTTCTTGATCAAACTAGCTATGAGTTTATCAATTTTGTTAATTCTTTCAAAGAACCAGCTCTTGGTTTAATTGATCTGTTCTACTTTTTTATTTTGATACCGTTGATTTCTGCTCTAATCTTTATTATTTCCCATATTTTTTTAATGTTTTATTTATTTTTGAGAGAGAGATAGATACAGCGTGAGCAGGGGAGGGTCAGAGAGAGAGGGAGTCACAGAATCCAAAGACAGGCTCCAGGCTCTGAGCTAGCTGTCACCACAGAGCCCGACGTGGGGCTCAAACCCACAAACCGTGAGATAATGACCTGAGCCGAAGTCGGATGCTTAACTGACTGAGCCACCCAGGCGCCCCTTATTTCCCGTCTTCTGCTGGGTTTTGGTTTTATCTTCTGTTCTTTTTGAGCTCTTTAAAGTGTAAGACTAGGTAGTGTTTCTGAGACCTTTCTTCCTTCCTTAGGAAGGTCTCGATTGCTATATAATTCCCTCTTTGCTACATTCCAGAGGTTTTGGACTGTGATGTTATCATTTTCATTAACTTCCATGCACTTTTTAATTTCTTCTTTTACTTCTTGGTTAGCCCATTCATTCTTTAGTAGGATGTTCTTTAGTCTTCAAGTGTTTGTTGCCTTTCTAAAATTTTTCTTGTGTTGATTTCGAGTTTCATAGCATTGTGGTCTGAAAATATGGAAGGTATAATCTCAATCTTTTTGTACTTGTTAAGGGCTGATTTGTGTCTCAGTATGTGATCTATCCTGGAGAATGTTCCATGTGCACTTGAGAAGAATGTGGATTCTGCTGCCTTAGGATGAAATGTTCTAAATATATATATCTGTTAAGTCCATCTAGTCCAATGTGTCATTCAAAGCCATTGTTTCCTTGTTAATTTTCTGCTTAGATGATCTGTCCATTGCTGTAAGTGGGGTGTTGAAGCCCCCTACTATTATGGTGTAATTGCCAATGAGTTTCTTTGTTTGTAATTAATTGATTTATATATTTGGGTTCTTTAATGTTAGGGGCATAAGTGTTTATAATTGTTAGGTTTTCTTGGTGGACTGACCCCTTAATTATGATATAATGCCATGCTTTATCTCTTGTTACAGTCTTTATTTTAAAATTTAGATCGTCTGATTTAAGTATGGCTACTCTGGCTTTCTTTGTTGACTATTATTAGCATGACTGATGGTTCTCTCTCCCTTTACTCTCAATCTGGAAAATAGGTCTCTTCTAAATAGCATATAGATGGGATCTTATTTTCTTATCCATTCTGCTACCCTATGTTTTTTTATCAGAGCATTTAGTCCATTGACATTTAGAGTAAGTACTAAAAGATATGAATTCATTGCCCATTGTATTGCCTATAGAGCTGAGTTTCTGGTGGTGTTCTCTTGTCCTTTCTAGTCTTTTTTGTTTTTGGTCTTTTTTGTTTTGCTTCATCTTTTCTCCCCTCAGAGAGTCCCCTTAAAATTTCTTGCAAAGCTGGTTTAGCGGTCACAAGCTCCTTTAGTTTTTTGTTTTTTGTTTGGGAAACTCTTTATCTCTCCTATTTTGAAGGACAGGCTTGCTGGGTAAAGAATTCTTGGCTGCATATTTTTCCAATTCAGCACATTAAATATATCCTGCCAGAACTTTCTGGCTTGCCTAGTTTCTGTGGATAGATCTGCTGCAAATTTGATCTGTCTTTCCTTGTAAGTTAAGGACTTTTTTCCCTTTGCTGCTTTCATGATTCTTTCCTTGTCTCTGTATTTTGTGAATTTGACTATAATATGCCTTGTTAATGGTCGTTTTTTTATTGAATCTAAATGGGAGTTCTCTGTGCTTCCTGGATTTTAAAGGCTGTGTCTTTTCCCAAGTTAGGAAAATTTTCCACTATGATGTGCTCACATAAACCTTCTACCCCTTCTCTCTCTTCACCTTCTGGGACTGCTGTGATTCAGATGTTATTCCTTTTTATGAGTTACTGAGTCCTCTAGTTCTTATATTGTGCTCTTTTGCCATAGCTTCCCTCTTTTTTTTTCTGCTTCATTATCTTCCAGAAGTTTTTCCTCCATATAGCTGATTCTCTGCTCTGCTTCTTCCATCCTTGCCACTATGGCATTCATTTGAGATTGCATCTCAATTATAGGATTTTTAATTTTGTCCTGATGAGATTTTACTTCTTTTACTTCTGCAGAAGGAGATTCTATGCTTTTTCAACCCCAACTAGTATTCTTAGTAGATTCTCAGTTTCTAAATTCTGGTTCAGACATCTTGCTTGTATCTGTGTGAAATCCCTGGCTGTCATTTCTTCCTGTTCTTTCTTTTGGGGGTGAATTCCTTCATTTTGTCATTTTGGAGGAAGAAAAAGAATTCATAAAATAAAAAAATTAAATTAAACATGTTTAAAACAACACAAAAAATAAAGTTAAGGATGTTAGATCCTAGATGTGTTTTGGTCTGATAAAGAAGCTTGGTAATCCAGAGGAAAAAAGGGAAAGAAAAGAAAAAAAGGAAGAAAAAAGTAGGAAAACTTTCGAAATTAAAAAAATGATTACCATAAAATAGATTAAAATCAAATGTTAAAAGTAAAATATAATAAAAATTTACAAAAATATAGTAGAAGAAAATTAAAGAAAAATCTTTTACATAAAAGCGGAAAATAAAAATATTTTTTCTCTTTCTGTATTCAAGGATAAGAAAAGGAAAAGAAAAAAATGGAATAGATGGATCAGCGAACAGAATGAAATATGACTGAAATTATATCCAGTTTTCCTTAGAAGTCAAACTATAAAGCACTTTATAGTTTCTAAACTAAGCAGGTGGAGAGACTTGTGGTGTTCTTTTAGAGCTCTGCTGGTGCAGTTGGACGGGGCTTGGTGTAATGGCTCCATTCTCCACTAGATGACACTACTTAGCTTATTGGGGTGGATCATTGCAACGCATGTTCCCTGGTAAGTGCATGTGTGGGAGAGGTGAAAATGTCATCCCCCAGCTACCCAGTCTCTAGCATCAGAACTCTGTGCTCTTGCCTACTGGCAATCAATCACTCCTCTTTTGTCTCTGGCTTTGTCCACTCCCTGCTTCTATGCTGTCTGCAACCAAGCCATCAGCCTGCCAGGCGGCACCTCCCTCCCGAGTTTTATCTCAGATGGGGCTGTGTTTCCAAATCCCTCACTTCTGAGGGCCCTGTGGCTTGGACCCACTCCAACCTTCTGAGGGAGGATCTTGCCGAGCAATGGCCAGGTGTGGGCCCACTCTCGGGAACATTCATGCGACCGCACTGCTGCAATGCCCAGAGACTGTGGTTGGGTGCCATTATGCCTCAGAAAAGGTTTGCATGGTCGTATAAGCAGTGGTGTTTAAGGGATTGTGTTGTGATAAATCACAACACAAATCTGGTGTCAAGTCTCACCGCCCCTAGTGTCCATGTTCCAACACCTGCAAATATGGCTGTTCTCTGGGGTCTCCTGGGACCTTTGCCTGTGGGGAGGCGGCACAGCCTCTCTCAAATGTCCTTTCAACAGGGGAACCACCTCTCCCCCTGTGGCCCAAGGACTCCTTAGACCTCACTGTTCCTGGGGATTCGTCCTTTCCACCAGAGCTCTGCCAGGTATCGAGCTACAGAGTTTCAGACTCTCCACTCCCCTGTTTATAGTCTTTTTTTTTTTTGACAAATAGTTTATTGTCAAATTAGTTTCCACATAACACCCAGTGCTCATCCCCACAAGTGTCCTCCTCCATGCCCATCCCTCCTCCCCCCCACATCCATCAGTCCTCAGTTTTTGTCAGCATTCAAGAGTCTCTCATGGTTTGCCTCTCTCCCTTTCCCCCACCATTTCCGCCCTTCTTCTCCCCCTTGTTCCTCCGTCAAGTTCCTCCTAATCCTCCTATACGTGCAAACATATGATATTTGTCCTTCTCTGCCTGACTTATTTCGCTCAGCATAACACCCTCAAGGTCCATCCATGTTGCTACACATGGCCAGATTTCATTCTTTCTCATTGCCATGTAGTATTCCATGGTATAGATAAACCACATCTTCTTGATCCATTTACCCGTTGATGGGCACTTAGGCTCTTTCCATGTTTGGCTATTGTTGAGAGTGCTGCTATGAACATTGGGGTACATGTGCTCCTATGCCTCAGCATTTCTGTATCCCTTGGGTAAATTCCTAGCAGTGCTATTGCTGGGTCATAGGGGAGTTCTATTGTTAGCTTCCTGAGGAACCTCCACACTGTTTTCCAGAGGGGCTGTACCAGTTTACATTCCCACCAACAGTGTAGGCGGGTCACCGTTTCTCCACATCCTCGCCAGCATCTAGAGTTCTCTGATTTGCTCTAGCCACTCTGACTGGCGTGAGGTGGTATCTCAGTGTGGTGTTGATTTGTATTTCCCTGATGAGGAGGGATGCTGAGCATCGTTTCATGTGTCTGTTGGCCATCTGGATGTCCTCTTTGGAGAAGTGTCTGTTCATATCTTCTGCCCATTTCTTCACTGGGTTGTTTGTTTTTCAGGTGTGGAGTTTGGTGAGTTCCTTATAGATTCTGGATATTAACCCCTTATCTGATATGTCATTTGCAACTATCTTTTCCCATTCCGTTGGTTGCCTATTAGTTTTCTGGGTTGTTTCCTAGGCTGTGCAGAAGCTTTTAATCTTGATGAGGTCCCAATCGTTTATTTTTGCTCTTGACTCCTTTGCTTTTGGGGATGTGTCAAGTAAGAAGTTGCTGCACTAGATGTCAAGGAGGTTGTTTCCTGCTTTCTCCTCTAGGGTGTTGACAGTTTTCTGTCTCACATTCAGGTCCTTGATCCATTTTGAGTTTATTTGTGTGCATGGTGTGAGAAAATGATCTAGCAGGAAAGAATATCCAATGGAAAAAAGCCTTTTTAACAGATGGTGTTGGGAGAACTGGACAGCAACATGCAGAAGAATGAAACTAGATCATTTTCCCTGTTTATAGTCTTAATCGTATTTAAATCCTTTTCTTTCTCTCTTATTTAGTCCCTTATGGGTCTTTCCACCCTTTCTCCATCTCTCCAGCTGCTTTCTGGAGGCGTGCTTTTCTTGTACTCTCTCCCCTGTCTCCATCCTTTCTCTGTGAGCAAAAATGGCTTCCTACCCTCTCCAGCTTCTCTCTCCCCGAGTTCTCCCTTCTGAGCCTCTAACCTGCTGAGTTTTGTGGTTCAAGTTATGAATATTTTTGTGTTACACCTCAGATCGGTTTTCTAGGTGTGCAAGATGGTTCGGTGTTGATCCAGCTGAATTTCAGGGACCAAAGAAGCAGAAAACTTCCATGCTGCTCCAGCATCTTGGGCCCTCTACTTGTATTTTTATCTATTAGCAATGAGCCACTGGAAAAGAAAATTTAAAAAGTGAAATTTACAATAGCACTTAAAATACAAAATATTTAATATAAATCTAGCAACACGTACAGGTATACATTCAGAAAGCTGCAAAATACCAGGGAAAGAAAGCAAAGATCTAAATAAATGGAGATATATACAATATTCATAGATTCGAAAATTTAACATTGATTGAATATAATTCTCCCAAGTTGATCTATAGTTTCAACTCTATCCCAATCAAAATTCTAGAAGCAAATTTTAAAAGAAATTAACAAGCCTATTGTAAAATGGAAAGACAAAGAATCTAGATTAGACTATACAGTTTTGGAAAAGCAGAGAAAAAATTGTAGGATCCATATTGTTGGATTTTAAGACTTATTTTAAAGTTCAAATAATCAAGACCATGCAATACTGGGAAAAAAAAAACAAAACAAAACCAGAGACAGAAATTGATGGACTAAAATAGAGAGTCCATAATTAGACTCATGTACAGATTTTGAACAAAAGTGCAAAGGCAGGTTAATGGAAAAGGAAACTTTTTTCCAATAAATGGTATGGGAACAATTGAATATCCACATGCAAAACCATGAAATTTGACATCATGCCTCATTTTATCAGCAAGTATCAACTCAAAAAGAATAACCTGACCTACATGTAAAACCTGAAACTATATAACTTCTAGAAGAAAGCATAGAAAAAAATTTTGTGATCTCAGGTTAGGCAAAGATTTATTGGAAATGGTCAAATGCATGATCTACAAAAGAAAATGGTGTTAAATTGAATGTCATCAAAACTAAAAGCTTCTACCCTTGGAAGAATATTGTTGGAAAAATGAAGATAAATCACACCCTGGCAGAAAACATTTGCAAAATATGTGTCTGATAAAGAATGTGCATCCAGAATATGAAAGAAGTCCTAAAACTCAATAATGAAAAATACAGCCAATAAAAAATGGGCAAAATATTTGAATTCTTTTTAAAGTAGATATATAAATGACAAATGCATGAAAAGATAGATACTAAATGTTATAATCATTATGGATATGCAGACTGAAATCACAATGTGATACATTTATATACCTATTAGGATGGCTGAAATGTAAAACTTTACAATACTCAGTGTTGGTGAGGATTCAGGAAGGCTGTAACTGTCATACATTGCTGGTAGGAATACCACTTTGGAAAATAGTCTCCAAGTTTCTTATAAAGTTAAACATACACTTGCCATATAGTATAAAGATCCTACCCCTAGGTATTTATTAACACAAGAGAAATGAAACTTTTATTTACAGAAAAGCCGAAATATAGATATTTGTACTGGCTTTATTCACAATCACCAAAATCGGAAATAACCCAAATGTCCATTAACAAGTGAAATGATAATCTGTGGCACATTCATACAATAAAATATTACTGTGATGCAAAGGGACAGCTTGCATGTTCACAATAGAGATGAATTTCAAATGCATTAGGTTATGTAAAAGAAGCCAGACTCAAAAGGTCATACAGACACCTTGATTCCATTTTAAACAACATTCTGGAAAAGATTAAACTATAGAGGCAGAAAACATGTCATTGGCCAAGAGCTGGGATGGGCAGGGGAAAAGAGGTGTTATGAAATCTGGTCTGGATCACCCAGTGGAAGAACCAAGCAGCATTCAGAGATTTTGGAAAGCAGGAGGTTTATTTTACACCAGTGGGCTCAGAGGAGATCATTCTCCAGAGGTCTGAGCCCAGAGCATTAGCAGAGGGAACGATTTATAGGCTGTTACTTCCACATTCCTCATTAATCAGAAACAGGTGTTTTCTTATTAGTCCTGTTGGCCATCTTACAGCAGATCCCTATCACAAGAACAGGAGGGAATTTTGGGGGTGGGAGGATTTTTTTTGGCTCTTCTAAACTATATGTTACATTACTGTAGTATTTGGCAAAATTCATAGAACTGTATATAAGAAAGGACACACTTTATTATTTTGTTTTATTATAGGTAAATGATGCATCAGTAAATCTGTTTAAGAAGAAAAAGAAAATAAAAGCAAGCAATATTCCAGCTGAGTGTATCAAGAAATATGTATTTTGTTTCAGTTCCATCATTTTAGGAGCCAAATTATCTTTCTTTTTCCTCAGAATGACTAAGGTAATAAGTGGGCTGCTAGTCTTTCCTTGCTGTGGTAATTGGGAGAAGGAGGGTGTTGTGTAGAAGTCTACTTGTGGGGAGGGACTTTCAGCTCTACCATTATGTACCATGCAGGCTTAGGATACAACGTGGAGGTGCTTGTGCAGCTGCAGTGAGGTATTAACACATTGGGAGAGGTGGGGGAGATGAAGGCCTTTGCTATGTTTCTACTATATATCAGATAACCTACAGGATGAAAAAAAATTCAACAGACCTACAGATGTTTTGGAGAAACTTCATTAAAAAAAATCTTAGGTTTGAATTAAAATGCTAAATTGCATACCAGTGTTTGCACTTAAAATGGACATGGTTGGGCCTGGGTGGCTCAGTCCGTAAGAATTTGACTTTGGCTCGGGTCATGTTCTCATGGATTTTATTGGGCTCCACATTGGGCCCTGCACTGACAGTGCAGAGTTTGCCTGGGAGTCTCTCTCTCTGCCCCTCCTCCACTTGCTTATACACACACACACACACACACACACACGCACTCACACAGACTCTCTTTTTTATCTCTCTCTCTCTCTCAAAATAAATAAATAAACTAAAAAAAAAAATGGGCACAGCTAGTGGTCCCCTGCATGGCATTTGCCCCAGAATCTTCGTGGAAGAGAGAAGGAGCCGCCTGTGACCTCAGGGGTCCCTGTGTGCCTGTAAGCAGGAATTACACTGAAAGAGAATATTAGCTAATCTCTAGAACACCACCAAATTTTCAGTATTTGAAAGTACGCAATGAGAAAATATGAGGGATATGAATTCAATTATTAAAAAAATACTCAAAGCATTAAATTTCCAGAATTTGCTGCCCCTTCTATTGGACCTCGAATAGGTTAAATGATTTGCCTAAGCTGATAAGAGACAGGTATCGTTTTTAAACTCAGGTCATATTACTTGAAGGCCAGTGCACATTGATACTACTTTACTTTTTCTCTTCAAAGTCCAATAAGTGTATAAGCCATGATGGAGTGGTAGATCATACCAAGAGATGCCAGAGTATTTCCTCTCTTGGTCTCTAGTGCTGTTAAATTAAATACAACCATTTTTAAATTAAATCATACTTGGCATTCCATTATGATTGGATTGATTTAACTAAGCTACATTTTTGTTTTTTAATAATTTTTAAATTTTGCTGAAATCAAAGTTAGTTAACATACAGCGTAATAATGATTTCAGGAGTAGAATGTAGTGATTCATCACTTACATATAACAGCCAGTGTGCATCCCAACAGAGCTATATTTTTAGTATTTTAGAGCTAGGAGACATGGAACAAAATTTCATTTACTTTAAGGACTTTTCAAAATATTCTAGCAATGAGAAAACATCTTGAAGGAAAATACTTGGTAACATTCTTCACCAGAGAATAACATTTCTTTTCTCTTGCATTACTGGTTCTCTCTTCCTTTCCAGTTCTTTGCAGACCCCTTGGTGGTATCACCTCCCTCTGCTTGTCTATGGGATGTGGGTGTTTCTAGGAGTTCTGTCCTTGGGCAACTTTCCCTCTCACTGTGTATGACATTTCCTAGGCAATCTCATGCATTCAATTCCCACTACCATCTGTAGACCGATGACTTCATCTTTGGCACAGACCATTCTGACTGGCATAAATCCCATTTCTTTCTTCTTGGACAATGATGCCCAGATGACCCACAGAAAACTACATCTCACTATGCCCTGCAAGAAATTCAGTGCTTTCCCAACACCGTGCTCTGCACCTCCCCTGTCCCTGCTAGACTCCCCTGTCACAGATGGCACCTGGGGACCAGGTCAAGTGTTTGGCTCCTCCCATCCAAGCTGCCACTGTCTTACTGTGCTGCCTCTTTTATAGCTCTCAAAGTGGTCCCCTCCGCTATATATCCCTTCATTATAGACCTCATGAAGTCCAGCCTGCATTATTCTGATACATCACCTCATGAGTCCCCTGCCTCTGCTTCAGCTCTGTCCTCCACCCATTCCTGAGGCACACTACGAGGGAGTCATATTGCTTCCTGCTGTGACGCCCACAATGGCTTCCCGCTCCCAAAGGGCAAAACCCAACTCCATGCCTTCCCCATCTCCCTCTGCAGCTTAACCCGAATTGAAATCCCAGTTTCAGCTGCAGTGACCTCCATGCAGCTATCTGAGCTCCTTTTGCGGTTAATCATCAAGTATTCACTTACACTGCTTCTCCTCCCAACTTCTCAGTGCCCAGTTGTTAGGTCTTTGCCTTCACTGTCCTTGTCTTTATGGATCTGTTGAGCTAATGTTTTATATATATATATATATATATATATATGTTTTATATATATATATGTATATATATGTATATATATGTATATATATTTTTTTAATATTTTTTAAATTTTATTTCTAGGAGAGAGAGAGACAGCGTGAGCAGGGGAGGGTCAGAGAGAGAGGGAGTCACAGACTGAAACAGGCTCCAGGTTCTGAGCTGGCAGTCAGCACAGAGCCCGACACGGGGCTCGAACCCACGAACCGCAAGATCATGACCTAAGTGAAAGTCGGATGCTTAACCGACTAAGCCACCCAGGCGCCCCTATATGTATATTTTTTAACATTTAAAATTGTTTTTTATTTCCATGTTCTCACCCATCGATTTTTCACAATGAGCAAGCAAATCTTTTTTTAATTAGAACATCTAACCTTTATTAAAATACCTTAAAGAAGAAAATACCTTAATGAATATGTAATGACGTTCTCTTTATTTTATTGATACGGTCCAGATGAATACAGGGCATTGTAAAAATTCAAAACAGTTGCTATTCTTTTCAATCTATTCATATTTTCAAGTCTTTTAATTTTATGTGTAACTCACACCATCTTGAAGCAAGCTTGGGGAGATGTGGATTTACTCCCAGACCTCAAGGAAGAGATTAAGACATTTTTTGCTTACCACGGTGTGCTTCTTTATTCCTATCTTCTTTCTTATGTTAAACAAAATTAATTAATAGTTTTATTTTTAGTATAGTTTTAGATTTACAGAATAAATGAGTGGGTGGTATAGAGTATTCCATATGCACACCCCACTCCTCCTCCATGTCCCACTCTCACCCCCCACCCCCCACACATAGTTTTCCTATTATTAACAACCTTCCATAGTGAGGTACATTTGTTACAATTAATGTTCCAATATTGATATACTCCTATCGACTACAGTTCATATAATTTGCAGTAAGGGTCACTCTGTGATGTCCAGTTCTATGGGTTTTTTTAAAAAAAAAAGTTTATTTTTGAGAGAGAAGGAGAGCACGAGCAGGGGAGGGGCAGAGAGAGAGACGGAGACACAGAATCCGAAGCAGCTCCAGGCTCTGAGCTGTCAGCACAGAGCCCGATGCGGGGCTCAAACCCACAAACTGGGAGATCATGACCTGAGCTGAAGTCAGACGCTTAACGACTGAGCCACCCAGGTGCCCCCTATGGGTTTTGACAAATGTGTAATGACATGTATTCAACATGACAGTTTCACATAGAATACCTTCATTTGTGCTTCATCTCTTCCTCCTTCCCTTCCCTCCCTTCCTCCTCAGCCACTCATCTTTTTTACTGCCACTGTAGTTGTCCTCCAATATCATCTTTTGAGCCATACATTGCTCAAATTGCCTTTTCTTTTTAGGCAGACCTCTGTTTTCTTAAAACAAAGAAAAAATATCTTCATGAAATTTAAATTATTTTGCATAAATAGTAAATACTCACAGGTTGAATTTTTATTAGTTCCAGTAGAGGTTTTTCACGGACCAACCAGTTTGCATTTTCTATTCCTACGAATACACTGTTGATCAATGAAAGCTATAGGAAGAAGAACGACCTTGGGAAAGTAATGAGAGTCCAGACAGACCCAGAAATGCCCATGAGGGACACAGATTTCTCTTATCCATTACCAAAATGCAACCAGCTTTGTGTGACAGTTTGGTAAGAGTTTATCAATTTCTAACGTGTGGCAATGATAAAATAATCTGATGCACAATCTAGGCAATTGCCATCATATTATTTTTTTTAATGTTTATTTATTTATTTTAAGAAAAAGAGTGAGCAAGCAGGAGGGGGGAGAGAGAGAATCTCAAGCAGGCTGCACATTCGGTGCAGAGCCTGACACGGGGCTCAATCTCAAAACCCTGGGATGGTGACCTGAGTCAACATCCAAAGTTGGATGTTTAACCCACTGAGCCACCCAGGCACCCAGCCATGGTCATTATTATTATTTTCTATGTTTTTCTATCAGAAAAATCTCAATTGTGAGAATTCAAAGCTCAGCATTGCTTATTTTCAAATAGACACACTTAACTTATTTCTAGATGACACTCCCTTTGAAATTTGATAGTGCTGATACCAAAGAATGGAGTACATACTTAACACTCTTTGTTTTGGAGGAAATGATCACAACACCAACTTAATAGAGCAGCTAAAAGCTCGGTGCATGAATATGAGTGTTACCATGAGCAATTCATAGGCTAGAAACTCTGACCTTTGCTTGACCACATTTTAATCATTTGATGGAAAATAACTTTAAGGGGACATACATACAACTATCAGAAGTCCACATGGGATATGATCAAATTCCAAAGAGAAATTCTTTTTTTAACTGTGAAGGCAAGATATTTTGTGGAAGACTCACTTTTAAGGAAAGTAAAAAGGGGAACCTATATAACAGAGTGAATGGCAGGATCAATGGTAAAGAAGAATGTGCTCAGACTAATAGCTTAACAGAAATTAATACTTTTATAGTGCTTTATAGTTTTCTAAGTGCCTTTTCTCATATCTATTTTGATACAAGTTAGCCTTACCAGATGTGTTATTAGCATAGCAGTGTTTTAAGATACTGAAAATCTGCTTCTGAGAGCAATAGACTAGAGTGATCAGAAATGATCCCATAGTGAAAATATGATGGCTTTTTTCTTCCTCTTTGCTTTAGTGGAATGCTTGAAAGCCTAACTCTTTGAGCTGAAAGTATGATTTGCTATTCCAAAACAATTTTAGTCTCAGCAGAGATGGGAGTTTGCACGTGCATTTTCTATAACTGGGGCTGACTCACATTAGGGAAGAAATAAAGTATATGATTCATAATAAGAAATTGCTGCCTTTGAAATCACTTCCTACCACAATACTGGCCACTTCATTATAGTGGTAATTAGAAAGAAAAGAAAAAAAAACCAGAAATGGCCATTTGAGGGGGAAATTAGTGCTTAATTTCCAAGACTGTTTTATTCTAATGAATGCGACACTGGCAGGATTTTATGCTTAAATTGCCAACAGAAGAATGATAAGACTAGTGTTTTAGATCTGTCTTCTAAATGGAAAACACTTAATGCAGTATGTGATGAAAAAGTATCTTAATGACTGAATATATCCCTTCAAGTCAAATATACTGTCTTTGAAAGGGGGTTGACAAAATAAACACATATTTAAAGGTAGGCATGTGTGTGTAAGTTACATCCATTTAATCAGCTGCTGTTATTAAGTAAGGAACCACAACTCTTCCCAGGCACACCTTTAGCTTGGTAAAGATACTCCGATAAGGGGGAGGCATTGTTAAAAGAAAATCTAATGTTTTATTAAAAATGTCTGATTCAGTCCAAAATGAAGGAATAGATCTTTTCAGTGAAGGAGGAAAATAAGACTTAAGACATAGAAATAAGCTAGGGTTGGTCTAAGATTCCGCATTTTTAGAGAGCTGTTGAGTCATCTTGTATTCTAAATAATGTATTTTCTCTTTCTTCCCCTATTTCCTCTTTTAGAGAACTGTTTCATTGTGCAATGTAATACTCATACGGTAAATTGTACCAAAAAATATAAAGCCCAATGCTTTATCTGAAATGGCACAACAGTGAAATTACCACACAGGGCAACAGAGAATTGCCAAGCACCTTATGGACCCCCTCTTGTCATTCCTCCTCCCTTACTTACCCCCCAAATGCAGTAGTATTTATTTTATTTTACTTTGTTTTGTTTTGTTTATTATGAGAGAGTATGGGATGAGAGAGAGGGGCAGAGAGAGAAGGAATCTCAAGCAGGCTCCACACTGAGCGTGGAGCCCAACATGGGTCTCAATCCTACAACCCTGGGGTCATGACCTGAGCCAGAATCAAGAGTGGAGTCAGACACTCAACCAACTGAGCCACCCAGGTGCCCCACAAAGTCTATATCACTTCTTTGCCTTTCTTAGATAATTTTACCACCAAAACATGTGCCCTTAAGTATTCCAATTTTGCTTTGTCTTTTTTTTTTTTTGGAAATTGGTATAAATGGAATCAGAGAGTTTCTATTCTTTTGTACTATGTTTTTTCATCCAATATCATTAATATGAAATTTTTTCTTATCCTTCATTTTCATTCCATTTATATGTCTATACCAAGTTTTGATCTTGTTTTGTTTTCCTATTCTACTGTAGGTGGCTGCTGTATCTGGATGACTTTCAGTTTCTGCTTTTGTAAATGATGTTGCTCAGAATATCCTTATGTCTTTAGAAATACATGTGCTTACATTTCTGTTGTATGTGCAATTTAAGTGGAATTTCTGGGTCACTGGGGAGCCATACCTTCAAATTTGGTAGATAAAACCAAGTTGCTTTCTGAAGTGGCTGCACCAATTTTTATTTCTACCAGCAGTGCATGAGGATTCCTCTTTCTCTACATGGTTGTCCATATGTAGTAGCTGTGATTTCTTTAATTTTAGCCTTCCTGGTAAATTTGTAGATTATCAATTGATGTTAAATTTATTTTTCCCTGGTGACTACTGAGGTTGAGCACCTTTTCATATGTTGATGGCCCATTGGCTCTCCTCTTTTGTAAAATGCCTTAAGTCTCTTCCCAGTTTTTGTGTTGGCTTATCCGTTTTCTTGCTCATTATAGGACCTCTATTTATATCCTAGGTACAAGTTCTTTTTTGGTTATGTGTGTGGTCCATTCACTGTCACTCTCCACGGCTTGTATTTTTATTTTCTTAGTGGTATCTTTTGATGAATAAGAACTTTCTATTTTTAAAGTTTTGTTTTGAATTAATTTCAGATTTAACAAAGAGTTAGAATATAGAGAACTCTCATATGTCCTTTATCCAGCTTCTTCTGCCATTAACATATTTATCAAACAAAACAAACTCTGAAATTAACACTGGTATGATATATTGACTAAACTACAGTTTATTCAGATTTCATCAGTTTGTTCACTGTTGTATTTTTTTCTGTTCAGGCATCCAATTCAGCATACCATGATGCATGTCCTGTCTCCTGGGTTTCCCTCAGCCTCTGGTAATTTCTCAGTCTTTCAGTGTTCTTCATGACCTTTGTACCGACTGGTCAGTTATTGTAGAGGGAACCTCAAAAGTTTTCCTGAAATTCCTCCATTCCTCCCACCCCCATATTAATCACCTCCTAAGTATCTCTGATCTTGGTTCCATTCTCTCCAGCACCAATTTCCAAGTACTTTTTTATGTCCTCATAATTTCTTACTTGGACTTGCTTAAATACCTCCTCTTAGAAAGTCTTTCTAAACATTTATATGTATTCACATCATAGAAATTATTATCACATTATAGAAATTATTATCATAACTCTATGCCTGCCTCTCTCTTGTGGGATAATTGAGGGAAGGTGGTATGGCATTTATATATATCCTAATATATATTCTGAGAGTCTCAACTTGCTCAATACACATTTGTTGAATAGGTGAAACAATGTGACATTTGGGTCAATGAATCTCATCAAAAAACAAAACAGAAAAGCTTACTATTTTTTCATTGCTTATTACAATTGCTGATAATTCATACTTCTTAGTGGAGGGGCCATGTGGGTCTATGGATAGTTATTTATTAACCTTTCTGAAAAGTTAGTTGGTTCAGATGGCACTATTAATTTGAGTCAATGTCTCTCTAAAATAGAACATGAACCACTTATGACCATCTCTGCTCTCCAGGAAAAGTCTGTGTTCGTGTAGTTGTAATGAAGCCTCTGACATTACAGCCACCTCATTTGAATATTCATGTCTATTTGGAAGATAATAGTCAAATCATAATACTATTGTAGTTGTATGCTTAGAAAAGCTTAGATCATGTAATTTGAGTTTTGAAAATGATAATTTCCAATTATATACCACTTATTAACAAAACTATCATAAGAAAGAAATCTCACTTCTGATGTGAACGTGTTTTTAATTATCACTTTTTCAAAGCAGCAGATAAAATACAGAAAAATCAAGCGATTTATGTTAAGTCTCATTGCATTACTGACACTAAGTTAGGAGTATTGATTCCTCCCATCCAAGTACTAACCAGGCCCGGCCTTGCTTAGCTTCCGAGATCAGAGGAGATCAGGCGCATTCATGGTGGTATGGTCGTAGACCAGGAGTAGTGATTCCTAATTCTAGATTCTCCCCCTTTCTTATGCTGGTAACATTGTCTTGACAAATCCTAGAAGAGTCACATAAAATCATTAAGCATAACTTCTGATCTGGGTCTTACAGGCCATATTTTTGAAATCTCCATTGTGAGTGACCTTTCATCTTTAGGTTTAGTTCCTTCTGAATCTCTTCCTGGAGGAGACAAATGGACTGTGGAGTTCACAGCATAGCGAGCCAGATTCCATTTCATTTTCCTCTGACTCTGACACCTATTCTATTTTTTCCCTTGTTATTAAGCTTCTGCCAAGTGTTCTGTTCCAGTGACATCTTCTCAACCTTGACCACACGTGAGCTCTGGCTCAGCATTTCTGCTGAAACTCACATTCTGACTAGTCCTTTCTTTCTTTTCTTCCTTCCTCCCTCCCTCTCTTCTTTCCTTTTTCTTCCTTCCTTCCTTCCTTCCTTCCTTCCTTCCTTCCTTCCTTCCTTCCTTCCTTCCTTCCTTCCTTCCTTTCTTCTTTTCTTTCTTTCTTTCTTTCTTTCTTTCTTTCTTTCTTTCTTTCTTCTTCTCTCTCTCTCTCTTTCTCTCTTTCTTCTTTCTCCTTCCTTCCTTCTGGTTGGGGGGTGGGTGAGAGAGAGAATTTCATGACTGCAAGATCATGACCTGAGCAGAAATTAAGAGCTGGAAGCTCAACTGACTGAGCCACTCAGGTGCCCCTTGACTAGTCCTTTAATTCTATCCTCACCTCCACTTGCCCCTAAAACTTCTCTTCTGGTTGGGTTCCATTACCTGCTGGTAGCCTACTCTAAGTGTCTACTTGTAAAATTAGCCATCTCACTGATGCATAGGTTGATTTATCTGTTCAGAGACACAAGGCAGAAAATCCCTTCTTTCATCACTGTCTGAGCATCTCTCCTAAAATCTGGCTGAAGTGGCCAGTCTCCTGAGATATGTTAATAGGTAATATACCAGCAGAATTGTCCATAAAATTCCTTCCTTGGAAAAAGTATTGCTCAGTGTAAGTGGGACAGAAGTGTAAGAAGGTGGCATTAAGTCCTTTGAGAGAATATAGAAACAATGGATAGGATGTCAATCTGAATCTGGTGTTGTGGTGGCTAGAAAGAGTGAACGTTCAGGAATGGTGGCTTATCAGACAGGTATTAGGATCATAGTGAAAGACACTGGATCTGGGTCCTTTCTGCCTCTTTACTACATGTGAACTTTAGGGACATTGTCTTGCTGGGGACTGTTTCCATGTCTGTACAGCAGAAATCATTTTTGCCTTTCTTGTTTCCCAGAATTTTGTATGAGTCATGATTACTTCACTATGCATTAGACAACAGCACAATTGGAGGATATTATAAGGTATGTGAATCAGTATCATCTCAAATAATTAAAGCTTTAAGTGTAGTAAAGTTTTCCAATCTCAAGTAATTATGCAAATGTATTAAAACAGTCTTTGGGTACCTAGGTGGTTCAGTTGATTAAGCTTTTGACTCTTGATTTTGGTTCAAGTCATGATCTTGCAGTTGGTGAGTTTGAGCCCCATGTTGGGCTCTGCGCTGTCAGAATCCCTGCTTGGGATTCTCTCTCCATCTCTGTATGCCCCTCCCCACCTCTCAAAATAAATAAATTTTAAAAATCTTATCTAGTTAACGATAATATAAAATTTAAGTTTATCGTAATGACTGAATTCTATTTTATATTTCCATTAATTTCCTTTTCAAAAGATTTGAAATCTTTCAAATGGTTGAATATTATAAATCTTACTGCTTAAATTTGAATTTTTACCAATTTAAACAAATCAGTATTTGTAAAATAAATTGAATCAAACTAACAGCCAGCAAACTATTATTTATATGATTTGGAATGGCAAATCAGAGAGTCATAGTGTGAATCACCAAGAGAAAGAATTGAGAGAGCTTCTTTTTTAATTAATTTTAGCTCCTATCAAGATGGTGAACTGGCATAGGCTTCTGGCTTCTCCTAAAACAATCCCAGAGAAATTATTGAAGAGAGAGAAAGATAAATAGGCAGACAGACATATGGATTCTAGAAAAACAGAAAAGTGAAATATCCTGGGGAGCACAAGACAGTCTTAAGCCTTGAAGCATGGAGAAGGGAGTACAATGTGTGGAGGGGACAGTGTGTGGGGAGCCTGGTGTTAGAGGGGCACAGTGTGGGAGGGCATGGTGTGGGTGGGAGGGAGGTATGTGGGGGAATGTGTTGTAGCAGGCAGTGAGAATGCTGGGGGGGGGGCTGCTAATGTCTACACAAAGGTGTGTAATTACATAATAGCAGCCAACTTAAAAAACATCTACCATCAGAAACAGAATGATTAGGATAGAGAATTCAGAAACTTAAAATAACCATAATAACTATAATAAGGGAAAATAGTTAACATAAAGCAGAACCAAGAAATCATTAGAAGAATGCAAGTGGAAATATTAGGTATGAATATGTAATAACTGGAATATTAAAAAATGACACTACACTGAATGGGATAAATAGTAGGTTGAATAGATGAGGAACAAGTGGAAAGATCAGACTGAGAAACTCTCCAAGAAGCAGCAAAAAAGAACATAGTAAAGACTTGGAAACCATGAAAGAACAGCTCAGGGATATGTGAGGCAAAAGTAGAATTGACATCTCTTAGGAGTCCTGGAGGGAAGGGGAAACAGAACAAAACAAAACAAAACAAAACAAAACAACTAATAAGAACTTCTTAGAAACTTTGTAGATAGATAAGCCCTGAGAATTAAGGGGGGGGGGAAATAAAATAAACTACCCGTTGGCTCAGTTTTATGAGAATGGCCAACAGCTGAGAACTGAATGAATAATTAAATATATGCTTAGTAAGACTAAGTTTGAGACTTTGAGCTAACTGGGATCTTAAAGAATGAGTTCCTCTAGGTGCCTGACTTCGGCTCAGGATCTGATATTACAGTTCATGAGTTCGAGCCCTGCATTGGGTTCTCTGCTGTTTGTGCAGAGCCTGCTTCAGATCTTCTGTCTCCCTCTCTTTGCCCTTCCTCCACTTGCGTGCATGCTCTCTCTCTCAAAAATAAATAAACCTTAAAGGAACAAAAAAATGAGCTTCTTTATTCAGTGTGTGGCTGTCAGCTAGTGTAGAGGCATTTGAACTAGTCCCGTAACTGTGCACTAGCTCCATGAGGCACTGCATTCCTCTGGTGTGAGCGTCTCCAGAATCCTGCAATGATTCCTAGTGGTGTAAAGACAGGCTTGAACTGACTGTGGATGGGTGTGTAGGCATTTTACAGGAAATCACCCCCAGCCTCACCCCACACTAGTAGATCAAACTTTCTTAGGGGCAGACATTTCAATCAACTTCTTTGATTTCATGAGTTACCGAAATACCAAAACAGTCTTGAGATTAGCACATATATTATAGATTAATATTATGTCAATATGTAGTTAGAAACAGAGAAAAGATGATTACCTGCCTTTATGAGTCATCTCTAGGTATGTATACACACACACACACAATTCCTACACGATTAAAATAATGATATATATGAATGAGCAATTTTTCAGAACATACAAAAAAGTTATTTCCCAAATGTTCATTTTCTCTTGAGTCAGAAATATGCTCTTTAGTCCTTTCATTATGACTGGCATTAGAAGAAAAAAAATGGGAGGTGAGTACTGTAAGGAAATCTCTAATAATCAGACTCCAAAGTCTCATTTCTATCATTATCTATTGTAATTATCCACATTTTACTTATTTCATCTATCTAAATCTTATCAATTGTGTTAAACTGATTAAAATGGACTAATTATGTTTTAGAAATTTGGGGGCTATCATAGGATTAAGATATTTAATAAAACACATTTTTTTGTGATTTAAGTCTCAAAAGAATCCCTTAAGTGTTAAGTCCTACTTCCTGAACCTCTTATAATACACAGTTCATTCTGAAGCCAGAGCAAATCATTGAAGTGAACATTTTCTTCATAATGTCACTACAAAATAGCATAAAAAGCATTCTAACTACATGCCATGAAATTAAAACAACAGACCATGACTGGTAGGAAATTATGGGTTTATCTTAGTTTTGTGAAGATTAAAAAAAAAAGTAACATTTATGGAGAAAGTAATGAATATTAAATCTTTCATACACCTACAATGATTAAAGAACTCTTTTCACATATGCTAGCAACTCTGCAACATGGTAAGATTTCTGTTCAGTTTGAACAAAAAGAGACTTAGAGATGTTAAATAGCTTCAGGTCCCACAGAATGGGAAGTTTGAAAAGCAAATGGATGGGAATGAGGTGGAAGTTATTCCAATAGTTTAAGATGTCTGGACCCCGAGAAGAGGACAAAGATCTGGTATTCTAAGACTTTGATACGCACACGTGGTCCAAAGACCAGCAGCACCAGCATCTTGTTAGAGTGAAGTCTCAGCCCCAAGACAACCCTATTAAATTAAAATCTTTTAAAAGAAGGTCCTCTGGTGACTCATACCCACATTTAATTTTTAGAAGCACCACCACTGTGGAGAGTTATTTTCAAAATTTCAGGCTAATAAGCTACTCCGTGACTGGAGGTTCATGTATTTTTATATAGCAATCACAGCAAATCTTCTCTAGAGTAGGTGGTCCTTAAGAGTTAGGGTTTATTTGATTCCTTTTCTCATCCTCAGCATCTAGTATGATGCCCGGCTCATATCTGGCCAGTGAGAATGGATGAGGAAATTATGTTAAAGTAAAAATAGAGTAGTCAAGTCAGTGATGCTACACAATTTGTTAAAAAGGTTAAGATGGTTGGCCCCATGGGCAATAAGGAGGACATTCCAAAAGCAGAGTACGTAAAAACAGGAAATTTTTTTTTTTGCTCACACAATGGAAAAAAAAAGGTCATGTGCTTAATTAGGAAGAAAGCACACAAAGGTTTTGAGCACTTGGTAACTTGAAAACTATAGTTTAAAGGATAAATGTGATATTGGAATGCAAAAATATTTTCATTATGCTAAGCCCTATTACTGTCCCCAAATCTTGGTCAATTTTTACTAGAACTCTATGCTCGTTGACCAAGGAAGAATCTAGACTGTAAAGTGGGTTAAATTAAAATTGCTTGAGAAAATTCAGAGACTTTGAAAACTATCCAGAGGATTCTCATAGTTATTTAAAAGCATTTGTTCAGCAATAAAGCCTGCAGTGGAATTGTAACAACCCCTATTAAGTCATTTCACAGGCATTCTCCACAAGACTTGTCTCATTTCAGACACCAGCTGTAAGCTCTGGGGACCTTAGGCCACTTGTATGCGTTACCCACCAGGTACAAATTCAGCAGTTCCCACTATCCCCTCAGGTTTGAGAGTGTGCCAGAACAATCCACAGGACTCAAGGAAGTGCTATACATCCCATTGGTTTTGTTATAAAGCTTACAAATCGGGACGAGACAAAAGAAGAAACCCTTGGGGCAAGGTCTGGGAAAGTGACAAACATTAAGCTCCCATGTCCTCTGGCACATACTCCTGGCACCCTCCTCTGGCACATCCATGTGTATCTCCAACCTGAAAAGCTCTCCCAAGCTTTCGTGTGTAGTTTTTATTGAGCCTCACTACATGGGCATGATTGACTGAATCACTGACTATACAATTGAACTCAAGTTCCAAATCTTCTCCCATCCCTGGAGGTTGGGCTGATATGATGGGGCTCCAAAACCCAACTCCATAGGCAGTTACATGGTCAGTCATCCCAGCAAGGCCAGCCCCTACCTTGGAACTACTGAAGGACCTACCATGAATATCAAAGACATGCCCATCACTTGGGAAATCCCAAAGATTAGAAGCTCCCTGTGAGGAGCCAAGGAAAAGGCCAGCCAAATTATTAATTGTGTAAATTGGCCTTACTAAGGATTCTAGCTAGGCTGGCTTACCTGCATATCAAATCTAATAGAGTGATCCACACGAGTTGGCCAGATTCTTCTGCTGTTATTATACTAAAAAAGGGGACATCTGCTGGAAGAATTCAGAACTTACATTATCCAATATATTTTTTGGCCCCCTTGTATTCTTTGAGGACTAGTCTTAGATGACACAGATATTTATTGAGTGCTGACTATGTGACAGACAACTAATTGAACACAGCTGAAGAAACAATTTATATTTACATACTGCTTAAAACAAATACATCGATCTACACTGAAATAATGTTCCAATCATATGATCCTTGCTTATTCATTAAAGTATGTCTCACAAATTCTTTACTAAAAAATATTTTATCATTGGGGCACCTGGGTGGCTCAGTTGGTTAAGAGTCCAAATCTTGATTTCAGTTCAGGTCATGATCTCCTGTCTTGTGAGTTCGAGCTCCACATCAGGCTCCATGCTGAGCTCGCTTCGGATTCTCTCTCTCTCCCTACCCTGTTCATGCTCATGCTTTCTCTCCTTCAAAAATAAATAAACTTAAAAAAAAAAAAATACTTCATCGTTATGTTACTTGTTACCTAAATGCTCATAGTGGGGTGCAGAAAATATGCTTCGGGGCATGAAGAACGGGGCTTGAAATCCAATTAACTGTGAGCTAGTGAGTACTTACCCTGGTCCTCAACATCTGTATTTGCAAAACATGAACATAAAAAATCACATCTACTTAGAAAGGCAAGTAGAGGTCCCTGACTGGGACCAGGCTGCTGGACAGACACCTCTGGTTCTTTCCAGCTACACAAGGTTAGGAATTTTACCTGATCTCTCTGGCCACAGCTTCGTCTATAAAACTAAGATAATACTTGCCCTCATAGAGCTGTTGTGAGGATTAAATAAATTGTTGAGTATTTCACTTAAAATAGTGCCTGGCACCCAATAAGCACTTAAATTTTAGTGATCTTAGTAATTATTAATTCCTTTATTAATTATATTACTTATATGTGAGTTGTTGGGATCATATAATATTTATGAATGCTATTATAAAACCTGACACAAAGTATACATTCAAATGTTGGTTTCCTTTACTATAGAAAGTCGTCTGTTATTTGCACTATTCATTAAGAGTATCCTATGCACACAAATAAGTGAGATGGAGTTTGCTTCCATCGGATAGCAGGTGAAAAAAAAAAGGAAACAGGTAAAAGGGTTATGCTGGCAAATCAATTTTCACACAGTGCTAAACTATTTAAAATTGGGGGTGTGGGGTGAAGAATTCTTAACAGGCAAAAGGTAAAAAAAAAAATAGAAAAGTGTGTACATAAAAGGATGCTTTGAAAAGTTAAAATTATCATCTTTTATCAAGAACTTGGGAAAATTGATTTTTTTATAGCACAAATGCTTACTGTCCTAAGAGTTTAAGAATGCATAATGAAATACAAATTGAGATTCTTTTCATTTTAAAATATGAAAACTTAAACAATGATTACCATTTGGGGAAAAATACCCCCATAGTATTTTAACATATGACTGATTTTCAGTCGGAATTCCTTAAATTATGGCTAGATCCTTAGATTATCATGGGCTTTGCTGTACCCACATGTGCACATAACAGGTTAAAATTACCAGCAGATTACAATGGAATTTTAAGAACAAGATGAAATATTCCAAGTACATTACACTCACAAAATATAAGTGATATCACCAATAACACAGAAAGTAAGCTGTTTTAACTAGCATTACTTATACTGAAAATGAAGATTGGATTTTTTTCAATACAGTGGAAGCAATTCCAAAACTCAACTGCTGCAAGAGCCAAAATCTTTGCATTTACACTCAAAACTGTGTAAACAAGATGTTGTACAAATTTGTTAAAATCTACTTGTGTTTCTTTCGTTTACCCCATTTAATCTTTACGCTGCCAAATTAAATTTCACTTTTATGAGAAAAACTATAATTTTATTATTTTATTATAATTTAAGACATGCATCATTTTCTCCTCAATTAAAAAATCCAAATCACTAAATCTTTTAGCACTTCTTTGATGAACAGTAGCTAATTTTTCTGTGCCACATACTTACAGGATGCAGGGGGAGTCCGTTTATAATGCTGTCTATATTCCACAGAAAAAGCATGTTTTCTGTAAAGAATACTCCTAAATTATCAGAGAAAAGCCTAAGTTTTAAGTTTTATGTAAAGCCTTACTCCAACCTTCACTTCCCTCTTCATAACAAAATTCTAATAACACATTTATTAAGAAAAAAATCACAGAATAATTTTTATTTATAATGAAGTTATTCTTTCTAGACTTTAAATCAACAGTTCACTCTTATAACAGAGAATCATTTAAATAACACCACCAAAATGGAATGAAGACAAAACAATCTATTAACTGATATTATTATATCAATTTCTATGATACATCATAATGATATCCAATTAGTTTTGCAACATGGTCCATTTCCAGTAAAATTCTCAACAGGTTGCTGAGAATTAGTCCTTCACACTGACGTTTCATTCTAAGGCATGCCAGACGCGGCCCTCTTGATTGCTTCTCTTGAAGTCAAACAAGTTAAACAGTGTCCTGAAGAAAAGGCTGACTTCATAGGGACCCATCCACAAGTGGGTAGCATGCCTTCAGATCCTTTGGTTTTTATAATAATCCCTTCGGAAAGTTAATTACTTGATGATTACTCCCTTAGAATTCTATTTTAAACAGGGTGAATCACTCTCTATACAGTTTGTGCCAACGTCCTTGACTTTCTCATTTCCACTATTTTGTTTATGAGATCATATAGTGCTGGTAGTCTTATTTTATCCATATTTTTGCTGTAAACATTGAGAAATATACCAAGGACAACTAACAAACCAGACCAGACATACCTAAGAAAAGAAAGAAGGAAAAAAATATTAATATCAAGGCAACAACTTATTGATAACCACAGAAGTTGGTGGTGAGTTCATAATAATTCTTCAGTAAAATAAAATTTTGCTACTGGAGGCTTACTATGGCATTAAAAAAATAGTATTTTTAGATCAGATTAGATGGAATTCCATATTTTTTATGTTAAGTATATACATAGAGAAGTTACGTTACAAAATATTAAATGTAGTTCATTTGAATTTTGAGAATAATAGCAAATTCAAGTCCATGTCCTAACCAACAGTCTTAAGGGTTTAAGCACTGAATATGTGAAGCTGCCAATGGCCATCCTGGGAATTCAGTTCAGCAGTCCAACCAGTTATCCCAGCTGGGTGCAACTGGGAGATAAAAAGAAAAGGGCAGGTCCTGAGAAAGTAGGGGAATTACATGGGTTGCTAGACTATATACCTAGCGCATGCACAAAGATAAACTAATTTATAGAAAACAAATATACCAACTGAAATTTATCTGTGGTTATCTTTTAAGCTTATACATTGATAATTTCTAGCTTTGAATCTTCTCAATTACTAAGCAGCATAAATTGAAAGGATACTAATTTTAAACGCATACCAGGCAGTAAAGAAAACAGTAAATGCTTTACAAGAAGCCATAAACTAAATAAACTTACCGAAGAGATCTCTACCTCAAATCCTTTGTGGGAAAGGGGGACAATAAACTTAACAACTTTAATTAATTTATTTTTTGTTTTAGTGTTTATTTTTGAGACAGAGAGACAGTGTGAGCAGGGGAAGGTCAGAGAGATAGGAAGATACAGAATCTGAAGCAGGTTCCAAGCTCTGAGCTGTCAGCACAGAACCTGATGCGGGGATCGAATTCACAGACCGCAAGATCATGACCTGAGCTAAAATCGGGCACTTAACCAACTGAGCCATCCAGGTGCCACTAAACTTTGCAACTTTAAAAACCATACATACACACACACACACATATATAAAACTTATGTATTAACACACATATAATTTATATTTTTGTACCAGGGCAACAGAATCCCTGTGTCTCAAGACATCGTTCATGTTCACTTATATTGGAAACAGGGTCTCACTTGCACTGGGACCCTAGTTAGGCAGTTTAAGTGAACAACATGATTTCTTCCAAATAATTACATGCACTTCTGAAGCAGCAGAATAAAGTATGGCTCCAGATAAAACTGGCTCTTTATAAAGGAACTAAGGAAATGTGAAATGTGAAGCCAGGTACCTACAAGTAGAGAAAATTGTTGAATTAGAAAGTACTTACTGAAATGTGAATGGTTTAGAAAAGAACATAAATGAAAGCACAATAGTCATTGCTTTTCTTCCTGTTGTCACTGTAGGGAGAAAAAAAGTTGGTTTAGAATGTGCCTACTATCTCGGTAATATTTTGGAAATCATTTATTTACTGAGCCTCCTATGTGCTGAGATCTACGTAACATGCCAAGAAAACAACAGAAACCGAAAAACAAACGGAAACTCATTGTTGGGGCTCCTATGGAGTTAACAGTCTGGCAGCGAGTATAGACATTAAATCATACAGTTAAAAAAGTACAGCTGTAATAAGTGATTGATAAAGGCCACAACACCAGGGAGGCAGGTCAGTCCCTTAGAGATGCTAAGTCTGGCAGGAAAGAAAGGCTTTCACAAGGAAGGTATGATTAGGTAGAACAGGTATTATTCTTTAAAAGTAGTAAGCTAAATTCCTAGCAGTGCTATCTGCTTTCACTCATCTGTGGAACTTGAGAAACTTAACAGAAGGCCATAGGGATAGGGAAGGGGGAAAAATAGATACAAACAGAGAGGGAGGGAGGCAAACCATAAGAGACTTTAAATACAGAGAACAAACTGAGGGTGGATGGGGTGGCGGGGAAGAGGGGAAAATGGGGGATGGGCACGGAGGAAGGCAGTGTTGGGATGAGCACTGGGTGTTGCACGTGAGCGATGAACCACGGGAATCTATCCCTCAAACCAAGAGCACCCTGTATACACGGTATGTTCGCCAACTTGACAATAAATTATGTTAAAAATAAATAAATAAAAGTAGTAAGCTAAAGCACACACTAGTATCTTGATAGTGGTCATGTCTGGATAAGAGTATGAATAATCATTACAATCCTCTTCACATGGCTGTACCACCTTCAGTCTGCTGGAAGGCCTGAGACCCCCCCCCTCCCTGTCCCAGCCAGATAGAGGTAGGACTTGGCATGTACCTCCATGGCGGCCTTGTTCCCAGCTTTGCACTCTCACTTGCTATCCTCTCTGGACTGTGTGTCTTGCTTAGTTCCCTGTGTTACTCATCTTGATGTCCCCTAGACCCCAGTCCCTGCCACTCTATATCCAATGCATGAACAAATGAACTCCGAATGAAGAAACAGTTTTGGAAATGTGTCAGAGCCTGACTCCCTGAATCTTTTTTTCCTTCTGTGTTATTCCTTCTGCTCTATTTTTACCTGGGCATACCTTCTAGCCTTTCCTACAGTTAGGTGTGGTCATGTGATTAGGTTTGGGCCAGTGAAAAGTGAGTTTCTAGAAGTGTGATTTCTAGGAAGATTCTCTGGAGAAAGGTGTATCCTTCATTTCTCTTCATCCCACTGCCCGGAATGAGGATGGAGACAAATTGGCAGAGAAGACAGAAGGCATCTGGCTTCCTAATGAGCATGGGGCCACCATGCCAGTTCAGGAGATAGTGTCACCCATGGGTTAAGAGCACAGGTCAGGAGCCAGACTGCTTCAGTGGGAATACTGAGTCTGCCACTTACCAGCTGGCTGACCACTGGGCAAACCCCTTAACCTCTCCGTCCCTCTGTATACCATTTGTAAAATGGAACAGTAATAGTGCCTACTTAGTTACAGGATTATTGTGAGATCAAGATGAATAATGCATGTGAAACGGCTCCTGGTACATAATAAAGGTTATATACGTGCTGGCTATTATTATTACCACAAGAGAAAAATAAACCTGTCTGCACCTTTAAGACAAGGACTGCATCTCAGATTTTTTTATACCAACCACAGGGTTTAGATAATACATATCAACTGATATCAAACCCTTTTTGAACAGTTATTATCTTACAAGTGAAACTGGAACCCGAGCTAAGTATATAATCTGCAATCCATCTTGGTAGTAGAGATGACCCGACAGATTATGGATATGGCCTCACCTACAATTAAATGCCCTCTGTTTACCATTAGCAAAACAAACTTTAGAAAGGGGAGTCCTATGTGAACAAATAAAGAGAAACCTTAGGAAGCAACTATACTTTTAGGAAGAGAGTGGTATTTATTCATTTGCTTAATTTATTCTGCAGAATTAAAATAAGTATTCCCCTAAAACTACAAAATGTTAAAATCAGGTAAATGGTTAATGTATGTGTGCATTATGATGTAAACTGTACATATCTCCGTTTGAAACGGTTAAGTCCAACCCAGTCTCTTCACAAGAGAGAAATGAAGCCCAGAGAAGAGGAAGGAGTTACTCTCCAGCCCACATGCCATTAAGCATCAGAGCTGGGACTGCGTTCTACCTTCTCTGACCTCCCCAAACAGCCACACTGCTTCCAATCCTGGGCCCCTTTCAGCGCTCTCTCCACATGGGAGATGCTGAGTGCATGGTCATTTGGAGCCCTCGCTTGGCAAATGGCACAAGGTTAGCACACGGAGACATCCATCTTTCTCACTGGGCCTCACCTGTAGCCTCTCATCTGTCTTCCTGACTCCTCCAGAGAGAAACAAATAGAACTTCCATTCCTCTAAACTGCCAAGTAAAGTCCCTGCACAGAGCAGGTGTATAATACTTATCAGTGACAAGAGAAGCTAATCTGGCTAATGCCCTAGAAAGGGTATGCATGAAGGTCCAAAAAGTTTTGTTTAAAATATAGCTGCCATATTTTCAGTGCATCAAAACAAGAATTTTTGGTTCTAAGTAAAAGTGTATATAAAAGCAGGATTTTTCTCTGAAGGTATTCAACCCATCACACTTTTAAAAACACATTTTTTAATGTTTATTTTATTTTTGAGAGAGAGCGCAAGCAGGCGAGTATGAGTGGGAAAGGGGCAGAAAGAGAGGGAAATACAGAATCTGAAGAGGCAGTTTCTAGGCTCTGAGCTGTCAGCACAGAGCCCAATGCAGTGCTCAAACTTACAAACTGTGAGGTCATGTCCTGAACCAAAGTCGGACACCCAAATGACTGAGCCACCCAGGTGCCCCAGAGCTCATCACACTTTTAATACAAAATTCTTTTAATGCATTTAAAAGTTACTATTTAGATAAATGTATATACTTGATTTTAAAATTAAACCTTCAAATAAAAAATTATGAGGAAACATCATTTTCTTTAGAATTTTAAAGAAACACCAGAAGCCAAAAAATCAATTGATGGAATACGACAATTTTCTTTTTAACGCAAAGTAGACACTGCCTGTATCTTTTGAAAACGAGCATCAGAGAAAATTTAAATGCTCATTTCATAATCTACACAAGTATATCATTCCTACCTGTTACAGCAAGAAGGGCACCGAAAATTTTAATCAAAGCCAGAACAAAGGAGATTCCAAAATACCCAGTGAGGGAAAAAAGGAAAGCATAACCGTAGGTCTGAATCGGATTCTGCAACATATAAAAAAAAGCCTGTTAGGAAAATGCAAAACAAACCCTGAGGTATTACAAATGAAATAAAACTACAGATTTTAATCAACCTCCTGAGCAGTTCAACAATGCAGTGAAGCAAAGATACTTATTTAGTTCTGATTTAATGGAAAAACAATGATGAAATTAAAAATCCCCAACTTTTACACATTATGCATCGCTTAAAAATTAACTTATAGGGTAGAGCAAGGATAAAATAAATTTAAATATAAATCGTTTCATTTCTGAAATAATTTCTGATCTGCATATATTATATTAAAGGAGTTATCAAATTACATAAAAAATAATCTTTCTGAACAAGAAATACAGAGGAAACTATTTAGTGGAAGATGTTTATTTTTAAAAACGTGATTAGTGTTTACCTTTGAACAAAATGTTACTGCAGGGCCTAGCCCACTAGTGCACGTCAGTCCCAGTAAAATGTACACAAAACCGATGGAGTACGAATACAAAACCTACAGTAGATAAAAGAGAAAAAAGTGGGAAAAACGCTATCAAACCAAATGCAGAAAATGAAGGGTTTTCAATATATCGTTCAATTAATCTGTTCAATTAAATCTCAAGAACAGACCATTTTTTAAGTGACATCATTGTTTCCATGTGGCCTAACCTTCTGGCGAGGACAACTGATGACAACTGATGCTATTTTGAAGTTTACAGCTTGTTTTATGTACAACATAACACAGCAGTACTGATCCTTTCACATATACGGCTACACAGCATTCATTCTTTTGCCTGGTGTTATTACTGAATTCAAACCACATTTTATTGTTGGGGTTCTAAAAACAAAACCCAATAACTTTAAAGCT
This sequence comes from Proteles cristata cristata, assembly GCA_017311185.1. NCBI lineage: Eukaryota > Metazoa > Chordata > Mammalia > Carnivora > Hyaenidae > Proteles > Proteles cristata. The sequence continues at coordinate 48,875 of JAESUZ010003871.1, forward strand.
ACTTATGAAACATGAAAAAAACCCAGACGTTAAATTTGTAAAGACATTAAAGTATAACGAAAATAAGCAGTATCTGGCATATCTATTGCTTCGTTTCCCAGTCTTCCTACCAATTTTCCTATTCCGGTTTATGTTACTCTGAAAAGTACAATCAGCAGCAGCATCGTCACTAAATTTACAGGACTGTGATGTGGCAGGTACTGTGCTAACAACACTCTATACGAGTAATTCCACTTACTCCTCAACCTGTAGATGAGGAAATTAAAACTTAGATATAGTAAGTCATTTTCCCCAAATAAGAGAGCTCGTAAAGCTGGGATATAAACTGAGGGGATCTTAGTCCAGAGCCTAAGCTCTTAAACACTGTACTTCTAACTATTTACACTTCCTTAATTCTCTGATCTTTACCTTACCCAGGAAGAGCGGTGATGAACATCAAGAAAACTTCTGACCGAGATTAAAGACTCTTTAAAGATGCTCACTCTGCTGACAAAGTAACAGGAAAGACCATTTCTTTTTTTTTCTTTTTTACAAGTAGTTTATTGTCAAGTTGGTTTCCATATAACACCCAATGCTCATCCCCACAAGTGCCCTCCTCCATGCCCATCTCCTCCCTCGCCCCCCACACCCATCAGTCCTCAGTTTGTTCTCAGCATTCAAGAGTCTCTCATGGTTTGCCTCTCTCCCCCTCCCTCACTATTTCCCCCCTTCTTCTCCCCCGCGGTCCTGCGTTAAGTTCCTCCTAATCCTCCTATACGTGCGAACATATGGTATTTGTCCTTCTCTGCCTGACTTATTTCACTCAGCATAACCACCCTCCAGGTCCATCCATGTTGCTACACATGGCCAGATTTCATTCTTTCTCATTGCCATATAGTATTCCATCGTATAGATAAATAGGAAGCACCTAAGTGTCCGTCAACGGACGAATGGATCAAGAAGATGAGGAAAGACCATTTATGCTCTTAATGTAGTACACTCTGTCTAGCAAGGGGTTGGTTATAAAATTAACGTACGTATACATATACTAACTTTCCTATATATAAATGCCAACCAGGTAGAAGATACAGTGAAATAATGGGCATTATTTGCAGTAACAACAGCAAAAAGATGAAATCCCTAACAACTTCAATAAGAAATATGGATTTATATGGGAAAAAAACCCTTAAAATCTAAGAGACATTAAAAAAAAAAGCACTTGAATAGAGGAAAGTCATTCCTTATTTTTGGACAGAAAGAGTCAAGTTTATAGATGCCATTCTCCCTAATTTAATTTATAATTTAATGCCATACCAATCACAAAAGCAATGGGATTTCTAGTTTATTTGGGGATCTGAACACCCAAGAATAACTAGGGTAGTAATATTCTGAAAAACAAAAGGAGCATTGCTGGCTAGTCCCAGCAGATGGTAAATGTACGACAAAGGCTGTTATCCTTATATGGTTTTGGTGCAGAAATAAACCCAAAAGAATACAATTGTGAATCCTACAGTATAATACAATATGATAAAAAGAAGGCGCTTAGGCTGGAAAATGGATCTTTCAATAAATGGCATTGGGACAAGTGGATAGCCATATGGAAGAAAACTCTTTTGAAGCTCTGGCTGGATCGAAGCTTTAATTAAAAAGGAAATCATAAAATGGATAGGCAACCTGGGTAAAATTCTTAAATCTTAAGAGTTGGGAAAGCCCTTTTCAATCATAATATGTTGCCAGACGCCATGAAGAAAAGGATCAACCACAGAAAATTTACAAACTTCTAAATGGCAAATAGTGCCAAAGAGAAGCAAAAAGTGATGTAACAAAGAAATTTTTTAATATGTAAAAAAAACCTATAAATAAGAAAAAATATATATCAAATATTATATGATAAGCTCTGCAGGGGCAATGGTATTTTTATTTTTTCGTGTCCCATTATGTTGGCATGGATTACTTTTATTAAACTAATTATGACAAACCAGTTGAAAAATGCCACACCAGTCTTCAATACCAGAACTATTTCACAGAGTGAAGCACATCACCAGTTCAGAGTCTGTCTGCCATGGGGAGGAAGCACTTACCATTTCTGAATTGGAAGCATTATGCAGTTTCATGGCTTTCTCTTGAACGTTTCCAATGACAGCATCTGCACACAGGGCCAGGGAAATAAGGATCACACCTTCAAGAAAGTGCAAGAAAAATACAACTTCCTTATTTAAATATGGGAACAGCACTCAAGATTCACCAGAGATTTAACTGGGCTGAAAAACAAAAGCAGATCTTAAAATCACATTTGCTCAGTAAAATCTGATTTTTTTCATCCACAACCAGCTATAATGGGCTCATAGATGGATGTTAAAAAAAGTAATGGATGCTAATAAACTACATTAAAGTTGCCACCTTGCCGTGTTTCATTATTATATAAAATAATACTTCTACTTAGGTTAAATGTCTTAAAAGAATACTGTATTAAACAAATACAGAAGAAATTCTTAGGTGCTCTATTGGGACTGGTGGTTAGTTAACTGAAAAGATCAGATGAGGATGGAAATCATAAAAAAAATTACCTATATTACTAAAACATTTAGAACACATAAACATGCATATAGTTGCCAAGGTCTTTTCTTTGAATATGGGCTCTAACTAAAACCATACTCATAACACATATTTTTAGTAATTTCTCAGTTGTTTTTGTTACAAAGCACGCAGGAAACACAGGAACTTCTGAAACAGGGTGCAGAATCCCTTCACACTTTTAGGATACCCTGCTATTTTTGCAGTTGTTTCCTCCACACCTAATTCAATGGTGATTTTATTGACTAGTCAGTCATATTGTTTCAATCATCAGAAACAATTCTGTCTCTCTTCAAACTCATTTTTGGCCAATTTTTTAGGAAATGTCTATTTACTTTTGAGAGAGTGCAAGTGAGGGAGGGGCAGAGAGAGGGAGCTGGAGGATCCAAAGTGGGCTTTGCACCGATAGCAGTGAGCCTCATGTGTGGCTTGAACTTGTGAACCATGAGATCATGACCTAAGCGGACACTGGACACTCAACGACTGGGCCACCCAGGTGCCCTCATTTCTGCATAATTTAAGTAATATTATTACAAAGCTACAAGAGGTACAACTGGTATGTACAAATCTAGAAAGGGACACACTGATGCGAATGGGCATGTCTATCTGAGAAGCAGGCTGTTACCTGGAAATGTTTAGGACACCGGTCAACAGCCATGTGCTTTAGAGAGAGAATAAAAGCAGCCTTCGTTACATCTGTGAGTCTGATGATGTAAGGGAGTTTCCCCTTTTCATTTTTTTAAACAATGTAGAAGCAATCACAGGGAGCAGAAAAATATATGCGCGTGTGTGTGCACTTAATTGAGAACTTTCAAGTTTTCATACTTAGTTTTCAATTTGGCTTTTCACCATCTAACTTTGTGGTATTTATTACCTAATCATACATTTTTATTTGCCAAGCTTGATTCTGAATGCTCTCTTATGTATTTCAAATATGAAATCTGTTCTTGAAACAAAAAGACAAGATACTGTTGAAGTCCTTGAATACAATATCCTAGCTCCTGACAGGCTATTCAAAGACATTCCAAAACTGTTCTGAACAAAGGCAACACAGCATGAAAGTTCTTGAACTACGTTCTAAAGGAAATATTTAAAGGCAGCCATTTATCTGCATAAGAACATTCTGATATACTCACTTTATATATTTGAAGTTTTATGTATGTCTATCTTAAATAACTACCTTAACAGTTACTCTAATCTCCTTTAGATAATATATTATTATAGATCAGAGACTGTGATAAGTGCTCATCAGTTATTCTTAATGATGAAGTACTTCCAGGTTCTAATTCCTTTTTTTTTTATTAAAATTTTTTTTAAAAAATCCTTATTTATTTTTGAGAGAGAGACTGCAAGCAGGGGAGGAACAGAGAGACAGAGGGAGACACAGAACCTGAAGCTGGCTTCAGGCTCTGAGCTGTCAGCACAGAGCCTGAAACGGGGCTCAAACCCACAAACCGTGAGATCATTACCTGAGCTGATGTTGGATGCTTAACTGACGGAGCCACCCAGGAACCCCTAGGTTCTAATTCTCTTACAAAATATCTCTTACAAAAGGTCAGCGCTCATGTCACCTTAAGAAGTGGTGAGACCACCGACATCACTGACACGTCATCCCATTGTTATCGTCACCCTCACCCTCAGCACGTGCACGTGCTTTCGTTCATATCCAGTGTTCCGCCACTGCAGTCAGCCCTTCCACCGCTGTTGTGTGAGCACTATCATCATTACCTCTGGTTTAAAGGGAGAGTACAAAGGGGTCTGGCACCTCACCCGTGGTTATAATTTTAAGTGATCTGAGAGGAGTTTGAAGCCATGTCTCTGGCTGCAAATTGTGCCTTCTCTAAAACTGCTTTTTCATAAGTAAAAGAGTCAATTATCCCAGTTTTCATATATAATTTTCCTTTTAGAGTTGCTGACATGAAGCATTCCTGAAGAATCTATACCAATGCAGACACATCTGTAACTACAAGCTTCTTTCTCAGAGTAACTCACTGAAGTAATGGTCACCTGTATTCTGAGGAAAGTTGAAACAGATGTAAAAGGTTCCTTCGGGTTGTTGAAGGGTGATTCCAAGACGCTGTACTGGTTACATTTAAATCCATTAGCTTAGCCTGGTTAACCAGGTTAGTAAATAAAGATGGCTGACTAACAGACATTAAGAAAAATTTTGATTTTCAGAAATAGCAAAGCTGATGTAAATAATTTTCTTCATTATGTAGTACTTTTTTCTCATGAATACATTTTTTTCCCATTCTTCAGAGTTCCTCTGAACACCTAAGTATTTTATTTTAATTTTACTTCTTTCCCTGGTTGAGGATCTATTGGCATAAATACAACCATATAAAAGCATAAATTACGAAAAACACAGTCACGATGTGCCCCAGCCCCCCAGCCTAGGCCCTAAAAAAAATCCCTTCTGAGGGAAGGAAGAGAAGAATTGCCCAAGACGCACGCTGTGGCCCCTGGGCCTGTGGGAGAAGCCAGGTGCTGCCTCAGTGTATCCAGTGGTCAGTGGAGTGGGACGGCTCACACAGCTGGCCCTTGAAATCCAGGTCAATGGTGAAGTCCAAGTCACAATCATTATTGGCACTGAGCTGCATGCCAATGGTACCAAAGATCTCTTTGCCTGTTTTCACTGTCAGGTGGTCCTCCATGTAGAACACTGTCTGCTCCCACTGCAGGGACTCAGGGCTGGTGGAGAAGCCCATCCTCTTGTGGCAGTGAACGAACTTGATGTTGAAACAGTCCACCAGCAAGTCTGCTTCCCTTGTACACAGAAGGGGGAGGTGAAGGTTAGGTCTTCCACCTTGACAGTAGATGTCCACCTCCTTTATGAGGCAGGCATTGGTGACCAATTGTTTGGGGTCCACCATATCCACCAGGGGCTCGCTGATGGCAATGTTTTTGACGTAAGACCTGTCAAAGCCGTATACATTCTCCAACCAGTGGATCTTCATAGTCTTCATACAGCCGGTCTTCTATGGTTGTCACGTAGAGCACGGCTCAGTCTGGGAAGATGAGGCCATCGGGTGTCAGCCACTTGTCTGGGGCAAAGAGCACCATACTGAGCACTGACCTGTAGAAAGGGCAGTGGTCCATCTACTCTCTGATGATGATGTCCACCTTCATCTCCAGAAGCTCTACTTTCTCCACCTTCCCCTTGATGATGGTCACCACACATGTTTTGACCATCTGCACCACATAATCAGAGATCCTTGACACTTGATCCTAATGACCTTGTGGGCTCCAGCCTTGGCAGCTAACATACAGAGGACCCCTGTGCCTGAGCCCACGTCCAATACCATGCTGTCCTCAAAGAGGTGCCGGTGATGAAACATGGAGTTTTGGTATGTGAGGGTGAGCATTTCATCTCTCAGCATCTCTTTGTGAATGCCTTAGTGAGCACAGGAATCAAAGTAATAAAGTACAATCTTTATATGTCAGCAGTGGGCTTCCTGCTGCTTTCTGCCTGGCCCCAGGAGACCTCCATGATGCAGTCTACAGCCTCGGCTGCCACCATCTTCCCTTGCACTTACTCCTCCTTCTGCCACCGAGACCCGCCCTGAACACGTAAGTATTTTAAGTACTATTTCTGTCAGGCTAGGAAATGGGATGATACGAAGCTTATGAATAAAACTCAACAGTATAAGAATTATAATACTGTATATGTAATAAATAACTTCTCTTCACTGTCATTAGGATAAAAACAATATTATAACACCTTTTATTCTTATTTAGTTCTAAGTATACTAGAATACCTAATTTTGCCTGTGAAAAACCTAAATTTTATTTACAAAATTCCACGTGATACACTGTAAGGAAAATGTTAATGGTGGACACTTCAAGCAGCATAAGGCTATTAACATATTTAGAACACACAATTCTATGTTAATGTACAGCATAACTTTCCCTCTTTAGCTAAGACAATAAATAAATAGGCAATTTCTTTTTTTAAAAAAATTAAAAAAATTTTTTTTTTCTAAGAGAGATAGAGACAGCATGAGCAGGGGAGGGTCAGAGAGAAAGGGAGACAGATTCTGAAGCAGGCTCCAGGCTCTGAGCTAGCTGTCAGCACAGAGCCCGACACGGGGCTCGAACTCACGAACCATGAGATCATGACCTGAGCCGAAGTCGGACACTTAACCGACTGAGCCACCTAGGCACCCCATAAATGTGCAATTTCAATTTAAAAAAAAAAAGGAATAAAAAGTTTCTACTGTGATTCTCCTGTAACTAATGTGTATACTTCCGATTCAGCCTGTGGGAAACTCATCTATCATGTACTTGATCACAGAAGATTCTGACTGGCCAAACAGCCTCTAGTCACGTCAAGATGCAAGAGCACTAAAAAGAGTTGTTACGTTGCCAGGGTTGTCATATTTTTACTACATTTTATTCAGAAAGTCTGAAAGCTTTATGTCAGATATGAAAATCACACTATGTCACACTATCATGTAAAATCCTTACGAAATGATAAAGTTCTTACTCTAAACCAAAATGCCTGCAAAATCTGAGCGGCACAATTTCCTTACCTGTAAGGTTGAAATTTGGAGCAATCGTGCTGTCAGCCAGGGTGAACCATATCAGGCCCAGGCTCATACACAGGGCCGCCGACACGTCTGCAAGGTTGTAACGCTTCCCTGCGTGAAACAAACGTAAGCAACCTCATTATGCACATGCCCTTTTGGACACTTTCAACTACATGTCTAACCGAGTACGGCAGGATCTGCTTTTCATATCCAAAGTCAAAAACATACGAAGAATGCTTAGATCAATGCCTGAGATAGTCACAGAAGGGCTTCGGAAAAGTAAATGACCAATGAGCAACAACATGTCCTTAGAAGTCAGATATGAGATCCTACCTTATCTGTTACGGTAGTGAGGAAATGTGAACGTTTAAAGTTTGTGGACATGCGTGCCTCTTTTACTTCATATATATTATAAGGTTCTGAATTTTCTTACGGCCTATCCATTTACAAAGTAACCAGAGTATTAATTATTCAGGTTTCAGTTTGCAACTACCATAATCAGAACTGGTGCAAAATAACCTATTTTAGTATATCCACATTTAAACAATAAAATCATGTAATGTAACTTTTTGGTAAGGATTGTTAAGGAAGTACTATACATGCACGTGGGTTTTAATAGGGATTGGTATCAGTACTTTTTCCTGCATCAACAGCTATCCTGAAATTATATGTGAAGTAGTGGACATACATAAAATTTTAAAGGGCTTTTGTGGGAAGGCCTCTAATATAAAAAAGGAAGTCATGAAATAGAAACACCTGATTATCAAAACATGAATATCCTGCCATGACTGTTATATAAACAACAAAAATGTGTTCCATTTGCTATTCTTGCTTCCTCTTTCACTCCTATTTCCACACAGCTTGTAACTTAACCAGGGTTCTAGAAAGTCAAAAAGCCAGCAGGTTTGGTAAAAAGGCAGTTCTGCTCAGGTTAAGCTTTAATTCGGTGTGAGAACTGTCCATGTGCAGGATGAGGGTAGAGAGAGGAGCCCTGAGGAGCAGAAGAATGAAAGAACCCAAAAAAGGGGGTTTCCAGGTACTTCTGAGCTATGCCTTCAATAGGTGAATGAAGTATATCTGGAAATGTGATGGATTCCCGATTAAAAGAAAAAATAATTTTAAAAAAGTACTATTTTTATTTTTCCCCATCCAAATTACCAATTTCAAATACTAGGAGATATCACAGAAGTATCAGGGTTTTTATAATACCTTATTTTGCTAAGATGTCACTCAGAATTGTTCTAATATTTAGAATGCTTATTAAAAACATTAACTGGAGTTTCAGGTTTTTCCTAATGCTAGATGCCATAACAGAGCCTATTAGTTTCAAACAGTATGAAAACATATCATTACTATACCTTGAATAAAAACTCCTCCTAGCATAACAGGAATCAATTTGCAGCACTTGAAGATGACTTGGGTGGGATAATTCAGGTAGCCCAAGGAAGTATTTGATAACCCCATAGTACCCACAGTTAGAAAAGCTATTATCATGTAGGTTTTTCCTGGTATTCTGTAAAAGACAATTTTTAAAATCTTCATTTTGGGACCCAATTCACACTATTGTACGATAATGTGTTTACAATGTGTAAATGGCTAATTTCTGATGAATATTTCTAGAAATACTGGTGAAATGACACTATTTTAAAAGTTATCACACTGTACTCATATAAAAGAATGTTGGTAAAAGCAACAAGTTACCCTTATTTGACTGATCCCAAGTGAGAACTTTCAACTGTGTGAAACGTCGTATACCACAGAGTTCTACAGATTCTTCTGGATGGGCGGAAATGCTGGTAAGACGTTTTTTAATAGCAGTTCTACCTACGTATAAAAACTATCTCGACTAAATTAAAAAAAAAAGTCTTGAAAAATATTGACCTTCATCATGGTAAAATATATGGCACCTTAACTAATTTTTGACTTCTCAATTGTTGTTGTTTCCTAATGTTCCCATCTAGCATTAGGAAAAATACGTCCAGCCCTGCTGCTAAAATAACCTGAGCAGAGAACCTTAGGAAAAAGTACACAGTGGCTTAAAACGCTGAAAGTGGTTTTTAGTACCACAATGTCTTGAGTGAGCTCTAAAGCTCTATTCCATAAAATGTTACAATAATTAACGTCAAGATGAGGAATCTGATTCCTCTCCTCACGATCCCAAATCACTACTTGGGGTTCTATTTGGATTTCCTAAAGGGGATTTTTAATTTGGCATCTTCAGAATTTTGCACTATTACTGCGAGCATATGCTCACTTTGACTGGGTATTTAATGGTCTAAAATAACCCTAGACACGGGTGTGACTAACACGTGAAGCACTATGCACATAATTAGATTATGCTGCATACTTAGATGTAGCTTCCATTTTGGGATTAAATCAAGGCAACAAAACTCCTCCATATTTTTTATTTGGCTGGATATAAGGCAAGATAATTTACTGGAAAATTCAATTAAAATGTATCTTTTCCGTCTACATTGCAATGCTGAGGCCTTTCCTACTCAACTGCCGGCACAGTAGTCAACACGTAAAGTCCATGTGGGAATAACCTGGCACGCAGACATGCATCAGGGTAGAACACAAACACTGATTATTATGCTGTCTGTGGGGTCTAACCCTCAGCGAGGCACCATCAAGGAAGGACAGCACCACTCCTCCAGGTAATGACAGAAGTTCCTCAGAGATGAATTGCAAACAGTGGCCGGAAATTAAAAAAAACTCATAAGGAAAATCATAAGGAATGAGGATTACAAAAGTAGGGTAACACAGGTAGAAAGAAAACCAGCCCCAAACTCGGGAGACCAACATTCAGAAGGCCACAACTCTGACAGCAACTTGCTGTAGAGACTCATGAAGATCCCAGCCTCCCCAGGGTGTGCTCGCTCACTGGCGAGACCAGGAGGTCAGATTCATTACTGTGCCTCTCGGGTGCTTGCTGGGTCTGTTTTATTTAATTTCTCAATTTCTTACTTCTTTAGACACGGTGGGGAAATCGTGCCTTTCAGTAGTCCCTTCAAAACCAATTTGACAGGTCTTCTTGGTTAAAAACTCACATAAAGTAATAATAAAGTTACAAGGTAATCTTTGGTGAAAAGTAACAGGCAGCGTGGTCAGGGTATCACAGCTTAACACTACACATTACCACACATTACCCGGTTTGGTCCTCAAAGGTCAGAGAACTTAAAAAACTCCCTTGAGGTCTTAGGACAGCTAATTAGAGGCCATGCCAAGACTCAAATACATGTTTTCTGACTCCATATTCTTTCCTCTTTCAAGTACACAGGTATTCATATAAACTCAGGAAGAAAGGGGGAAAATCACACACACACACACACACACACACACACACACACACACACACACACAAACTAAGCGAAGCGTCTGGCTAAATTAAGGTTTAGAGAACCGTGGCACTTAAATAAATTAAAAAATATGTGATTGAGCATATTTTCATTGTAACATACCTTTAAAGACTTTTTCTAAAAATGTTTTCAGTGTGCCTTGGAACAGAAAAGGTTTCAACTCATAATTATCTTCAACTGTAAATTCTTTTCCTATACTCCTTCATTTATTTTTAAATCAAACACAAATTATTTTATCTTTAAACATGTTACGGTCATGTGGTTTAAAGGGAGGGATAAACATGGCTGGAAGCCACTCCCTCTCTCATTTGGGTGGATGAGGAGGCATATCTTGGTGTCACTTTCCATTTAATAAAGACAGTGTTAGATTCTTTTGCTTTGAAAACAGACATCCAGCGGTTTGCAGTTGGCAATGAATCATTAAGCTTTCCTACATATGAGTCTTGAAAGATACATTTAATTACTTTCTATTCTATCACCTGTGGCTGAGAATGGCAATCTTAGAGCATGAGAATACAGATGCTATCCTCAGACTCAAACATTTTTACTATGACTGCTCTATAAGTTTATTGGCAGTAAAGAGAGGTTGAGAGGCAAAATTAGAACTATGAAGAAATACGGGTAGTATAGACTTAAATATTTAAAATTTTATAGTTATCTTCTTACAAATATCAAAAATATTTTTGTTAAGAAAAACAACAGCTATGAAAATATCCTATTTTTACTGAACAACTGAATATTTATATCAATGAAGACTGAATGTCAGTATTATAGCTCCTCACTGCATTTAAACTGCCCGATATATACATGAAATGCTCACGTATTAAAGTCTAATAGGACAGGATAACCACACTTACAGAAGTTACATTCAATTTCTTAACTTCCTCCTGTTTATCCTCAGGTTTTTATTGCACCTTATTCAGTATACCATTAAACATATTTTGAGATATTTCTCAAGCCTAGACGGTCACTTTAAAATAGGCTGTTAAACAAGCTCCTGTGGTTTTGATGAAAACACATGTTATGAAATTTCCCTGAAGTCTAAACATGCAGTCTGGGCTACTGGACATTACACATATGACAATATTGAGTGGAACACACCCCACCAAACACTGACTGTACATTTTAAAGGCCACTAAAGAAGTGGCACTGATAGTTCATCACTTTGATCTCAGCAGCACTATAAATCTTTCAGTAATCACACTCATTTCAGTGAAATTTATAAAAACATGTACGTACATCTGAATACTTTCTCCTGTTTTAAGAAGATACATCACACCGTAAGTTGACCCTAAACTACATTTTTCTGATAACATTACACTGTAAGAGAGACCACTTTTTTTCAGTGTTCAAGAGAAATATATTTAACATTTTTTAGTAAGTTGATGATGCTGATAAAACTTCTTGGGTATTAGGTATGTTTTATTAATAGGAAATATATATACTGTATGTATAATATACTCCATATTCCCAAACCACAAGAGAAAAAATTTAACTACTACTAATGAATTTAACTTAAAAAAATAAAAACAAACTACATACCTTCTCCTTTTGTCCTGAATAAGCTGCAGTTCTATTAGGCCAAATATGGAGTAAAATGCAAACTGTACTAAAGTAAGGTACCAGCCATAGGACTTAAAACCGTCCATTGAAAATATTAATTCCTGTCAAGAGATACATGAATACTATTAAGTTCTGGGGCAAACCAATTACTTCACAACAAATTCCTATAAACACAACATTTTAAAAGAAACCAAGCCTCGCCCCCAACAACAGCAACAACAACAACAACAACAAACCATCAAAAACTGAAACACCACCCAAATCACAAGGCATCTCAGAGGTAAAATTAGAGAAGTCCATGCAGGAGGCCTTTCCAAAGAAATGAGTGAAAAAAGTAATGGAAGGGAAGGATAACTATAGCAATGTTATCCTATACTTTAGTCTTTAAAAAAAAAATTGCCAAAATTAAAAATTTACCCCAAACATTGAGAAAGGTCACTGGATCAAGAACTTATTTACTACACAATAAATATATTTCATTTGAAGCTTATTATCTCATACCTGTTTTTTTCTATGGGAATTTAATCAGTTCAAACCAGTGTTAATTTTTGGAATTTCTGTGCCACAGATTTTATAAAATTTCTCCTCGTAAATGGTTGTCTAAACATAATACTGTATCATAAAGTAACATTTATATTGTTAATAAGCCATTATTAACAAGTCATTAAGAGGTATACCAAAAGTTATCTCTCTTAATAAATAAATCAATCCCCTCCCCCATAAACTCCGAACTAGATACTGTGGAATTTCCCAACTTTAGATTTCATGTTCAAGTATGTCTTTAAGGTAGTTAGGATTTTTCTGGCATATGAACTATAAAATATGAAAATAGCTCTATTAAATATGTTAGCGTTCAGATATATTTCACTATACTGTATACATATAAATGACTTAATTATAAAACCCCATTTTCTTTAAAGTTTTCTTTTTTTAATTTAGAAAGTGAAAGAGCAAGAATGAGAAAGCATGAGCCAGGGAGGGTGAGAGAGGGAGAGAGAGAATCCCAAGCAGGCTCTGCACTGATAGCATAGAGCCTGATGTGGGGTTCAATCTCACAAACCTGAACTGAGATCGAGTCAGACACTTAACCAACTGAGCCACCCGGGCGCTCCTAAACTATTTTCATATGCTAGCAATGTCAGTTTCCACAAATGAAAGTGATCTTTATCCACTTTTAAAAGAAGTTTTGCATATATTATAAAGTCTCTGATCATTAATCAAACAGAAAAAGATTAATATAGATGTGTATAGTAAATTTCTAACTCATTTTCCTTTTTAACCACTAACTCGGCTCCCAAGCTATTTGGTAACAAGGTATTTTGAAGAAGAAAAAAACGTTTCTCAACAAGAAATTGCAAGCTTCATTTGATAAAATGTACTATTTTTCACTGTTCTTCACTGTGATATCTGAATTTCGGTATCATCTTCTACTGGGAAAATTACTTATAAATACTAAGATTTTTAATTCATGTTTTTGTTTTACACTAATCTTCCTCAGAGCATTTTTGCAAGGTAAGGAATAATCAAATCTACTATCTTTTTTATTTATACTTTTTTTTATATTTCATCTCTATAGGATAATAAAAAAGAATACAATAATTTTTAAGATCACTCTAATTAATACTAAACAATACCAGAAATATTATGTTTCAACAAAACACATTCTTTTCCATTTCTTGATTTATAAAAGGATTTCTCACGTTGGAAAGCTGCATAAAAAAAAGCAAAGTTGGTATTGGCTGAAAATACTAATTAACTGACCATCAAGAATATTAGTCCCCATTTAAACACTGTTTACATTAGCCTGGCTCCTCACCCATCCACCCCATGTCCCTGAAGGTCAGGAATTTGCTGTCAGTCAAATGTGTATAACTATCCCATAATATAATACAAGACAAATTGTGGCAATGTTGGAAGTGTTTTGTACAAGCGAAAATCACAGAAAAATAAGGTTCCGACAAAATTAGGAGAAAGCCAGAAGAATGAGGACACAATAGGTGTTTCATAAAAAGAACAATTCAGGTATTACAGGATTAAAGAGCTACTCCTGATATACATCCTGATATATTTTTGCAAAACTGACTTTTTATCACTGAGCTTCAAGAATCAACCATGGACCAGAATATGGCTTTTGTGTTACTTTTCAATTTTATTAGAGAATTATGTTCGAAAATATCAGTGAGTACTTGAATCACTGTTTTAGAAACACATAGGTGCAATCATTACCTACATTTTGTTAAACACAATAAACAGTTCAACTTCGTTCATAATTTTAATTTTTTAAGATGGTCTCTGATCCTGTCCCATCTGAAATATTTAACTGTGAAATTCTGATCCCTCATCAAAGGAGCACAACAACTTTTAGAAACGCTTTTTTTATAATTAAAAAATTCAAAAATGTGAATAAATTGGTATCTTGTAGAGAAAACTACCTTGGACAAAAGTATCAGTAATGCTCTTATTGACCTCAACTGTTATAATTAATGGCATCTTGTAAATAAATATTTTTACCTGTAAATATCCATAAATTAGGTAAAATACAAAAACTCCAGCGACACATATGAAAAACTGAGTAAGTTTGTTAAATCTGCTGAGATTTATCCCAAGCACCATGACGTCATCTATTGACTTGATGTGTGGTGACATTGTCTGTGTTTTGGGAGGGACAGTTATAGAAATGTATTTCCTGGAATTGTTGAACTTGAGATCCATTGTTCTTGTTTTGCTGCATTCAATGCTTCCAAAATTATCTTTGCTGGTTTCCTCTCCTTTGTTCTGTGTTTCTTTTGCTTGCTGAGCCAAGTCCTAAAGAAGGAAATTAGAATTAAACCCAAACATTTGGATAAGATACGATGCTCCAAGTAATAGTTCACATCACACTTTAAAAATTATAAAGGCGAATCTCATTCTCTCTAGATATTAATATAGTAATTCCTCTATTCAAACTTCTAAACAACCAAAACCAATGTCTACTCTCCAATTTTTCTTCGCCTGGTAAAGACCAATACATCAGTAAATATAATGCCAGTCTCACTTCCACAGCAAGAATCAAAAGCTAACTTAGTGTTTATTTTTTTATCTTCGTGTCTATCAAAGAAGTAAATATGCTTTTATGTTTTTATATATATTAAGAATATAATTTTTAAAGCCCATGATAGTCTATGAGTAACATCTTCCACATTAAGGTCGACCTTTAATTGCACCAAAGAACTGAGGCTCCCTTAAATACTAACACAATTTAAAATGTATTTGCTAAGGATGTTTTAAAGTAAACTCAACTATACGTTACTTTAAAAAAAGCTAGATTTATCAGAGACCATAGGAAGGATGATATGCTTTAACCTTGGCATTTCTCAGGTTAAAAGGAGATGTTTTCCTCCTTCAGAAAAAAATCATTTTAATTTTAAAAGTCTTTGGGGAGTTGTTTGATGGATATCAAGTTTTATTTATACAAGATGAGAAAGTTCTAGAGACCCGCTGTAGGACATAGTGCCTATAGTTAGCAACATGGAGGTGTGCACTTAAAAATTTGTTAAGAGGGTAGATACCATGTTATACATTTTTAACCCCCCTCCACAAACACACACAAGGGGGACACATGGAAACCTGCAGCGGTGACAGATATGTTTATTACCTTGATTATTAGGTGATGGTATCATAGGTATATACATATGTCCCAACTCATCAAATTATGTTATGTTAAACATGTAGTTTTTTTGTATGAAAATTATACCTTAATACAGATGTTAAAAAAAAAAAGAAATAAAGAAGTCTTTGGGATTATAAAAAGCTGGAAAACATCATTTTTTGTTAGTTTGTGAAAAAAAGGTCATGAGGACTTTGTAGATAACTGTCAGTTGCTCTTTGGATTTATATAAACTAAACAAAATGAATTCCACATAAAGGTTGAGGAGAGAGTAGATTTAGGACAACTAAAGAACAAATTTTTGATCAAGAAATTATCTTCCTCGAAAAGACTGTCTTTTACAACCCCAGTGGGGACTAAACTTTAGACTAGTTGAGTGAAGACGATGGATAAGGATAATTCTGACAGATTTAGAAATCTCTTTAAAATAAACTGTCATGATGGTTTAAAATGGCAAGAATTCGTCATTTCCTGATCACTTCTTTGCTGATCACAGAGATAAAGCAAGCCATCTTCAGTAATTTAAATATGGATCAAGGGTCTGCATACAATTTGTAACTAACAGTACTCAGGCAATACAAAGGACATTTATTTTACAGGGTACCTGCCAAATTTCTAGAGAGAAAAAAAGCATAATTTTAAAAAGTTTTGTTATTTCTTTTCTTTTACCTGTTTCTTCTTCTTTACATATTGTTCTTCCTTTCCACACTATGTTTCAATCACTGCCATCTCTGAGTTGAGACTTTAAGTCATCTTGCAGGACACCCTTGAGATTTGACTTTCTTTATAAATCATGCTTTAAATGATCTTGAATGTAGAAGAAACAAAAACCTGAGTAACTGCTTTCCATATGTATAGGCATGGATACAGAGTACCATTCAAATAAATCTGGTCCCAGGTAACCTTCTTCTCCCTCCACATCTTTCAGTCAGGCCCTAAACTGCCCACAATCGACTACTATTTCATTCCAAAAATCTACCATGGACTTTCAAACACCTCTGCCTTATGTTAATGATGCTCTTTCAGCCCGATGTCTTCTTTCTCTAGGTCAGGATTTGAAATAAGTGTTAGTGGCCCTTCCTTTGTGATACCCTTCCTAATTCCCCAGCTGAGAGGGAACAGAACTCGAAAGGCAAGACTCAAATCTTCCTTATCTCTGCATTCTTGATTTCTAGCATACTCGGCATCCTAATAGTCGGAGGAACCAGATACATTGGCCCTTCCTCTGGCTGCCCTCAAACCTCAGCTTGCAATCACTCTGTCTACCTAAATGTGATTTTTCCAATATACTATGGCGGTGGCAAACTTTGTGAGCAAATCTAAATATTTTATGGAAAACAGAGGTCGAGTGGGATGTACAAATAATTATTATATATTTACACGGAGAGAATAAATAAAGCTTCTAGAAGACCTCCTTCCTGCTTTTATTAGTATCAAGAATTTTTCCCCAAATCACATTCTGCTGAGATGTCTATAACTTAGCAGAATACCTGGCATATTGCAATGACTCAAAAATTATAGCTATGAAAAAGCAGTACAGCATGACGCTTTCCCCATGCTTTGGATTTTGACAGATCTGAGTTCACGACCCAGCTTTGCTACTGATTAGCTGAAAAACCTTGAGCAAATTCTTTTAATCTTCTTGAACTTTAGGATGTACACCTTTAAAAAGGGGGCGGGGTAAAAAATGTGCCTATCATAGAATTTTTGTTAGTACTAAATGAAATAAATGTAAAAGCATCTGGCATATAGTATGACCACATATGTTAACTATTATTCAACTTTTTAGAACTACTGCTAGTGTGATATGGTCTGCTGATGGAGATTCGCCCCTTTGAAGTGAAGTTGGAAATATGTATCTGTAGTTCCAACCCAGACTTCTCTTCTGAAATCAAGATCTCTATTTCCAAATGCTTCTTTGAAAGCATTTCTATGCATGAGTTCCATTGCTACCTCATTTAAAAAATGATCAGAGCTGGGGATCCCTGGGTGGCTCATTTGGTTAAGCCTCTGACTCTTGACCTCCGGCTCAGGTCATGATCTCAGGGGTTAATAAGTTTGAGCCTTGCATTGGACTCCACACTCTCAGTGCATAGCCTGCTTGGAATTCTCTCTCTCTCTCTCTCTCTCTCTGCCCCTCCCCCATGTTCTGTTTCTCAAATAAACTTAAAAAAAAAAATGCCCAAAGCTGAACTCACTATGTTCGTCTCCAAAAAACCCCTGCCCTTCCTATATTCCCAATCTCACTTAATGGTATTGAGCAGAAAATCTGTAAATTTTAGACAAAGAAAAAAATCTTAGATTCTTTCCTTTCTCTCAAATTTATATTTTGCCAAGGTTCCTGTTGACTCTACATCTATAAATACATTTAAAATATGCTTCTTAACCCACCATTAGGGGCTATTTTCTCGTGCCTAGATTACGACGCATTACTGGATTACTGTCTATAATCTTTACTTCCCTATCTGATCCCTCTTTCACATTGCTAAACATGAATGCCCACTATGCTATACTTCTGATTAACGCCCTATAAATTACAAGCTGGGTGGTTCTCTGGACTCTCCTAGTGTTTTATAAAAATTTTTACAAATACTTAAATCATAACAGCCTAACAAACGTTTTGTTTTTATGTCTGCTTCTCTTAGAAGCTTAAGAAATCTTTAGGGGAAGAGAAGATATCATCTTCATTATGTTTTAGGACAAAACAGAAGTGTAAAACATGAAATGAAGGACTGTAGTAAGCACCATTTTAGCAACAGAATTCTGCTTCTTTCCAACAATTTGCCGCTTTTAACACACCTAGTGGCAATCTTAGGAGCCGCAGATCTGTGCCAGACATGTAGAGTTAAACCCTTCGGCACTGTCACTTCTTGGACCTCTGTGCCAAAATATTGACACCTCCACTGAAATTTCCCACAAAGCATCTGAAATGAACATGGAAATAAATTCATTTCCTTTGCTTACTTGAGGCACCAGCTCCAGAAAATCTGCCTTGGAAGGCTGTGCATCTAGATGCAGTTTTATTAATCAGAACTTCACTGGTCCAATCACATGACTGATGAAGGAAAACTGTAAAGTCTGAAACCCAGTAACAGTGATCCTGAAAGTTTGCCATATGCCTTCTGCTTCAGACATTAATGATGGATATTAATCGACATCTACAGAAATTAGGCCAGTGTCCTTTCCATGCAGTAAAAATAAAATCAAGCACAGAATTAAACCTGTTTTCAAATCAAATGATCTGCATTTTGCTCTGCTTTAGAAATTCACAGTCACCCTTGAAGCGAAGGAAAAAAACCCCCAAGGGTGTGAATCAGTGCCTGAGACCTCTTCTTAAAGTCAACACAGATATTTAACTTTAGTTATCTGATGGTACAAACTGCTAAAATGGAAAAAGGCAGCATATACTGACGTCTAAAAATTATAAATAACTGGTAATAACACTGGTTTGCAATGACCTACTTAAGTTAAAATTCCTTCAGTTCATTTCTTAATCTAGCTTTTTCCAACCTTTAGAAGAAAAGTCACCCACTACTAGAGGGTGGAATATGAGGAAATCATGTCATTACAGTATAAATAACCCGAACAAATTTGATTCTGTATTTTGTCACACTCGACGTTATAAATAAAATAATCTTACCATTGTACCTACATGAACTGGACTCTAAATATTAATTGTTCACCTATGAGTTATGGTTATAAAACGACAAAAAAAAAAAAGACTGTCTCATTTCTTTGTACACACTTCATTACACGAAGCTCAAACAGCGTGCTCACTTTTGATAGTTGCTCTACTTTTTCCCAAGGGATAAATCTAAGCTTTGGATTTAATATAAAGAAACTAAGTACAAATAATACTTATCCAAATTATTTTCAAATGCTGCCCATATCTCTCTTCCAAGGCCCAAACTATCCCAATTCACTTAGGCAAACGTGAATCCAAAAATCGATCCTCGACATCGACATTTGAGATCCTACCTTGGAAAAAATGCATATGCCCAACACTAAAAAACCCACTGTCAGTACACTGAAGCATTCCACCTCCTTACAGTATTTCTTTCAATAAACAGATAAAAAAAAATTTTTTTTAAGGCGGAGGAGAAAACTAAGCTGCAAGGACTGGAGAATCTGCATAGCTTCTAGTGAGTTTAGGGCATAAATTCAATAACCTGGCAAGAACAATCACCCTGCATTGCAAATCCAAGGACAGCAGGAGACCCTAAGTACTTAAACGCAGAACCCGGAAGTAGCTCTTAACTCAAAAGCAGTCTTGGGTACCCAGTCGACTGACAGTCCTCCAGAGGACCCCCACGAACCTAAAAGGTCCTCCTGGAAGCGCCTCCCGCCTGAGTCCACAGACCGGGGCCCGAGGGCGCTCCAGCCTGCCGCAGGGCGGAAAGGGGGCGAGAAGGAGCACACACTCCTCCCTAGAAGTGCCAGCAGGTTTCCGTTCTTTAAGAAAGGAAGTCACCCGTGCCCTCCATCCTGCCCTCACCCCCTCGCCGCACGCTCGTTATAAAGGCGGAAGAGAAGCTGTGTCAAGGGTCTCTGGGGAGAGGAGGATCTGGGTCCCAAACACGGCGAAGTGCTGGGGGTACACGTCCACTCCAGAGCCAGTAAGTCACCTGAAAGGGTGACCCCAGCCCGGGTGGCGCCAGTCAGACGGAGCGGTCGCCCCCTCCCCAGGTCGGTCGCCATCACCTCCTTCTCCTCTCCGCCTACTCGGGCACTTTCCACAGCGGTCGCCACCGCCTCGCAAGGTGCTCGCATCGCCGGCGCCCGCGCACCACTTCCGCCTACGTGTCCCCCGCGCGTGCGCAGTCGCGCGGCCCCGCCTCCTCGCCGGCCGGGGTTACCTCTCGCGCATGCTCTCTCCAGTCAGGAAAGTGGGTAGAGCGCAGCCAAGTTGGGTACAGACGTGCCGGTACTGCGTTCCGGCGGACCGAGTGTTCTCACACTTTGATCCGTCTTGCTTGTTGTTGGTCTCTGAGCCTCTGTAGCCTCCGCGTTGCTTCGGTCTCGGACTCCCTGGTCCGCCCCTCCCCTTCCCCCGCCCCCACCGCTCCCTCTACGTGAGCCACCACACTGGGGGCCGCTTCCACTGCAGTCGCCCTGCCCTGAAATTTGGGGAAGAAGACTACTGGAGAATGTTGAACCAGGAATTAGAAACCCTGGAGTTCCCTCTTCCCTCCTCTTGATCCAAATGAGATGGGCATAGTCACCCTGTCTCCTTTTTTATGTTCTTGCCCAACTCGCACCTGCTATCTGTTGAAGGTGGACTGAAGTCGCACTTGGATTGCTTCTGACGTTGTAAGTCTCCTTGTAGCTACAGCAACCCTAGGCCTTGCAACGTGACACGAAAGTTGTCACTTTCTGCTCAGAATACATCCCGTAGCTCTACCAGCCTTCAAAACTGCATATTTAGGGGCGCCGGGGCGGCTCAGTCGGTTAAGCGTGCGACTTCGGCTCAGGTCATGATCTCAGGGTTCATGGGTTCGAGCCCCGCGTCGGCCTCTGTGCTGACAGCTCAGAGCCTGGAGCCTGTTTCAGATTCTGTGTCTCCCTCCCTCTCTGACCCTCCCCTGTTCACGCTGTCTCTATCTTTCTCTCAAAAATAAATAAAGCATTAAAAAAAAAACCTGCGCATTTAGCCTGCATTTAGGGTTACATCTACACTCACTGAGATGTAATGACATGAACACCAAGATGGGGTAGTTGCATAGTTTTAGGTAACACTAAAGTGCCCGGAAGGCAAAGATTACTGTAAGGAAGCCAAAGCATTTTTGAGTGCATGATTTGGATACCCGCAAAGGGATGGATTGGATTAATATCTATATTAGCATCCAGTCAGTTATGTACAGCTTTTAAAATTTCCCAGGCATTATACAGAAAGGGCAGCATTTGTATTTTGTATTGGGTGTGAGGATTTATATTGAAGACTGGTAGGTATCTCCTAGTGTAAGTGTGGTGAGTCTGACTAGGCATTTTATTTCATCTTTACCAACCTGGTACAAGGTCAGTGTTACCAGCATTTTATAAATGTTGAAAGTAAGACTTAGAGAATTTTAATTTCCTAAAGAGACAGTAAGTGACAAAGCCGTTAATGATGCCATACTGTTACCTGAATAATGTGGACTTAAAGACATTTGAACAACAGTTATTTGTTGCACACCTATTAAGTGGGCATATGCATAGGTCATATACATAATCCATAAATTACAGGTATGGGCTCCCTACCGTCAAGTAGTTACGTATACAAAAGAAAAGGTAAATGTCAGTATAAAACAACACACTGTATAAGAGGTGTCATAAGTTGCCATCTACTCATGCCTGGACAATTATCATAGCCTTCTGACAGGTCTCTCTATTACCGCTTTATTTGTCTACTTCCAATTTCCATTCATCAGCCAAAAGGATCCTTTTAGAGCTTGCAACAGAGTATACCATTCCTCTGCTCAGAGCCCCTCAATGGCTTACTGTTTTACTCCGATTAAAGTTCAAAAACACTTACCAGGGCTTCTGAAAAAGAACTTGATCTGGAAGGCCACATCTACAACAACTCTTCAGAGCCCCTCTACCCCTCTCCGAGAACATGAAGCCCCAGTGCTCTGGAACAGTACTGCAGATATTAACAGAATGTGCTTCCTCACTTTCCTCAGGTCGCTGTTCAAATGTAACCTGGCCAGACCGTTTTTTCCTGACCACCCTATCCGGGAGCGCTCACCCCTCCGCACCTAGACACCATCCCCCCTGCCATTTCTTGTCTTCATAACAGTCATGAACACTTCCCACATATTTGTTGTTTGTGCCTTCCCTATGTATGATGAGAGCAGAGATTTTGGCTCAGTCACAGCTGTATCGCCATCATCCAGAACAGAGAGCTTGGTACACAGTCTGCACTCAGTAAATAGTTGCTGAATGAATTACCAAGATGAAATGCCAAATTAGTGTTAAGACAGGAGTATGGAAATCCAGAAAAAGTAAAATATTGGCTGGCAGGGCTTATGAAAGCCTCTAAAAGGCAGAACCTAGATGCTGAGGAATCCAATGGCTTTGGAATGGGGGAGAGAAGGGAGAGAGGTCAGTCTAAGCAGAATCAACCAAAATAAACAGAGACATTAAACAGGCAATAATCAGATTTACAGTGATGCTAATATGCTGATCTCCACAAGCAAAACCAAAACAGGAAAACAGCTATTGGCTGCTCTGTGAAAATTCAGCCTTGCCTCACTGAGGGCTCCTGTATCATTTCCTTCTTTACTAGCAAATTCCATCCTTCCTAGATTGTATTCATCAGCTATTAATTCCAGACTGACTGGTAAATATATTTAAAGAATAGTTGGAATTTGTTTTAAGCTATGAAAAAGAGAATACTGAAAATAAAATAGAATTTAATGTTCAAGTAAAACATAAAGTTACACATGTAAAGATTTCTTATGTGCCTGAAAGGCAAATAAAATAATAAGACATTAAAAATTCAGGTATTAAAAAAATCAGCTATATTAAATGTTCCTGTAATTCTCTTTGGAAGTCCAAAGGTGTTTCTTACATATGAAGAAAGAAGAAAATCAAGTTTTTACATTTTTTTATTTTATTAAAAATTTTTTCTTCAATGTTTGTTTATTTTTGAGAGAGAGAGAATGTGAGTGGGAGAGGGACAGAGGGAGAGGGAGACACAGAATCTGAAGCAGGCCCCAGGCTCTGAGCTGTCAGCACAGAGCCTGGCACAGGGTTCAAACCCACGAACCGTGAGATCACGACCTGAGCCGAAGTTGGATGCTTAACCAATAGCCACCCAGGCACCCCAAGGTTTTACTTTCTAATACTTTCCCAATGCCAGCTATGGCACTGCCTCATTATAAAATTATTCTTATTTAAATATTTGTCATAAGGTTTTAAACACTATTTTTACATATATAATTTATTTTATTTTTGGTTACTATAATTACATAAGTGGGTATTAGTCATCAGTAATGTTCATAAATCTAATTATACTTTTACCTTTTTGAAAATTAAAGAGTATATTTATTATGGGAGATAGTCTTTAGGAATTCAGTTATTTTTGTATAAATTCAAGTAAGCAGTACTTTAACCTAATATTATAAATATTTTTAAGTGTTTATTTTGTGAGAGGGAGAGAGAGAGGAAGAAGCAGAGATAGAGGGAGACAGAAGATCCCAAGCAGGCTCTGCACTGTCAGTGTAGAGCCCAGCGTGGGGTTTGAACTCATGAACGATGAGATCATAACCTGAACTAAAATCAAGAGTCAGGCACTCAACAGACTGAGCCACCCACATGTCCCTATAAATATTTTTTAACGTAAAAGTTAATATTATAGGCTGACTATGTCTTCCCCTAAAATTCATATGTTGAAGCCTTAACCCTCAGTACCTCAGCTATGCTGATTACTCAGTATAATCAAGGTGTGATTATATTTGGAGACAGGATCTTTATTTATTTATTATTATTATTTTTTTTACAAATAGTTTATTGTCAAATTAGTTTCCACATAACACTCAGTGCTCATCCCCACAAGTGTCCTCCTCCATGCCCATCCCTCCTCCCCCCCACATCCATCAGTCCTCAGTTTTTGTCAGCATTCAAGAGTCTCTCATGGTTTGCCTCTCTCCCTTTCCCCCACCATTTCCACCCTTCTTCTCCCCCTTGTTCCTCCGTCAAGTTCCTCCTAATCCTCCTATACGTGCACACATATGATATTTGTCCTTCTCTGCCTGACTTATTTCGCTCAGCATAACACCCTCAAGGTCCATCCATGTTGCTACACATGGCCAGATTTCATTGTTTCTCATTGCCATGTAGTATTCCATGGTATAGATAAACCACATCTTCTTGATCCATTCATCTGTTGATGGACACTTAGGCTCTTTCCATGTTTTAGCTATTGTGGAGAGTGCTGCTATGAACATTGGGGTACATGTGCTCCTATGCATCAGCATTTCTGTATCCCTTGGGTAAATTCCTAGCAGTGCTATTGCTGGGTCATAGGGGAGTTCTATTGTTAGTTTCCTGAGGAACCTCCACACTGTTTTCCAGAGGGGCTGTACCAGTTTACATTCCCACCAACAGTGTAGGAGGGTGCCCGTTTCTCCACATCCTCGCCAGCATCTAGAGTTCTCTGATTTGCTCATTTTAGCCACTCTGACTGGCGTGAGGTGGTATCTCAGTGTGGTTTTGATGTGTATTTCCCTGATGAGGAGGGATGCTGAGCATCGTTTCATGTGTCCGTTGGCCATCTGGATGTCCTCTTTGGAGAAGTGTCTAGAACAGCAATCATTTAACAGAAAGCAGAAAAGAGGAGAAAAGGTGAGATGTAGCAGTTGTCAAAAAAAAAAAGGTGAGACTCTGGGGACAGACATGTACAGCGGGGGTGGGGGGGGTGGGGAGTGCGATGTGAAGACAGCCAGGGAGAGGAGCCTCAGAAGACACCAACCCTACCAATACCTTGATCTTGAACTTCTGGCATTTAGAACTCTGAGGAAATAAATCTCTGTGACTTAAGCCACCCAGGCTCTAGTATTTTGTTATGACAGCCCTAGCGAAGTAATATAGTCAGTGCAATATCTTCACATGTCAGATGTGAAGTATATGAACTATCTGAGTAATACTTATTACTAAGTTAGTGTTTAATAAATACTGACCCCGTTACATCCCTGTGATACTGCAGTGATCACCATTGTGGTAAACTAAAGGTGTGTGGCCATGAACTGACTATTGGCTTCTAAGAAATTCATAGTCCTAGTGTGTCAAAAGCCTATGGTGTCCTGACTCATGTTCTGAGCATCACCTCCGATTTTGAACTTGGTTGTGGGGATGGTGTCATGCAAATTTGTCACTTTTCTCTGACAGCTTCCTTTCTCTATCGTTCTTTGTTTTCTGCCCGGAGGCTCCTCTGAAAGTTTGCTGTCTCCCTTGACAGCAGCTCACTCTTGGGTTGGCCTTCAACCAACAGGTGACAGTACCCAATGGAGAAAGCCTCCTGCCTCTTACCCTTTAGTGAGGCAGTTCTGGAGGGCTGTTCTGTGTGCTTCTCAAGAGGTCCTGGGGAAACTGTGTCCTGGTTGCTCATAGCAGCAACTTTCACACTGTGTTCCTGTATCATTTTCTATACCCTTCTTTCATTCCCACACAGCTTCTCACTGGCATCATCTTCCAAATGACCTGGCCACACGTGTGTAGCTGTCTTAGGTTATGCTTTTGAGGGAAACCAAGGTATAAAAGTTAGTGTAGGAAAAAAGCCTCAAATGCAGCCTCTCAGGTGACTCACTAGTCAGATGGCAACGCGGATACGTCCTAGTGCCCTAGGTATCACAATTGCTAATCGCTAAGGCTCTTCTTACCTGTGGTGGACAGAAGCTGAAGATAAAACACTAGTCTGCATGGGAGCTCTAGCACTTGAATGGGAAGAGATAAGGACACATAAAAATGGCAGAATTTTCTGGCTTTTTTTTTTTTTTTAACTTTCATAGTCGGCCCACTGTCAGCTCAGAGCTCACCGTGTGATGTAGGAAACCTTTGTATCAGCATTTAAAGAGACCAGCATGTCTCTTTAAATGAGACCAGCACCACAGGACGGGGTGCTAAAAATCATGTTCAAGATCGAATTGTAAGGGTGGCAGAGCTGATTGGTGATCAAATGTGTATCTTTGGCAGATCTCTAATGCTAGCGTCAGGGGAGAAGAAGGATCCTGAGACTAGGAAGGAGACAATTTTGTGGATGATCTTAAGAAACTTAAACCTTGAAACTCCCTTGATCCCTTAGGGCTAGTAAAAGCAGCCCCCCCAGTCCCCCAGTCCTTGTTCAAGGAGAACCACTCCCACCCCCACCTGAAGACCATGAAAAGACCTCATCAGAGACAGGTGCTTGACAGGGTCATGCTTATTATCCTCAAGATCTGCTCCAACTGCCCCTCATTGCCTCCAGACTAAAAATTAGGGTGAGATCTTAGTATAGCCTGAGTGGGCAAATGCAGTCCCTTCTCTGGGAGGAAATGGTTTTGCCACCCAAAGAACCATTAGCCCAAGCTGATAGTCCAGAGGACACAAGCCAGATTCCAGGATTGGATATTGTAGGCATTGGACTTGGTGGGGTAGGGAAAGAGGGCAAAATATCAGGCTGGACCAGGGAAGATTTCATGACATAGTAGCAATCTCCATGACTCAGTTTAATAGCTGGGCGAGGTCACCTAGAGGCAGTCCCAATGTCCTGCTCAGATGGTTCATGGAAGTTTAAATGCAATGGAAGCCCAAGGAAATGAAATAGGGTTGGCAAAATGACCTTGACAGAATATTGAGGAAGGAATCAGGGAGGCAGTCCTTCTGGAATGAATTTATTATGGGAGAGCAAAGAACCCAACGTGGGACTGTATTCCCTGGGAAGGCTGGGTGAGCACTGCCTTCAATGAAGCAATCAGAAGTACTCTTTGAGAAGCTTGGGTCCCCTGTAAGCCAACGCTGAAGTGGGAGATGCTTCCATAGAACTAGGATCCCTAATAATCAGTGGCGATGACAGGGGCAATAGGATTCCAGAATTGCAAAAGCTCTGTGGCAGTGTTTAGCCAACAGAAGGGGGATGCAATTACTAAAACTAGTGGCAAAGCCAGAGTGATCTTGGTCTGCAGGCTCACAAAGTCTTCCTAATGGAAAGGGAGATGTGTATCCTAAGCATATTGTTTGCCTTGAGTAGTCATAAAAACAAGCAGAAGAAGTAGTGAGCAAAAGGCTGACATTAACTGCCTTAATACAAGTAACCTCACATTCAGATCCATCAAGTGAGGGGGAAGCCAGGCCCCTTGAGGAGGAACCCTGCAATCCCACTACAAATTAGCTACAATAAATGTTCCCAATACATTCCCCAAGGGGCCAAAAGCCATTTGCCCAAGGAGGAGCACACTGTGGAAAGTGAATTACACAGGGACTAAATCTGTGTCATGGTGTGTCCAGTGCGTCTATGGACTCCCCCAGGTGTAATTGGTACTGACATGCTTAGCAACTGATAGATCCCTCTCTGACCTGTCGTAAGAGTTCTTATGCTGGGAAGGGCCAAGTTAAAGCTCCTGAAATCATTTTGCCTCCCTGAACCAGAATAATAAAACAGAAGCTTATTGCACCCAAGAGGGATTGTAGAGATTGCACCAGTAAACACTTAAAAAATGGAGAGATGATGATCTCTGTTATAACCCACTTATTTCATCTTTTTGGTGATTGAACAAATTAGTAGTATCACGGTGTATTTTGGTAGATTTTGTAAACCTAACCAAGTGGTAGCTCCAATAACAGCTGCTATTGTGCCAGATGTGATATTTTTATTAAAATAGCTAATAGAAAACGGCCTTTCATACTTGTTGTTTGGTTGTTGAGCTGGCAAATGTTCCATCCATAAAGCAAAACAAAAGCATTTCACTCCTTTGTGAAAAGGATGTCAGTACACATTCACTGTCTTTCTTTAGGGTTAAGATAACCTTCCTGCTTTCTGTCATCATTGAGTCCTGAAGGAACTTCGACTGTCATGAAGTCCTCTATATCATTGACATCATGCTCGTTGGGCAGAGATAAAAGGAGGCAAGTGCTGGATGTTCTAGGAAGACATTCTAGGAAGAGTGCCACAGAATGGGGGATAACATTTATGAGGATTTAGAATCTGCCTGACTTGGGGGCATCTAATGACATCGGTGGCATCCTCTCTTAGTTTGGTTTCACCTGAAATAAGACCTTGAGACAAGCGCTTGTGAGCAGGTATTTTGTCTGGAAAGCCATCCAAGGAAGTAGAGGGTAAACAAGAAGGAGAGAAAGAGGGAGAGTGAGGAGAGGCAGTACTAGTACTAGGGTTCATATAGAGGTGGTTGCTCTGGGCAACAGCACTCAGTTCTCTCAGGGATGGAACGTGTTAAGGACTGAAGTTTGGCTCTTTTATCCACAGCTCCCATTCCTCCAAATTTCAGAACATACATGAGCACTGTCTGAAAGACACCTGTCATATCAAAGGAGACAGTGGGACAGGAAGCAGAGAGAATCACAGTATCTGCTTGAGCTGAAACATTGCAGATGCAAAGTGGATCTGAGCTCCCACAAACATGTTCACCAGAGCTGTGGCTGAAGTCAGAGATTTGCTGACAGGATGTTACATCCTGTAAATAGAAGTACTGGCTACATCCTTTCAAGTGAAGGAAAATTGATTGCACTTTGCAGTACCTATTGGAGAGCGAGAGACAGAAATTGCACTGATGACACCTTGATTTTGGAGTCCATGTATGCCACATTTAGGAAATCTGCTTCAATCCATTCATTAGATGACTCAGAAAAACCTTCAGCTCTGAATGTGGCCCAGGTCTGCCCTGTAGCAGATCCAGACAGTCCTGGAGTATAAACTACTCTGGACTTGAGCTATGTGACCCAGTAGATTCCCTGGGACTGGAAGCATCTATCATAGATAACGATGTTGAGTGGAACTTCTGGAGAACAGCAGTAGAAGAATCAAGGCATAGACTGAAGAGACCTACTTGATTTTGATAAGCTCTTGCAATGCTCCTGGGGCCTAGTAGAGACTGGGTTTTAACTAGGGATATCAAGAGGCTATGAAAGCACTGGTTGGTGCCCATGATGAACTGGCTGTTGTCAAATTCAGACCCACTGAGTCATAAGGTTGGACAGGTAGAATGGCAATTCTGATGTAAGAGGAAAATGGTACATTAAGGATCAGGCCTGAGCAGGTCCAGAGGGCAAAGTAAGTTGGATGGCACCTACCTCTGTTCCCCCAGTGCCTCTCAGCCAGCTCACATCTATGGCCTTAGGACAGGTTTCCCAAGATGAATTAATGAAAGAGATAACAATAGCAACAGCAATAACACAGACCTTATACAAGCATTGGTTGGCTGAATAGTTTGGTTTGCTCTGAAAAGGTATTATTGCTTCTCTGCAGCCCTACTCAGGGATGGCCCTAATAAGACATTTGGGTGGCATTTCCCCCTTGAACAGAGCTGTGAGCACTTGAGTGTTCACTTAGTATGGAGGGAAAAATGGCCTCTCCCTCCTAATTAGTGTCTACTTCTGGTCAGGGGTCAAGAAGGTACAAATTTGGCAGATTGGAGACAAGGAGCTTTGGAGAAGGCTTATGGATAGATCTGAGGGTGTCTACACAAAACTTCATGAATCTTTGTATCTTATTTGTATGCCCCATGTAGAATCTTCATCACAGAGGAGGCATTCAGCAAGCAAGTCCAGTGTGTTAGTTAGCTTTTGTTCTCAGCTGCTTCAGTGCTTGCCTGATATGCTCCTAAACAGAGGACCCATATGTTAGGGAGGGAATGCATGTCTGGCTCAGCAGCTAAAGCTCCCGCTTACTAAAGCTAGTATAAGTTTTGGAATGTCCAGTGTGTTAGCAGCAAAGATGGATGGTAAATGCTGAAAGGAGAGCAGCCAGCCACTTGACTGATTACAGAAGAGCCCATCTTTCCTGGAGAGAGAAGTGATATGTCCTTTCAGAATTGACACCTTCCTTGTTATGGATTTGTCCTCTTCACAGTGCCTGTGTCAACACTACAATATGATGGACTTACAAAATACCTGATTTTCTGACATGTTGTCTTTGAGTAAGGGACCCACTTTATGGTAAGGAGGTGTCACAATGGATACATGATCATGGGTTCTGTGGGCTCTACTGTATATTGCATCTCCTGGAGGCAGCTGGCCTAATAGGACATTGGCATGGTCTAATAAACATTAAATCTCTTGCTCAGGAACCCTGCTCCAGTTGGAAGGCCATCATCCAGGATGCTTACATACACAAAACAAAAACAGCTGATAGATATGATCTTGTGCCCCAAAGAGCTAGAATATATGAGTCTGGGAACGAAGATGTGGAAATAATATTGGCCTTTCTCACACTGTCTCCCAGTGACTTAACTGCAGAATTTCTGCTTCCTATTCTTCTGCTAGAGGTTCTGATCTCCATGGAAGAACTCTTCCACCAGGGACCATAGGAGAAGCCACTGAAACTGGAGTTATGACTACAGGTTGATTAGTGGGTACTTCATGCTAGTGAGGCAAGCAGGTAGGGAAGAGACCTGGGTTCTTCTAAGACCTGTTCATTATGATTGCTTCTCTATTGATCAAGGACAAGGAAAACCTATATCTACAAAGCTAGGGGATTCACGGAGGTGTCTCTTGGTATTTCCACGTTGGCAAAGGCAATTGCAGCAACAGTAGCCTGAGGAGGGCAAAAAAACCAAGGGCTCAAATGTCTCAGTCACCCCACTAGGCAAGCAGTCAGCTGTGGTGCTGGCCAAGGGTGAAGTATATCTAGAATGAAAGTTGAAAAAGGAAGAAGATGGCTGTCAACTATGGCCTTAGTGTATGTTGCAGCAGCTGGCTCTTTCACTGATTCTACTAAGCTTTTGGAATTAGATATTCTGTAGAGATGAATCTCTAAGTTCTCAATCTCACCCA
This sequence comes from Proteles cristata cristata, assembly GCA_017311185.1. NCBI lineage: Eukaryota > Metazoa > Chordata > Mammalia > Carnivora > Hyaenidae > Proteles > Proteles cristata. The sequence continues at coordinate 79,987 of JAESUZ010003871.1, forward strand.
ATTACCGCTTGCTGACAGGGTCTGGCCTCATGCTTGCATTGTGTTTTTTTGCTTTCTGCTTTTCTCATGCTGTGGAGGCCTGACAGAGCAATGGCCCTCTGTGGGAGATGGACACCTATGGATAAACCCTCCTGCATTCTATCCCTCAAGACAATTTTGGGAGACACTTTGCTTCTCAGGTTCTCAAATGTCCTTGGGAATCATCTTGCATAGTATTAAGTCTTAAGTTCTAGACTCAGACTAAATTTATATCCTTGTACTAGTACTTGCTTGTTGGATATCTTTGGGCAAATTATTTAAATCTTCTAAATTCCAGTCTTCCAGTGTGTAAAATGAGGATGATAATAGTACTTATCCAGTGTAGTACTAAATGAAAAAGGATTAAATGTGGTCAAATGGTTAGCACAATGGATATCATCTGGTAAGCCCTCAGTAAATGTTAGCTATTATTATTATTATTATTATTATTATTAATTTTTTATTTAGAGAGAGAGAGTGAATGGGGAAATAGGGCAGTGGTAGAGAGAGAGAGAGAGAGAGAGAGAGAGAGAGATCCCAGACAGGTTCCTTGGAGCCTGATGCTCGATCCCACAACCCTGAGATCATGACCTGAGCCAAAATCAAGAGCTGGATGCTCAACTGACTGAACCAGCCAGGCGCCCCATTATCATTTTTATTGAAAGCACTTTTATTATTATTATATTAATTATATTGATATATATTATATAAATATATTAAATATTACATTGTTAATTATTAATATCATTGTTACTAGTGAGATCTGTTGTCCAGCATTGGTTCCTGAGTTTGGCCAAGAAAGAATTTAGAGCCAAACTCACAAGCAAGGAATCCCTTGATAGTGGCGAGAGTGAAGTGCACTCTAAAGGTGGGGGATGGGCAGACCCAGAGGTGGAAGCTGAGGGTCAGGGTCAGGGTTGTCTTGTTTTTTAATATTTGTATGGGTTATGGGTACAAGCTAGGGCTATCTCTGACTGAGGTTGCCTCCAATCATCTAAGAGATCTCTCCTACTAGTTGGGAGAGGGAGATTTTGGCCGTTCATGGTCCTCTGTTGAAATCGTCATGGCAGTCATTTCCTGAGGGGAGAGTCAAAACTCCATTGTAAATGTATTATAATGAAGTTCTTGGTTACTTTAGGGCAGCGATTATAGGGAAGGGCGCATGTGAGCTCCCCCAGGTTTTCCCTGAGTACAGTGAGGAGGTATTGGTGATTTCTTTTTCATGGTCAGAGAATCCAGTTCTCCACCCATATCTAGCTAGCTGCCTGCTCTATATCATCATTTATGTATTATTATTATTATCAGTTGCCCCTTTTCTATCTCTGCTATAAAGAAAAGTTTGATAGCATTTTCAAGCTAAGCCACTCATGGGTAGATGTGTGGCTCCCAGTGCACCGGACAGAAAAACCAGTTGATTTAATTTTTATTGAACATTTATTTAGTAAATAGTGATTGAATCCTTACTATACATGCTGCTGGGCATTGTGGACATGTCTGCGAGTAAGACAGATGTGGATTCTTACCCTCACAAAGCTCATAGTCTTGTGCAGGAGATAGTTACTTGCACAAGTAATCACAATGTGATTAGTGTTAATGATAGGAGAATTAGCTATAGGATGTGATGGGAACTGTAGGCTACGCTAATAAGGCTCTGGTTATCCACACAATTCCCCTGGAGGACGGCTGACTTCCAGGGCTACAGGTTTGCTCTGCTCTCTCCCAAATGCAGAGGTTCACAGAGTTGGGCCACTTGTAGATACTAGCCCCCACACCCCTTCTTTCTCAGCATTAGTAATTTGAGTGGTGCAAAATTTTACATGAAGAATTCGCATGTGTAATGAGATGGAGAAATATTTTACTTGTTTAGTCCCTAGTTTGAGAATGCCTTTTTGGACAAAAATTTTTTTTATAATGAGTAATTTGATAAGCCTTTTACAAGATTATTCCTAAAATGCTCTCTGTGGAGGGTTGGTTTGCCGTTTTTGTTTTTGTTTTTTTTAATTGGGTTCACACCCAATGTGGGGGACCAACGTGGGGCTTGAACTCACTACCCTGAGATTAAGACCTGAGCTGATATCAAGAGTCAGAGGCTCAACCAACTGGGCTACCCTGGTGCCCCTAGAGGGGTTGGTCTTTTTAATATTCAGTTTCTTTTACTTCTTAGAACAGTGCCACTAGAAATACAACACTATGTATGCAAATTTGTTTTTTAATTAATTAATTAATTAATTTTTAATCTTTATTTATTTCTGAGATAGAGAGAACAGAGTGCGAGTGTGGGAGGTGTTGAGAGAGAGGGAGAAACAGAATCCAAAGCAAGCTCCAGACTCTGAGCTGCCAGCACAGAGCCCGACACGGGACTTGAATCCGTGAACCATGAGATCATGACCTGAGTCGAAGTTGGATGCTTAGCGTACTGAGCCACCAGGGAGCCCTACATATGCAATTATAAATTTCCTGCTAGTTACACTAAAAAGTAAAACAGAAAAAATGAAATTAATTTTAATAACGTTTCACTGAACCCAATATAGGCAAAAGGGTGTCATTTCAACCTGTAGTCAGTGTTGTGGAACAAACATTCAATTTAGTAGAAATTCAAATTTGAGTTTGAAATTTCAAATTTGAAGATCTATTTGGCCATATTAAGCCATTCATGAATCACACAGCATCCCATGCAGCACCTAGAAGAGAGTGCCTGGAGGAGTTGTACAAAATGAAGGTTTTTATAGGAAGGAGGGTGGGGCAAGAAGTTATCAGCAAAAGAAAAGAAAGGATGGGTTCAAACAAGGTCACCTTCCTTTAGGGGGAAGAACAGAGGGTCTGATTAGGTGACTGCTTCATCTACCTTTGAGGGATAGATTGGGCCCATGTGTCAGATTACTTACCAGAAAAATCCTGACTGATCAGTTAAAAGTCCACTTCTGGAGGAGGATGAAACTGTAATTAGCTTAGGTATTAAGCCCCACTTTGGTGACTTGGCCTAGCATAAGTGACTCCATCTTGGGCCTGTGCTTTTATTTTAATAATATAAACAATTATCAATGAGGTGTTTTAGTATTATAGTTTTTACATAAAGTCTTAAAAATTGAGTGTAAATTTTACACTTCCATCACATCTCAGTTACACTAGCCATGTTTCAGGTAGCATAGGACCACTGGCTATTAGAGCATATTAGAGCAGTTTTACAGCATTTTAGTGAATTCTGATGGTATATTTGGAGGGAAACCGAGTTTAGAGTGCTAGGGAAAATTCAGGAGCACAGATCCAAGCTGAAGGGAGGATCATCAGGGTGATTGGGCTAAGAAGGGGTTGGGGGAACAAATCAAATATCTCATTGGAAGGAATTAGTTACAAATGAAGTATTTAATTTGTAATTCTACACCCTGAAGATAGACATTATTCTTGTGGAGTTTTGTTTTTTATTGCTTCTATATATTTTGGACACAGATCATGACCATTCAATAATAGAAAGCTACATTTTTTTTCAAACAAGTTAAACTTAAATTTCTGGCCAAAAACGATTGCTTTCTATTTTCAAGTGAGTTGAGTAGAAATGGTCCTCATGAGATATAAAGAACTTAAAGTTTTGGATATGCCTTGAACCACATTGTACAACTCCCAGGCTTCATATGTTGCTGTTTTAGGAGACAGTATCACAGCAGGGCTAAAATAGTCACTGCTTAGCAAACTCTGGTGCTGGGCAAATTAGTCTTATACCTATTTCAAGGGAGAACTATTGAAAGGGAATCTTTATCAACAAATGTCTTCCAAGATGCTTCAGGGAAATGGTAAGTTTTGATTCACTGATACAATTGAATAAGTAAAAGTTTATAGTTCATATCAAAGCTTTGAGTTCTCTATAAAATTTATTATAGTTTGTTATCTTAGGGTTTTTTTTTTTTACTGACTTCTGTAATAAATAAGCTGAAAGATTTTATGATATTAGCCTGATTTGTGGAAGTCACACTCATATTTGGCTAATTGTAATTGTGGTTAGAGGCAATTTGCTACATTTAATACTAGAAATAAGTAAAAGTCTTAAATCAGCATCCAAAATGCATTCTGAAGCTCTGCCAAGAAACTAATAGTATAATATACAGATACATTTAATATTATAATATATTAAATAATACCCATGTATAATTGACATAAAAACTACTTTATAAATACACTGCATTTTTTGCAATTCAAAGAAACAAAGAATCAAAGAGCTGGGGGAACTTTTTCTAGTCTATACTATTTCTGTTCAGAGCTAATATTAATTGGACCAATTCATGACAGAGAGATATGTTTTTACTTACTTTTATTTCCTCTATACTCCAGACAATAAGTTTCTATAGTTAAATAAATATAATTAAATGAAGTCTGGAGAGGTCTGTGACATGACTATTTTCCTTAGTATTTTAAGGTATTATATATAAGTTTTAAAGAAATAATTACTTCTTTTGGCTTAAAAGCTTAAATGAAATTTCATAATCAATGACCAGAAAAAGTCCAAGAAATATAATGATAAATTTACAACTTTAGAAAAATATTAGCCCATATGAAAAATAAAACCAAAATGGGAGGTATCACCATCCCAGACTTTAGCCTCTACTACAAAGCTGTCATCATCAAGACAGTATGGTATTGGCACAAAAACAGACACATAGACCAATGGAACAGAATTGAGAACTCAGAAGTGGACCCAAAAGTATACAGCCAACTGATCTTTGACAAAGCAGGGAAGAATATCCAATGGAAAAAAGACAGCCTTTTTAACAGATGGTGTTGGGAGAACTGGACAGCAACATGCAGAAGAATGAAACTAGATCATTTTCTCACACCTTGCACACAAATAAACTCAAAATGGATAAAGGACCTGAACGTGAGACAGGAAACTATCAACACCCTAGAGGAGAAAGCAGGAAACAACCTCCTTGACCTCCACCGCAGCAACTTCTTCCTTGACACATCCCCTAAAGCAAGGGAATCAAGAGCAAAAATAAATGATTGGGACCTCATCAAGATCAAAAGCTTCTGGACAGCAAAGGAAAGAATCCACAAAACTAATAGGCAACCAACGGAATGGGAAGAGATAGTTGCAAATGGCATATCAGATAAAGGGTTGATATCCAAAATCTATAAGGAACTCACCAAACTACACGCCTGAAAAACAAACAACCCAGTGAAGAAATGGGCAGAAGATATGAACAGACACTTCTCCAAAGAGGACATCCAGATGGCCAACAGACACATGAAACGATGCTCAGCATCGCTCCTCATCAGGGAAATACAAATCAAAACCACACTGAGATACCACCTCACGCCAGTCAGAGTGGCTAAAATGAGCCAATCAGAGAACTCTAGATGCTGGCGAGGATGTGGAGAAACGGACACCCTCCTACACTGTTGGTGGGAATGTAAACTGGTACAGCCCCTCTGGAAAACAGTGTGGAGGTTCCTCAGGAAACTAACAATAGAACTCCCCTATGACCCAGCAATAGCACTGCTAGGAATTTACCCAAGGGATACAGAAATGCTGATGCATAGGAGCACATGTACCCCATTGTTCATAGCAGCACTCTCCACAATAGCTAAAACATGGAAAGAGCCTAAGTGTCCATCAACAGATGAATGGATCAAGAAGATGTGGTTTATCTATACCATGGAATACTACATGGCAATGAGAAAGAATGAAATCTGGCCATGTGTAGCAACGTGGATGGAACTCAAGGGTGTTATGCTTAGTGAAATAAGTCAGGCAGAGAGGGACAAATATCATATGTTTGCACATATAGGAGGATTAGAAGGAACTTAACTGAGGAACAAGGGGGAGAAGAAGGGGGGAAATGGTGGGGGAAAGGGAGAGAGGCAAACCATGAGAGACTCTTGAATGCTGACAAAAACTGAGGACTGATGGATGTGGGAGGGAGGAGGGATGGGCATGGAGGAGGACACTTGTGGGGATGAGCACTGGGTGTTATGTGGAAACTAATTTGACAATAAACTATTTGTAAAAAAAAAAGATATTCATACGAATTCTTATTAATCTTTTTCAAAAAAACTTTTAATGTTTATTTATTTTTGAGTGAGACAGAGTGTGAGTGGGGGAGGGGCAGATAGAGAGGAAGACACAGAATCCAAAGTAGGCTCCAGACTCTGAACTATCAGCACAGAGTCTGATGCAGGACTTGAACTCATAAACTGTACGATCATGACCTGAGCTGAAGTCAGGTGTTTAACCAACTGAGCCACCCAGGTGCCCCAAATTCTTATTATCCTTAAACAGAGTAAGAATGAAATGCTACGATGAGGTTTAATGTGATGATTGCTTTTCACAGTTATTTGAATTAGTCTTAGAAACGAAAGTTTGTCTTTTCCTATAACAAATTTGTTACCATGTATTGTTTCTTCTTTGAATCAAGTCTATTATGTATGGTTGCCAATCTTATTACCCCATATCAGAAAAATCTAGTATCCTTCTATGAGAGTTGTTACTGGGCTATTGTTCATTTTGAAAGTATAATCCAGTCCATAAATTGCTAACATGACTATTGAATTTAAACAACTATTTGAGATCTTTTTTTTATAACCCTTTTAGCAAATCTCCTCCCTTCATCTGAAGTTCTTTGAATCAATTTTCTTTAAAATTGATTTTTATATATTTATTTATTTTTGAGAGACAGAGCATGAGCAGGGGAGGTGCAGAGGGAGACACAGTATCTAAAGCAGGCTCCAGGCTCTGAGCTGGCAGCACAGAGCCCAATGCAGGGCTCAAACTCATGAACCTCAAGATCATGACCTGAGCCAAATTCAGATACTTAACTGACTGGGACACTCAGGAGCCTCTGAATCAATTTTCATCACAAATAAGTCATATGTGATTCTTGAGTTTGATTTCATCACAATAATTTTTCACGAGCTAAATTTTCATTTCACATATATCCTGTGTATTTATTTCTGTTTTTCTGCTTATCCCATGTATGATTATTTTAATATGCTTTAGGTCTTAGTAATATAACTCTTTTAGAAATAAAATGGCTAGCTTTCTTTTTTTTAAATTTTTTAATGTTTTTTGAAAATTTATTTCTAGGAGAGAGAGAGAGACAGCATGAGCAGGGGAGGGTCAGAGAGAGAGGGAGTCACAGACTCTGAAACAGGCTCCAGGCTCTGAGCTGGCAGTCAGCACAGAGCCCGACGCGGGGCTCGAACCCACGAACCGCGAGATCATGACTTAAGCGAAAGTCGGACGCTTAACCGACTAAGCCACCCAGGAGCCCCCTAAAATGGCTAACTTTCATTCATTTAGACTTGTAGTATTATCTGCAACTGAACTAATATAAAAAGAGAAATTTACTTAGAGAGCTTCGTGACCATATTCTATTGGATCCACCAAATAAATAAGGCTGGGGACCAACACAGCTTGTAGAAAAATTATAGCATTTTGTTTTATTGTACTCTAGCACACTGTGATGTAGAATAGAGTGCTTTTCCTTTCTGTTGTTCCCCTGACGTTTGTCTTAAATTTCCTCAAGATGATGGAATAAAACCAGGCTCATTAGATGACATGAGAAGTTTCATCTGCACATGTGACAGTGTAAAAGGCTGATGAACTGAGGAATGAGCCTTGTTAGCGCCATGATGTACTTAAACATTATACACAAGCTTTATTTCCAAGGTCACGTTGCTGAATAGAACCTCTGTGATAAATACCTGATTCTGGGAAGATGTAGTCCACATCACTTTAACAAATAATACTTAAATGTCCTTAAAAGCCATTCTTTCCCCCCCAAGGTTTTATTTAAATTCTAGTTAGTTAAGATATGTGGCAACATTGGTTTTGGGAGTAGAATTTAGTGATTTGTCACTTATATACAACAGCCAGTGCTCATCCCAATAAGTGCCCTTCTTAAGGCCCATCACATTGTCTAGCCCATTCCCCCACAGCCCCCATCAACCCTCAGTTTGTTCTCTGTAGTTGAGTCTCTTATAGTTTGCCTCTCTCACTGTCTCTTTTTTCCTTCTCCTATGTTCATCTGTTTTGTTTCTTAAATTTCAGATAGAATTAAAATCATATGGTATTTGTCTTTAAAGGCCATTCTTGATAGGGGCTTTGAGAATACCAATAGCTGTGTACAAACTGCATCTGCTCATTACAATGGGTGGCAATACTGATCCTTAGTCATTATTATTACTATCGGCTCAGCACATGAATACAGTGTCATTATTCCTGTAAAGCTAGTGGGTTGCCATGGTATTTTCAGTTATCTGAAAGTGTAAAAGTTATCTATCACATCGACCAAGACCAAGACCAAGACCAAGTTGGTCTTTTGCTACCTGTTGGGAATTGACATGTGGCATGCTCTAATACTTCACTTCTTATCAAACATGACAGAGGTTTTCACTGCTTTGCACGCATTTGACGAGAAGAGGCTATTTGGACATTCCAAGTAGCCAACTCAGTTTTATATCGAATTAGCTGCATTAAACCAGAGAATCCCTCTGAAACACATTCCATTAAATAAGAGACACAGCAATAATGAAAAGATTCATCCTTGCTTCTAATCTACATGTTCTCCCGGGATAAGAGTTTTGTAGCAATGCCGTCTGACAGCTGGTTAGTTAATAAGCTTTCAGCACCAAAGTGATTATAAATAAGCTGTATTGGACTTGTGGTTTGAAATAACACTTAATGCTAGCTATGCATAGCTGTTAACTTCTATGTGAGACTATATGTGCACACATAATATATATCACACAATGTTCGTGTGTGTTAAATGCTTTCGGTACAAGGTTTGAGTTGTTTAGGAAGACCTTTTTTAATCCTTTGAAGTAGGTAATTGTTAGCAAGACAGCTTGAACACATGTCCTACATTAAAACTCACTTCTGTACATGTGTGTGCTACAGCTGTTAATTACTGATGATTTTTTATCAAGTTGTTAGGGACAGTGTAGAAAATGAATACTACTGGAAACTCAGGTATTTGAATACTTTTTAAGTTTTACTTATTTATTTATTTTGAGACAATGAGAGAGGCAGAGAAAGAGGGAGGGAGAGAGGATCCCAAGCAGGCGCTGCATCGTCAGGCATAGCCTGACATGGGGCTCAAACTCACAAAACCATGAGATTCTGACGTGAGCCGAAATTGAGTCAGTTGCTTAATCAATTGAGCCACCAGGCTCCCCTCCAGAGGTTTGAATTTGATTGAAGCCTCTGCCATTGGCATGTTCTGTAACAGTGAGAAGTAGATCCTTTAATGATCCCTCACTCTTTTCGTCTTTGCCAAGTGGATGAACATTTCCCTGTCTGGGGGGCACTGCAATTCTGATGATTCAAATCTGTTGGTTTCTTGTAGAGCAGAAATCACAGTGTTTTGCAGTTTGTTTTTTGTGCTTCTCTCTCTGTCTACCCTCTTTCACCTCTGTTCCTTACTGAGCTGTGAGCTTTTGGAAGACAGTGACCATAACATGTATTAGTTAACATGTATTTTTCCTTCCTGCCTATTACAATGCTTGCCTTATAGTGGCATTCAATGAATGTGTACTAAATGAACAGATTTGTATATGAGGAAGTTGGGATGGAGTATGTTTAATGACTCCTAATGCTCCCGTTTATAACTTGATAATGTAGCTGGCCTGGTTCTTTACAACAATTGGTCTGTAATACATGTAGTTGAGTGAATTCTTCCCAAACCTATTATTAAATTGTTTCAGATTATAAATTCCTGGATTGGCTGGGTTTTCCATCGACATCTGAAGTGCATTATTCATTGGTTTGTGACTTATTAAGAGTAATTGGAATATTTTATAGTCATTCAGTCACATTCTGGACTTCAACAATGGAAGGAATTATTTTATGGCTGTTTATGAGATAGTACAATCTGAAAGCTATTTTACCATGCCTTTAAACATGTATTTCTGATTGTTAATCTCATTAGATTATTGAACACATTAGTTACTGACATTTCTAAAATGGGCAGCAATGACACAGTTTTAAATTTTCTTAAAACCTCCAACCAGGACATACCTGCACAATGTAATTCTGGATGGCTGAAATATATAAAGACAGGAAAAGGTAAAGGTAATGATATTTAATATAGAAATGTGATTTTGAGAATCAAGCAAGAAGATTACATTACTCCTACGTTTCCATGGATATGTAGGGAATCTTGGAAGAGGCAGCAATTTGGGGATTGAACTTAACTCTGGGATTATTTCATTTTCTCTTATGGTTAATTACTAGGTGAGGCTTGGGACTACTTGTCAAAGAAAATGCCCCAGGCATGTTTTATTCTGACATTCATGGGATGCCTAAATTTTTTTTAATGTTTACTTATTTTTGAGAGAGATGGGGAGACACAGAGTGTGGGGGGAAGGGGAAGAGAGGGAAGGAGACACAGGATCTGAAGCAGGTTCCAGGCTCTGAGCTGTCAGCACAGAGCCTGATGTGGGGCTAGAACTCACGAACCTTGAGATCATGACCTGAGCAGAAGTCGGACGCTTAACCGCCTGAGCCACCCAGGTACCACTTTGGGATTCTTCATTTAAATATTGATATATTTTTTATTTTATTGTCTTCTTTAAATTTTAATGTTCTTTATGGCTGTGTAATATATCCATATAGTTAACAATTCAAAAGTTGCAAAAGCATATGCAGTGAAAAGTTGATCACACATGATGGCAACCATAGTAAACCTTGTTTACTTAGTTCCCTCTCCTAAGGCAACCAATGCTACCAATATCTTAATATGTTTACAGCTATACTATACAGAAGTAGTATATAAACACATATAGCTTTTCCTTTATGAAACTTAAGATGGTAGTATAATATATAATTTTCTGCACCTGGCTTTTTTCATCTATGATATCTTAGAAGCTCTCTAGGTGCAGCCAAATCTGGGGCACAGGCTATATAAAACATATAACTTACTTTTTGGTCTATTCGTGTACATTTATTTTTTTTTATACCTGTTGTTCTTACATTTATATTTTATTCATGTATATTTACATTATGTATAATTTTAGGTCTAGTCATCGTGCACTTAATCATGACATGTTCCTTATGACCAACTTCTTTATTTATTTTTTATTATTACTATTTTTTAATGTTTGTTTATTTATTTAGTTTATTGTCAAGTTGGTTTCCATATAACACCCAGTGCTCATCCCCACAAGTGCCCTCCTCCCTGCTCATCACCCCTCTTCCCCTCTCCCCCACCCTCACAAACCCTCAGTTTGTTCTCAGCATTCAAGAGTCTCTCATGGTTTGCCTCCCTTCCTCTCCCCAACTATTTTTCCCCTTCTTCTCCCCCATGGTCCTCAGTTAAGTTCCTCCTAATCCTCATATACATGCAAACATATGGTATCTGTCCTTCTCTGCCTGACTTATTTCGCTCAGCATAACACCCTCAAGTTCCATCCATGTTGCTACACATGGCCCAGCAATAGCACTGCTAGGAATTGACCCAAGGGATACAGGAGTGCTGATGGATAGGGGCACATCTACCCCAATGTTCATAGCAGCACTCTCAACAATAGCCAAATCATGGAAAGAACCTAAATGTCCATCCACTGACAAATGGATCAAGAAGATGTGGTTTATCTATACGATGGAATAGTACATGGCAATGAGAAAGAATGTTTATTTATTTTTGAGAGTGAGAAAGACAGAGTGTGAGTGGGGGAGGGGCAGAGAAAGAGGGAGACACAAAATTTGAAGCAGGCTCTAGGCTCTGAGCTGTCAGCACAGAGCCTACACGGGGCTCAAACTCATGAACAGTGAAATCATAACATGAGGTAAATTTGGAGGCTTGCCTGACTGAGCCACCCAGGTGCCTCACCAACTGTTTTTTTCAAACTGTGGGGGGAAGGAAGGAGGGGACAGTGTCTGAGGGAATTTTAGAAGTTTAAACTTTGGTCTTCAATCAAAAATTTTGATGCAGAAGGGAGGGATTACAGTGTGGACAGAGGTGTAGTGTGACATAAAGCAGAATCATTGGAATAAATGGGCATTCAATTATTGGCAACTCAGTGTTGCTCAGATAATTAAAATCTGTTATACAAAAAGGAATTAGGCTCATGTGGCTCTGGAAGGCAGTCCTAGAAATAAGATATAGACTACATCATTTCTCATTCTCCTCACTTGAAGCATAGCTGCTTTCCAGAGCAAAAGGGCTTGTCTCATGCCACGCACAGCAGAGACTTGACTGGCCTTTTTCTGGGGGTGATTTTATACAAGGGATCACTGTACTGGACATGGGAGTTCCCAGCCCTGACATGCTGTTTCAGAGCAGTGCCCCTGACAGTGCCAAGCCCTTGGGGTTGCTCCATGGCTAAGATTGCTCCTTCTGGGGCAGGCATTTCCCTCTAGAAGAGGCCACACCAACAGATCAGCAATGCCAACAGCAGCTCACGATTGTAGGCAGAGGTAATAGTTACAGATCTCTTACATACCAATGGATAAGTGTAATAGAAATGACAGGGATATCCTTTCTGGTAACAATGATAGAAAAATGTAAGAAACATTTCAGACCCAAACAGCACCATTTCTGTGCTGAAAGGAATAGTCTATGTGGACATAATTTTCCCCATTAAAAGCACTTGGCTGTATATGTCAATTTTAGTGCCTCTACAGCAAGTAGGAAAACAGGATGGACTAGTTTCTTGATCTAGTTTTAGGTTATAAAATCCTGTAATTCTCAGTTTGCAGCAAGCTTCTTGAGAGCAGAGTTGATGTCTAATGCATCTGGAAATTCTGTAGCATCTTATCACAATTTCTCAAATAAATATTTTTGAACACATCAGGAAATCACAAGCTCAAAGCCAATTTCTTCACCATCCTTTATGTTTATAATGTTTATTATTAGTAGGAATGCACCTCAATAGTGTTTCTTCTTTTTAAAAAACTTTTTAATTTTATTAAAAATTTTTTTAATTTTTAAAATTTATTTTGAGAGAGAGAGCAAGAGGGGAGGGGCAGAGAGAGAGGGAGAGAGAGAGCAAGAGGGGAGGGGCAGAGAGAGAGGGAGAGAGAGAGAGAGAAAGAGAGAGAGAGAGAGAGGAGAGAAAGAATCCTAAGGGGGCTCTGAGCTGTCAGCACATAGCCAGATGTGAGGCTCCATCTCCCAAACCATGAGACCATGACCTGAGCAGAAACCAAGTCAGATGCTTAACCATCTGAGCCATCCAGGTGCCCCCCCCCAAAAAATTTTCAAAATGTTTATTAATTTTTGAGAGACAGAGAGAGACAGAGTGCAAACGAGGAGGAGCAGAGAGAGAAGGAGACACAGAATCTGAAGCAGGCTCCAGGTTCTGAGCTGTCAGCACAGATGTAGGGGTTGAACCTACCAACTGTGAGATCATGACCTGAACTGAAGTTAGAGGCTCAACGGACTGAGCCACCCAGGCGCCCCTCTCCTTCTGAACCTTCATTTGTTTCACTTCACTGGCTGACATTGTATCTTTCTCAAGTTTTACAATCTTTCACATTTGGGGTCTGCTTTTTTATACCTTATTATCTCTTTCTGTTCCTTTCTCTGTCTTTAGATAACTTAATACTTAATAGCATATAATTTACACTAAATTATTACAATCTTTTATTATTCACTATAAGTAATATGTATTCTATAAACATAGTATAGTATATATAGTATATACATACATATAATATGTATGATATACATTACATACTTTGTATTTTTTACATACAGTGCGTTCCCATATACCTCTCCCAGAATTTCCGTTATTATTAACCTCTCATATAGAGTGGTATATTTATTACAGATGATGAACCAGTATTGAAACATTATCATTAAGAAATGTCCATAGTTTGCATTAAGGTTTGCTCTTGGTGTCCATAGACTTGGACACACGTATCGTGTATCCACCATTATAGTATCATAAAGTCATATAGTTAGAATCATACTAGTATGTGGCCTTTTCAGATTGTGTTCTTTCACTTAGTTAGATATTTAATGTTCATCCATGTCTTTTCATGGCTTGATAGCTCATTTCTTTTTATTGCTGAATAATATTGTGATGTATGGATCTACCACATTTTATTGTTACGTTCATCCATTGAAAGCCTAAAATAAAAATATTTTTCCTTTATACAATGTTTAAAAGATTAATTAAATAGAGGAATAAAATAAACAAAAATAAATAAAATTAAAAAATAAATAAAATACACTGTAGCTAGTGTATTTATTATTTCCAGAAACAAAAGACATTAGAAAATGTAGTGAACCATTTAGTTAAAACCTCTAGCTCTTGGGCACCTGCGTGGCTCAAGTCAGTTGAGCGTCTGACTTTGGCTCAGGTCATGACCTCATGGTTTGTGAGTTTAACTGACACATTGGGCTGGTGGCTGTCAATGTGAACCTTGCTTCTGATCTTCTGACCCTCCTCTCTCTCTGCCTTTTCCTTGCTCATTCGCCCCCACTCTCAGAAATAAATAACCATTAAAAAATAAAATCTCTAGCTCTGAGATCAATATCAAATCAATATGTGACAATATTTAGATTTTTAAAATAAGCATTTTGATAGGTATTGCATTAAATGTATAGATTGTCTTGGGTAATGTAGACATTTGCAAATAATATTTTTCTTCCAGTCTACAAGCATGGAATGTGTTTCCATGACTTGCGTCATCTTCAATTTCTTTCACCAGTGTTTTATAATTTTCAGAGTACAAGTCTTTTACCTCTTTGATTAGGTTTATTCCTCAGTATCTTATAGTTACTGAAGCAACTGTAAATGGGTTTGATTCCTTGATTTCTCCTTCTGCTGCTTCATTATTGGTGTGTAGAAATGCAACAGATTTCTGTACATTGATTGTGTATCCTGTGACTTTACTGAATTCGTGTATTAGTTCTAAACATTTCTGTGGAGTCTTTCAGAATTTATATATAGAATATCAGTGTGCCTGCAAATAGTGAAAGTTTTACTTCTTTTTTTTTTTATATTTTATTTATTTCTAGGAGAGAGAGAGAGAGAGAGAGACAGCGTGAGCAGGGGAGGGTCAGAGAGAGAGGGAGTCACAGACTCTGAAACAGGCTCCAGGCTCTGAGCTGGTAGTCAACACAGAGCCCGACGCGGGGCTCAAACCCACGAACCGCGAGATCATGACCTAAGCGAAAGTCGGACGCTTAACCGACTAAGCCACCCAGGCGCCCCGTGAAAGTTTTACTTCTTCCTTGCCAATTTGGTGCCTTTTATTATTTTGTTGTTGTCTGATTGCTGTGATTAAGACTTCCAGTAGTATGTTAAATAACAGTGGAGAGTGGAGATCCCTGTCTTGGTCCTGACCATAGGGGGAAAGTTCTCAGTTTTATCCATTGGGGATATTAGCTGTGGATTCATAGATGGCCTTTATTATGTTGATGTATGTTCCTCTATCCATACTTTGTTGAGGTTTATCAAGAATGGATATTATGCTTTCTTAGATACTTTTTCTGCATCTATTGAAAAGATTGTATGTTTCTTATCCTTTCTCTTACTAATGTGGTATATCACATTGATTATTGTGTAAATATTAAACTACCCTTGCACTCATAAATAAATTCCACTTGATTGTAGTGAATGATGCTTTTTAATGTACTTTTGGATTCAGTTTGATATATTATTGAGAATTTTTCATCTATGTTCATCAGAGATGTTGGCCTATAGTTCTCATTAGTGAAGTCTTTACCTGATTTTGGTATCAGGGTAATGCTGGCTTCATAGAATGAATTTGGAAGGTTTCTTCCATTTTCTATTTTACTTTTTTTGAATAGGTTGAGAAGAATTGGTATTAATTCTTCTCTACCTGTTTGGCGGAATTCACCTGTAAAGCCATCAGGCCCTAGACTTTTGTCTTTTGGGAGGTTTTTGATTACTGATCCAATTTCTTTGCTGGTTATGGGACTGCTCAAGTTTTCTATTTCTTCCTGTTTCAGCTTTGATAGTTTATATGTTTCTAGGAATTTATCCATTTCTGCTAGGTTGTCCAAGTTTTTGGCATATAGTTTTTCATGGCATTCTATTATAATTATTTGTATTTCTGTGAAGTTAGTTATTATTTCTCCCCTCTCATTTGTGATTTTATTTATTTGAGTCCATTCTCTTTTCTTTGTGATAAGTCTGACTAGGGGTTTATAAATGTTAGTAATTTGTTGAAAGAACCAGTTTCTAGTTTCCACTGATTTGTTCTATTTTTTTAAGCTTCTCTATCATTTATTTCTGATCTAATCTTTATCATTTCCTTCTTTCTGCTGGCAGGATACAAAATCAATGTATAGTAATCTGTTGCATCTCTATGTACCAATAATGAAGCAGCAGAAATAGAAATCAAGGATTCAATCCCATTTACAATTGCACAATAAACAATAACATACTTAGGAATAAATCTAACCAAAGAAGTGAAACACCTGTACTCTGAAAACTATAAAAAACTGATGAAAGGAATTGAAGAGGACACAAAGACATGGAAGCACATTCCATGCCTACAGATCGGAACAAAAAATATTGTTAAAATGTCTATACTACCCAAAGCAATTTACAGATTTAATGCAATCCCTATCAAAATAACACCAGCATTTTTCACAAAGCTAGAACAAAGAATCCTGAAATATGTGTGGAAACAAAAAAGATCCTGAATAGCCAAAGCAATGTTTAAAAAGAAAAGTGAAGCTGGAAGCATCACAATTCTGGATTTCAAGTTAGATTACAAATGGTACTGGAAAAAAAACAGACACATAGATCAAGGGAACAGAATAGAAAACCCAGAAATGAACTCACATATGGTCAATCAATCTTCAACATAGCAGGAAAGAATATCCAATGGAAAAAAGATAGTCTCTTCAACAAATGGTGTTGGGAAAACTGGACAGCAACGTTAAAAAGAATGTAACTGGACCCTTTCTTACACCATATATAAAATAAACTCAAAATGGATTAAAGACCTAAGTATGAGAGAAGAAACCATTAAAATCTAAGAGAAGAACATAGGCAGTAACCTCTTCGACATTGGCCATAGCAACTTCTTTATAGATATGTCTCCTGAGGCAAGAGAAACAAAATAAAAAATAAACTATTGGGACTTCATCAAAATAGAAAGCTTCTGCACAGTGAAGAAACAACCAACAAAACTTAAACACATCCTATGGAAAGGGAGAAGATATTTGCAAATAACATATCTGATAAAGGGTTAGTATCCAAAATATTATGAGATTATAGAGCTCAACACCCAAAAAGCAGACAATCCATTAAAAAGTGGGCAGAAGACATTTTTCCAAAGAAGACGTATAGATAACTAACAGGCCCATGAAAAGATGCTCAACATCACTCATTATCAGAGAAATACAAATAAAAAATACAATGAGATATCATCTCACAGTGTTAGAATGGCTAATATCAACAACAGAAGAGACAACAGGTGTTGGCAAAGATGTGGAGAAAGGGGAACTCTCTTGCACTGTTGGTGGGAATACAAACTGGTACAGCTACTATGGGAAGCAGTTTGGAGGTTCATCAAAAAGTTAAAAATAGGACTACCCTTTGATCGACCAATAGAACTAGTAGATATTTACCCAAAGGATGCAAAAATAGTAATTCAAAGGGATACATGCACCCTGAATTTTATAGCGGCATTATCTACAATAGGCAAATTATGGAATGAGCCCAAGTGTCCATCAACTGATGAATGGATAAAGAAGAGGTGGTGTGTATAAATACAATGGAATATTATTCAGCCATAAAAAAAGAATAAAATCTTGCCATTTGCAATGATATGGATAGAGCTAGAGAGTACTCTGCTAGGTGGAATAAGTCACTCATACATGGAATTAAGAAACAAAACAAATCGTCATAGTGGGGAAAAGAGAGAGGATAACCAAGAAAGAGACTCTTAACTCTAGAGAACAAATTGATGGTTACCAGAGGGGAGGAGGGCAGGGGGATGTGTTTAATAGGTTATGGGGATTAAGAGTATTCTTGTTGTGATGAGCTCTGGAAGTTATATGTAAGTATTAAATCAGTGTATTTTACACATGAAACTAACATTACAGTGTATGTTAACTAACTAGAATTTAAATAAAAACTTGAAAGAAAGAAAGAAAGAAAAGAAACATGCTCTTACTTATCATAAAACAAAACATTAAAATCTCATTTTCCATAGTCAAGATCTCCAAAGGTATGAGAGTATAGATAGAAAGGTTTTCTTATGATTTTTAAAATCTTATTATTCCTTTCACAAAAAATATTTGTGACTAGATAGTGTTTTTTTTTTTTATTTTAGAGAGGAAGAGTGAGAGTAGTAGGGGGGAAGGGCAGAAGGGGGAAGGGGGGGAGAGAGAGAGAGAGAGAGAGAGAGAGAGAGAGAGAGAGAGAATTCAAGCAGGCTCCACGCTCAGCACAGAGCCTAACAGGGACTCGATCCCATGACCCTGGGATCATGACCTGAAGTTGGACCTTCAACCGACTGAGACACCCAGGTGCCCAACAAGACAGTTTTTTTTTTTTTTTTTTTTAAGATTTGTGAGACCTGGCCAAAGTCTCTTTTTTTTTTTTAATTTTTTTTTAATGTTTTATTTATTTCTAGGAGAGAGAGAGAGACAGCGCGAGCAGGGGAGGGTCAGAGAGAGAGGGAGTCACAGACTGAAACAGGCTCCAGGCTCCGAGCTGGCAGTCAGCACAGAGCCCGACGCGGGGCTCGAACCCACGAACCGCGAGATCATGACCCAAGCGAAAGTCGGACGCTTAACCGACTAAGCCACCCAGGCGCCCCGCAACAAGACAGTTTTTAATGTGTATTTTATTAAGGCTTATATCGCAGAATTTTAGAATGTACTATGGGATCTTAGAGTCACCTGTTCTAATTGGTTTATGATATCTGAATTTCTTCTCTGTCATTGAAAGCAAGTGGTCTTAGAGCATATGTTTGAATATTTGGAGTGATAGAAAGATTATTTTCTTATAAGTACACGAGTTTCACATTTTAGAGAACTCTAATTATTGGAAAGGTCTTTCTTTTATTGAATTAAACTCTTTTTTCCCATAATTTCTGCCCATTCATTCTAATTACACGCTATGAATCATAAAGAATAAATCTAATCTTTTCCCCATCGATAGCTCTCCAATATTCAAAATATAGCTATAATATCTCTCTCCATATTAAACTTCCTAAACACCTTGTCATCTTGGACATCTTCATATGAATGGTTGTATTAATGCTGCTCTCCAAAGATATTTTCTGGCTGCTACCCAAGTTTTTCTCATTCATTTATTCATTCATTCACTCATACCATTTTTGAGTACTGTGTTAGACACTGAGGTGTAGAATGATAAATCAGACAATAGTTTCCCTTCTATCAGTGAAACATATTTTCCAATGAGTGAATGCAGACCAGCCAAAAGAAGAAAAAAGTAAATGAAATAAAATAATTATAAATTGTGGAAAGTATTATGAAGGAAAGAGACTAAGGCTAAGACTGAATATGTGATGGGGAAGCCATGTGAGAAAGGGATGGACAGCATAAAGGGCCTAAAGAGAAGAAACTCAAGGGAGGAGCAATCATGTTCATATGTGTAAGAGTTCAGAGGTAGAAAGGAATCTAGCAAATCCTAGGAATTGAAAGAAAATCACTGGAATAGAATGCAGTGAGAAAAGATGTGGTGGTTTTAAAATATGTCTGCATGTCTCTTCCTTTCTTAACTAAGATGTAGCCTGATTTCCTCCCTTAAATCTGGGCTAAACATAGGGATTTTTTCCTAATGAATAGAATGTGACTTCTAAGTCAAGGTCATTAAAAAAAGAAAGAAAGAAAGAAAGAAACGAATGGTTTCTACCTCACTGCTTTTCTCTCTCTTGGATTGATCATTCTGAGAGGACTTGGCTATCTACCATATTGCATCTCAGTGACTTGGGCAGAATCCCCTGTGGGAAGGAACTGAGGCCAGAACCAAGTTGTGAATGTGGTGCGCTTGAATGAACCATTTTGGAATTAGATTCATCTGCCCCTACCAAGCTTTTAATTGACTCTAGCCCTAGTCAACATCACATCATCTACAACCTCATGGGTGAGCCCAAGCCAGGACCACCCAGCTAAGCCACTTCTGACTTCATGACCTATAGTAACTGTGGGATGTTCACACTTAAGTTTTGAGGTGGTTTGTTATGCAGATAACTGATAGAGAAGGAATGTATGGGTCAGGTTGCTTTTGGCTTCAAATAACAGAAGATCCAACTAAGACCATTTAAAACCATGAGGACTGTGTTGTAACACATAAGATGTCCAGAGGTGTGGCAGCTCCAGGGTTGGTCAGTTCTGAGACAGTCTAGTACCCAGGTGCTTGACACGTTCTGCTCTGTCCTCCTTGCCATGGCAGTGATGTCTCCTCATTGAACCACAAAGCTGTAGCTCTGGTGTAGCTCTGGTGTCAGCTACCACCTGGATGAGAGAGGTCTTACGTTTCCTCCTGTGCATCCTATGGAGAATCTTTCTCTCACACTTGGTGGCCAGACCTGGATAAAAAATTGCCCTTAAGCCAACATCTGGCAAAGGAGATGGAGAAAGTAGGGGCTTTAAAAGATACCTAGATTTCTGGCTTAAGCAACTAGATAGGAGGTTTCTTTCTTTCTTTCTTTCTTTCTTTCTTTCTTTCTTTCTTTCTTTCTTTCTTTCTTTCTTTCTTTCTTTCTTTCTTTCTTTCTTTCTTTCTTTCTTTCTTTCTATCTTTCTTTCTTTCTTTCTTTCCTTCCTTCCTTCCTTCCTTCCTTCCTTCCTTCCTTCCTTCCTTCCTTCCTTCCTTCCTCCTTCCCTTCTCTTTTCCCTCCCTCCCTCCCTCCCTCCCTCCCTCCTTCCTTCCTTTCCTTCCTTCAACTATTCCTCCTCCCTCTCTTCACCTCATCCTTCCTTCCTTCCTTCCTTCCACCTTCAACTGCTTCTTCTTCCTTCCTTCTTCCTTCCTTCCTTCTTTCCTTCCTTCTTCCTTCCTTCTTTCCTTCCTTCCTTCCTTCCTTCCTTCCTTCCTTCCTTCCTTCCTTCCGGGGATGGTGTGAGGGAATCTGAAGAACCTCAATACCTCAGAGCTGGGTACAAGAGGAACCAGGGAACGAAACCCCAGGAACGCAGGAGGTAGGAGAGGAGGCAGTCAGTGGTGTCCTAGAAGACAAAAAAGGCAGAAGGAAGGAGTGGTTAATTGTGTCCTGTTTGCCAAAAGGTTGAAGAAAAGCAAGACATGAAGGTGGCCTTGGGATTTAGCAGTGCAGTTTCCATGGAGTGGTGAGGAAGGAGGGAGATCGGTAAGAGGCTGGGGAACGTGGAGGACATGCACAAGTAGGGACAGCATGAAAATACAACCCCTTAGAGAAGATTTTCCACAAAGGGTGAAGGTAAGCTCTAAGGAGATGTAGGGTCAAGGAGACGGAGGATAAAGTCAGAAGACTAGAGCACATCTATATGCTAATAGGAATTTTCGCTTATAGAAAAAGAGAATGATTGATACGTAGAAGAAACGAAGAACGGGTGAAGGTGTAAAATCCCTGAGAACAATACATACATGAGTGCACACAGGCACGCACACACACATTCATATGTAATTTAAAGTTTCATTAATTATAGTACAAATGGAATATTCATTGTTTGGGGAGAGTAAAATTTAAGGAGTATGCTGGATCTAGTAACTGTTTTTTTGGTGAGGCAATTTTGCAAAGTGGCTAAGAAGCCTGACCCCTAGAGACAGATTATTGGTGTTCAAATCTGCTGTGTGACCTTTAGGAATTTCCATATCCTCTCTGTGCTCTGATTCCCTAATTTATAAATGGAAATAGCAATAACAGTACCCACCTCACAGGGTGGTCTTCAAGGTCACCTGAGTTAATATATGTAAGGTTTGGTTCTACCAAGTAACCTAGGATAAAGGTGCCGTCTTTAGGAAAATAACGATCGACTTAAATTATATCATTGTTTCTACGTGCTTTTTGGTTTTTCTGTAGAACTTTATAAAAAGTGTCACATATTGAGTGTCATTCTCAAGTGAGAAGGTGAAATTTACATTTTGAAAGATAATTATGCAAACGTTAACAAAAAAAAACACCTGGTTGGTATTTGACATTTATTATTTTCTGCTTGTCAAAACTCTTGTCTTGAAATCTAAAAATCTGAAAAACATGATAGCTAGACATTCATCAAAAAGCACCCAAAGAATATTCGGGGGAGACAGCCTCCGTGTCAAAGGAAACAGTATCGTATGAAGTAGAAGGTGCATATCCAAATCGTGTACTCTGCGCCCAGCACTTTCTTCCTCTCTTGCTTCAGTGAATGTTAATTCCCACCCAGGACTGTCTACTTGTTTGCAGGAGTCTGCAAAGATAGAACATTTATAGGAATTAATGCTCTGTGGGTATACATGACATAGACCCTGAAGAACTCAAAAAGCATGAATAAATGTATTCCAATTACAGGCTAATGCAGGTAATGGGTTTATAGTACTTAGAGATCTGGATCCGTTCTCTGACAGCCTGCAGACATTAGGAGCCCCTCATGACTTGCCTGCAATGCAGGCATTATGGAGTGATTTTTACTTTACTGCCTTTTCCATCAGATCATCCCCTTTCTTTCACACACAAGGTTAATTCACTTCTTGATCACATTATTTCCTCGCTGCTCTTTGACAATATAAAAATTCTGAGTGGACAGCTCAATCCCTCTTCCATCTCAGATTTGATTGTTATGGTATTGCCTGGCGTCCCTCAGAGGCCTCCAGCAGCCTATGCTGCACTTTATGACACTTAAATGGCTCGGTTACAATTTCTCCATCTATTCACGAAATGCTGTTAATAACTCATTTCCAAAGAGGCCCTTCTTTATGTCTTGGCATTAAAGGAATTTTTATTAGGTGCCAGGATAGGTGACACACAGCCCCAGTAACCAAAGAGTTAATTAATCTGTTGAAATTTATTGCCTTTTATACTGCACTCACTGTGACAGTCCCTAAGAGAAACAGATACTATATTTACAACCCGGGTTGAAATATTCAGTAATATAGTCTGCATACTGACCTACTCCATCCATGTATGCCTTCTGCTGGAACACCCATTAATCACAGAAGATGAATTTGTGTAATCTATCTTCTTTCTTATTCTGAGATTCCAATAAATATTGAAATAATAATTTATTGATTACCTTGCAATATAAATGTGTAGTAAAGTCACCCAAGACATTTGCATGGTAATGTGTTTTGGAAGTTCTTGGCATTCTGTGGGAATGAAAGGGAAAAAAAAAACAAAAAACTGTCCGGAGTGATATGGGATACTCTTGTGGACAAAACACCAAACTTAATTTCATACTGTGCGTAGGGAAATCATGAGGTAGCTTTTGAACTACCAAAAATCATAACCCAGCCATGATAATTGCATTCTCCAAAGTAAACAACACAGATATTTATTATCACATTTACACCTTGCCTTCTTTGTGTGTTTTTCCCGGAATATTTCAGATCACAAATAATTTCTTTGTACCACCTTTCACTTGTGAAGCCTCTTCTTTCCTGGCCTTCATACAGGCAAGGATGAAAATGATATAGGAATATTGGGTGCTATCTTCCATTTAATTTTAGTAAAATCTTCTGGAACCATTTTACTAATTCTTCAGGCTAAAGTATGTATTTCCTAGGACTACAGTGTGGATAATGTGTTGGGCTCTAATCCTAAATCTAAACTCAATTCTACAGTTTTCATGAGCTGTTGCTGTTACTTATGGGCTATTAGTTTTGGCATAATTCTAGGATCATGATAATTTTTGTATCTAATCTGATTTGGTCCGGAAAGATTGGAAAAGTGTAGGGGGTGGTACAGAACATTGAGATGCCTTTGTGAATCAGGCATAATTATTGCTAAGAACTCAAAAACTCTTAACGTCTTTGTATCTGGATATATTGTAAGTGTACTTAACGCTGTGTTGGGTAAACATGAGCTGAATGACCAGTGTTTCTGTTCTCCATATGCACCACCAGCAGCATTCAACCTTAGGGTTTGTTATAGGGGCCATTCTTCTAGTTGAATTCAATCATGTATAGTTAATGTAACCCATTTCTGGTCTCCATAATAATTTATCTCAGTTTTGGGCAACTCTTTATGATCAGGATACCTCTGCAGAGTGGATGAAATTCTAATATGTGAGGTTTGTTTTCTAGTGCTTTCCTGATAAGGTTAACCAGATGGTGAAATGTAATAGCTTGGAAGATCCGGTTTTGATATATGGTCAATCATTTTTGGAATGATAATGAAAAAGCAAACAGAAACAGAGCTTTTTAGATTCTCTTCTTGGTCATGAAATTGCAAATATCCTTTTTTGGAGGATAAAGAAGTATCTCATCATCATTCGTCTGACATTTAAACCTCTTGGATACATATTTCTAAATTTTGAAAATTTTGCTACAAATTTAAAAAAAAATTTTTTTTGAATGTTTTTATTTATTTCTAGGAGAGAGAGAGAGAGAGACAGCGTGAGCAGGGGAGGGTCAGAGAGAGAGGGAGTCACAGACTGAAACAGGCTCCAGGCTCCGAGCTGTCAGTCAGCACAGAGCCCGACGCGGGGCTCGAACTCACGAACCGCGAGATCATGACCTGAGCGAAAGTTGGACGCTTAACCGACTAACCCACCCGGGCGCCCCAATTTTGCTACAAATTTTTATATATGGTAAATTTATATCATATTTTTAGGTGAAAATTTTGGTAAGTTTTTATGTTACCTGAAACAGTTTCTGATGTACATTTCAAAATCAAAAATTTTCTTTAGTATTTTTCATAATAATGCCGATTAAGTGATATATTTCTCTTATGCCCATTTTGCTAAAACTTTAAATGAGTGACTCAATATATTATAAAATTAAGCAACTCTAAACTTTATTCTGCTATGACACCTGCTAATTTGGTACAGATATTGTTTTTCGAAAATGGACATACAGTGTTTCAGCACGTTTGGTTTCTGCTGATTTGAAATATTTTAATTATGGAATATATATATTTAAGTATTTTGCAAAGGAGTTACCTTATGCATCAGACTATTCCTTTGGTGATTAGAGTTCCTGTGAGATGGCATATTACCATATAATTACTGTACATTCCTCCTCCCCCCCTTTTTCTTTGGTCCTTTTTACTCCTCAGTATTAATAGTTACTCTTTGTTCTGCTCATATAAAGTTACATTCTGATTTAAGTTCTCCCTGGTGTTTGGCTAATTGGACTATTCATTTAAAGTATACTATGTTTTATAACCTTATCTTCCATGGTATTTTACATTTTGGATTGACTGATTCTAATTCCTGTTTCACAGTAGTATAATTTCACAGTAGCATAACCTTGGGAATCCATTAAATTTGGCCTTTAAAACACTGCTTTGTTTTCTCCACACAGTACTGAAAAGCTGTGGCATTTTCCAGCACCCACATTGACTCTTTTCCTTTTTATAGCAATGCTACTTTCCCTTCCCTTCTTAATTCAAATCAGTGCAACACAATGCATATTTATTAAGCATCTATCTAATGACAAGTTCTGTGTTAGGTACTGAATGTATGATGTTGAATTGCATAATGGCTACTTTCAAGCTGTTCAAACTCAAAGGCTGTTGATTGAGACAGAAGAGTAACAAATAATGGTTTTAAAAACTGTCACCCTCCCCTCATCAAATTAAGTTCTTAATTTCAGGAACTGGAGGTTAATAATTTTGGAAGCGAGCCAAAGTAGCTTTCATCCAAAGGAGGCACTTGGAATAGATTATTTTACTTAATCTTAACAAGACTATGAATCGAGTACTGTCACTGTATCATCCTCATTTTACTGATGGGTGAGGTGAGCTGTAGAGGGGCAAGGTGACCTGTGCTGGCCCTGGATGTTAGTGTACCTGAGGGGGGTTCGGAATGCAGCCACCTGACTCCAGCGATGGGGCACTTAACCACTCACTCTCCCTGTCCTACAGGACAAGACGTGATTTATTCCAAGAAAAAAAATTTAACATTATTTTTTTGTGTGTATGTATTTTCCCACCTCTGATTAATGAACCCTTTATTCAGAAATTTCCCATGCCCCTCTATCATATAACAAATTCCCACATACATGTTTCTAAGCTCTTTTTTTCTTCCCAGGTTATCTGTGCTGAACCTTTGGTTGGTCTATTTCTATCCTATTCCTAAAACTGATAATTTTAGAAAGGTTTCAGTGTCTGGTTCTGAATCTTTTCCTTTTTTCTTTTTATTCAAAATGTGTTTTCTGGAGACACCTGGGTGGCTCAGTCAGTTAAGCTGCTGACTTCAGCTCAGGTCATGATCTCACAGTTTGTGGGTTCGAGCTCCATGTTGGGCTCTGTGCTGACAGCTAGCTCAGAGCCTGTAGCCTGTTTCATATTCTGTGTCTCCCTCCTGCTCTGTTTCTCCCCTGCTCACACTGTCTCTCTCTCTCTCTCTCTCTCAGAAACAAATAAAACATTTTTAAAAATGTTAAAAAACCCAAAAAACCCAAAAATGTGTTTTCTGTTCTTGACTTCTTATTTTATTGTTAAAGTTTTTATTGTTAAATTTATTATGCTTACCAATGAATATGTAAAATTTATGTGCAGTGTAAAGAATAATAATGAGAGCCATTATGAATCTGTTACCCAATTCAAGAAGTAAAATATTGCCTTGGTATTCTTTTTGTTATAATCCTCCTTGATTTCATTTTTCTGCATGCTCTCCCTTCCTTTAAATGGTAACAGAATCAGCATTTTGTATTCATCTTTCCCCTGCCATTCTTTGTAGTTTCCTATCTTTTTGAACAATATATTATTTTGTTTTACTTGTTTATATTTATCTAATGAAAAAAAATGGATATTATTTTCTGTAACTTATTCTTTTTGTTCAGTGTTATGTCCTTGAGGTTTCTCTGTCAATATAAGTAACTGTAGTTATTTTTACTACTGTCTAATATTCAATTGTATGATAGAACAAATTATTTTTTCCATTCTGTTGATTGATATTACACCATTTCAGGTTTGGTGATTCTGAGTAATGCTGCAATGACCATGTTTGTACACATATCCTGTATATATGTGCAAGAATTTCTCTCAAGTATTTACTAACTAGTGGAGTTGCTGAATCATAGGGTGGGGACATGTTTAAATTACCAGGAAAGGTCAGATTGTTTTCCAAAGTGATTGTACCTATTTATGTGCCTGTCAGTAGTATGTGGGAGATGTTGTGGCTCTACATTTTGTCATCACTGTGTTGTCTGATCTAAAAAATTGCTTTTCTGTCCCTTGGTATAAAACAATTCAGTATTATGACTATTTTATTTCTATGATTACTACTGGACACTTTTTAGGTCAATCTCTCTCTCTCTCTCTCTCATCTATATCATCTATTGCTATTTCTTCCCTTCTATAAAGTACCTATCCAAATCTTTTTATCTTAGGTTGTTTGCCTTTTTCTCCTTGATTTCACAGGAGTTTTTGAATTATTCTCAATGTAAGTTCTTTTAAGTTCTATGTGTTACAAATATGTTCTCCTAGCTTGGCACTTATGTTTATTCTATGGTAACTTTTAGTCATCAGACATCTTCAATTCTAATGCTGTTCAGTTTATCAATATTTTCTTTGTAGATTGTATGTTTTGCATCTTGCTTATGAAATAGTTCTTTAAGTCATAAAAATACTTTCTTATGTTGTCTTTTAAAAGTTTTATACTTTTTTATGCTTTTGTCTTTCACATTGATTTTCAATCAAACAGCAGCTATTTTTTTCGTGTGTGTGTGTGTGTGTGTGTGTGTGTGTGTGTGTGTGTGATGAGTGATATAGGAAATCTAATAACAGTTTTCAATAGGGATAATCAAAATTCCCAGAATTTTATGAATAACCTATCCTTTCTCCACTGACACAAAGCTCTAAATTTATTATAAATCACTATACCATTTTTGCCTGGATTTGTTTCTAGACTTTCCATTCGGTTCCCTTAGTCTTTTTATCTAGTTATAGTACAGGATTTTAATTATATATGACTTTTTAATAGGTCTTCAAATGCATTAGCTTAAGGGTCTCCCCCCCCCCTGCCCATGTGGTGGCTATTTGGGTACTTTTCCTCTTCCAAATAAATTGTAAAATCAACTTGTAATTTCATCTTTTTATAAATTTTTGAAAATGTTTTATTTATTTCTAAGAGAGAGAGAGAGACAGCATGAGCAGGAGAGGACCAGAGAGAGAGGGAGATACAGAATCTGAAACAGGCTCCAGGCTCTGAGCTAGCTGTCAGCACAGAGCCCAACGTGGGGCTTGAACCCACGAACCATGAGATCATGACCTGAGCTGAAGCCAGATGCCCAACTGACTGAGCCACCCAGGCGCCCCCAACTTGTAACTTCAATAGTAACAAACCCAGGTAGAATTTGGATGGAATTCTTTATAAATTATTTGTGGGAGTGTATACACCTTCATGATACTGAGTCTTTGAAGAATATGGAATATCTATCTGCTTAGAAATCTTAAGTGTCTTCCAAAACAACTATATAATTTTCCCTAAAAATGTTTTTATATTGAGTTGAACTTATTTCTAATTTAATTTTAATTTTTTAAAAAATTTTAATGTTTTATTTATTTCTAGGAGAGAGAGAGAGAGACAGTGTGAGCGGGGGAGGGTCAGAGAGAGAGGGAGTCACAGACTGAAACAGGCTCCAGGCCCTGAGCTGGCAGTCAGCACAGAGCCCGATGTGGGGCTCGAACCCACGAACCGAACCGTGAGATCATGACCTAAGCGAAAGTCGGATGCTCAACCGACTAAGCCACCCAGGTGCCCCTTTAATTTTAATTTTTAATTGGAGTGTAATTAACACACAATGTTATATTAGTTCTAGGTGTCCAACATATTGATTTGACAATTCTATACATTACTCAATGCTCACCATCTGTGGAGTACAGTCAGTCATTATATTGTATTGTTATGATCTTCTTGACTATATTCCCTATGTTTACAATTTATTTTTGTTTCTATTGTACAGTTTTTTAAAAAAATTATAGTTTTGATTGTTGCTGGAATAAAGATTTGCAACTGAGTTTTTTGTATTGATGTTTCATCCACTAAAATTGTTTGTGCTACCACTGATAGAAAAAAAATTGCCTGTATATGCTTCTGAATTTTCTTTAAGAAAAAAAAGCAGTAATCTATAACTTATGATAAGTATTGCTTCTGTTTTTACCAGTTCTTTTGTCTTCTTATTCTTTTCTTCCCATCTTATTACAGTTGCTAGGACAGCCATTACGAACTAAAAATGAGTGGGAATAGCAGGTATCTTTAGATTGTTTTTACCATTTTAGTAATTATATACATGATTTAC
Source organism: Proteles cristata cristata (assembly GCA_017311185.1). Classification (NCBI taxonomy): domain Eukaryota; kingdom Metazoa; phylum Chordata; class Mammalia; order Carnivora; family Hyaenidae; genus Proteles; species Proteles cristata. The sequence continues at coordinate 109,321 of JAESUZ010003871.1, forward strand.
TTTCTGTTTGCTTCATCTAGCAAGTTTAGAATGCTCTTTTCTATCCACAATTGACTTTGAAGTTTTTTTTTCTTTTCCTTATTTTAGCAGTCACAGATAGATGTTGAATTTTATCTTTTTTTGTGTGTGTGTATGTGAAGAAAATTGATCAGGTTTAGCTCCTTTGATCCATTAATGTGATGAATTGCAATTATCAATTTTTTAATAGGAAACTTTTCATGTATTCTTGGGGTAAATGCAACTTGGTCATTGTTATGGGTTACATTGTGTCCCCTCAAAAGATGATGAGTCCCTAATCCCTGGTACGTATAAATATGACTTTTGGAGATGGATCTTTGTAGATGTAATCAAGATGTAATCAAGTTAAGTTGAAGTCATTACAGTGGGCCCTAATCCAGTCCGCTGTCTTTCTAAGAGAGAAGAACACTATATGAAGACACAGAGACACAGGGACAGGACAGCCACATGAAGATGGAGGCAGAAATTGGATTTATGCTGCCACATGTCAAGGCACCACCAGAAACCGGAAGCGACAAAGAAGTATCCTCCTTTAGTGACATACCAGGAAGGACGGCCCCGCTGGTACTGGTCTCTAGACTTCTAGCCCTTGGCCCTATGAGAGAATACGTTTCTGTTGTTTGAAACTGCCCCGATGTGGTACTTTGTTATAGCAGCCCTAAAAATGGATACAGGTCTTGTTGAGTTTGATTTATGATACTTACTTTATGACTTCAGCATCAATATGCATGAGTGAGGTTGCTGTCTATGTTCCTGATTTGTTGTGTTTCCATTATTGTCATCAAGCCTATGGTAGTCTCATCAGATAAATTGGGGGTAATTCCCTCTTCTTCTTTTCTGAGAGAGGGACCTTAGATTTGTCCTTTTCTTTACTATTTGGTGGAGACCTATGTAAAGCCATCCAGGCTTGGTATTTTATTTGTGTGAAGTATATTAGGTATGGATTAATTTCTCTAATGATAATAGAACTATGAATAAATTTTTCTTCTTGTGTTGGTTTGGTAAGTTACACTTTTTATAGAATCTACTCATTTCATCTAGTTTTATTTCATCTCATTTTCACATTTACTGAATTATAAAATTCTTTATAATATTATTTTCTGTTCAATCTATGCAGTTTCCAAAGGCATATCTCCTGTTTCATTCTTAATACAGTTTAAACAATCTACCTTTTATCATGATAATTCTTGCCAATGATTTGTTAAGTTTTTTCAAAGAACCAGCCTTTGGCACTTTATCTTCTCTATAGTATATTTGTTTTTTATGTCATTAATCACATGTTTTCTATACTCCATCAGCTTAATCTGTCCTCTTTTACATATTGTAATACTTAATGCTACAAATTTTCCACTAATTACTGCTTTAGTAACCAACCACATCCCATTAGTTTTCATTCGCAGTATGTTTGTTATTGAATCATAAGTATTTTCAAAATTCACTATGAATTTTCCTTTGAAATAAGTTTTTTAAGAGTATTTTTAATTTCCAAACATGTGTTGTATCCTTAGTCTTTTTACCAAATATTAATATCATTTCACGGTCATTAGGAATTTGTTATGTATGATACAAATTCTTTAAAATTACTGGAAACTAGTTTTGTGGCTTAATACATGGCTCATAGTGTTCCATAGCACAGACATTTCATATATGGCCTATAAAGAATGTAACTTCTCCAAATCTAGAGTAGTTTCATAAAGCCATTAGATTATAGTCATTAAATGTACAGTCATATCTCCTATACCTTTATTTACATTTTCTATTTTATAATTACCTTAAAATCTCTCACCATGATTGGAGAGTTGACAATTTTAACTTTTTATATTTGGAGGCTATATTACTGGGGTTTGCATAGGTTTGTTCTTGTTATATTTTCCTGGTGAACTGAACCAGTTACCAATATTTAACAACCTTTTTATCCTGGCAATGCATTTGACTTTATAGTGTAACTTGCATAGTGCTTACATAGTTATGTCAGCCTTTTTTAAACTAGTATTTGCTTGGTATATCTCTTTTCAATTACTAGACTTTCAGGTTTTCTGTGTCCTTATATTTTAGGTGTGTCTTTTTAGAGCAAGGTATAATATTTTGAATTTTAATCTTATTTGGTAATCTTTATCTTTGATCTGGAGGGTATAGCCCATTTGCATTTATTGTACCATTAATATATTCAGATTGCATTAAATCATGTTTTGCTTTCCATTATATTTTGCCATTTCTTTTGTTGTTTTTGTTTTTCCTTCCTTGCCTTCTTTTGGTTTATTTTATTTCATTTATTTTCAATCATTTATTCATTTTATTCTTTTTTTTTCTTCAACCTGTTTGGAAATTCTATGTTTATTTTTTAACCTAGTTATTTTAACATGCATTCTTAACAAAGCTTAATATAATTAATAATTACTATCTACCCTTGAATCATATGAACATCTTAGAATACGTTAATATTGATCAGCCTCATGAAATTGCATTCAACTGTTGGTCCAGCTAAATTATAAGTTATTTTTATTTCTTCATTTTATCAATTGTTAAAATATTTTTTCACATTATTTTCTAATATTTTTGCATATCAATAATTCTTGCAGAGTAGAGTTTCTGGGATCATTTCGCTTCTGTTCATAAATTCATGAAATTTTCCTTTATTGAAAGTCTTCTAGTACTAGCCTCTACCATTTTATTTTATATTTTTTCCAGATGTCTCTGAATTTTATCTTATTTTTAAAATTGCAGTATAATTGACATATATTAATTTCAGGCATACAACATAATAATTTGGTATTTATATACTGATAAGCTGTTTCTTCTTCATTTTGAAAGATAGCTTAATGGGTATAGAATTGTATATTCATAGTAAAGGGTAATATGATCACAATGAATGAAAATGTAGTAAACTTCAGGGCATCTGGGTGGGCTTAGTCAGTTAAGTGTCCAACTCTTGATTTCAGCTTGGGTCATGATCTCACTGTTTGTGAGTTCAAGTCTTACACAGGGCTCTGCACTGACAGTATGGAGTCTGCTGGGGATTCTCTCTCTACTATCTCTGACCCTCCCCTGCACAAAGCTTGCACGTGCTCCTTAAATAGATAGATAGATAGATAGATAGATAGATAGATAGATAAGAAAGAAAATGTAGTAAACTTCAAGATAGTAATACAGACTATGAAAAAGGACTAAATGGAACATCTGGAATAGAAAGATACGATCTTCAAATTAGAAAAATAATCCTCTAAGTGTCTTGACAACATATATGAGTTAAAACATGAGTCAGTTTACTTGAAAACTAATTAATATAAATTATTTAATTTGTAAATCAGAGAGAAAAAGAAAAAAATAATAAACAAGATTGTGTAAGTCTGTTGTAGCCATCTTAAAACAATAGATGGACCCAACTCCCAATATGTGGTTCAGACACAAAGACTGGTGAAGCCACAAACACAAACACCAAGATGGTATGAAAAAATGTATTATTTATATAACAAGGCTTTTTGGAAGAGCTGGGCAGGCGGCTCAAAGGTGATCTGATTTGAGTCTCCAGTTGGTGCCTAAGGTGGCTTTCTTACCAGTTTATCATATGTAGAATACAAGGAGAAAAGAGAAGGGCATGGTTTAAAAGCTGTCAGCAATTAAACATAAAAATGGAGCCAGACTCCTGTTACAGAGACAATATAAAAACGTTTAAAATATATGTTATTAGTGTTGACAAGCAAAGAAGGAAGAGGATGTGGTAGAGGAAATGTTGAAAGATATCACAGCTCAAAATGTCCAGATTTGCAAAGGGATTTATATATATACAAATTCAAGGAACTCACAAACTCTAGCAAGATAAGTACAAAGATAACTACCTCCAGTCAAACTGCTAAAAGCCAAAAGTAAAAAAAAAATCTTGAAAGCTACTAAATAAAAATTACATGGTCTCTCATAGGGCTAATTCCTAGGACCAGGTGATATAGTATATCAGCCAGGGTTCAATCAGAAGAAACCACATAGTAATTTAAGCTGTGGAAGTATATAGAATTATTAGGCTCTAATAGGAGAGTAAGTATATACACGTAAAGGGAACTCTAAAGGATACTCTAGAACTGAGGGTGAACACATACAGAATGATGAAGTTGAAAGAGGGGAGCCTTCACCAAAGCTGGAGTTGGACTTCATTGGGCAAGGTGTTATCGTGGCCTACCGGATGGTGAAGGAGTTCATTGAGTTGCGGTGGTCAGAAATGGTCCATAGTTGACAGTCAATCAGTAGATGATGTTCTGGGGTATATGTGAGCTGAAGACGTGGAGCAGGCGCATGGAGGCAGCAGGATTGCTGTTATGATCAAGAGGTCTTTAGAACATCGTGTCCACATTAAGAAAGCCATAGGCAGGCAGTAATTCGGTCTAAGTTGTTACTAAGAGGTTGAAAGTTCTCAGTATGCTCTTGGGGCACACACCACTGGATACCCCCCCACATAGTTGCTGCTGATGTACTGTGCAGCAAGAACAAGAGAAAAAAACAAAAACAGCAAAAAACAAAAACAAAAACCAATAAACAGCAGATCAGCTCAAAGAGAACTCTTTTGTTCTTGCAATGTCTTCTACTGACTGAGGATGAATTTGAAGTTAAGACAGTACACTGATAATTAGCATGTCTGGTAAATGATGTTTACATTTATAAGAAATTGTCTCACTATTTTCCAAAATAATTGGACCATTTTTCATTTATATAATGGTATGAATGAGAATTCTAGATGATCAATGTTCTCACCAATGTTTGGTATTGTCAGAATTAAAATTTTAGCCATTCTAGTGTGTGTTTATGGTATTAAATTGTTTTTATTTGCATTTCCCTAATGATAAACACAATTTTTATGAGTTTATTTACCATCCGTATATTCACTTTTGTGAAGTGTCAGTTAAAATTTATTGCCTAAAGTTTGAAATGCGTTGTTCAGCTTTTCATTATTGAATTGTAATTGTTTTCTTTAACACTCTGGATATGAATCATCTATATATAATGGTATATATGTATTTTCTGTCAGTGTGTGGCTTGTCTTTTCATTTATTATCTTTAGAAGAGCAGATGAGTTTAACTTTGATAAAGTCCAATGTATTAGTTTTGCAGGTTTATGCTTTTTTGTCTTCCATTCTAAGAAATCTTTGTTAAGTTTGCAAAGATTCCTCCCCATGTTTTCCTCTAGAATGTCTATAATTTTAACTTTGAAGTTAGATGATATGATGCAATAGAAGTTCTCTTCTGAGAGATAATGGTTGATATTTGTTTATTTTTTTATGTCTGTGGCTTCTAACCATTCCAGAATCTTATGTTGAAAAGTCTTTTCTCTTTCCATTGATTTGCCATGGTGCCTTTATTGAAAACCAATAGATCATACAGGTTTAAGATGATTAGGTAAAGTTGTGTTAATTTTTGCCTATATATTCAATAAGGATACTGGTCTGTACTTTTCTTCTGTGTTGTTACCTGGAATTGCCAGACTTCAAGGTTTGAGAGTACAATCCTTTATACTTCCAAGCCTTCCCAAGGTTTCCAACACCAATTGCAAGTTCACAGGTGTTCCCCAAATCAACTTCAGGTTTGATAATTAATAGAATTCATATAACTCATTGTAAACTATTACATTTGCAGTTGTGGTTTAATAAAGGAAATGGGTACATTAAATAAGCCAAGGGAAGAGATAGAAGGACAAAGTCTACGAGGCTTCTAAGTATGAAGTTTCTATTGCTCCCAGGATATATTACCTTCCTGACATCAGGGTTTGATAATTCACACAAAGTACTGACAATCAGGGAAGCTTATTTAAGCTTCTATATTTGTATTTTGTACCTGTATCTTTATAATTAAAGTGGCTTTCTTACAAATATCGTATAAATAGAGCATATTTTTAGAAATCTAGTCTCATAATCTGTGTCCTTTATGTTGAATGTTTAGACCATTTATATTTAAGTGATTATCATTTTGGTTAGGTTTAAATTTACCTTCTTTCTGTTTTCTATTTGGTCTCTTTTTTTGTTCCCTTTCCTCTGTTTCTTGCCTTCTTTTGAATTAGTAGAATATTTTTTTATGATTCCATTTTCAGCGGAGTTAACAATATATATTTTAACTTATCGCATTATATCTTTAAATATATAACAGCACTTCACATTTAGTCTAAGAATCTTACAACACTATACTACCATTTATATTCCAGTCCTTTGCAATATTGTTGTATATATTATTTCGAAATAGTAAAAATCTCACAATTCACTTTTAGTTTTTTCATTAAACTACCAATTATCTTTTAATTATATTAATAAAGAAAGGAAATCCCTTGATTATTTACTACATATTTACCATTTCTTCTCCTTATTCTTTTGTTTAGATCCAAATTCCATTCAGTTTTTATTTTTGCCTGAAGAGATTTCTTTAACATTTCTTGTAGTGCAGGACTGCTGGTGATGATTGCACTCATCTGCTGTTAGTCTGAAAATTATTCCCTTCATTTTTATTTTTGAAAATTATATTTGATGTGCATTGATTTCTTAACTGACAGTTTTTCTCTTAATCCTTTGGAGTTGTCTTTTCATTGTCTTTTGACTTACATAGTTTCTGACAAGAAGTCTATTTTCATTCTTTCAATAGTTCCTCTTATGTAATGTCTCCTTTTTCTCTAACTGCTTTTAGTATTTTTTCTTTATCACTGTTTTTTTAGAAATTTGATTATGATGAACTTTGACATACTCTTTAGCACATTTCTTCTGCTTTAGTTTCATGAACATCTTGAACATGTTGGTTTTTAGTTTTAATAAAATTTGGAAAATTTTCATTCCTACTTCTCCAGAAATATCATCTACTTCCTTGTGTTTTATTGGATTCTGTTTTTACATATGTAGCACCATCTAGTCCATGGATCACTGATTCTATGTTAATTCTTTTTTTCCTCTGTGTTTTACTTTGGGTAGTTTCTATTGCTATATATTCAAGTGCAATAATGTTTTCTTCTCCAGTGTACAGTATTCTGTTAATCCCATCCTCAGGGATTTTCCACTTGAGATGCTGTATTTCTTATCTCAAGAGATTCTATTTGTGTCTTTCTGAAAATCCTTCATTTCTCTCTTCATTATGTTGTAGATACCTATAACTTCTTGTACATATTGAGCACATAGACTCATTCTATGCTCTTCTATCATGTATACTATTACTGTGCCATATTTAATTGATTTTATTTTCTTCTGGTTATGTGTCATTTTCATACTTCTTTACATGCATAATTAAAAATTAAAACAAATTGATTTTAATAGAATTTAATTTTTAAAATATCATAAGACTCAAATAGGATGAGGAATATTCTAAATCTGAGAAGGTAGAAATCATTGACCTAGACCAAAATTGATATTAGTTGATTCATATTAGAATGACTCATTTGTGTCTGTATATTTTTCTCTCACACTTTCTGCTCACATCATTTTAAATAAGAAAAAAAGAATGTAAAAGAATGTAAATAATTTTACCTAAATAATTCCACTCTCTATATATCATGAGGAAATAGTACTGACAGTGATGAAAGTTTTGGGTCCTCAATCAGAAAGTCTAACATTAACATTAACTTGCCCTCATTACAGTCAAGTGAAGATGCTGAGGGAAGGTATGGAGCTGAGATTTTTCGCTGTAGGGATTAGTTAGAATCAATTAGTGTTTGTATAAAAGTATTTCTGCTAAGGTCTCACTCTCCTGATCCTAAGGCTTGAGAAAAAATGCAGAATTTTCTTGGAGCTTTTTGTTGATTTTATTGGCATCTGTTGGCATTTCTGGTTTGCTGGATCCTCCAGCACCCAGTCTGGATAGGTGAAGCCAAAGGAAAACCTAGGGAAGTCATTGGTGTGTTGCTCCTTGGACCCCAAGTTGGTCTGCCTTCTCTCTCTCCATTTCAAAATTTTCTTGTGTTTGTTTTATATGTAACATTCAGGATTTTTTAGGTGGAAGAATAGGGAGAATTTTTTGTTCTATCTCATCACAGAGGCTGTAAGATGCCTGATAATTGTTGATTAGATAAAATGAATTTTGTGTTGATTGGTGTTACATCTTCCACTAAATGTTACTGGGATTTGTTTTAGGATGAAATTAAGTAATCTGAAAGAGTCTTATTATTTTTAGGTTTATTTTTAAGCTTTGTTGGGTTTTGTCCAGAGAAGTCTTTGGTATGATGCAAATTTGACTTCACTTCTAAAGCAATATGCTCTTTAGTACTCTACTGAATGCTCTGTGTATTGAGATGTCTTTCCACATTGGCTACTGGAAAAATGAACCATTCCAACCTCTCTTTGAGTTTAAAGAGATTGCTCTTCTTCCTTTTTTAAATTTTTTAAGATGTTTATTTATTTTTTAAAAGAGCATGAGTAGGGGAGGAGCAGACAGAGATGGAGACACAGAATCTCAAGCAGATGCAGGGCTCGAACCCACAAACCATGAGATCATGACCTGAGCCAAAGTCAGATGCTTAACTGACTGAGCCATCCAGTGCACCTCTGTTCTTCCTACCTCCTACAGATGGAAAATTTCTTGGTATTGCATAACATCCTTACACTTATCTGTATCACTTCTTAGCCAAAATCTTTAGGAGTTCCTTCTGCAGACCTCCAGAGTTTTTTCTCTTTCCAGTTCCTTCCTTGATATTTGGCCCCAAATCCTAGCACTCTAACTCCCTAAGCTCTGCACACTGTCTCCTGAACTGAGCTAGGTCATGGTGTGCTGTGTGGGTTTCTACCCACTGTGTACTGCAGCTTGGAAATTCTCTCCCGACGGTTAGCTGGAAAATTTGTTAGATTTACCTCTTTGTTTCCTTGTCATTCAGTGTTTAAAAACTGTGTCACATATGTTGTCTGGTTATCTGGTTTTTTAAGGGAGAAGGTAAATCTTTCCCTTCTTAATCCATTCTGGTTGGAAATGGAAGTCCTTCCTTGCTCCTTACACCAACTCTTCTTCCTTTCTAGTTTCAATTTTCTTCAGTTAATTTCTTCTTTCAGTTACCTTTCAATTACTGGTAGTTTTATTTTTATGTATCTATCTAATTTATCTATCATCATTTATCATCTTTGTGTTTTTTGTGTGTGTGTGTGTGTGTTTCAGGTAGAGTGACATATTCTAAGTGTTCAATTTTTTGAAAATATATTTATTAATCTACCACTCTTGAATGGTATTATAAATGAGTGTACATTCTAAGGTTTGAATTATTTTACCTAAGCACTTTACATCGTTTTATTCCACAATATATTGTTTAAAAGTTTATTTATTTATTTTGAGAGAGAAAGAGAGCAAGCAAGAGAGGGACAGAGAGAGGGAAAGAAAGAGAGAGAATCCCAAGCAGGCTCCACATTGTCATTGCAGAGGCCTACATGGCGCTTAAACTCACGAACTGTGAGACCATGACCTTAGCCGAAATCAAGAGTAGGATACTTAACTGACTGAGCCCCCCAGGCACCCAATTCCATCATATTTTATCATTAACTGTTGCTAATGAGATGTCTGTTGTCAGTGATTTTCTTTTCATATTAGTAATTTGTATTCAATTGTTGTAAGAAATTTTTCTTTTTTTTAAGTGTTTTGCTATCTCATTATTATATATTTAGGTACAATTAGATTATATTTATTTTGTTCTATAATCTAAGATACTCTTATTTTTCTTTAATATTATAAAGTCTTCAGCCATATTTTAAAATATTGCCTCCCTTTTTTCCTTCTTGTTTTTTTGGTGTTTTTATTGGATACATCCTTACCTCTCAATCTTCTTTTTTACTTTCTCTCACTTCTCCTACATTTTTGTTGTTGTTGTTTATCTGATTGCATTTCAGGTTATTATTTCAGATCTATTTTTCAGTTCACTAATATTCTCTTTGGCTACTCATTTTGATTTATAAAAGTCCTGTTTATTTATTTTCACAAATGTCCTCTTCCTTTTGGTAATTCTTGTCTTTATATTATGGTTCTATCACCTCTTTTATATCCTTATTCACTTAAAAAGACTAAGCTTATTTCATAGTAATTCTCACATCTTATGAAATATAACTTGCTTATACATTCTGTTTCTTGTTGTGATTTATTATATTTGATTATAAATCATTTCATCAGGAATTGTTCACTCTAATGAGCCTAGTATACCTGGAGTTGTCAAAGTGTTCCTATAGATGAGATGTTCAGTGTAAGTTCTAGAGCATGGAGTTTGAGGGGGCTACCAGTTATCTATTTAGTTTAACTTTAATTGTGTTTACTTCAACTATCACTTCTTACAGTAAGAAAGATAACTCTTGTAACTCTTGTAATTTTTTCTTCCCCAGACTGTTCCCAGTTATATAATTTGTTATGGGTTGAGAAATCAGATAATCTAGCATGTGGGAAGTCTATTTAAAATGTAATTGCTTTTGGGGCCCTGGGTAGCTGAGTTGGTTGAATATCTGACTTTGGCTCAGGTCATGATCTCACAATTCATGGGTTCAAGCTTTGTGTCAGGCTTTGTGCTGACAGCTCAGATCCTGGAGCCTACTTCAGATTCTGTATCTCCCTTTCTCTCTGACCCTTTCCAGCTCACGCTCTGTCTCTCTCTCAAAAATAATAAACATTAGGGGCGCCTGGGTGGCTTAGTCGGTTAAGCGTCCGACTTTTGCTTAGGTCATGATCTCGCGGTTCGTGGGTTGAGCCCCGCGTCGGGCTCTGTGCTGACTGCCAGCTCAGAGCCTGGAGCCTGTTTCAGTCTGTGACTCCCTCTCTCTCTGACCCTCCCCTGCTCACGCTGTCTCTCTCTCTCTCCTAGAAATAAAACATTAAAAAAAAAACATTAAAAAGCTGAAATTGCTTTTGAAAAATATTTTGACCAACAAGAGACCATACTTTATCTATTTATAAGTCAGGATGTTACACAGAATTGAAGTTACCTGAAATCTGGATTTTATTTCATTTTAGTCTTAATGATTTTTAAATAATTGAATTTTTGTGTTATAGAACACCAGAGAGATACCTCTCTTTTATTTTGTAGATGTGGAAATTGAGACCGAAAAGGTTGGTTTTAAGTTATAGACTGTCATAACTGGGGTTAAATCCCGAATTTGCTGTTCAGAGTGTTACTGGTCTGATCTTAGTCACTATTCACTGACAGTCTTAGAATGGCTTGCCGACATGTTTAACATTTTCCTGATTCACCTATCTTTGTAGATAATTTCTGCTACCGGTTAAAATAATGATAAAAACTCACTTGTGAGTTATTTTTTCAAATTATAAAATGAGAATCAGCTATTTTCTCTGGACCAGTTGATAGTGCAGGAAAACAAACAAACCAACATCCAGATCATTACTATTTACTTCTGCATTTTTCTGGCTAAGGTTCAGGGCTGTGTGCTGGGGCTCTAATATTTCTCAAAATAATAAACATGGAGGTCCTAGTCTGAGAAATTGTAAAGATGTTTTAATTTTTTAAAATAAAATAATGTAGCTGAAAAGCTTACTTTCTATCCTTCTACACCTATCAAACTCCTACCCTTCTTCCATTACCAGGTAAAAATAGTGCTTATCCTGTATTGTCTTCTCCAACCTCCAAGGTAGACTTGACACAACATTCTTTCCATTCTATTACAGACTTGAAGATGTTGCCTTATACCAAGCAAAGGGCTTAGAATGGATCGAGAGACCCCAAAATGTTCATTAGTAAGTGGCTGCTTCATGAAGACCCTAAGATGAAGGTGCCAAAAAATTTTCATGTCTGTAAAACTGTTGAGAAAAAAAATTTCTCAACAGTTTTACAGACATGAAAATTTTGTAGCCACATTATTATTTTATATGCTATAACTTCAGAAAGGGGAAAAGACTGTTAACAACAAAGATTCTGAATTTTTAGGTCTATATAAATCCATAAATATAAACATGATAAACAGACACAAAAAATGTAAAAAAATTATACTGATGCATGAGTACAGAAATTAGATCCATATGTCTTGACATAAATCTTGACACTGGCAGATTGGCAGTTAAAACAGGTTAGTAATTTGTTTTTTACAAATAATTTATTGTCAAGTTGGTTTCCATATAACACCCAGTGCTCATCCCCACAAGGCCCTCCTCTATGCCCATTTCCTCCCTTCCCCCGAAACTCGTCAGTCCTCAGTAATTTTTGAATTAAAAATAAAATCTAAACCTGGTGAAGGATATGCTAAAGTATGTATAAAATGAATTATTGTTAGTTTGTGTATATCATAGTCCATTAACTATTGAGCTTATAGGTGTGACTTTTACAAAAGAAGGGAAAGATTTCAAATATCTGTTCTCTAAGTTGTGGGTCTACTTAATGAACTGCTATTCATTTCTACCTATGTTATTTTATACTACAATCCAACTCAAATTTTCTGTGTAGTTACTAAAAATGACTTTGGTTTCTCTTTTTTGATCTTGTATAGTATTTGAACAATGCTTCACATTTTCTTTTTTGATTTACTTACTAAAAAAGTTCAATTGCATCAGATGTTATTATATTGGACTTGATGAAAAACTGGGAAAGGGTCCAAAATGTGGAAGCCCAAGTGGAAACAAACTTTTATTTAAAAGTTAGAAAGACTTATACTGTTTCCTTAGATCAGTGACTTACTTCAATGCAAGACGAATTATTTATTGTTTCATCAATAAAGTGTGAATAATTGTTTCTTATACTTTAATTTTGTAGTGAAAATGACATGGAACTAAGGAAGTGGAGTATGTCACAATAAAGATTTTTACTGAGCAAGAATCAGGACTTGAATGACATATGATGGAATAGGTTGAGATAAAAGACAGGATGATGAAACAGAAAGGCCAATGTAAAATGAATGTTTGAAAGAGAGTGGCCTAAATGCAACAGAGGAAACGAGAAACATAATAAGGAGTAACTTTATTTAGCTGAAGAAAAGCATATGTGTATGAATTAAAAGTATTCGCCATGTTGTAGGCAAAATCACTGTAAGGAGACTTGTCAACAGACTAGAGTAAAATATTACACCACTTTCGTAAAAAAAAAACACACACATATAAGAAACCTCAGGTAAAAAAAGAATGATAAAGTGGTAGCTAGCATTAATCACATATACAGGACCTGGTCTAAGTGTTTTGGAAACTTAAGTTATTTTTCCTTAAAACACCTCTCGTCCCATAGATACCATTATTGCTCTCACTTTACAGATGGGGGAAATGAGGTTTGGAGAAAATAAGACCTAAGTGTTCACAGTAGTTAAATGACAGGGGCAGTGTGTGAACCAAATTCTTAGTCCTCGGTATTACACACTCTGCTATAAAGAGTCTTTTTAAAGGGATATTTAAACTAAGCTAAGAAAGATCCTCTTCAAAAATACTAATGAACACATTCTAGCAGTCTATAAAAAGGATTATACACCATGACAAAGTGGAATTCCAGGAATGCAAAGTTGGTTCAAGATATGAATATCGATCAGTGTAGTACACCTATTTCATGATTATCTCAATAAATGCAGAAAAATATTTGACAAAATCCAACATTCCTCATGATTAAAAAACACACTCAAAAGACTAGGGATAGAAGTGAACTTACAGAACCTGATAAAGAAGATCTATAAAGAACCCATAGCTACATAATACTTACTGATGAAAGATCGAAAAAGCTTCCCCCTTAGATCAGGAACAAGACAAGGATGTCTACTCTCAGTACTTCTATTCAACATCGTGCTGGAAATTCCAGTCATACGTATGTGGCAGGAAAAAGAAATAAAGTTACCTAGATTGGAAAAGGAGAAGTAAAATTATTTCTATTTCCAAATGACGTGATCTAACATAAAGAAAACAATAAAAATCCATGAGAAACTACTAGGCCTGATAAATTTGTCTAGAAAGCTGAAAGATATATAATCATTATACAAAAATCATTTGTAATTTTATATACTAGGTATGAATTATTCATAAATTAAGAAAACAACTCCATTTGTAACGGCATCAAAAAGACCAAGATACTCAGCAATAAATGTAATCAAGGAAGGATAAGCCTTGTACACTGAAACCTATAAAGCATTGGATGACATTAAAGATATTTTGACAATTGCTGAAAGATACTAAAAAAATGGAAACACATCCCGTGTTCATGGATCAGAAGACTTAATATTGTTAAGATGGCAGCCTATTCTAAATTCATCTGCAGAATTATCAGTATTGAAATTTTAACTCCTTTTTTCTTAAAAAAAACAGGCTGATCCTAGCATTCATGTAGAATTGCAAGAGGCACTGGATAGCCAAAAAAATTTAAACATCTTGAAAAAGAAGAACAAAGCTGGAGGATTCAATTTACTGACATCAAAACCTATTACAAAGTGAGAATAATGAAGACAATGTGATATTGGCATAAGAATAAACACATAGTTCAATGGAATAGTGTTTAGAGTACAGAAATAAACCCTCATATGTGGCCAACTGATTTTCAACAAAGGTGCCAAGAGTATTCCATTTGGAAAGAATAGTCTTTACAAAAAATTGTTCTGTGACAAGTGGGTATCGACATACATGTTTTGTATGTATCTCACACCGTATATAAAAATTGACTCTGAGTGGCATCAATAAATATAAGAGCTAAAACTCTTAATATTTTAAAGAAAAAACTAAACTCATATGTATATCTTCTTGATCTTAAACTGGCCAATAGTTTCTTAGATTGGACATCAAAAGCACAGTCAAAGAATAAATAAGTCAGTCAGACTTCATCGAAATTAAAAACTTGCACATCAAAGGACTCTTCTAAGAAAAGACAAAGACAGCCTGCAGAATCAGAGAAAATATTTGCAAATCATGTATCTGATAAGGATTTAGTATACAAATATACATTTAACTTTGAGCCAAAGTCGGATGCTCAACCAACTGAGCACCATTAGCCAGCACCATTAGCCATAAAATATTTTTAAAATAAGATATGTACTTTTTAGACAATGCCATTGCATATAGTAGACTTCAGTAGAGTGTAAACATAACTTCTGTATGCACTGAAAAACCAAAAAGTTCATTTGACTTGTTTTATTGAGATATTCACATTATTGTGATGGTCTAAAACCAAAGTTGCAATATCTGACATTTGCCTATAATGTAATGAAAACCTGGACTTAAAATCTGAGATGATATGTATAAATCTTCACTGAAACTGGTGAAGGGAAGATTTCTCAAATAGGATGACTTAAATAGGTTTCTGTATTTTCATTCTGAGCATTAGATATGTAGAAATTAAAATATTCTAAAAGATCATTAATTGAATTAAAAATAAGAAAAATACCTTTCAAAATAGACAAAAAAGACAAATGCTACCCATGTAGAAAAGAAAATAGCAAATAAATAGCAAAAGATGCTTGAAAACAGAAAACACAGAACAAGAAGACAAAAGTAAGAACAAATACAGTATTTATTAGAACAGAAATGAACCGTTAAAAACAAAAGACTCAGGGGTGCCTGGGTGGCTCAGTCGGTTAAGCGTCCGACTTCGACTCAGGTCATGATCTTGCGGTTCGTGGGTTCAGCCCTGCATCCGGCTCTGTGCCGACAGCTTACAGCCTGGAGTCTGTTTCTATTCTGTGTCTCCCTCTCCCTGTGCTTCTCCCCTGCTCCTGCTCTGTGTCTCTCTCAAAAATAAATTAACATTAAAAAGCTGTTTAAAAAAAAAAGACTCAAATAAAATCACACAAATGAAAAGAAATGAACCCAAAAAGAAGTCAGGGCTTGAAATTTTAAAATCAGCATTATGCTTAATGAAAGAAGCCAGGGACAAGGGCCACCTATTGTGAGATGTTATTTATATGGAATGTTCAGAGAAAACTAACTCACAGAGACAGAAGATACATTATGATTTCTAGGGGGAAGTGGGGAGTGATTTCTAATGGGTACAGCATTTATTTTTGGGATAATGAAAAGGTCCATTAAAATCAGACAAAGGTAAAATAAATACACAGAACAAAAAGAACCTCTTGGGGTGGCTGAGTGGTTCAGTCGGTTAAGCATCCGACTTTGGCTCAGGTCATGATATCGCAGTTCGTGGGTTTGAACCCTGCATCGGGGTCCCGTGCTGTCAGCTCAGAGCCTGGAACCTGCTTCGGATTCTCTCTCTCTCTCTCTCTCTCTCTCTCTGCCTCTTCCCCACTCATGCTCTGTCTTTCTCTGTCTCAAGAATGAATAATAACGTTTAAAAAATTAAAAAAAGAGAGAGCCCCTTTATATTGCAAAAGCACACAATACACAGTGATGATAAATATAACATTAATCTTTACATGCTGAATAATCTATCCTCAAAATATACAAAGTTAAACTATTAAAATACAAGGAAGAAATGATGGAAATATTTTAGTCAGAGATTTTGACGATATTTCCCACTTTACGTGATCAAGGAAATACATAGAGGATCGAAGGAATATTATTGATTAGGTTAATATAGAAGATATATAGAAATTTGTAACTGAAAAAAGGAAAAGTACCTCTTTCTATGTCATTTGGGCATTTATGAAAATTGATAATTTATGAGGCCAGAAAGAAATATCGTAATAAATTTCCCAAGGAATAAACACTTTTTCATATCTAGTTAAAATGAAATTGGTAACAAAGATTAAATTTCAACAAAAACTACAACTTGATCATCAAAAAAAAACAGCTTTACTTGGTTTCTCCTAATTATTATTAAGTCAAAAAGAAAAAAAAAAAGAGAATTGAATAGATCATTGTATATGTATGATACCCAAAACATACTTTCGAAGAAAGTGTATTGTGGGGCGCCTGGGTGGCTCAGTCGATTGGGTGTCTGACTTCAGCTCAGGTCATGATATGGTCCATGAATTTGTGCCCCTTGGGGGCTCTGTGCTGCCAGCTCAGAGTCTGGAGCCTGCTACATATTCTGTGTCTCCCTCTCTCTCTGCCCCTCACCTGCTTGCACTCTCTCTCTCTCTGTCTTTCAAAAATAAATAAACATTTAAAAAATATTTAAAAAAGAAGAAAGTGTATTGTCCTTACTAGCTTCTTTATAAAATACATTTAAAATCGAGTAAATAAATTTGAAACCATAAAAAAATACAAAAATAACTTGAAGGGAATAGCAAGAATTAAAAGAAAGCAAGAATTAATTATAAAATAGAAGAGTTAAACTGATAAAAATATCCTAAGAGCTATTTTCTGAAAATGTCCAATTAAGAGATGAACCTCTAGCAAGACGGATAGGGAGACCAAAAGACAGAAATCTCTGTTGTTGTCGATCTAATGATAACATAACTACCAATATAATAATAACAACTTTACCCACCCATTGAACATTTACTATGGACCAGATATTGTGGTGATGGCTTTGTATCCGGAATTGTTGAGTTTGGGATTTGAAGTCATATTTTCTGCATTAAAATTTATCACTGTGAGCTGTTACCTCTCTCTGTTCCTTCTGTCATAAAATTAGTATAACATGAACACCTACTTCATAGGACAGTTGCCGAGATTTCCATGAGAAACATGTAAAATGCATACAGCAACAAGTGGTATATTGTACACACTTCATAGAAGTTAGTTCTGAGCTGGTAGAGGGTGCATCATTTAGAACTGTATTTGATGCAAATAATTGTGTCTTTTATAGTCGCTTAAATAAGTAAGAATTATATTTCTCTCATGCAACAAGAGCCCTAGAAATAAGAAGTCCAGAGCTGGAAAGGCAACTCAACTACATCAAGCACCAGGGCTGTAGGTATAAATGTCATATGCACATCCTGGAATATTACTCAGTCATAAAAAAGGAGGAAATTCTGACATGTGTGACAACATGGATTGACCTTGAGAGCATTATGGTCAGTGAACTGAGACAGAGAAAGACAAATACTGTATTATCTCACTTACAAAAAAAGAAAGAAAGAAAGAACGAAAGGAAGAAAGAGAACAAGTTTGTGGCTACCAGAGGCAGGAAGTGGGGGGTGGGGTTATTGGATGAAGGTGACTGAAAGGTACAAGCTTCCTTTTATAAGATAAATAAACACTGGTGATGTCATGAACAACATGATGACTATAGTTAACACCGCTGTATGATATCTTAAAAGTTATTAAGAGAGTAGATCCTAAAGGTTCTCATCACAAGGAAAAAATATGTTTTCTCTTGCTCTTTTCCTTTTTGTATTTATATGAGATGATGGATGGTAACCCAATTTGCTGTGATAGTCGTTTTCCTATATATGTAAGTAAAGTCATTATGCTGTGTACCTTAAACTTATACAGTGCTGTATGTCCATTATGTCTTAATAGAACTCAAAGGAACAAAGCACGAGAACTTCTTATAACTTCCTATTTTGCTATGCTTTCTCTGTGGTTGTCACCTTCATGGTCACAGGATTGTGGGCACACCTCCAGTCATTGTACCTGCAGTCCAGGTGCAAAGGAGGGAGAAACTTAAAAGCTTTATCTTTATGAGGTTGTATGATTTGATTTGAAAAGAGCACTCTGCATTGGCTTTTCACCGACCAGAAATGTTTGCATGGCTAATCCTAGTTGCAGAGGAGATGGGGAGATTAAGCATTTTTAGCTGAGTACGACACTATGCCTAACAAAATATAATAAAGGAGAAGAAACAATGGATATTGATAGGGGACCAGCAGTATAGCTTGTGGAGAGGTGTAAAAGCTTTAACGTGTACTAGTACAATATTTTAATAAGTGGGATGATTGTCAAGGAAATTAATATAAATAAATGTATTTCTTGATTCAAGGAAAAAAGAGGAAACTTTTGAATGATTAATAAGAATTTAAGATTCTTTCTTAATCTTTTTTAAGGTTAAAGAGGACATCAAGTCAAGGTGATTGCATAAGCAAAATTTTTTAAATTCTTTTTTTTTTAAAAAGTGTTTTTTATGTCTTTATTTTATTTTGAGAGACAGAGACAGAGAGCACGCGGGGGAGGGGCATAGAGAGAGGGAGACACAGAATCTGAAGCTGGCTCCAGGCTCTGAGCTGTCAGCACAGAGCCTGTCGTGGGGCTCGAACCCACAGACTGTGGGATCATGACCATCTGAGTCATTCAGGCGTCCCTAATTCTTTAAGGAATATCCATTAGTTTTTTAAATATTCCAAAGGGTACAAAAAATAGGTTACATTTCTGTTTGTGTTACAAAGACAGCAAAATCTTGTTACCTGACAAAAATTAGTCCAAGAAAAAATATGTAGGTCAAATTTATTTATGCATAGAGATAAAAATGCTAGAAAAAATATATGTAAATACAGTTTAGTATATACAGTTAACAGTAACATGTTGTGACTAAGGATTTATTCCTGTAATTCATGGGTGGCTAAATATTTGGCAGTCTATTTATGTAATTCATCCCATTAATAGGTAAAATGTGAACAACTATTTTCGTTCACAAAAACTCCTAATAAATTAAACAGATTCTTCTTTAATATTATAAAGTATGTCCCAAATCAACAATAGTCATCATTATAGTTAATGGCATTTCTATTACAGTCAGAAACAAGAAAATGATGCTCACATTTACAAACATTCTTTTATCTTAAAAAGAAAGAAATATGATTATCAAAAGGAAAGAGACAAAATTATCATTGACCAATGGTAAGCATTGCTATCTGAAAATTTCTATAGACTGTTAAACCAATATAGTATACTGGTTATGTGGAAACATGTAAACACTAACTAATTAGAAATCATTAGTTTGAAAACATGATAAAATCTTAATTAAATACCAAATATAAACTGGATGTTAACCAGCAAATATATGTAGAACCTGTATGGGAAACATTTTAAACTTCACTGAAGGAGTTACAAGCAGAGTCTTCAATGTGGAACTATACCATGTTGCTCATGGGAAAGAAATATTATTGTAAAGGCTGTACATTTTCCAAATTAGCTTATATATATCCCATATTTTAATCAAATTTCGATGAGACTTTTTTCTCCAAAATTGGCAATACTATTTTTAAAGTCACAGAAAGACCAAACAAGCAAGGATAGCAAAGATAATTGTGATCAAAAGAGTTGCTAAGGCCATCACTGAATTACTAGAAATTAAGCATTCTAGCCTAGAATGTAAAATAAAATAAGACATGTAAAATAGGGAAGAGATGTATAGAGAAATCCAAATATGGCAAATAATTTACATTGTGATAGAAACAGATTTTTTGGTCACTGAAAAAAAGATATTTCTTAAAAATGGTGTTGGGAAAAGCCATAAGGAAAATACAACTTTCCAATCCTATTTCCTACCTCACCCCGAATTAAAATTCAGGTGCATTAAAAACAATGCAAAAAAAGAAAATGCAAAATGATTAAAAGCAAATCTGCAGAAGCTTGTCCAATTTTGAATTTGAAATTGTCTTGCTTTTGTTCTGGACGTACGAATTCAGTGGACTTATACCCCTCATACCTGTAGGTGTGTGTGGGGATAGTATCACAATGCCAGTTGGGGTTACTGCTGACATTTAGTTCGTGGGTGCCAGGGATGCCAAAATCCTGCTGTGTACGGGCCATTCCCTCACAGCAAGCTCCTGTTCTTTCCCCAAATGCCAAAGCATCCCCACCGAGAAACATGTATTGTAGGGAAACATTATTAATCATGAAGAGGTCAAATAACTAAGTACTTGTTTCCAGGTTCTCTCCCTTTTTACAGCAAAATGATTATAAATGAATAGATATTTGAATAATGGGATTCCATTTTTCTGTATACCAGTTTTACAAAATGTTTAATTTAGGCAACTTGCTTTTAATTTTTTAAATGTGTATTTAATTTTTAGAGAGGGAGAGAGACAGAGCGCAAGCAGGGGAGGGGAAGAGAGACAAAGAGACAGAATCTGAAGCAGGCTCCAGGCTCTGAACTGTCAGGGCAGAGCCAGATGCAGGGGCTGGAACTCACGACCTGTGAGATCATGCCCTGATCTGGTGCTTAACCAACTGAGCCACCCAGACACCCCTAGGCAACTTGCTTTTACAAGCAGAACGAAGAAGTTACGAGTGGTACTGAAAATATTGGTGTTTGTAAAGAGAGATCTCTAGACAATGTATCATTAGCCTCATTTTGTCTCTTTGACTGCCTTCATTGAGGGGGAATGTTCCTTATTGAGAAAACACAAAAACTTGTATTATTTCCGTTCACACAATTACTGTAGAAGCTTCTCTCAACTAGGCTTCAGTCAGGACATTTCCCAAGTCTCAGTCTAGAAGATGTCATATGCCAATGTTTCTTTGTATTTCTGTGATCGAAATATCTTTTTGAAACTTATTTGTCTGTCTTCAGGAAGGTTGAGTCCTAGTAGCTAAAATATAAAAATCTAGTACGTTTTAAGAATATTTCATCAGAATTTTCCTTTTTTAAAAATTTTTAATATTTTATTTATTTCTGAGAGAGAGAGAGAGAGAGAGAGAAAGACAGCGTGAGCAGGGGAGGGTAAGAGAGAGTGGGAGACACAGAATCTGAAGCAGACTCCAGGCTTTGAGCTGTCAAAACAGAGCCAGATGCAGGGCTTGAACCCACAAACCGTGAGATCATGACCTGAGCCGAAGTCGGACACTTAACTGACGGAGCCACCCAGGCACCCCATCATCAGAATTTTCGAAGGGAAAGAGGCACTTTCACTGGAACTAAGAAGTCCTATTTTCGGAAGCTATTATCCATCTTTTCCATCTTCTCTATCTGTTCAACTCAGAAATGGTAACACTGGTTTTATACCCCAACTGAAGGAGTGTTTCCCTAGGTTTGTCTCTTTGCAGAGAAACCGGTCTCTCACTCATCAGGGTAGTCTTCTATTTCTAACATATAGGGCGGGTCCTGAGGTTTAAAACTCTTTATGAACCTGGTCACTTGGCTTACTTAGAGTCCCTCTTGAAAGCACAATGCAGGGTTTTGCAGGCTCTGTCTGAGACGTCTGAGTCTCTAGTTCACCAGGGACACCTTGGAACAACTGCCTTGGGAAAATTTAGTGGGATCAGCCTGTCATGTCCCACACTTTTATTATTCTTCGATACAGATGTCTTTTTCTAGTAATCTACCCCAATCCCACTTTGGTTTGGAATGTGAGCCTGGAGCCAGTATATAAATACAATGTAGAAGTCTGCCTCTTAATTAGCTGAGTGACCTTGAGCAAGTTATTTAACCTCAGTTCTGTGACATCTGTAGGGGTGATAATAATGGCTCCTCTTTCAGAGTTGTGAAGATTAAAGAAGCCTATCCTGGCATATAGTAAATGCTTAATAAACGTATTCCTAATAAATATAAATGCTTCCTAAACATGCATTGCTTATCTTTTTTTTTCTAATTAGCATATTTCTCTGTGTTTCTTTTGCCCCAGCCAGTCTGCCATGACTCCACCTCATGGGTTCTTCCCCTTGTCCATGAATGGCATTGCTCTTACAGTCCTCTCCATTCCTCCACAGGGCAGGCAGAACGCCAAGCTAGCTCCGCATCCGTATGTGCAATTTGTGAAATCGTACATTGATTTCTCAGTGCCATTACTATTTTATCTTGAGAACTCAAATACCTGGATCCCATTCTCTGACAGCCCCCAGTGTTTCTGGTGATCTTACTCAGCAACTCACAAATTGGCCCATCGATGCAGTCCACTGTCCGGCTCCTTTAGCTACTCACTTCCTATCTGAACAGTAACTATCTGTCTGAATCAATCTTCATTTCTCCAGTTTCCTATTTACCACCCTCCTCCCCTGATTCCCAGAAGCCAACTTTGCCTTCTTCTCACATGTGTGTATATATATATATATATATATATATATATATATATATATATATATATATGTGTATATGTATATATGTACATGTACAGACATATAAGTATATATTCATATATATATACATATATATATATATATACTTATATGTCTGTACATATATGTATATATGTATATATGTACATGTACAGACATATAAGTATATATTCATATATATATATATGCTGCCTCTTTATTCGTCAGTCAAAGAGCATTTGGGCTCTTTCCATAATTTGGCTATTGTTGATAATGGGGGGCATGCGTTCCTTTGAATCAGTATTTTTTAGAATGATGGCATTTTTAAACTTCAGTGTGCACATAGATTACTTAGAGAATTTTATTAAAGTGAAGATTGGGATGTAGTAGATCTGGAGTAGTCTGCACTCCTTACTTCCCACCACCTATATTTAATCCATCTACTCACCCACCTCCTCCTTAATAGCCATCAGCTTTCTCTATGGTTGAGTCTGTTTCTTGGTTTACTTCTCTCTTTTTTTCCTTAGGCTAATTTTTTGTTCCTTAAATTCCAAATATGAGTGAAATCATATGGTATTTGTCTTTCTCTGATGGACTTATTTTGCTTAGCATAGTACTCTTTAGTTACATCCATTTCATTGCAAATGGCAAGATTTCATTCTTTTTAATGGCTGTGTAATATTCCATTGTATATATACCACCTCTTTTTTATCCATTCATCATCAGTTGATGGATGCTTGCACTCTTTCCAATAGTAATGCAATTGCTGGATCCTAGGGTAGTTCTATTTTTAACTTTTTGAGGAAACTCCATACTGTTTTTCAGAGTTTTCACAAGTTTGCACCTCCACCAACAGTGCCAGAGGGTTCTCTTTTCTCCACATCCTTGGCAATACTTGTTGTTTTGTGTGGCTCATTTTAACCATTATGGCAGGTGTGGGGCGATATCTCACTGTAGGTTTTGATTTGTATTCTCCTGATGATGAGTGACATGCATGTTTTTATGAGTCTGTTGACCAGATATGTCATTTGCATACATCTTCTCCTATACTGTAAGTTGCCTTTTTAGTTTTGTTGATTGTTTCCTTTGCTGTACAGCAAAGCTTTCTATTTTGATGAAGTCCTAAGAGTTTATTTTTTCTTTTGTTTCTCTTGCCTCAGGAGACATCTGTAGGAAGAAGTTGCTACAGCCAATATCAGAGATTACTGCCTGTTTCTCCTTTAGGATTTTAATGGTTTCCTGTCTCACATTTAGGTCTTTAATTCATTTTGAATTTGTTTTTGTGTATGGTATAAGAAAATGGTCCAGTTTCACTCTTTTTCATGTTGCTGCCCCGTTTTCCCTGCATTTCTACCAGATACCTAATGTTGCTGGTCCATGAACCATATTTTGAGTCTAATAAGAACATTTTAAGGTTGTTTCCTTTCCTATCCTGCACATTTTTAAAATAATGTTTATTTATTTTTGAAAAAGAGACAGAGCATAAGCAGGAGAGAGGCAGACACAGAATCCAAAGCAGGCTCCAGGGTCTGAGCTGTCAGCACAGAGCCTGACATGGGGCTCAAACTGCAAGATCACGACCTGAGTCAAAGTCAGATGCTTAAATGACTGAACCACCCAGGGGCACTCTGTATCCTGCAGATTCTGAACTTACCAATCCTAATTATTGTGTTAGTCAGTTCCTTAAACAAACATTGTGTTAGCCAGTTCCTCTGTGTGTGTGTATACATACATACACACACATATAATTGGTTCTGTTTCTCTGGAGAACCCTGAATAATAAACCAACCCACTCTCCATGCTATTTTGTT
Organism: Proteles cristata cristata; assembly: GCA_017311185.1. NCBI lineage: Eukaryota > Metazoa > Chordata > Mammalia > Carnivora > Hyaenidae > Proteles > Proteles cristata. The sequence continues at coordinate 133,845 of JAESUZ010003871.1, forward strand.
CCTCAACTACATGGCTACAAGTAAAGTTCTCCAAAGATGATGGAGCTACATGATGGAATGAGTTTGGATCCCTCAGTCACCATTAAAGGCAAACTACTCATTATCACATGACCTATATCCAACATTGAACTAGAAATAGATGGGGTTGTTGTTGTTATTGTTGTTGTTAAATCACTGGAGGAAAAAAAATCAAGTCTTGTTTCCTTAATATAACACAATTCTAGTTTTTTTTTTAAAAACCCTTGATTCAATTTTTAATATGTTCAGTGGTAAAATCCAGATGTTCTTCCTTATTCAAAGTTAACACACTTCCCTCTTGTTTCTTTGGTGACCTCATGGGCCTAAAGGAATCCTCTTTCTTATGGGCCTTTTGTGTAAGAGACCCTCCTTCATCTCCTGAATCACTAGAAAGCTCTAGTCTGCAGGACTGAGCATCCATATTTCCCCACAAAGTCATCTGTTTGCACAAAGTCATCTCCTGATCTAGTAACCACTGGAATTGGCCACCTTTTTTCTGGGTGTTTTTGGGGAACCTGATAAGGCTTCATTTTATTAGCAGGGTCAACCTCCAAATTCTTTCTACTATGGTCTCTGCTCCAGAAGGATTTACATAGGCAAGATCTAAGACTCTTTTTCTTGAGTGGATCTCATCTGGTCCATTGGAAAAAATATCCTACATTCATTGTCCAGATGCATTCTGGGAGACCAGGCCATTCCCAATGAAACAACGTTTCCATTGTTCACAGTCAGGGTAGATAACCAGTCATTGGGTCTCACTCTTTATATTTCTTGAGCTTAAGTCAGACACCAGTTTACTGTACCCCCTAATCTCCAAATGGTCCTACTGATGGATAGGCTTTGTTTCCAGGCTGGGAATGAGAAACAGTACACCTAATCTCTCCCCTTCTCCAAAGGGGAGAACAGTGCAGTTCTCTCCAAGAGAATCTCTCTCTTAGTTCAAATTGAGCCCAGCTTCTTGAAGTGAATGTTTTGGACTTTTATGTCTAGCTTTCCAACTACCACTTTGCGAGTTCTGTGTAGAGGACCTACTAATGCATTTTGGGATGTGGGAGTGGTTGGCATGGGGCTTCTGCATACAGTAAGGCAAGTTGTGCCTTCCAGAACTCCGGAACACCATTTATCTCCTAGTCACTATGGACTTTACGCAGTAATAAGGATGATTTTTTCATGATGACTTTTCTTAATTGTACTTGGTGCAATTAAGGAAAATAAAGGGTTACCTGTTTTTTAACTGCATAAAATCCTCTCCATCTAGTGGGACAACTTATTTTGTTTTGGATCATCAGATAAACTGAGAAATCTCTTGTTATTAGGAATATTTTAAAATCCCGAGTGTTTATATTTATAAAATGTGAAGACAGTAACTTGGATATATTTAATTCCTTATTATTATCCCTTGAATATCAGTGCAAGTTCATCTTTGTTGGTTTTTAATAATTCATTTGTTCATGCTGAGAGCTTTTAAATTTAATTTTTAGAACCTAAAGATGAGACAGTGGGATTTGAATTTCAGTTACTATTTGCATTCATATATTCTCTAATTGGTAAGTTCTGTTCCTTGTTTTGTTTTATATTTCTCATCAATATTTCAAAACATATATGTCTACAAATCTTACTTTTAATATAATTTATTATTCTAGGCTTTATTCCTTTGAATGAAATATGGGGTGATATTTTTGTATAAATATGGCTTTTATACATACAGATTTATAATTATATAAATTAGTCAAAGCCTTTTTGTGACAGCTTATTTTCTCTTAAAATTTTCTGTAATTTATATTTGCGTGTGTGTCCCAAATCAAAAGACCTACAGGGTAATTTAAATTATTTAAATTATCCCAATTAAGGGAAGTATTTTTGAATTTATAAATCTGACAATTTAATTTTGTAGTTGCCCTTCATAACACTTGCAAGGCTTAGCAAGATCATGAAGAGAAATTGCATTTCATTCTAGAAACTGTGGTAGAAATCTCTGGAGTTTATCTTTATAATTTCTCATTCTTCCCTGTAAGAACCACCAATGCTCATTCCACTATCTATGAATAATTTTAGTTGACAATCAAAATATATTAACCCCAAGTGACCTCAAAGCACTGAAACTGATCGTTTCTTATTCTAAAGGCTATTTGCCAAACACACTTAAATCACTTATCCACCACCAAAATTCTTAGGAATGAAAAGCTCAGTGGAACCTTCTGTAAAATAATTCCTTAATATTTTAACCTATGATTTTGGAGTTAAATCACATTTTTATCTTGCTGATAAGGCAGCAGAGTAAATATTCATTGTGTAGGACCTGATTTTCGAGTTGATTGTGAAGACAACCCTGCTTGGATTCACAACAGTAAAAATTAAAACTCCCTCTACCTTTGGCCAGAAGAGGGAAGTAGCTGACTGCATCTGAAACACACTTTCAGTGATTCTGACCAACTTCTTTACTTCAAATTAATGACTCAACAATATAACAGTTAAAACAACGTATATTTTTGAAATGTCACTTTGTAAAATAAAGATGTATCAGTAATGTATTCTTTTCCATTAACTTACTGCTTGAAGTTTCTGTTCTGGTTTCTGTTAGATTCTGTGTATTGGTGAAATTTAAAAAAATGTTTTGCCAACTCCCTGTCAAGCTGAGCTTTAGGTCAAACCATTACCAATGGATTTGAAAATCAATGACAAAACAAGCCAGAATACCCACCTTATTGTTTTGGGTGTAAACTTTTGGCTTGTGATATAAGAATGTTATTTCTTAGCTGGTCTACATAGTTAAATGCAAACACATGACAACATAGGATGATATATTTTTAACTCAAATATTTTCCATATAAGTACATGTCTTCTAATTCCTACCTCAAATATTGCTTATATTAATATAAAGTTTTATCTCTTCTAAGGTAGGAAGGAATCACTCCTTTATATTACCATTTTTACTCTCCTTGTCTTGCTTTGATATCTGGCATATTCGGTACTGCGTAAAGTTCATCTAAAATGTTTTCTTGAATTACTTTGCACCCTAAAGGTCAGTTTGCATAGAGACTTGGGGGAAAATTTTCTGGATAATTCAATAAGAAAAACAAAAAGCGAAAACAAATTAAAGGAAATTAAGCAACTAAAAGAAACCTATCATCGAGGAAACATAGGCATTTAGGTTTTTCTGTCTTGATAATTGTACACATTTCATGTTGTAAGTTTACACTAGCTGTATTTAGACATCCATGAACTTCCACCATGACAACAGAATGCTAAGAATTTGGTTGTTTTGCCTCATGATATATTGTATTTATTTCAGCCTTATGGGGACAGGCTAACCCATAAAATATGTTGCTATTTGCTCAGTTACAGACCTATTTTTAGTGGCATGATGTTGATATTCAGTTTCCTCCCTGTATTTTTAAAACTTTTTAATATATTTAGTTTTTCTTTCTTTTTTCTTGTTTTTGTTCTGATTTAACTTCCAAAGCAAGAACACTTTTAATTTTATTAATTGTTTAATGTTTATTTATTTATTTTTGAAAGAGAGCATGAGCAGGGGAGGAGCAGAGAGAAAATCCCAAGCAGGCTTCACACCATCAGTGCAGAGCTTGATGTGGGGCTCAAATTCATGAAGCTGTGAGGTCACGACCTGAGCAGAAATCAAGAATTGGATACTCATTTGACTAAACCCACTCAGGTGCCCCAAATTAGGAACACTTTTATGAAGAGTGCAAAAGAAAAACATATACCCAAAGAAGGCTCAGAGTATCACAAGCTCAAAATCTATACTCTGTGTAAATGAACAGACCGTTTGTGAAACATTCAAGATGGCACAAATTCTTTCAGACTAGTCTCATCACCAAGCGGGGTTCTGTGTTCCTTCCACTTGAATCTAGGTAATTCAGTGCTATATCCTAGAGGAAATGAAGTGTTATTGTTTTCCTGGTCAAGATTTTAGGAGATTGGTAGTTTTTGCTTCTTGCCTCTTGGAACACTTTCTCTTGAATGTCAGTTGCCATTCTATGTGCAAGTCCAAGCAGCCCTGTGGAGCATCTTATGCGACAAGGAATTGAAGGCCCTGGCTGGACAGATTGACAGCCAATACCAGTTTGCTGGCCATGTGAGTGAGCCACCTTGGAAATGTACTCTCCAGCTTAATCCAGCCCTCCCAGCTGCCACTCCATGGGGCAGGGGTAAGTCATCCTTCTTGAATATTGTCCACGTTGCTGGTTTGTGAGCAAAATAAGTGCTTGTTTTTGCTTTAAGCCAAAAAGTTTCAGGGTGGTGAGTTATGCAGTAATCCATGATTTTGCATACACAATCTCCTTTCAAACACGTTCATTCATAATAAATGATCTAAAGTTAACAGTTTGGTCTTCTAAAGCTTTTCATCCTCTTAAGGGGAAAATCAAGGCAGCAGGCTTGCAATTAACATTAGGGAAAATAGGAAACTAGTGCTAAATTTCAAGTCTTATACTCTTCAACACAACTTCTGGGCAGAAGTGTGCTTTCTTTTCTTTTCTTTTTTCTTTTTTTTTTTTAATTTTTTTTTGTTTTATTTATTTCTAGGAGAGAGAGAGAGACAGCGTGAGCAGGGGAGGGTCAGAGAGAGAGGGAGTCACAGACCGAAAGAGGCTCCAGGCTCTGAGCAGGCAGTCAGCACAGAGCCCGACGCGGGGCTCGAACCCACAACCGCGAGATCATGACCTAAGCGAAAGTCGGAAGCTTAACCGACTAAGCCACCCAGGCGCCCCCGAAGTGTGCTTTCATTGCTCTCAGGCAACACCAGTAAATTTAGTTTGTACAAGGTACCTAATATGTAACTGTGCCATGTCACCGTTTGTTGCCATATGTATACATATGTGGACAATAGGTTGGAATGGATTTTGGAAACACTCATGAAAAGTGTTTTTATTGTATAATCAGGCTCCAAGTTTGTCCCCAAAGATTTGAACTAGCATACCACAATTACAACAAAGCACAGTAAAAGTAAAATAATGCCTATTGTTTTCTTTTTTGTTTGAAAAAAAACTGCATACAAAAATGAGGAGACTCACGCAGACATTCCTACTTCTTTTAGAACACACATTCTCATTTGCACACTGATTTATTTTCTAAAACAACCCTTTTTAGGCACAGAAATACACATTTCTATTTAGAGCAGAATTCCTTAAACATGAGCAGCGATCAGAATCATATGGAAGGCTTGTAAAAGATAGGCTATAGGGAATGAGCTCCAGAGTTTCTGATTCCTTACTTCTGAAGTAGGTCCTGAAAAGTTACATTTCTTTTTTTTTTTCATTTTTGAGAGAGAGAGTGCAAGTGAGCGAGAGGCAGAGAGAGAGAGAGACAGAGAGACAGAGACAGAGAGAGAGACAGAGGGAGAGAGAGAAGCAGGGCTCACCCAAAGCAGGGCTCATGCTCACTCAATGTGGAACTTGAACTCATGAGCCGTGAGATCATGACCTGAGCCGAAGTCAGATGCTTAATGACGGAGTCACCCAGGCGCCCCTGAGGAATTACATTTCTAAGTTCCCAGGGAATGTTGACGGTGTCAGCTCTATGGTGTCAATTATAGTCCCTATGCTAGACATTATCCTCATACTTCTTCATCTTATAATTGAATGTTTGTACCCCTTTTGCCAACTTCTCCCTATTTCCCCGTCCCCTACATCCTGCCGACTACTATTCCATGCCTTGTTAGGTCTTTTTACCTGGACCAATGTTAAACTGAATATGTAGCCTAAAACAGAAATGATGCTTCAAAATAAATGTTGGAAATCAAGAAATGTGAAATCACATTAACTAACTAGCTCAAATATCAGGTTTGGTCTAATCTAGAATTATTTGGTTGGCAATCAAGGGAGGCCTATCCCAAAGTTACCACACTCCCCAAAATATAATGCTTTCTTCAGAAAACCGCATCTTAGTCCCCCCGTGACAGAGAACATGCTGGGTAAAATAACAGGAACTCAAAACAGAGGCGTGGCTACTAGATGAACAAATAATACAAAAATACCTGAAACCAAAAAATGGGCACCTGCAGTGAAAATTGGTCTCTATTATGTATCGGATTGTCATATTAGAAAATCCCAAAACTTTATATCTATGTCTATATATTAACTATATATGTATATACAAATCAAGTGTCTTGAATAATAAAAGCATCTGAATTTTGAAGAAAATTTTTTTTAATGTTTTATTTATTTCTAGGAGAGAGAGAGAGAGAGAGAGAGAGACAGCGTGAGCAGGAGAGGGTCAGAGAGAGAGGGAGTCACAGACTCCGAAACAGGCTCCAGGCTCTGAGCTGGCAGTCAGCACAGAGCCCGACGCGGGGCTCGAACCCACGAACCGTGAGATCATGACCTAAGCAAAAGTCGGACGCTTAACCGACTAAGCCACGTAGGCGCCCCTTGAAGAAACTTTTAAGGTAAATTCAGGAAGTTAGAAAATTGTGGAGAAATGATAAAACAGACTCCTATTTCAAACAGAATATTAAGACACATACTGAACAGGAAGCAAATTGAACAAAAAAGGAATTCAGAGTGATGAAAGACAGTCTCCTGCTTCAACAGCCCAAAAACGCCAGAATCCTCACGAAGCCTGTATTCTTCCATGTGTTTCTATGACTTCAGTTGGAGCCATTCAAATCTTTTACCAGAAGGAGCGAAACATGGGCACGATAGCAACACATTTGTAACCTTTTAGGTTCAAGCAATGTTCACACCTTTTTTATTACCTTTAGGCGGGTGGAGTATGCTTGATCCTTTAAAATACGGTAACGCTGTTTACCACTGGGAGGACAAACAGTAACACTTCAAAATCACGACGACGAGTTTTTAAAGGCAATGAGTTTTTAAAGGCAATTAATTTAATTAGGGCGCCTAAAGAAAGACATCCCAGAAAAGGAGAGCAAAAACGTTTCTCTGTGACGTTTTCCACAAATTTGGACTCTAATCCAGTGCTTAAATAATGCTTGTGTCAAAATAGTGAACTGGCTTTCTGCAAAGGGCATCTTTGAACTGGTTTTTACTTGTGGAGATGTTTTGTGTACTGAAGATTAACCACTTGTCAAGATGCCAACCCGAAGCCCAGATGAATACCTACAGCTCATTCTACCTGCCCTCGGGACAGCTAAGCTTTGCATTTTTGATGACAATGGAATGCAGTAGTTTATGTCAGGTGTGTGTGTGTGTGTGTGTGTGTGTGTGTGTGTGTGTGTTGTTCTAAAGCTTCTGTTTGAGGTTCACCTTACTTAATTATAAAGTAAGCATGAAACAAGGGAACACCCTTTACAACTACCCTTCACTTTTCATTTTAAGGTCGTGCATCTTGCAAAAATCTGATTTTCTCTCCTTTTTAGTTCTTGAAATAACTTCTGTAAAAACAGTTTCTAAAATGCAGTGGAACAGATGTGTAAAATATTACACTAAGTCACTTTGCCTGCCTTAAACATAAAAATATTGTATTTCTTATTTTCGATTCCATTTTGGAATTTAGGAAAGCAAACAGAATCCGGGAGGTCATCTACAGTTGTCCTATTAAACAACTATAAATCTTAAGAAATTGACTTTCTGTCGCTTTCTATACGTTTTATGTCTTTTCTTCATGTCTGTGTCTATATGTTCATTCAGAATACCAGGGATAACAGCTTTGCCTCCAGTGAAAAGATACTCTTGTTGATTAAGCTTGAACTATTTATTTTTGAGGTAAAGATCACCAGAATTTCTACTGATATCACTGAATAAAACAACATAGTCTCTTAAGTAACCTTATTAAGTTATATATTTTATGATTCTTTAAAAAATTTTTTTAATGTTTTTAAAAAAAATTTATATATTTCTGAGAGAGAGAGACACAGTGCGAGTGGGGGAGGGACAGAGAGAGAGGGGGAGACACAGAATCTGAAGCAGGCTCCAGGCTCTGAGCTAGCTGTCAGCACACAGTCTGACACGGGGCTCGAACCCATGAACTGTGAGATCATGACCTGAGCCGAAGCTGGACGCTTAACCGACTGAGCCACTCAGGCACCCCATACTGTATGATTCTTAAATAGTTAAGCAAAATGTTTGTGCCACAAACCTTGGAATGTATAATTCAGGTTACCTGTTTCTGAGAATATAGCTGTAATAGAGAGAAAAATACAGAAGTATAATAATGAAAAGAGCTGTCTTCACTCTGCCATTAATTGTGTAATTTTGGTGAGGTTTCTATATATAGGGTACAGAATTGGACTAGATCTTTAAATTTTAATTTCTAAAAATTCAATGATTAAAAAGTAATCAGACCCATAGTAGAGAAAACAATCTAATACAATTTAGGAGAGAGCTGAATTTCCTTCTCCCCACCCCACCTTCTCCCTAACTTCTCTTGCTTTTCTCTTTTCTCTCTTAGTTCCTTTCTCCTCCCATCCTTCCCTCCCCCTCTTTCTTCCTTTCCCCTCCCCCACTTCTCATTCTTACTTTTTTCTTCTTCTTTTCTCTTCCTCCTTCTGTCCCTCCTTTTCTTCCTTACCTTGTTTCCTTTCCTTCATTGTTTAGCTTATGGATCCTGTCTTTAATAAAAGTGAATAAATGATATTAACATAGAGCATGAGGAAGTTATATTAGAAGCTTAAAAAAGAAGATGGAGGATAGGAAAGAATTCCAAGAAGTGATACGGATCTTGGATTACAAAAGAGCATTCCTGGTAAAGCCACTTAATGCAGGATTGACAAGAGTAAGTAAGATAGGCAGCTCTGAGGATGTGGATGGAGGTCAGAGGTGCCTTGGTGAGCACTGGAGGTTGAAAATCATGTTTAGATATTTAGAGCCACCCAGACCATTCCAATGGGTACTGCACCTCAGAAACTCCTTTGCTGGGGAACCTGGGTAGCTCAGTGGGTTAAGCGTCCGACTTCAGCTCACGTCATGATCTTATGGTTCATGAGTTCAAGCCCCGCATCAGGCTATGTGCTGAGAGCTCAGATCCTGGAGACTGCTTTGGATTCTGTGTCTCCCCATCTCTCTGCCCGCCCCCTGCTCAAATGTGTGTGTGCGTGCTCTCTCTCTCTCAAAAATAAACATTAAAAGCTGCTGAGAGTTCAGTTTCCATAGAACACTAGTCTCACCATGTAGAACTTCCAGAAGATAATTAGTGTTCTACTTATGTGGTAAAAGTATTGGGGGCAAAAGACGAACAAATCCTTGTCATATCAACAAAACTTGTCATATGGAACAAGTAGGGTGGTGAGAGGCAATATGGTAAAAAATTCACAGCCCTGACATTGACCCTTAAGGGCTGTTTGACATGACAAGTTTGTTTACTCTGAGTTTCCTCATGCATAACATGGAGATTATACTAATTCCCATGGAGGGATGATGTGTAGTTTCAATGCAGCAACACTGCAAAGCACCCCACATGGTACCTGAAAATATTGGGTGCCCTCCCTTTGCTTTTTCCTTTCCTCTCTTTTTATCTGTTCCCTCTTTCCTTACTCCTGATTTTTTTCCTCACCTTCTCACAATGAAAGAAACACAAGTTTGCAATTACAAGACCTTAACGTCCAAACACTCTGTTGAGTTGCTTCTCAATGTCTCCAGGTCCTTGTGGTGGGTGGTTCTTCCTAAGGACTCGCTGCTGACATCAGTTTCCAATGCCCTGGACCCATAAGTGGATCTCCATGGTGCTTCTGGGTATTTTTAAGATTCTCTCCTCAACCAGTTGTTTCCTATCCCCTTGGGGACTGTACTGTAATTCCTGGAACTGGAGCTTCCCTGGGACTATTTATTGGCAAGGACAGACTCTTCATTTTCAGAGTAGCTCTACCAAGAAGGAGCTCTGAGGCCTCTTCTAGGAACATGGGGTCAACCCTAGACATGATTTTTTGCTGCTTTCACTGCAGAACCATTGGGTTAACACTGAACTTTGGTTTCCTCTGAACGTGTTGTAGGATTTTGTGATATATAAAATTTACTATGAAATATTTCAATGGCACCTCTTGGTTTAATCAATATTGACTTTTATTTTTAGAAGAGAGCAAGAGAGTGAGAGGAGGAGGGGGACAGAGGAGAGAGAGAGAGAGAGAGAGAGAGAGAGAGAGAGAGGAGTTTTAAGCAGGCTTCACATCCAGCAAAGAGCCCAAGGCAGGGCTCCATCTCACAACCCTGGGATCATGACCTGAGCTGAATCTGAGTTGGATGCTCAACTGACTGAGCCACCTAGGTGCCCCAAGATTGACATTTTTAATAATCTCAGTAAAGATTCTATCTGGGACACTGCATTCAAGTGTACCTCAGAAATACCTGAGAAGGGGGGCTCACTTGGGTCAAGGCATTGAACCTGACCAAATGTTCCACACCATTTGAAAATCAGTTTAGTTTATGAGGGGTGATACCCATCATTGGTTTCTAGTTTAAAGAAGGCAAAGTAGAGATTCTGCTAAAGAAAGTGCCACCTGAGGTAAGGGGATGCTCCAAATCCACCAACATGAAATTTGGCGACTAAAACCAGGTGATTTTTATTATTGAGAAGAGAACAAGCTTGATGTTTGGTCTTGGGAAAATGTAGTAGTTTATGCTAAAGGGGGGAAAACAGTTCAAGAGTAGAAGTTGTCCCTGGATATAGTTTATCAAAAAGTAATAAATACATCTGCCATGATATATCCTTACAACTTTATTGAAACGGTTGCTGGGATTCTGAATAGTTTTCAAGATCCTTATGACTGACACGGTAGCGCTCATGGCAGACCCTGAGGGACGTGCAGTTTGACCTTCTTTATGTGTAACAAAGAGAAATCAACACGAAGAGCAATTACCAGGACTCCATGGTCTGGTTCTCCACTGAGTCAGGGTGGGCTCCCCGTAATCGGAAGACTTTTGAAGTCGCTGATGAGGCAGCTCAGGGTGTCTGTTACAGCCACTGTGCCAGCTCCTTTGAAAGTTCAAAACATTCCTTTTGTTCTAGAAGATAAGTGCAGATGAGCAGAAGGGACCTTCATGAAACAGTGCCCTTGGACATGCATCTGGTAGACCGTTTGTACAAAGAAAGTGTCATCTGTAGGGTTGAACAGAATATGCGTTAAGAGATATTAGGGGTCATTGCCTTAGTGAATATTTGAGAATCATCTGGTGTTCTCACATTACTGACTTTAAATGTCCCTGAAGATCCTAAATTGAATTATTATTTTAAACTTGTCAAAGGCAACCTAATGAGTGGCTGATATTGGTGTTTCTAGGTTTACCTCAAACCTGTCAGTTAAAAAAAAAATCTGTTTTGTTCTAATTATCTCTAATTAATACTATTAGTATTAATAGTATTGATAACCTACATGGATAACCCAGTACTCTGTATCGTTGAGAAGCAGAGGTCAAAGGACAAGATTTTTGAGGTACCTCACTAAGATAATATCAGTAAGCCCGTCATTAGTTTCATGAAACCCATCACCAAGCAGGTAGCCGGCACAAAGACACACCTTAAGACGAGTTGTTGGAGAATATTTACCAAAAGGATGCTTATGTTTCTTGCCATTCAAAATGACAGAGTTAAAATGCCTACTGATTAATATAGCTCCATGAAGACTTGCTTTGGTTTTCATCCACTTAAGTTTAGCTGAGGACTTGTAAGACTATTTAGAATATATTCTGGGAGGCGCCGAGGTGGTTCAGTCAGTTAAGCAACCAATTTCAGCTCAGGACATGATTCTGAGGTTCACAAGTTCGAGCCCCCATGTCAGGCTCTGTGCTGACAGTTCAGAGCCTGGAGCCTGCTTCAGATTCTGTGTCTCCTTCTCTCTCTGCAACCTCATGCCTCGCTTGCTCTCTGTCTCTTTCCCTCTCTAAATAAACAAACAAACATTACAAAGTAAAAAACATTATATTCTGAATGTTTTCTGTGAGTATTCCCACTATTTTATCACAAGATTTACTTATAAGCTAAAATAAAGGATTTTGTTCTTATTCTGAAGGCAATCTAAGTTTATTGAAGAAATTGGAAAAGTAGAAAAACAAGTAAAAGTGACTTGTAATCTTACTGCTGATATGTCTACAAATTGTTAGTGTATTTTCTTACAGATACGTGTGTGTGCATATATGTGTATGTGTATGCACATATGTACACATTTAGGACAAGATTATATAGTGACTTATCCCTTGCCTTTTTATTTTTATTTTTTAGTTGTTTATAGTTTATCAATTTATTTTTGTGAGAGACAAAGATAAAATACAAAGTGCAAACGGGGTAGGGATGGAGAGAGAAGGAGAGAGAGAGAGAGAGAGAGAGAGGGAGAGAGAGAGAAAGAGAGAGAGAGTCCCAAGAAGGCTTCACACTACCAGTGCAGAGCCTGACAGGGGGCTCAAACCCACACAACCATGAGATCATAACCTGAGCCAAAATCATGAGTAGGATGCTTAAGCGACTGAGCCACCCATGTGCCCCTCTCCTGCCTTTTTTTTAAAAAAATTAAGCATTATATGTTAAGCATTTCCCCAATCTCAAATATTCATTAAGACATTATTTTTAATGGCTGCATTGTTTTTTATGGTTTCTTCATGTGGATAAACCATATTTTATTTATTTTTAGATGGCTTAGACTCTTTCCAGTCTTATAAATAATGTTGTCATAAATCAGTATGAACATTTTCAAGGCAATATTACTAACTTGCTCAGAAAGTTTGCACCTTGGGTGTCCTTCTGCCAGCAGTAGGCTAGTCACAGCCAGAATCTTGCTGCCCCTGAGATGATTACCAATTATTACTTTCGGGAGACAATTAGGATATTGGGGAAGAGCACTGAGCTCATTTCTGCCACTCAGTCACAAAGTCTTTAGCAAATTATTAACCTTTCTGTGCATCATTTTCCTCATCTGTAAAATTGGGATTAAAATAGTAACACACTCCGTAGGGTTGGGAGAACTACATGAGAAAATGGATGCAAAGCTTTTAAATATAGCACCTGGCAAATAATAGTCACGAGTTGCAAATGATCGGTAATTGGATAGGCAAGGTATATATCATCATGACTTTCGCATTAATTTATCATTAGTGAATTTAAATGTTGTTTCCCTAGTTTCTTGTTCTGTTCGTTCGTTCGTTCATTCGTTCCTTCCTTCTCTCTCTCTCTCTCTCTCTCTCTCTCTCTCTCTTTCTTTCTTTCTTTCTTTCTTTCTTTCTTTCTTTCTTTCTTCCTTCCTTTCTTTCTTTCTTTCTTCCTTTCCTTCTTTCTTTGTTTTTTGTATGATTAACTGTCTGGTCACATCATTTACCCACTGTGGTAGCCATGGAGATGCACTGCCCAAGGACCCAGGTCAGGCAAAGATTTTTTGCTCCAGGAGCTGAGAGTGCTGTCAGTGAACCGTCAGCTATCAGCCCCTCAGGGATTACTCCAGTTGCAGAGGCTGCCTACCCCGAGACCATGCCCTTTCTAGAGTGACCCACATTCACTGAATGATAGATGCAGAGGTATGAAGGAATGGGCATCTTGGCCCAATGTGGGACAATTCTGAATGGCCATTCTAGCTGCAGAGCCCAACCCATTCCACTTCTCCCCCTCCCCAACATGGGGTTAGCTGTTAGGCTTCTATCAAAGCTCCATTCTTCTTCTGCCTCATCCTGCTTTCAGCCCCCCACCCCATTCCCACTTCCATAGATACTGATTCCAAGGACATTTCCAAATAAGGATCTATGGAAGTGCAGGGGCTGGGGTGGGAAGAGGGAGACACTTAACTTTGTCTCCATGTTGCTTTCTGGAAAATCCAAACCCTGACACCCATTTTTCTCTTGGGGTCTTTATTATTCTTGTTGACTTGTTATAGTTTTCTCTATATTAGACATATAAACATACATTTTATTTATTATAAAAACTTTTTCTACTACTTTATGACGTTTAATTTTGCTTCAATGTGCTTTTTTGACATATGGAAGTTTTTAATGCTCAAATTATCAAATCTATTACTTTTATCGCTTTTGTGCTTTAAAAAATCCTTATATGATTTCATTTTTAGATCTTTAAATCATTGGGAATACATGTGGGTGAAAGATACAAGTTGGGAAGGGAAAAAAATTATCTCCCAGTCAATCAAATACACAAGCACTATTTCATTAAATAAAATTCCTTTAGTGGTACAAGTTTTAGCTGCACTTTTCAAATTACATTTATTAATTAAAATTTGTTATGTATTTTGTGATTCCTTTCATGACTATACTGATCATCTTTAAGCCAATACCACATTACCTTGATTATTTCAGCGTTTATAGTTCATTTATTAATTTTTTAGGATAGTCTTTTCAGGATACTTATTTTAGGCCACTCTTCTTTTTCAAAATATTTTTGTCCATTTTTGTACATCATTCTCCCAAATGAGACTTAAAATCATTTTCTCAAGACTCTATCCTACTTATCCCCCTCCCTCAACAAAAAATCCCTGTTGGGACCTTTAATATATTTAATTGTATTAGCCTAAAAATGAACTTGGGTTATGGTGAACAAACACTCTGTAAATTTACTAAAAATTATTGAATTGTACACTTAAAATGGGTGAGTTTTATGGTACTTCAATTATATCTCAATAAAGTTGTTTTTTAAATAATGAGATTTTTGTGCAGAGACGTTATATCTTATTTAAGCCTTCTTTGTGTTTTTATTCAATTTTTTAAAATATTTTTTATTTATTTCTAGGAGAGAGAGAGAGACAGCGTGAGCAGGGGAGGGTCAGAGAGAGAGGGAGTCACAGTCTCTGAAACAGGCTCCAGGCTCTGAGCTGGCAGTCAGCACAGAGCCTGATGCGGGCTCGAACCCACGAACAGCAAGATCATGACCTAAGCGAAAGTCGGGCGCTTAACCGACTAAGCCACCCAGGTGCCCCTGTATTTTTAATGATATTAGTTGTCATCACTTCCAGCAGGTTCTGTTAACTTTTTTTTTTTTTTAGGTAGTCTCAAGTGCAATACTGTGATCGAATCCAGGGGCTATGAAACCTGAAGAGTAGAGTGGCCAATGTGACATCCACGTGACAGCCTGCTAAAGGGATAAAATGGCAGTAGGATCATTAGAACAGTGTTTTTTTCTGCAGGAGTCCCAAGCACCAACGTCTTCAGGACTGAGCAGCTCACGTGGATATGTAAACTATCTCAGAGGGAGACAAGAGAGGATGGGAAAATCTATGGATGCTAAATACTGGGCCCCTCATATAGCGACATGCCAGTTTAGACTTTCTGAACATAGTGTTAATGAATCAACTCTCCTCTGTCATCTAACTTCAGCCCACTGGACTCGAATTTATAGCCTGATTTTGTGGTCACCTGAAATTCATATTGAGTTGCCTGCCCTGAGAATTCATCAGCAACATGACCATAAAGGGAAGAAAAATTCATCATAAAAAAAATTTTTTTTAATGTTTTATTTATTTTTAGGAGAGAGAGAGAGAGAGACAGCGTGAGCAGGGGAGGGTCAGAGAGAGAGGGGGTCACAGACTGAAACAGGCTCCAGGCTCTGAGCTGGCAGTCAGCACAGAGCCCGACGCGGGGCTCGAACCCACGAACCGCGAGATCATGACCCAAGCGAAAGTCGGATGCTTAACCGACTACGCCACCCAGGCGCCCCAGAAAAATTCATCATAACACGTAGTAATCACTGAATTGGACCGAGCTGGCATTTCCCCAGAGGCTCCTCAAACACAGATGTGACTTTTTAAGGAAAAAATTCAGTGGTTATCTGGGAGAGCTGCTGTAATGCGAGAAGTCTTGGTGATTCTGTTGAGTCCTTTCCTGTGCCTGGTTCTGGGCACATATGATCTTTGTGTTGTTGCCTGTTTCTCACCAGTTTTCCTACAACATCCATTAAGACTTAATTTGTTCTCTAAATTGAAGTTAGAAAGTGATCATGATGTTTTTAAAATTTATTTTTAACTGAAACATAATTGACACATAATGTTACAGTAATTTCAGGTGTACGGCATAGTGATTCAACAAGTCTATACATTATGCTGTGCTTATCACAAGTTAGCTACCATCTGTTACCATATAAAACTATTATAATACCATTGCCTATATTCCCTATGCTGTCCCTTTTATCTCTGTGATGTATTCATTCCAATACCAAAAGCCTGTATCTCCCACTCTCCTTCACCCATTTTGCCTACCCCCCTGCTTGGGCAACCATCAATTTGTTCTCTGTCTTTGTGGGTCTGTGTCTGCTTTTTGTCTGTTTGATTTTTTTCCTGGATTCCACATATAAATGAAATCATATGGTATTTATCTTTCTCTGTCTGGCTTATTTCACTTAACATAACACTCTCTAGGTCCACTCATGTTGCAAATGGTAAGATCATCCTTCTTTATAGCTATATTCTGCTATATATATTATAGATATAAATATGCTATATATTATTAATATAATTTATAGTAAATAAGCATATATATCACAGAAGAGGACCTAAAATTCATTACTTGACTGCTTACCAAAATATATTTCTTCCTGCTAATATGTGGGTAGCAAAACTTGTGTATAAAAATAATAATGGAATCTTATAAACCTTTGGTTAAAAGTTATTTATACAATATGTGATTTTATAATTTATTAATATATGCCCATTTTAGTAAATCATGGAATTTACCAAATTTTTATAAAATTTTAGTAATATTTATGAAAGGCCAATTATATTTTTACAACAGACTTTCTGTATTTTGTATATTAATTGACATGTGTGTTTATTTTTCTTGCCCAAAGACTCTTGCCCAATGACTCAGTGAAGGAAAGAATATGAATTCATTTATATGGATTTGTGTTAGATTGGTTATTAGAAGAGGCTTGTATCTTAAAATGAAACACAACTTCAGCAAATGAAAACACTACTATTTAGTATATTAATTTTATCGTTGACAATTAAAAAGTTCAGCCTTGTCTTACAATTTTTAAGACATTTAGTTTGCATAATCTTTAAGATTGCCCAGTAAATTATATTCTCTTAATGTAGGATGTTCTTTAATGTTTTTCTAATTATGAATATCTTTCTTTTTAAATTTTATTTGTAAACATTGTACATAATACAAATGGAAAAATAATGGTCAGTATCACTAAATTTTTTTTTATATTTTTATTTATTTCTAGGAATGAGAGAGAGAGACAGCGTGAGCAGGAGAGGGTCAGAGAGAGAGGGAGACACAGACTCTGAAACAGGCTCCAGGCTCTGAGCTAGCTGTCAGCACAGAGTCTGACGCGGGGCTCGAACCCACAAACCGTGAGATCATGACCTAAGCGAAAGTCGGACGCTTAACCGACTAGCCACCCAGGCGCCCCAGTATCACTAAATTTTATAGGAAATACTTTTCTTATATAAAATTCATATAGCTTAATGTATTCTTATTATGTTTATAATTGATCCAATTGATTTAATTACTTGTATTTTATGTTTATCTTAGAAAAATATAGAAAGAGACAATATATTGATAAGTCTTTTTCAAGTTCACAATAGTCTTAAGCTTCTCTTTCATTTTATTATATGAGATATTTCATAAAACTGGTTTTAAGCTAATGACACCATTAACCAATTTTTTCTGAATTATTTAAATCTTTAAATTACTTAAATTATGGTAATGTTAAATGTAAGGCTTTAAGCTTTACTTTGAGGTTCACCTACTACCAACAATTCTCCTTCCCTGACACTATTATAATTATACCTCAGTCTACTTGATCATAATTCTTCTAACAGATTAATCATTATCAAGTAATGATCTTTTGAGTTAAATTTAATAACCATGACAAGCTTCCAGAAGGTGAATTGCTGAGAAGTTTAGGAAGATTTGACCAAAGTGACAGACAAATTGCTTACAAAGGTATACATCTACAAAGAGCCTTGTGTTGTTGCATTCAATAGGAAGAGTAAACACCATTTTTAAAAATATTTATTTATTTTTGAGACAGAGAGAGACAGAGCATGAGCACAGGAGGGGCAGAGAGAGGGAGACACAGGATCCAAAACAGGCTCTGAGCTGTCAGCACAGAGCCCGATGTGGGGCTCAAACTCACGAACCGTGAGATCATGACCTGAGCCGAAGTCGGACGCCCAACTGAATCACCCAGGCACCCCACACACCATTGTTCTAATAATAACACACAAATGTTTCCATATAAAGAAGAAAGCATTATATTCATCAACCACTGCGACCCACATCACTACATCGACTGCTATTTAAAAAAGCTCAAAACACGAACTCTACAATTTAATGACATCTTGAACAGGTTTCCCCATCCAAGTCTTCTATTGTCTACTAAGACACAAAGGTATTCCAGCTCCCATAGTGTGTTGTTTTTGTTGTCAACATCTTGATGGCATTTTTTTTTCCTAAAAAGAGACTTTCTTCCAAAATATTTTCAGGCTCTAAATTAGCTGTTAGCTGCCAGTAGCACAGCTATTTCATCCTCTTCCTCGGAGTTACACCTTACTCTCTAAATCAAAAATAAAGAATTCTTAATCACAAAGGACTTGGCATATTTTAGAATGTAAAGAAACAGAAAGCACCATAATTAATTTTTTAAAAGATATAACAAGTATTCTGAGAGGTTAGTTTGAATAAATGAAAGCTTCTAAGGACAGAAGAATTTACTGTTTCTGAAACTACTAAATATGAATTCTGAGTATTTTCCGTTTGCCGTAACTATTTGTCAAAATTTGATAAAGTGAACTTTGCCCTCAAGTAGTTGGTAGCCACAGTATAAGCAAGCTGCTGTTACAGCTGATGGGAATTTTAATTAGAATGGAGAATAGATGTCTAGGGTTGGGGATAGACTTTCCCTCCAGTAGCAGTCTAAAGAAATAATATTGGATTTCTGAGATATTATTGTAATGACCATTTTCAAGGAAGAAAGAGTGAGAAAACTCAGGAAAGGCAAGCATTAAAACATCTGTTCTCCTTATAAGCTGATGAAATCCAACAAGTTCTGGACCTAGAACAATGCAAACAATCATTCTTTCTGAATCACAAGATTGTTGATCACAACAAGAAATAATAGATAAATTTATAAAACATATACTAAAAACATCAAACAGAATGAATGAGTTCATAAGCACCCTTCATAATTTTCATCAATCTATTGTTTGCTATTGAACTTTGTTTCTGGTGCCTTGAAAGAGTCTTCCAGTTTTAGGAATAATAATTTCTAGCATTTATTGTTGGGCACCATGATAAGTACTTTATGTATATTATTTATTTAAATCTTACATATGCTTTCATGAAGATTGGGAAATGAAGCTTTGAGAGATTAAATAATAGCTATTAAGTGGTAGAGGTTGGGTTCAAATCTAACTCTATTTACTCTTTCTATCAGAAGAATATTAAAATCAGATACTTCTGATAAATTCGGCGCAACAAGGACCTTTCACCTAGAAATATTTTGCTAACCCATCAAAAGAAAGAAACAAGCTGAGACAAAATATATGAAAGAATAATCTAAAACATTGGATATAAGGCCAATCAGAACAGTGAGCCCTGAGAGAAGGGGGCCGGGGGAAGAAGGTAAGTTCTACAATTGTCCTGGTGTACTACTTAGGGAGAGTCTTAGGTCACAACACAGGTAGGGAGCAGGCCCAGTGGTCAGCCTCGATGCTGTCTCAGTTGAAAGGTCAAAGTTGGGAGTAAGGAGAAGCAGTAGCAGCTAAAGGTAGCAGGGAAGATATACCAGATATACTATACTGAAGACAGCTCCCAAGAGAAAGAGATCCAGATATCATCACAGGTTTCCTCTCTAGAGGACAACTGCTGTATCCAGGCAGAGAACCTGTTTGAGGCCAGGGAAAGAAACACCTGAAAAGATTAGAGGCAACAACCTCCAGTACTTACAGAGGTTCAGTAATAGTACCTGTTCCCACCAGCCGGAGTGGTAAGAAAACAACATCCCCCAAACAAAACAAAGTGAAAAATATAGTAGATTGGACATCAAATAGAGTGCTCAGGAGGGCATTACCTCTTCCGTGGGAAAAATTAGTCCTAGACTAAATGCTGCTCACATCTCAGCTTACAAAGCTTAAAAGCATGCCTCGGAAGGATCAAAGGGCTTACAAATAAACTAATCACATTCCAAATAAAGCTCAAAGTTATTTAAAGGAATATAAAATATTCAATACTCAACAAAGTAACCTTTACAATATACAGTATTCCATCAAAAATTAGCAGGATGCCAACAAATAATAAAATGTGACTCACAATGTGAAGAAAAATCAATCAGTAGAAATAGAAAAATTCAGATGATACAATTAGCAGACATAGACATTCACAGTTATAATATACTTCACATGCTCAAGAAGTTAGAGAGGGGTGTCTGGGTCGTTCAGTAGGATAAGAATTTGATTCTTGGGGCGCCTGGGTGGCTTAGTCGGTTGAGCGTCCGATTTTTGCTTAGGTCATGATCTCGCGGTTCATGGGTTCGAGCCCCGCGTCGGGCTCTGTGCTGACTGCCAGCTCAGAGCCTGGAGCCTATTTCAGAATCTGTATCTCCCTCTCTCTCTGACCCTCCCCTGCTCACGCTGTCTCTCTCTCCTAGAAATAAATAAATAAAAATAAAAGAATTTGATTCTTGATCTCAGCTCAGGTCATGGTGAGGGCCATGAATTCGAAACCGTCATTGGTCTGTGTGCTGGGTGTGAAGCCTAATTAAGAAAAAAAGAGAAAAGAAAAAAGATGTGTCCCATTAAATAGAGCCATAAATAGATGAGAAAGACTAAAATCAAACTTCTAGAAATGAAAACTACAATGTCTGACATTAAAATACGCTAGATGGGTCAAACAGCAGGGTACAAGTACACACTACAAATGAAATGATTAGTGAATTGAAATTAGTGAATTGCAATAGTAACTATCCAAAATCAATCACAGAGAGACTAAAAAAAACCTACTTTTTTTAACAGAGTAAAAGTACACTGTTAAAGCAATTTCAAGCAGCCTAATATATGTGCAGTTGAAATTGCAAAAGGAAAGGAAAGAGAAGAAATTGAAGAAATAATACCTGAAAATATTCAAATATGACAAACCATAAACCCAGATGGCCAAGATCATCAAACTGAAAGCTCCAGAATCAGGAAGAAAATTGCTTTAAAACCACTGACCAAAGAACGTCTTACGACATAAAACATGGTGGCTGACCTGTTCAGAAGGGGAGGCTGAGCTGGTAATGTTAGCAGGTCTCTGATTTCCACGTGGGTCCATCCTGCTGGTACTAATCTTCCCCCAGGCTGTTGGGTGGATGGGTTGATTGGGAAACTGGGACTCAGTCTGTCCTCAAGAAACCACCCCTGACTGTTCTTTGTGTCTTCACCACATTCCAGGGCAAGGGCATCCTGCTGCCCCAGCGATGGGCACTGCAAGAAAATCCCATGTGCCAAATGGAAAAACAGGCTGCTTAGCCTTGATTCTGAATGGCTGCACCAGAGGCAGATATGTGTGCATTCTATGACTCCCCACTATGTCCCTATAACAGTCATTGCTACGAAATCAGTCAGGATTCTCACCCTAGTGCTTAGCTGGAAATGACATGTGCCCCAAGTGGCTTTATGAAAAGTATCTGGGGAACTGATGGATTCTTAGAGGATCCTTCCTGAACTGTGTCAGAAGTGTCATATAAAGAAGAAGGAAAAGGATGAAACTGCATGGAAGCTAAAGACCTTCTAATTCTGCCAACTCAGAACTTTCCCCCACGACCCCAACGTGAAGAGTCCGGCCATCACCACTTCATGTGATCACCGGGGCCTTCTGCACCTGGACTCACTCTCTACCTGCCCACAGACCAGACAGTTCCCTCTTCCAGTTAATCTGGATCCAGTAAATCTGAGACCTACCCAGTCACCCTTCCATCTCACGCCTCCTCTCTCAGACCTCCAGCCTCCTCTCTGCTTTGATCATCAGTTCCCTGTTCAGTGAGTCGTCTTTGCTATGCAGCTCATTAAATTTGGGGGAATTTTCTCTGAGGGGAGAGAAAGAAGGGAAAATAAATTTAGGGACTGTGTGCAATCTCTTTTATTTGAGGAACCATAAGATTTGAACTGCCTGGATGAATATTTTCACTGGGTTCCTCTGAGTAGTAAGGTTTCTGTGATCCTGGGGAAGGTGCTCTCAGGGGCATCACCTGGGGCCTCCATTCCCAATTCTGTTGAGCAGCTCTGTTTGAGTTTCAACTGGGAGTAGAGCTCTGTTGCTATAAATTAAACACTAAAAATATATTAAAAAAAGAAAAAAGAAATTAAAAAAAATTAAAAGCAAGCAAAGAAAAAATCATACATGAACAGAGGATAGAAGGTGAGGACAGTGTATTTCTTCTAAGAAACAGTGCAAGTCAGAAGACAGTATAGCAACATATTGCAGCTACTGAAATAAATGATTATTTCAGAGCTCTCTATCTAATGAAAATATTATTCAAAAAAATAAGATGAAATATTTCCCTTTTTTCAGATATGATAAAACTAGAAGAATTCATCAGCAATAGACCCACACTCTAAGACTATTAGCCATTCAGGAGAAGGAGTATGACATTAGATCAAAATACACAGATTCATCAAAAATACTTTTTCTTCTTTTTGTTTATTATAAAGGTATTTGACTGTTTAAAGCCAAAATGATGATGTATCAGAAGGTTTACAATGTGTGGAAGCAGAATTTTGATAAAAATAGCACAAGGGCTGGGAGGGGTTTGTAAAAGAAACAAACTACTGTAAGATTCTTACATTGTAACTGAAGGATTATAAATATTACTCAAAAGTGGACTAATAAGTTACAGATGTAGACTATAAACTCTGAATCAGCCATTAAAAAATCCGATAGACTTACAGTTAATAAACTAACAAAAGGGATAAAATGGAAACCATTAAAGAGCCAATTAATTCCCAAAAAGGCAGAAAAAAGAGAACAAGCAACAGGTGAATCAAGTAGAAAAAAACCAAAATGATGAAAGATTTAAACTCAAGAATATAAATGATCACAATAAATACAAGTGGTCTAAACACCATATTAAAAGATATAATTGATGGGGTGCCAAGGACCTGGGTGGCTCAGTCAGTTAAGCATCTGACTCTTGACTTTGCTCAGGTCGTGATCTCATGGTGTGTGGGCTCGAGCCCTGTGCAGGGCTCTGCGTTGACAGCATGGAGCTAGTTGGGTTTCTGTCTCTCTCCCTCTCTGCCCCTCCCCCACTTACTCTTTATCTCTCTCTCAAAATAAATAAAAATGTAAAAAATAAAATAAAATAAAAGATGAGATTGGCAATTTGGGTTTTAAAAAGAGTCAAGACCCAACTACATGTTGTTTATCAGAAATAAATAAATTAAAAGGAAAAGAATGGAAAAGATATATCATGATAGGACTAATCAGAAGGCTGAAGTAGCTATATTAATATCATACAGAGTAGATTTCAGAATACATAACAACCCAAAATATTTATGCACTTAATAACAGAGTAAATAAAGAAAATGAAGAAAACACTTATAGAATAGCAAGAAGAAATAGAAAATTCACAGTTAGATTCAGAGATTTTAGCACTCTTCAATAATTATAGAGATGTAGAAACAATTAGAAGGAAAGTTCATAGAGTATAGAATATCTGAACAATAATATCAACCAATTTGATCTTACATTTATAAGACACTACAGATTATATTTACATTTACAGGTATGTAATGCACTTAGCACATTGATCAAACAGACCATATTTTAAACTGTAAAACAAGTTTCATGAAATTACAAAATTCAACTCTTAGAAAGTATGTTCTAGGAAAACAGAATTAAATTGGAAATCAATAACCAAAGAATTTTAGAAAATTACTAAAATTTGAAAACTAAATAATATAATTCTACATATTCCGTGGGTCAGAGAAAAAATCGAAAGTAAAATTAGGTTGAAAATAAAAACACCATATATTAAATTTTGTGTGATAATATCTAAAGCAATTCTTAGAGAAAAAAATTATAGCCATAAATGCCCATTGGAAAATGAGAAAAGTCAAAGTCCTTGACCTCTGCTTCTGTCTTCAGAGACTAAAAGAAGTGCAAAGTAAAACCAGTATTTGTAGATGTAAGGAAATAATAAACATGGGGGCAGAAATCAATAAAATAAAATAAAATAAAATGAAATAAAATAAAATAAAATAAAACAAAAGAACAAATGAGATCAAAAACTCTTTCTCTGAGTAGGTTAAAAAAAGACTGATTAACAAAGAGAGACAATACCAATTATCAATATTAGGAGTTATACAGCTGACAGATACAGAGTCTACATATGCTTTAAAAAAGAAAGAATATTATGAGCAATTTTATGCCAAAATTTGACAATTTAGAGTAAATTGACAAATTTTGTGAAAACCATAAACCACTAAAATTCACTCCAGAGCAGATAACTAGAATAGCATTATGTCATATAGGAAATTGACTTTGTAGTTTAAAATCTTTCCACCAAGCTGGGGCAACTGAATGGCTCAGTCAGTCAAACGACTGACTCTTACTTTTGGCTCAGGTCATGATCTCACAGTTGTGAGATCAGCATGGAGCATGGAGCCTATTTTGGATTCTCTTTCTCTCCCTTTCTCTCTATTCCTCTAGCCTTCTGCTGCTCATATTCTATCTCTCTGTCTCTCAAAATAAAATAAAATAAACTTTAGAAAAACTAAAACCTTTTCACAAAGCTTCAGGTTGAGTTAACTTCACTAGAGGATTTTCTAAATTTTTGAAGAAGAAAAAACACCAAGTCTACACAAACACTTCCAGAAAATTGAACAGGATAAAGCACTCAACAATTCATTCTATGAGAGCAGTGTTAACCAAATACCAAAGCCAGAAAAAGATATTAGAAGAAAAAATATATAGACCAATAATCTTCATAAACACTGATGCAAAAATACAAAGATTTTCTCAAAGAATCCATTAGTATTTAAAAAAATGATAATACAACATGACCAAATGGAGTTAATTCTGGGAATTCAAGACTGGCTTAACAATTGAAAATTAATTGATGTAATTCATCATATTCACATACCAAAACAAAACAAAAGAACATATGATCATCTTGGTAGAAACTGGGAAAGCCATTGCCCAAATTAAATATTTATTCCTGATAACAATCCTGAACAAACTATGAATAAAAGAGAAACTCCTTAGTATGATTTTAAAAAATCTATTAAAAACCTACAGTTAACACATAGTTCGGTGGATTAGAATAGAAAATGCAGAAATAAATTATATGGTCAATTAATCTTCAACAAAACAGGAAAGAATATGCAATGGGAAAAAGTCTCTCAACAAACAGTATTAGGAAAACTGGACAGCAACATGCAACAGAATGAAACTGGACCACTTTCTTACACCATACACAAAATAAATTCAAATAGATTAAAGACCTAAATGTGAGACCTGAAACTATAAAAATCCTAGAAGAGAACACAGGTAGTAGCTTCTTTGACACTGGCCATAACAACTTCTTTCTAGATATGTCCTCTCAGGCAAGGGAAATAAAAACAAAAACAAACTTTTAGCACTTCATCAAAAAGAAAGCTTCTGCACAACAGAGGAAACAATCAACAAGACTAAAAGGCAACCTATGGAATGGGAGAAGATATTTGAAAATGGCATATCCCATAAAGGGATAGTACCCAAAATATTTAAAGAACTGATACAACTCAACATCCAAAACCAAAAAATACAATTAAAAATGGGCAGAAGATGGGAACAGACATTTTTCCAAAGAAGACATACAGATGACCAAATGCAAAGAAGACATACTGGTGACCAAAGGAAAAGATGTTCATCATTTATCATCAGGGAAATGCAAATCAAAACTACAATGAGATATCACCTCATATCAGTCAGAATGGCTAAAATCAACAACAAAAGAAACAAGTGTTGGTGAAGATGTGAAGAAAAAGTAATTCTTGTGCACTGTTAGTACAAATGCAAACTGTTGTAGCTACTGTGCAAAACAATATGAATGTTCTTCAGAAAGTTAAAAATAGAACTACCTTATGATCCAGCAATCACACTACTGGGTATTTCTCTAAAGAATACAACAACATTAATTCAAAGGGATATATGCACCCTTATATTTACAGCAGCGTTATTTCCTATACCCAAGCTATAACAGCAGCCTGTACCATTGATTGGTGAATGGATAAAGATGTGGTATATAAACACAATGGAATATTATTCAGCCATAAAAAATTGAATCTTGCCATTCACATCGACATGAGTGGAGCTAGAGAGTATCTAAGCAAAATAAGTCAGAGAAAGACAAATACCATATGATTTTACTCGCATGAGGAATTTAAGAAACAAAACAAATAATCATAGAGGGGAAAAAGAAACAGACTCTTAACTTTAGAGAACAGACTGGTAATTGCCAGAGGGGAGGTGGGTGGGCAATGAGTGAAACAGGTGATGGAGATTTAGGAGGGCATTTGCCGTGATGAGCATAGGATGGCATATGGAAGTATGGAATCACTATATTGTACACCAAAACTAATACAACACTGAATGCTAACTGACTGGAATTAAAACAAATTTAAGGGGCACTTGGGTGGCTCAGTCGGTTGAGCTGTCGACTTCGGCTCAGGTCATGATCACACAGTTTGTGGGTTCGAGCCCCGCATCGGGCTCTGTGCTGACAGCCAGCTCAGAGCCTGGAGCCTGTTTCCGATTCTGTGTCTCCCTCTCCCTCTGAACCTCCCCTGCTCACGCTCTCTCTCTCTCTCTCTAAGAAATAAATAAATTAAAAAAAATTTTCAAAAAATATAAAAAACAAAAACTTAAAAAATGAAATAATGAATGAAAAAGCCCTACAACTAACATCATCCTTAATGATGAAAGTCTGAAAGGTCAAGATAAAAATATCCTTTTCCTACTTCTATTCAGCATAGCACTGGAGTCTCACGCATTGCTATAAGGCAAAGCAAAAAAAAAAAAAAAAGTCATCAAAGTTGGAATGGAAGTAGTAAATGCTATTAGTATTCATGGATAACAGAACTGTCTATGTGGAGAATCCTCCAGAATCTACAGAAAATTTTCTAAAAACAGAAAGTGAAGTTAGTAGTGTGGTAGGCTACAGGGCAATAATAAACATTCAGCTTTAGCACTGGATGTCAGATGCAAGTGATGAATTACTGGGTTCTACTCCTGAAGCCAGGACTGCTATGTAGGTCAACTAACTTGAAAATAAATAAAAAATAAATAAATAAATCAGCTTTATTTTCATATACTGACAGTGAGCAAATCGAAGTTAAAATTAAAATAATGTCATTTTAAAAAGCATCAAATATGAAATATTTAGAGCAAAACTTCACAGCAAATGTGTAAGATTTACATAAAAGCCATCACACATTGTTGATATAAATTTTAAAATTTATAAAAGGTTTGGGACATTTAAACATCCTTTTCTTGGTTAGGAAAACTCAATATTCTTAAGATGATACTTTCTTTAAATTTATCTATAGTTTCAATTAAATCTCAATGAAAATCCTAGCAAGCATTTTGATAGAATTAAAAAAGCTGACTTTTAAATTTATATAGAAACAAAAATGACCTAGCATAGCCACAAGTAACTACGAAAAGGCAGAACAAACTTGGAGGATTTACAGTACATGTTTTTAGATGAATGTTTTGTTGTTGTATTAGTCATTACATGAATCAAACAATGTGGTATTGGCACAAAGATAGAGAAATAAATCAAGGGAAATGAATAAAGAAACCAGAAATAAGCTCGAACAGATACAATCAAAAGATTTTCAACAAGGACAATTCAATGGAGAGAGAATTGTCATTCCAGAAAATGACACTCGGACCATTAGACAGTTCTATGCAAATAAGTGAAACTTGACCCATACATTGCAACATATAAAAATGAACTAAGGTGGTCCAGAGACCCACATATAAAATCTATAAAATGATTGGAAGTAAATTTAAAATCTTTGTGATCTTCGGTTAAACAATGATTTCTTAAACACAGAATCAACAATATAATCCAAAAAAGGAAAGAAAGAAGAAAAAATATACTGATCTTTATCGAAGTTAAGAATTCATTTATTTGAAAGACACTATGAAGAGGAAGCAAAATCAAGTCACAGACTGGGAAAACATATTCTTAAAAAAGAAAAAAAAATAAGGCATATATATCCAGACTATGGGAAGAACTCTCAAAACATAATAATACGACACATGACTCAATTAAAAATGGACAAAAGATTCGAACAAAATAGTTCACTAAAAAGATATATGGATGGTAAATAAGCATACAGAAAGATGTTTGATATCGTGAATCATTAGGGAAGTGTAAATCGAAACCACAATGAGAGACTATTACTCTCCTACTGGAATGACTCTGACCGAAAAGACTGACGTTGAGTTGGTAAGGGTATGGTGTACTGGTATACTGCTCATGGGATTGCAAGTGGGAAAACAGTTTGGCAGTCCCCTGAAAGTTTAAACATTCACTTATGATAAGTTTCAGATATTCCACGGAGAGAAATAAGAGTGGAGAAATAGAGGTCTCTGCTCAAAGAATTTTACATGAATACTTGGAACAACATTTTTTAGAATAAAAACCAGAAACAACACACATAATCCATCTCCAGGTAAATGGGTAAACAATTTGCGGTATATCCTTATACTGAAATACTACTCAGGAGCAACAATATGGATAAATACCAGAATTATTATATTAAGTGGGAGAAGGTAGGCTGGTAAAAGTTGTACACACTGGATGATTTTAGTAACATAATACTGTAGAAAATTCAAAATAGTCTACTGACAGAAAGAGCTCAGTGGATGCCTCTATATGGGCAATGCAGTGGGTCACCAGGAAATGCTGGGGACGGTTGGTGGTGGTGGTGGCTGTGTTCGCTGCCTTGATATGGTGTGGGTACAAGTATTAAAGTTATCAATTGTACTCTCAAATATGTGATGTATATTGTACATTGATTCTATCAAATTAGTCTGCAAATAAACATGCGAGAAACAAATATATGTTACTCTAATTGGAAAATCTTGAATTATAACCTTGGTCTGGTTGACTTCTCTTGTGTCATTAAATACCACTCTTTGGAATGTTATTAAAATACACTAGACTGACCAATCAGCTAACAGTAACCCTCATGATTATCAGTACAAACGTAGGGATGTAGAAGAACATATTCAGTTGTTTAGGTAGCTGTTTTTAGTTTATTAAATTTATTAGTGCCTATCCTTAAGCAAAATTATGCTTTGGATCACAACTATCATTTATTAATGATTACAGAAGCTAAGATACCTTTTAAATAACATTTCAAGAGGTACCCTATGTTTTATAATTATTTGCTCACTCAATATGGACATGATACAAATTTGAGCTTTTATTCTATAAAAAGTATTTTAAAGAATCTTCACAGGGAGGGTAAGAATTGTATGATGATTTTTTATTTTTTTATTTTTTTCAGTCAGAAAGGACGAATTTCACTTCTGGCACTCATGGTATTTCAGCTAGTTCAGCTTCTCCCTCTGACTTGCTGTATGACCACGGGCAAGTTTGTTTGATCTCCGCAAGACCCACTAAGCTCTTGTATTGCCTCCATCCTGAACAAATTAACCACGGTGGATGGAAAAACTGTAGAATGGAATTGAGAAATGTGCTTCTGGATCAACTGTATCCATTTTTGCAAGGGACTCTTACCCAATGACAAAAATTTAAAAATTTAAAAAGAGACAAACATGTTCTTACATTAAAACTGAGCACTGAGCTATCTTGTTCCTAGGATTTCCTGAGTTGAGGAAAAATCAGATTCACAATCGTTTTTTGATGATTATTAAATTTAAAATGTAGAGCCTCAGCTGTCTCCAGTGTAATATCTGACTCTGGAGACCTGGCCAGAGGCCACACTGTTTGTCGGTCTTAGCAGAAAGGTCCTGCAGTAAATTTGCCTACTCCCACAAGGCTCACTATCAACTGCCATGGGTTCATCAACTGGATGAGCTCACTTGACATACTGGCAAGAGTAGTATCTCTTTCCATGTACACTCAGGTAGAACTTGATCTTTTGTAATATATCCCTCTAGTATTCTTCCATCCAGCCTGCCCTCAATGTGCAATATAGTTTACTGTGTGAATGGTACCCCATTATTGCCCTCTACCTCTTCCTTTACAGGGATAGCACTTTCACAATATTTACTAAGTAGTAGTAAGAGAGTACTACTACTAAAATTTGAATAAAATGCTATGTATTTAAATGTAGGGCCCCTGTTTCCAATTTTGACTTTATTTTTTTCTCAAAAAGAATGAAGGTCATATGTGCTTTGGAGGAATATAATAGTGTACACACACACACACACACACACACACACACACACACACATACACACACACACATTTTTGTCAGATGGCGTTATCTATTCTGGCTAAGTGAAAGAACAAAGTTGGGGTGCCTGGGTGGCTCAGTCGTTTAAGCGTCCGACTTGGGCTCAGGTCATGATCTCACCGTTTGTGGGTTTGAGCCTCACATCAGGCTCTGTGCTGACAGCTCAGAGTCTGGAGCCTGCTTTGAAGTCTGTGTCTCCCTCTCTCTCTGACCCTCCCTGCTCGCACTGTCTCTTTCTCTCTCTCTCAGAAATAAATAAAACATTACAAAAGAAAGAAAGAACAAAGTTGGCAGGTTCTGAAGATCACATTTAACTTTTGGAACTTAGAGTTTCACAAGAATATATATGCTGTACAATTTAAATACTCTTTTAAGAATAGAAAAAAATCACAGGCCTATGAAGATATATTGTATGTTTTGCATTAAGCCATATAATATTCCATAAGATTGATGTGGTTTATGAAATACCATATTCTATAGAAACCACCCATGTCTAATACTGCCAAAGTTACTATCTTTGAGTGTGTATGTTTCTGATGGTTTGTGCATATGTGCAACTCTGTGTAGGGAGCATGAAGGCATTTTATGGATCAGTTTTTCCCCAATGTTATAAAGCAAATTAGACTCTAGGGACTTGTATATTTATTAAATTCAGTTTCTCTCACTTGCTCTTAAAAAATAAATTCATCTGGGGCGCCTGGGTGGCTTAGTCTGTTAAGCGTCCGACTTTTGCTTAGGTCATGATCTCGGGGTTCATGGATTCGAGCCCCGCGTCGGGCTCTGTGCTGACTGCCAGCTCAGAGCCTGGAGCCTATTTCAGTCTGTGACTCCTTCTCTCTCTCTGACCCTCCCCTGCTCATGCTGTCTCTCTCTCTCTCTCCTAGAAATAAATAAAACCTTAAAAAAATTAAAAAAAAATAAAAATATTTCATCCTTTTTAAAATAATCCCCATGTATTAGACTAGAAACTAAGAAACCTATTTTTTTAGTGTTTAGATTTTCTGGGTGTTTTTTTTTTTGACATTTTAAGAAAAAATTCTCAACATTACAAGAACTCCCAAAACTTTACAAAATTGAGATATAGATATTATGTAATTGGAAGTAATAAGCTTTTAGTTTTTATTAAGTAAGCCCTTTTTTAAAAAGTCTCTAGGGACATCTGCATGGCTCAGTTGGTTAAGCATCTGGCTCTTAGTTTTGGTTCAGGTCATGATCTCACAGTTTCATGAGTTTGAGCCCAGTGCCGGGCTCCATGCTAACAGTGCAAAGCCTCCTTGGGATTCTCTCTCTCTCTCCCACTCTCTCTGTCCCTCCCCCACTCATGTCATATCTCTCAAAATAAATAAATAAACTTAAAAAATATATATACAAAATAAAAAAATCTCTATATCATTCAGGGTTCAGCCAGGAGACAAAAACAAAAAACAAACAGCACAATACAGAGTAACTCAAGCAGGTGAATTTATTATAAGAAATTGTTAATTGGTAACTAAGAGGTAAAGAGGACTCAGAGAAAGACAGAGTAGCTACTGACTACTAGCTAAGGCAGAGTACCCAAGAAAGGGACACATTTGGAGAGGGTGTGCCACAGTCCACTGGATGGTGGAGAAGCTCGCGTTGGTGCTTCAGGCTGACCAGCAGGAAAGCCGTTTCTGTGATTCCAGTGACACTGGGAATTAGCCAGGGCACAAGAGGAACATTCTGGGAAGTTGTCCACTAGAGATGTTCCAGACTCGCTGGGATCCTGATGGGGGACCAGCTGAACTTGCTAGGAGGCTGCTGAAACTTGCCAGGTAACTGATGCCACTTGGGTGCCCTGGTGCTGGCCAACATTGTGGGGTGAGAAGGGAGGAGGGCATACTGTGACTAGAGGAAGACCCTCTTTTCTCCCCTAACTTCCCTCTGTCACCCTCTACTGACAAAGCTTAGCACAATACCAGTAAATGAAAAAATATTTAGAGGGCCCATCTTCAGGGTCACAAGGCAGGGTAATGAAGGGTGAACTTGGATCAGAAAAGTAGTAATTGATAACTGGAACAATCACTCTGAGTTAGTGTGTGTGTGTGTGTGTGTGTGTGTATGTGTATTTTGGTAACTGGACACAAATATGAATTATTAAAGATGGAAAAAATAAGCCAGTTTTTGCCACTATGATCTAAAAGGTAGCCATAACCAGTGATGTAGGGAAATAATATTCATTTAAACAAATTCATGCAAATATACTATACTTTATTTATTTACTTATATTACTTTATTAAGTTTATTTACTTAATTTGAGAGAGAGCACAAGCATGAGCAGATTGGGAACAGAGAGAGGGAGAGAGAGAGAATCCAGAGCAAACTCCATGCTGTCAGCACAGAACCTGATGCGGAGCTCGAACCCATAACTGTGAGATCATGACCTGATCCAAAACGAAGAGTTGAACTACCTGAGCCACCCAGGTGCCCCAAAATATATCAGTATATCATGATTTAGAAAGGATGGTCTATAAGGTCAAATTAAAGCATTTAAATCAAATTGATTTATATATATAATTTATATATATAATATATACATTTATATTGATTTATAATATATATAAAGCACATGTATTATGATTATATATATATATATATATATATATATATATATATATATGTTTATTTTGAGACAGAGAGAGAGAAAGAGCAAAAGCAGAGGAAGGGCAGGGAGAGGGGGAGACACAGAATTCGAAGCAGTTTCCAGGCTTCCTGTCAGCACAGAGCATTATGTAAGGCTTGAACTCACGGACCATGAGATCATGACCTGAGCCAAAATTGGATGCTTAACCAACTGAGACACCCAAATGCCCCTCAAATTAAAGTATTTTAGTCTGAAATATCTTAAAGAATTCTTAGCCCAATTCCCTCATTCATAAAACTGGGGGGAGCCTGAAACCCAGAAGACTTCAATGACTTTAGCCTTGGGGCTAAAGAGTCATTTAGGGAGAATGATTATTTACTTGTTCAATGGATAGTTCTTTAGTAAATGCTACCAGGTGCCAGGTGTGGTTCTAGATGCAGGTGAACAAAATACATTCTCAGCTCACAGAGCTTACACTTAAATTGAGAAAGTCATACAACAAATGGAAGAACAAATGAACGCATAAAAATTCAAGTATTAGCTAACTATTATGACAAAAGAGCAGGGAAGGAAGATAGAAAATAATATAGATGGGAAGGGGGAGGCTCTGCTATTTAAATTTATATTTATATGCTTTACATTTATATTTATATTTATGCCATTTGAGCAGAGACTTAAAAGGAGTCGTCCCATCTCCCAATTCAAGATATCAAATAAACAATGGCTTTTAGCAAATCAAATCTGTTTTCTAGTTCTGTTGTAACTTTTGTATTTGTATTTGTGTTTTTATAGGTAGAATCCATATGAATCCATTTAGACATCAAGGTTGAATAGTGCCATCATCCCTTTTCTCCTTCTTTCTGTTAGAAAGGGACCTACAGTATTTGTTTTTTGCACACTCTGTGAGTTGATAACACTTTAGGAAACTGTAGGCAGCTGTAGCTTGCAGGAATCCAGGTTACAATGGACAGAAGCTATACCTCCAAATCTCAGACTGACCACATATTTTGGCAAGTTTCAACAAGGTTACTGGCTGTTTAGATATTATACATGTCTTAAGGGCAATGTTAAAAATGCTGAAAATCATTCAGCGTCAGTGTCCTACATAAGGTGATATTTCAGCACCAAGATATTTCCTAATTATATGTGTTTTCACTGTGTGTGTAAGCAGGGGATAAAAGTTGTTGAAATACCACTAACAATGGCTGTTGAAATTTTGCACTGCTGTATGCACAGAAAAGGAGTTGAACATTTGTGATCAGGCTATTTCCTGACAGATAAAGATGACTTCTAAAATCAGCATAACTGATCTCACTGTCAGGCTCTAAAAACTTCGTCTTAAGTAGGCAATGCAGCCACAGATACACAGTTGAGTGTTGGAAACTAAAAGAAAAAATTGTTTATGATTCTTCTGAAAATGTCATCAAATTCTAATTTGATTTCAACAGGACCTTGTGCGGTACAACTTGACGAATCTTGATTTCTCTAGAACTTGCCATTCATTCTGTTCCGGCTCTTTTGGTTTGTGACTCTGTTGTTTTTTCTTTTCTTTTCTTTCTTTTGGCCTATGCTCAAAAGCTCAAAAGCAGGGGTAATTTTAGCAGCCTCAGACCAACGTAAACTGAATTGCATTAATGTTTTGATTTGTCAAAGAATGTTATTTCAGGGGTGCCTGGGTGGTTCAGTCAGTTAAGCATCCGACTTCAGCTCAGGTCATGATCTCATGGTTCATGGGTTCAAGCCCCATGACAGGCTCTGTGCTGACAGCTAGCTCAGAGCCTGGAGTCTGTTTCAGATTCTGTATCTCCCTGTCCCTCTGATCCTCCCCTACTCATGCTGTCTCTCTCTATCTCAGAAATATTTTTAAAAAAATTTTAAAATGTTAGTTCAAAGGAGATTCTATTAAAATTCTATAGTCATTGAAAGAAAATAATTTGCTTTTAAGATAATTCGTTGGTTATTTTTTTGACAATTCATTGGTTATTAAAATCACTTTGTTGAATTGCTATTTAACAACATTTGAACGAAAGTATCTGTGGAATTCAGTCAAAATTGCAATACAAATGGAGATCTTTGAAATGTGTTTATTACCTTGTTTAGATCTTTATTTTAGAGATTTTGTCATAAATTCAGGCCCCTTGGTGTAAGGGTGTTAAACTCTGAGTCCAAATCACTACAAAATTCAAAACCTTCTGTGATGGAAATCATAACCAAAAATCCTAAATTTCTCATATATGTTTTAACTCATGTGAACCTGAGGGTTGAGCTAATGCATCTCAGAGCTCACCTTATAATGATCATAAAGCCAAAAACTCTGACCAAAAAAAATCTACTTCCTTTCCTGATTAAAAAAAAGAGAAAAACATGTACAGTATAATAAAAAGAGCAGCAAGACTACCAGAAAACTGCCAATTATAATTCTCTCTTAGATCTCATCTTAATAAGTTTTTAGTTAGTTTTCTAAGCAAATCGGGTGATAATTAAATGTGCCTGGAGGCCTCCTAGAAACATCCAATTACTCCAGTCGTGGAAATTTTCTCCTCAGTTACAGGATGACAGACAACTGCTGGGGCATGGAGTTATGTTGGCCACATTAAAGGGAAAAAAATATTTTGTAAAGAGCAATGAAAGAGAAGGGACAAAAGTTTTAAACAGGTTCCTCATCTCTTTTTACTTCTCAGATACATACCTTATGTTGAATAGCCAGATCATTTTATTATTGCAAATGCCATGGTTGTAATCTTTTATTGCTTGCAGTAGAGGCCTACAGCATTAAGTTAGTATAAAATTACATATAGTTTAATATATCTGTACAACACCTTTAAACAAGCTTCTCTAGGCAAGAAGGTTATCTGTCTTATAAATCTATTATTCCATTGTACATCTTGATAGCCTAGCATTGCTCCTAGCCATGTTTAAGCATTAAATAGTGCATTATTATTTCACATAAATCAACCAGAGATGTGTGAATTCATAAATTTTGCATTTGCACAGACAGTATTTTAAACGTTTTACTGCTTCGTGGAAACTCAGAGCACAAGCCTATACACAAATCAGGACCTGAGAAATTTCAATAAAATTTAATATCACAATTACATCTTCTCAAAGTCAATGCATGCATATTTTAGAAGTATTTTAACTGAGTCCAAAAAAGAAGTTAAATGTGATAGGTGGCTTTTTTGTTGTAGGTAGTCAGCTATTGTCATAGTAAGTTAATGAGCACTTTGGCTTTTTATTCTTTATAGCAAAATGGTAAAAAGAGGAGAAAGCCTTATAAAAATTTGAAATGAAAGAAGAAATACAATAAAACTAGAAATCTTGGTAATTGTCTGTAATGGGAAAAATGATGCAGATAGAAGATAGTCCAGAATTGATATGCTTATATTATAATTAATATACAGCTTTATAGTTTGAGGCTGAAATAAAATTTAAAAAGTCATAGCCTAGATTGTAAGTTATGGAAGGGTAAGAATGAAGACTCTACTAGGTGCTTTTAGGTGATTCTTTCTGATTTGGACGAGGGCTACTTTCTTTTTCTTATTTGTAGGCATTTTTTTGGTGTGCTGATATTTACTGTTTTGTCAGTGTTTTCATTATTTTCCCAGAAAATGTTCCTTTTAAGAGTTTGTTTAGTAGGGAATGTCTATAAGATTTCATGTGCAGGAGTTTGGAGCTCCAGAAAGATTTCTGCTTTAGCACATGCGTGGTGAACATCACATTCCTGTTGAAATAATCCCTAATGCATATAATTAACGGAACAAATGACATACTAATTTGAAAATGACATATTTATCACCTAGAAACAGGTAATGTAGAGAGATAAATTGCTGTGAACGTAAAACTTGCTTCCCATCATCATCAAATTCTGAGCAGAAAGCTGATAGGAAAGAAAGGAAAAGAAACATCTTCATGAACTTTTTTTTTTTTTTTTTAACTGAGACACTTCTTAGAGTTACCAGTAGGTGATTCCGGGGGAAATAAGTGACAGAAGGATAGATAAAAATAATATCTTACCAGAGACCTTTCCTTTTGTAGTGAGTCGTTTTTTATGATGAGGATTTATTATATCAGGAAACCAGTCTCTGCTTTCCTTTATAAACTTTAGGTATTTTCTCTGCCATTCTGAATCTGCCTTGTCTTTCTTGATGGGCTAAAAGTTCAAACCTAAGGTTAACAGGACCAGAAGATCATTGTTTGGAGATTAATCTCTTTAGGGTGATAAGCAAAAGGCAGACACAGTGAGTCTTTAGAACCCTACAGCTACTCAGAGTAATGACAAGCATTACCATACCCAGGCAGGCTTTGGAATGTTAAAGAAAGGAGATCTAGTTACCATCCATAAAAAAAAAACTAATGGAAACTTCTCTCTTACTCTGATGAATGTTGAAAATGGAGTGGCTTAAACAAAAAATCACTTCCCTTATTATGATGTTTGACTATTTAGCATTCATTGGTTTGGGGTCCATTTTATTTTTGATGGTATTACTCTTCCCAGCTTCCTTTTACTGTGTGAAAGTTTCATCTTATTGTCTGGGTCTAGACTATCAAGGATATAAGGGAAAAAAATGATTCATTATAGAAATTACATTTTCTGAGCTAAGCCAGAAGGCACTGTCTTTACTTTAGCTCTTGTATAAGCAAGACTTAGTGTTATGTATATATTTTATGTGTATATAATGTTGACTTAGCAATATATATATTTATACCACACAAGTGGCCCATGCTACCATTACGCAAATCCCCCTATTTTTCAAAGGCTATATGGAAACAATTGATGGCTGAGGAAAGAGCATGTATAAACAAACATGTTTAAAAATTCTCAGTGTGTGTCAACACCATTTAAGTAAATATATGTGCTTTTTTTTTTTCATAACACTACCAGTACTAGTTAGAGGGGAAATTAGAAGGTAGGGATGGACAATGAATATGTTGAATTCTAAAACACAATGAATTTGCTTCATCTCTTTCTCTCTCTCTTTTTTAAAAAAATCTGGTTGCAAACATGGATATTTCTTTTTGAAATAAAAATGGATTCTTTTGTTTATCAAACTCATGGATTCAATTTTTGTTGGTGACACCACAATTAAATTTTTAAAAATAAACTTTAGCGCATCATTGATAGCATGGTCTCCATGTTGTGTTGTTCTATCCTCTGGCTGTACGTTCATTAATTCACCTCAAATAAAAGGTAAAGGTTTAAGGAGAAATGGAGACAGTCGGCCACAAACAAATCAAGAACTGATTGGTCTTAATTTTCATAAATTTTTGCCTCTCCCTATCTATTTTGTTAGACATGTTCATTAAAGATGTATTGTAAGCTGTTATAATGAAAAGTGCGATGTCTTTCACACTATTCATCTCCTCAAATGAGCTATATATTAATAATCCTTAGAATTTTATTAGAATCTGTGCAGCTAGGAAATAGGAATATGATATTGCCGGTTATTAAAAACAAAGCACCATGTTTTCTAAATAAAACTGACCACCACAGGAAGGGAGGCAACATAATTATGTTTTGTTTTGTTTTCTCTTTGTGATGAGTTGTTACTGAGCTATTTATAACTGACAAGAGTCAATGTGGTGTAGTAGAGAGAGCACAAGCTTTAGTATCACAGTACCTTGGTTAAAGGGCACAGTCTCTCATTTAATTAACATTTCCTGGTAGACGTGAATAACTATCCACCAAGCTTTCATACTGTAGATGGATGGATGGCAAGGATGTACTCTGCCAGAGCACATGTCACAGTGTCATCCCACCCCTTGCATCTAACTGTAAGTGTACACTTGGGATTCAAACCTGGTTCAGTTTGACTCAGTGACATGGATCATACCGCTGTGTCTTCACTTACAAAGCGAGTGACAAATGTAGTTTGCCCCTTGGATACAAAGGGATAGGATACATCAAAGACCCTGCCTTAGCCCAGGTTCTTCGGAAAACAGAGCATGAGACAAAGGTTATGGTGCAGATGCCTGATTTGAAAGATACAAACTCAGGGCAAAAAACAAAACAAAACAAAACAAAAAAACAATGTGGGAGTAAGGGGTGTGGAGAGAAACAATGCAAAGTAATGTGGTGTGTCTCTGCACTGGTTCTTGCTTCAGAGCAAGCCACAAAGACACCCTGTAGGTTGCTAGGCAGGTGTGTCTTCGTAGCACAAAGGATTTCTCCAGACAACTTGCTGGGAATCCATATTACTGAGTAGTTGTGGGAGTAAGGAAGGGACAGGAATGTGGCTGCCTGCACACTCGCTCCCATTCTTATTGTGTACTGTTCAAAGTTCTTCACTAGAGAGGAGTTAACTTCTCTGACTTTTGGGGTTGCATCATTTGGCCCATTGGATGGAGCCTCGGGATGCCAGATCACATGGTGTGTGTGTGGTGTGACATTCCATCTAAATCTGGAAGTGACTTCTAGGCACAGCTATACAGTAAACTTACAGGTAGGTCCCAGCATCCCCAAGGCTGATGGCTGGAAGACCCAGGCATTAGAACTGCAGGGCTTGACTGGAGGAAGATGATGAGGGTTTAGAAGGCAGCCGGCAGAGAGGAAATAAGAGAAAACACATGAGACATATACCCAAAACAGAGCCTTCACATGATTCATTCAGCTACTGTTTATCAAATGCCAACTGTGATGGTCACCTGGCTGGCTCAGTCAGTAAAGTTGTACGTGACTCTTGATCTCAGTGCTAAGAATTCAAGCCCCTTCACATTGGGTGAAGAGCTTGCTTATGTACCAGCCACTGATAAAGAAACAACAACAGAAGAAAAAAAAAGTTAGAAATTTTCTGCCTTCATGAAAAATGCATTCCAGGAGAGGACAAAGAACAAAATGAGATAAATGAGTATAATAAATGGCATCCTGGAAGAAGAGCAAGATGGAAATGTGGATATAAAGTGTTTGTAAGCAGGAGTAGTCAAGAGACTCCTTACAGAGAGGATGACTTTTGACTAAAGACCCTAAAAGAAGTGTGGAGCTACCATGACAATATCTGAGCATGAATAAATACAAAGGTTCTGATTTGGGAATGTGTTGGTATATTCATACAAGAGTGAGGAGGTTAATGGCGTTGGAGAGAAGTGAGAAATCAGAGTAATATGAGATAAACTCTAGATCATGTTGAATGATAGCGGTCATTATAAGAAGTTCATCTTATCATTCAAACATTTTAACCTCATTGACTCATTTGTTCGTCACAACAGCACTGACAGGCAGTCTTATCTCATTTTATGGATGAGCAAACTGAGCCTCACATTGGTCGGGTGAATTGTCCAAGGTCATAGTTAGTAAAAGCTCACATAGGGATTCCTGGGATCTTCATTATTAGGAGAAATAAACACACCTGAGTAAATAAAATCCATATTAGTTCCACTTAGCTTTCAGAACCACAATAGCTAAATACTATCAAGCACTGTGAATAATGACAGACCATAGCCTTCACGAGAAGCTGTCCTTATTTATTCCTTAAATAACCCTCTGAGGTAAGCACTATGTTTTTTTCATATTGTAGATGATGAAACCAAGTTATCCTCGTCACTTACCCAAAGTGGCGCAATTGGAAAGAGATAATCAGGAGTTGAACCATTCATTGTTTTGTTTTAGGACCTGTGCTATTAATTAGGATGACACATTCCCTTTACAAATACTTTAGTTATTATTGTTATATGTCATATTTTCTTTCTCAGAGTCCTTATCTTTCTTCCTCCTCAATTTTGACATTATCCTTTGTGGTCTATTATAATTTTTCTATTTTGAAGAAATTGACATCATAAATAATTAACACCTTCTTATGCTTCCTTGGCTATTTTTTAATTGTTATCTGAAGGGTTGTGCCAAAGTATTTTCATCTCAGTGGTTTCTTTTCCCTAATTTTTAAATCAACATTGTTGTTCTTTGCCCTTTCTTTCTTATTGAATTACATCTTTTGAAAATGTTTCAGCATGTATCAGTCAGCGAATAGAAAATACTTCCAGTTTATCTTCATGTGAATTCATATTTATTTTGCTTTTGTTTTTGAGTGATAATTTAGGTAGGTGTAGAATTTTATGTTTACAGCTCCTTCTCCCTTGTTTTCTGTCATCCATTTTTACTAATGAGAATATTACTCATCATTCAATTTTTCTTTTTTTGTATTAATACTTTCTGAATTTTCTCTGTTTTTTTTTAACTTTACAGTTTCATTACAATGTTTTGATATAGATTTAAAAAAACCTAATCTGCTCAAATTCCTGTTTTGTTCTTCAATATAAAGACTTATTATTTGCTTTGGTTCTAGAAAATTCACAGTCATTTCTTCTTTGGATATTACTTTTGTCTTCCCTCTATTTTTGACCTGTGGAACTATTACTAAATATATATTATTGGATATCCTTTTACTATTTCTAAGTCTCTTAGTTTTCTTTTTAATTGTCCATATTTTATCTTTCTGATATTTCATTAATTCCTTCATCGTTTGTACGTAATCTGCTATTTAACTGATTTACTGAATTTTATTATATTGTATTTATTTCTTTTTGAGAGAAGGGGAGAGGACGGGTGGGGGAGAGTGGCGGAAGGAGAGAGAAAGAGAATCCCAAGCAGGCTACGTGCTTAGTGCCAGGCCCAATGTGAGGCTCAATCCCACAACCATGAGAACATGACCTGAACAGAAATCAAAAGTTGACATTCAGCTGACTGAGCTACCCAGGCGCCCCACCCAAATACTGAATTTTTTAAGTCAAATTTATCGAGGTAAAATTTACATACCACAAAATGCATACATATTAAGTATAAAGCCTGATGAGTTTTGAGAAATGTATACACCTGTGTAGCTATCTCTCCACTAGTCAAGATGTAGACTATTTTCATCATTCCAGATAGTTCCCTGTGTTCCTTTGCAATGAATTCTTTCTGTGGTCTGCTCAGGCAATAACTTATTTATATCACAAAATTGACTTTCCCTGTTGTGAAACTTCATAATAATAATCACATATAGGATTTATACTGCATCTAGCTACTTTCAACTCAAAATGATGTTTTTGAGGTTCATCCATATTATATTTATCAAAAACTCATTCTATTTTTGTGCTTTGTGGATATTCTATTTTATGAATATACTACAGTTTGAATGGTGGATGCCTAATTTTGTTCCTCTTCATACACCTCCCCTGCACCCAGAAAACCATATAACAAACCAGATTTGCAAATTCAACTATACGTGACTCACATTTCCAGCATTATTGAATAAAAAAACAAACATCAACTTTCAAAGTATTTTTAAGTAGAATAATAAACCAAATTCTAGAATGTTCTTGCTGTCTGACACTGAGAATACACAGAGAGGGAGGGAAGGTTCAAAGGACTCCACAAGGAGGGTAGGTCAAACACATAAATCACTCCCAGAAGAAAAAAAAAGTCACAGAGGAAGAGACAAACTAACTGAACAGAGAGCTAGGATTTGTTAGTCCACTCTACTGTCTACAGGGAAGGGCCTTCAAAGTGAGTGGGACCAGTGACATCCTTGAGGATTTATTGTTTTCAGGATAAATCAGATGTATAGAGAAGGAATGGTATCCTTTGGAGATGTGACAATTGGGCAAAGAAAAAATAGGAGAAAAGAAATTAAGAATTCTGAAACGAATTGTGGAAAACTGGTAATGCCTTACCCACTCTTATTATCCATCAAATGTCCGTATTTTATTAAAATAACAGAAGAGGGCACTCTTGAACTAGTAACTCTATCCTTGAATTGAATAAAAAGAGGGGAAAAAAGCAGATTGTAATCTGCTACTTTTCACAAAATTACTGTAAAATGACAACAGAAAATCTAAATCAGACAATTTCAGCTGTTGAATATTCTCCCCATCCACAAAACCACAAGCAGAGAAGTGTGATATGATTCCTCAAACTGAAATAAATATTCTCCAAGCAGTTGGAGATATTAAAAAAAGCCTTGAATCAAAACTTCAAAATCTTATAACATAAATATACTAAAAATCAGGATAAAATTAAATAAGAACTGAATTAGATAGAAGTAAAAAGAAGAAAATTATATCAGAAATGAAGACCACATTATAAAGTATACAAGAGAGAATAAATTCAAATAAACACTTAAAATTAAAGTATTGCTTTCATCCTAACAATGGCAGCAAGCAAGATAATCTATAAAAGTTTTTAGGCTTATTCTGTGAGGGCAGCTAAGACTGGAAGCAGTGGTCGGAAGAGAACAAATATATACAGCAGCTGAACTGGCTGAAAGATAGGAATAAAAAAACCAAACCAACCAACCAACCAACCAAACAAACAAACAAAAAAGCACTTATTCATAGAAGGGGTGAGTGGGAGATAGGAAAATTCTTTGCCCAGGATTTTATACCATATTTATACCTGTACTGATATCATGAGAGGCCTGCTATTTCTAAAGGAGGGGGAATTCCTGCCTAAGATACAAGTCAGAGTTTTTCTGTGACCAAAAGTGAATGGAAACCCCACTTCTGAGATCCTGGTATCCAGAGAACTCTTTCCATTTCCAAGAAGATCGTGCAGAATAAACAACAGCAATATGCCACTAGAGGAAGCACAAGAGGGTGGAGAAAGAGCAATGATATAGTGGAGGTTAAGAAGGGATGACTGAAAGCTGAGATGGAGCCGAAATTCCAAGGAAAACTCTGGTAACCCAATCCCAAAGTACAAGACAAAATAATCCACCACCAGAAAATTTGAAGCATATGTATAAGAAAGGTAACTGTAGCAATAGCGACATCATAATCCAAATCCTGCTCAACTCATGGCTAGTTTTCCTCAAATCCTGACCCTACTGCCTTATGACAAAAGAGTAAATATCATAAGAGATACTTATTTCATTATGTACTATTCTACACATAATGTTCTACATACTATATTACTACGGTTCTACACATAGTGTTCATTAACAAGGTACAAGTACACAGAAAGCAAGGAAAAACAATCATTTGCCAACAGATACTGCCATCAACGGTACCATATTCAGAGATGATCATGATGCTGGAACTATCTGAGATTTAAAAATAATGATTCATATGTTAAAAGATTTAGTGAAAAACGTGGATCACATGTAGGAATATATACAAATTTTCATATATAGTTGGAAACTATAATAATGCAATGAGAAACAAATGCTCGAATTGTATCCACATCCATATGGCGCACACAATATCATAGATAAAGAATGCGTTTAGACAGTTCAGAAAATAAGCAGATATAGCTGAAGAAGGTGTCAGTGAGAAAAATATCAGGAATGTATCATTCCTAAAAGGATCTAACCTGCAATTACAGAGAAAAAAGTGAGATAAAAAGAACGGAGCAGCCAGGAGCTTTAAAACAATATTAAATGTCTCACATATCATTAATTGAATCCTAGAAAGAAAAGACTGAAAGATAGAAAATAGGTATAAAAACTATTTGAAAATATAATGGATAAGACTTTTCCAAAAAGAATGAAAGATATCAAACCACAGATCCAAGAAATTTTAAGAAGGCTAAGCAGGAAACACACACACACACACACACACACACACACACACACACACACACACATGAAATCGTTCTAATTAGTTTTTAACCAAAGATAAAACGAAAATATTAAAGGAAGAAAGAGAAAAAAAGATCAATTACATTAAAGGAACAAATTGTTTTACAAACCGCTTGTCAGAAACTATGCAATAATATAGAAACTGACAAATCAATTCTAAAGTATTTATAAAAATGTAAAGGATATGAAATACTCAAAACATTTTTTTGAAAGTATCAGTGTTGGTGTACTCTCACAACCCGATTTTAAGACTAAAATGGATGGAGACATAGATTAATAGAATAAATAGAAAATAGACTCACATATACATAATCAATTTAATTTTGATTTGATAATTAGTGGTAAAAGGATATTATTTTTTAAATATGGTACTGGAACAATTGGATGTTCATATAAAA
This sequence comes from Proteles cristata cristata, assembly GCA_017311185.1. Taxonomy (NCBI): domain Eukaryota; kingdom Metazoa; phylum Chordata; class Mammalia; order Carnivora; family Hyaenidae; genus Proteles; species Proteles cristata. The sequence continues at coordinate 178,710 of JAESUZ010003871.1, forward strand.
AAAAAAAGAAACAAGCCTACAAAATAAAACAGAAACCCTAAACCTGGTCTTCATACCAAATAAAAAAAATAAACTTGAAATGGAAAATAGACCTAATGTAAAACTTACAACTGTAAAACTCCATAAGACCCTAAGCCTGAAAACATAAGATAGATCATTGTGACCTTGAATAAAGGAAAGATTTCTTAGACAGAATACAGAAAACTGAAATCATAAAATAATAAAAGAAAAAAGAACAAGATACATAATAAAAAAGCAGCCTTCTCCAGAATATTTAAAGAATTTTATAACTCAATCATTAGAAAATAAAGAACCTAGTTTTAAAAGTAGGCATAAAATTTAAACAGATGGTTTACCACCGTGGAGACACGGATTGCAAGTCTACATGAAAAGATGCTCAATAACATATGTCATTGAGGAATGCAAATTATAACTACAATAACCTATCAGAACACATTAAAACATCTAAAATTAAAACAAAATAAACAAGGAATGCCTGGGTGGCTCAGTTGGTTAAGCATCTGACTTCAACTCAGGTCATGATTTCACAGTTAGTGGGTTCAAGTACTGCATTGGGCATTGGGCTGACAGCTAGCTCAGAGCCTGGAGCCTGCTTTGGATTCTTTGTCTCCCTCTCTCTCTAACCCTCCCCTGCTCACACTGCCTCTCTCTCTCTCACTCAGAAAAAAAAAATTTAAACAAAACTAACTAGCTGAAAACATAAGAACCTTCAATGGATAAGACCGACTATAACTCAACACATTGCTGGTATCAATGAAAATGGTATAGCCACTTTGAAAAACTGTTTGGCAGTTTCATATAAACTTAAGTTATACTTAGCAACAACCCAACAGTCCTAGACCTAGGTACTTACAAAAGATGGAAGAACACACACACACACACACACACACACACACACACACACACACACACACACACCTATATCTGAATGCTTATAGTAGCTTATTCACAATTGCTCAAAATTGGAAACCACACACATGTTCATCACCTGGTTAATGTGTAAACACTGTCTTTTTTTCTCTTCCTACTTCTTTTCATAAACACACCAGCTAAATAGCAAAAGCAGTAGCAGCAACTGTTTTTTGACATGTTTTCCCTTTTATAATAGCATAAGAAGAAAAGAAATTTTGCCACAAAGTATGGTCCTCAATTTTCTATTTCACTATTTGTGTAGATATAACTATATACATACTTATAGTTGACCCTTGAACAACACAGGTTCACTGGTATGAACTGCATGGGTCCACTAATATGTGGAGTTTTCCAATAATATGCAACACAGTATTGTAAATCTATTACCATTTTATTAATAACATTTTCTTTTTTCCATCTTACTTTATTGTAAGAATACAGTACATAATACATATAACATAAAACGTGTGTGTTAATCAACTGGCCCTTGCCCTTTCTGGAAAGCTTCTGTTTGGCAGCAGGCTATTAATAGTTAAATTTTTGGGGAGTCAAAACCTATATGTGGATTTTCAACAGTGTGGGGTCATACCCCAAACCTCGTGTTGTTTAAGGGTCAACTGTCTTTGCGGAATTTGTTAGGAACCTCGAATTCTCTCATAGTAAAGTACAAGAAGTTAAATTGCATCAATCATAACATAGCTACTAAAATTTTGCGTTCAGCTAAAAAAACTGATTATAAAAAATTGATACTTTTATGCTGAATCCTGAGTATTGCATTTCTGTGTATTTTTTTAGATCATTAAAAGCATGCTATAAATCATGTCAAAAAGTACAAATACTGCAACCCTTTGGGATGGCAAATGCCACACAGAGAAGACATTTCTATGACTATTCCTCTCAACTACTCCCAGTAAGCACATATTGGCTGGTGAACAGTTACAGACCATGGCATAGGTGGAAATGTGGAGGCAGAAGAGAGCTGGCAGAAGCTTCTTAGCTCATGCAAACTGACCCCTGGGCTAGACATCTTGGCACGACCTTTATGATAGAAATTTCTTATGTCATATACTTTCCCCGATCCCACTATTTTCTAACATTTTCTTTAAAATTTGCACAAATTACAGGTTACAATGTATCAGAAAAACAATTATGCTTCCAAGTTATTCCTATTTTTCCTTATTATTATTTTTTAATGTGTATTTATTTTTGAGAGAGAGATAGACAGAACATGAACAGGGGAGGGGCAGAGAGAAAGAGGGAGATAGAGTCTTAAGCAGGCTCCGGCTCTAAGCTGTCAGCACAGAGCTCAATGCAGGGCTCAAACCCTCATGTATTAGTAGGACTTCATTTCAAATACCTAGCTGGGATCAGCTGTGCTGGGTTGGGTGCTTGAGGTCAGGGGTTGGTAAACTGGAGCTCAGGGCAGGCCTGGATAGGTTGTTATTTTGTGAAGATCTGACCAGCAGGAAGGAGAATACTGAATGTGTGTTCTATAGATGAAGCTTTGGGATACTGAGAAAGTCAGCTGATTTTTCCCTCCTTTCTCCTTTAAATATTTCCTACTTCTTACCAATGCTCCCAGAACACTGAATTCAAATCAGCCTATTAAATAACAAGGGATAGAGAAGTGAAACAAACATCAGTTGAACCCCCTAGATTCCATAAAAAGGAATGACAATTAGACTATGTACTCAAAACCTATGGACTTTTTATCATGTTATATAATCCTCACAAAAACTCCCCCACACTCCCATACTCTCACTTGTATTGTGAGCTAAATAGGCTTGGCATGGTAACCTAACAGTGGTAAATGCTGTACTGTTTCTTTTCTGGGAATATGCTTTTTGGATTCTAAATAACAAACAAATCTTTGGAAAAAGAACTATTTGAGACTGTCTGGAGTGGCATTTTATGTTATAGGCAAAATTTAAACAAGCACCTTGTGTAATAATTTTCTCAGAAGAACTACCATGTTCCAGGGAACAATAGTAAATTCTACCTTTGGGACCATATTCCCAACACTTGCTTTAAATAACCTCAAGTTAAAACATGCAAATAAACGAAACAGTCTCTCTTATTCAGAATCTCCAAATATCACCCATAGGTAACATATACGTTTTTGAAATGCTAATCACCTATGCATAATATCTGCTGGGTTCCCATCTATTTAATTCACCAACCAATTAATAAGACTTGGATGCAAAGTTATTTAGAATTGTGACACCTGGAATTATATGGGAGCTGACTTATTAAAAAAAAAAGTATGCTTCTTATTTTATTGACAGACTGCTCAAGGAACCTCAGAAAACTGAAAACTTCCACAAAGAGTAACCCTTGTTTCAAGATAAAAGTCTTTTACTGCAATAAATGTTTAATTATAAACCTCATATAATTGTAAAAATGCGGTATCCGTACTTGTTAATAAGAGGTAAATAGATAACTAATTTTCTAATGTTTTTTTATGATGAAAACATTTAGATTAGAAACTAGGATATAATTTCCCATACTTTCATATTGAAAATTATAGTGCATGATTGCAATTTGAAAACATAAGTGGTTTGTGAGTCATATCTCTATCCATATTTCATAGAAGAGGGGGAAATGTACTTAGTGCTTTAACAGATAGTGACATCTTACCATTTTTTTCATTCAAAATGTTTCAAAAACAGTTTTTATTCTTCTAATCTTAATAACATCCAGGAGTCTGAGTGTATTTCATAAGGAGTTTTGAAATGTAGCTAATTTGGTGTTTGGTTAATTGGATATGTTAAAGTAATGAGTTCAAAGACAGAATGGAGGCTCATCTGTTTTCAGTATGTGAGGATTACAAGTAAAGATACATTCTCCACCCTCCCAAGTACATTCCCAGGGACAGAACTGGTGGGGTGTATTTCTGTGGACATGGTTGGTTGAACTCCAGAAGTAGGCAGGAAGCATGAACAGAATAAGGAGACCTGAGAAGATATCCGTTCAGGCTACAAAGACCGAGGAGTCAAAGCCAGCCACTACAGAGGCCAGAATCTTGGAAAGCTCATAGAAAACACTATTTTTTTGAAGGGCTGTAGGCTGATTATTCCCTTCACTGTCCCCTTGTCCCCCTCCCTCCCATCTTAAACCGTATCTGTGTAACTATGGGACCATTTAATTGGTATTTTGCTCACTTTCAGGGCTGTGATTTTTGATTTGCTCCTTTCAGATGGTGAGACCTTCATATCAGACCCCTGACTTTCTACCAGGCTTTGCGGGGCAAGTCTTCCTAGCTCTCTACTCTTCACCCAGCTTTCCTGTAAAGGACTCAACAGCTCTGCCTTGAATACCTTTCTCTTCCTCTTCTGGTAAATTCCCATTAGGTTCAGGATCCATATCAAATGTAAGTTGTCTAGAGAGATTTCCCCTATATCATGAATTGGTCTTCTGATCTCACAGTTATGCTCACACCTATGCCCCATTCCAACCAGCCCTGCACCACTTTGCAGCACTTATCATAACTAATGGGTTATTTACCTGTGCAATTATTTAAAGTCTGCTTCCCTTGTTAGAACTTAAGCTCCCATGGTCAGTAACAGTGTTTCTCTTCTCATTCCTATCCCTAGTTAAACTGTCACAGTGATTCGCCATTATAGGTGCTCAATAAATGTTCACTGAATGGATGAATAAAGGGATATTTCTCCTTTGAAAAGATCACCCTCATTTATATCAGCTGGTAGAGCTATTACTAGTCTAAAGGAAAAATTTTTCATGGGTCCTGTACTGTGTGTACTTATTCGTTCTTAACATCTCCATCTCTGAGCTTTGTTTAACTCTTGAAATACAAACCTGAACAAAAATCAAGGCTCTAACACATACTTACTATCCTGTTTCTGTAAGTTATAATTTACATTTCTTACATCAATCTGAGATCATTCTGATTGAAGTAGGATTATTCAAACTATATTTACTGTGATACAGGTAGATAGCCTATGTTTAGACTACTAGGCATTTAAAGATAGTTTACATTGTTTAATAAAATATACTATCTAGAATTTTCACTTATAAATTCAAGTTTACACGTGTCGCATTAAATTATAAATAAGATATTCATTACTGAAATATTTTATTTCTCATTACCTCAATATTTGAAATACGACATATTTTCTTTAAAGTTTGTTTATTTGCTTATTTATTTATTTATTTTTGAGAGAGAGAGAGAGAGAGCACACAGAGGAGGGGAGGAGAGAGAGCGAGCACAGAGGAGGGGAAGAGAGAGAGAGAGGAGAGAGAGAATCCCAAGCAGGTTCCCCACTGTCAGTGCAGAGCCCAGTGTAAGGTTTGATCTCATGAGCCATGAGATCACGACCTGAGCTAAAACCAAGAGTTGGATGCTTAACTGACTGAGCCACCCAGGTGCCCCAGTATGAAATATGCTCTAAAAGCTTTTCCGAAAGGTGTTTTTGTACAATGCTGTGGTTCAAAGGTCTTTAAAGTCCTTAGTTTTCAGTTGATATTGACTATGTTTTGGTATTAAATAATTTACAGACCCATTTGGCAATTTACATCTAACAATATTGAAAAAAGCAACTATATCTAATTTTGGTAAAAAATATTCATGTGCCTGGGTGGCTCAGTCGGTTAAGTGGCTGATTTCAGCTCAGGTCATGATCTCATGGTTTGTGGGTTCAAGCCCCATGTTGGGCTCTGTGCTGACAACTCAGAGCCTGGAGCCTGCTTCGGAGTCTGTGTCTCCCTCTCTCTCTGCCCCTCCCCCACTTATGCTTTGCTTCTCTGTCTTTCAAAAAATAAATACACATGAAAAAAAATTTTTTTAATGTGCATGTTTCCTTGTGAGAAAAAGACTTGACTGTGGAAGTTTTGCTAATAAATGACTAGGGGGCCATGGGTGAGATAGCAAGACCTCTTGAGCCTCAGTTTCCTGGTCTATAAAATGTGACATATTCTAGTGTTTCCTAAACTGCATTGCTCTGGATACCAGTTCTGCAAGATGTTAGTCAGTATTCCATGATAAAAATGTGATAAAATAAACTTGGGAAAATTTGATATAAATGAAGTTAGAATCTTTCCTCTGAGATTTCTTATACATGATCTCCAGAATTAGGCAGTTTATGTATTATCTCCAAAGTGATTTGCCATGAAACTCTTTTTAAATAATTATCTATTGACATAATTAATGGTAGTCAATATACTTTCTAAAATCCTTAAAGTTCTAGTAGAAATTTAATTCATGGCTATAAAAGAATTTTTAAGTGAAAACAACAAAATAGAAAACATGAATAATGGTGAAGAAAAGATGAGATTCAGATATTAAGGGAAATTTTATTGAGTACTTATGTTCCTATTTTTAATTTTTAGATTAAGATAGAGAGAGGTTTATGTCTTATGGGTTAAATCCATCAGATACACTATTTTTATTTTTTAATTTTATTTAAAAAATTTTAATTGTTTTTTAAAAAAAATATTTTTATTTATTTCTGAGAGAGAGAGACAGAGACAGTGTGAGCAGGGGAGGGTCAGAGAGAGGGAGATACAGAATCCAAAACAGGCATCGGGCACTGAGATGGCTGTCAGCACAGAGCCCAAAGCAGGGCTTGAACCCATGAACTGTAAGATCATGACCTTAGCCAAAGTTGGACACTTAACCGACTGAACCATCCAGGTGCCCCTAAAAGTTTTTTTTTTATTGTTTACTTATTTTTGAGATGGAAAGAGAGAAAGAGAGAGACAGAGCAAGGCAGAGAGAGACAGAGAGAGAGCAGGAGAGGGGCAGAGAGAGCCAGAGACACAGAATCCAAAGTAGGCTCCAAGTTCTGAGCTATCAGCACAAAGCCCAACACGGGGCTCAAACTCTTGAACTGGGAGATCATGACGTGAGCCAAAGTTGGACACTTAACCAACTGAGCTACCCAGGTGCCCCAGATACACTATTTTTAAACTATTTCTCTCTTTATAAATTTTAGAAGCATAGACAATGATAAAGAAAATGTGAGAACAGATAATTATAAGGAAAAAGAACCCACAATAGTAGAAAAGTCCTTGAGAATAGTAGAAAAGTCCTTGTCCCTTCCTGACAATGTAAGGTAGAGCTGTACTAACAAACACCGACATATATACCTCCTCTGGATGCATAGGAATGTCTCTATTGTTTGCCCAAATCCTTTTAATCTGAATCCAACCTCTTTCATCCTAAGTCTCCCAACACTCAGTGTTAATTGATGAGAGATTGTAGGCTGACATCAAGTAGATGACAATGACAACCATAAACAAATAACTTAGTTGCTTTCAGTGGAGGCACATTTCATGACTGCTCACTCTACTGCTTGATACATTGGCATCAGCTCTGTTCATTGCGAGAGTCTCACCACGAACTTGGGTGTCCTCAGTTAGGGCCACCATTTGTCAGTGGTGATGCATATAAGGCCTAAAGACTGTGTTTCGGGTAGAGAAAGATCTGACTAGGATGCTAGGCACCTCTACTGGGGAAAGTGAAAGGCAGGGATGAAATCAGTCTCTAAGATAAACACACACACTATGACTGAATTTTGTGTTGAAACGTTTGTCTAGACTTTTCTTTAATTTCCCTTTAGGTATAGGTTGGGTTACCCTTGTACTCCTAAATTAGGTAATTAATTCACTTGAATTAACTCCAAAATGAGGCATTCCAGATAATATCCAACTTGGCTCTTAGGCTTTATTACTTATGACTGGTTAAAATTGACACTTACATCCTATGAAAATATTGTAATGTTTTGTTGAAAATTATGTATTTCATTGCCTGGATATGGAAGGTAAAAAGTAAGTCCATACAGGGCTATCTTCAAATTTAGGAATCTTTTTTCATGTAGTGGGTAAATGATTTGGTTTATCCCAGCATGCAGCATTTAATTTCTAGGTGATTCCGATATAATGAAAGGTTTCATTCTGGACAATTATTCAATTCTTTTTGATAAAAGTTATTAATTCACTAATCTATACTAAAGGAAGTAATTTGATCCATGGGCTGTTTATTAAAGTATGGTGAGTGGTTATACCAGAAAAGTGAAAGTTACCCAAATCTATTTCTTAATAGAAAAAGAAAAGAGAAACAGAAGCAATGCATGAGAGGCCAAGTTCCAAAAATTCTCTTTCCCTGAAATATTTTAGTAACAATAATATATTTTAAGTATTTCCATTTAGAAGCAACACTACTTGAAATCTGACCTAATAGCCATGGGACATATTTCATGTAATACCTACCAAAATCAGGGGCTCCTGGGTGACTCAGTTGGTTAACTTTTGATCTCAGGATCCAACTTTTGATCTCAGCTCAGGTCTTGATCTCAGCTCAGGTCTTGATCTCAGGGTCATAATTTCAAGCCTTGCATTGAGCTCTGCACTGAGCATGAAGCCTACTTCAAAAAATAAAACAAAACAAAACAACAACATCAACAAAGACTCCACATTGAGCATGGAGCTGTTTAAGATTCTCTCTCTCTCTCTCTCTCTCTCTCTCTCACCCCCACCCCTTCTCCTGCCCCACTTGTGCTTGCTCGCTCTCTCTCTCTCTTAAAAAATAAAATAAATAAATAAAGTAAATCATAGTGATTTTCTTGGATAATGACAGACAACATGTGCCATGTTCCTCTGAATCTTTTCACCTTATTTTTCTAGGATAACTCACAGGAAAAATGAATGACATTGCCTTTATGAAGACACTGTTTGATGAATACACTGTGTCCTAAACACATCTACCTTCCTTTTTCTTTAATGATGGTACCATTCCTTGTTCCATTCAAGTGATCTGCAGTTCATATTTGTAATCTGAAATAAAATTCGAGCCTCCTAATAACTTTAAATAAAACATCTTGGGGGAAGAATGTTTGAAAAGAATTTGGCACACCAGCTCAAGTTGCTTTTGTTACCCTGGAGTAGCAGCTATTAAACTTTCATTCTGACATTTATTATGGCTTTATAAAGTCACTTACAAGATTATCATTTAGTAGGATGAGGAAGTCAATTCTATATAGTCCAGGTTATATTATCCTTGGGATAAATTATTCAGATGATCAATCTGATTCTTCAATTATGTAGGCTTGGCCAAGAAGTTACCCCCTTAACTGAAATTCAAGCAACAGAAAAAAGGAAAGTTAACTGCACAGAGGAAGCTCCTTTTTGTTTATTTCTGCTGAAAAATAACCTTGTTGGCTTATGTTACTTGAAATTCAGTCTAACTTTCAAAGAAAACTTAGTTTTGTGTCAGAAAAACATCTCCCTATAGGCTAATTGCATATATTGTAGAGGAACTTGATCTTTTTTCATTCTTTAAATTACAACTCATTTATTTAAAGGAATACTTGTCAAAAGAAAGCTTTAAGTAGTGAGTTAAAAAAGCAGTGTTAAATAATTGAATTGACTGTGATAAAATTGCCTTAGTTTAAATAGACTAGTCTGTTTAATGAATTGTGCTTTTATAGGGTGAGATAAATCTAATGTGAACTCAAGTGGCTACACCAGAAACACTGAATTTGGATAGATTAGAAGAAAGTCAAGATGAGGCATTCATAATATTGCAGTTGCATGTGATTTTAGTAAAACTGTCCTTGCCTACAAAACAGTATTTTCATCAAAGCTAATAATAATGAATTTAAAATATTATCAAGAATCTTACATACATATTGAGCAATTCAGATCACTTGAAGAGGAGGTACTATATTTGTTATTATTTTTTCTCCTATAAAAATAACAACTTGAGTCTTAATTAGGAACACTTTCAATTCTTAGGAAGAGTTTTAGCTTATAAACCTTCAACATTGCAAGAAATCATTTTGGCGATGAGATCGTGGCAGGAAATTAATTTTGCATTTTAAAGCAAATTTGGCAGGTTTACTTTCCTGTTTAATGTTGAAAAGGGTTTTTATAACATGCCATTAAGCTACCATGTAGTCAGTCTGTGTAGCAATGCTTAGTTATTACTTCAAAAGAGAAACTTTGCTGGAACATTTCGTAGCCCTTGATTATACTTCTTGTGTTGTTAAGTGTTGAAATACATTTTATGTGTTTAAAAACAGAGAAGCAACTTAAGGAGGAAAAAAAAAACTAACCTAAAACAAGTACAAACATAAGGATCTGTTCTCATCAAAAAAGAATCATGAAATAAGACTGGATCATGTACTAGGTTGGCAATTCGTGTTCAAATTGGCAGAATGGGGGAGACCAAATTCTTTGTTGCATAGGTCAAGGCTAAAAGGAAAGAGTTGGGAAAGATATTATCAGTTCACACATACCATTGAACCATTCCGCAATTTAAGAGCTATCTCTTCTTTTTATCTGACCCATGAAATTCCTATTTTAGTATTTATTATCTAAGAAGTAGCTTGTTAACTTAAGGCAAAATTCCTTCAACCTCCACACAGAGACTTCTTGCTTGGTATGTAAGTTCTTACTCTGAGGAGTTTCTAATGATCGCAGTGAAAAAATTTGAGAAACTCATGAACATGGGGGAAGGGAAGGAAAAATATGGTAAAAACAGAGAGGGAGGTAAACCATAAGAGAGTTAAATACAGAGAACAAACTGAGGATTGCTGGATGGGAAGTGGCTTGGGGGATGGGCTAAATGGGTGCCAGGCATTAAGGAGGGCATTTTTTGAGATGAGCACTGGGTGTCCTCTGTAGGAGCTGAGTCACTGGGTTCTACTCCTAATGCCAAGACTACTTTGTATGTTAACTAACTTGAAAATAAATTACTAAAATAAAATAAAATGAAATTAAAAAATTCTTTCAATAAACAAAAAAAATATGAAGTCAGATTCAAATTTTTTAAATGTGTGACAAGTTTTAAATATGTAAAATCCTGATTTCAAAGTCACCATCTAGTTTATATTTGTGAGCAATTTGGGGTGTGGATATAACCTGAATAATTTGAGTACATTCCCAAACTTCATGTTCTTTAATTTTAGAATATTTCACATCAACTTTTTCTATGATTAGATTTTTTGTTTTTTTTATTAAAGAAATTATGCATGCTTGCTACAAAACATTATAATGACAAGAGAGGAAAGTAAATAATACAATTTCATCCATGTATCCTATGCTCTGTAACAATTTGAATGCCTGATATGTACAATACATATTTTGTGATTTTATGGAGTTTGTAGAATATCAGAGATAACAGATATTAAACAGAGAGTCACAAAAAGGACTCTATGATTACAACAGACTCCAGTGCTATGAAAACAGAGTCCAAGGTTGTTCTTACGATGCTTGAGATGGGGACCTATTGTAGACTAGGGAGAGGAGTGAATACTGTGAGGTATTTCAATCTGAGGTCTGAGCAGAGCCTGGGTAAGAGGTTAGGAGTGGTGAATGGGAGAAGAGCATTCTAGATGGGAGGAACTGCAGGTGGCCAGGTCCTGAGGCTAGAGGGCCACCAGCATGATCCCAGAGGCCCTAAAGCCTGGAGAGTGGTGAAGAAAAAGGAAAGCAACAGAGACAAAGCTAGAATCGCAGGTCGAAATCACATCATGTGGCACCTTTTACATTCTATGCAGGAACTTGACTGTCTTCTAAAAACAACGAGAGAGAAACAATATTAATACTTTGAGTCAACTTGTTCTCCCTGCTCTTTCTTTCTCATTATTTTTTTGAGCATCAGATATTAAACGCTGTTGGTCACTTGCATCTGTATTCATTAAATGTTCTTCCACAACAATTTTGCTTGTGCTAATTAGTTTCCTTATATGGATTTTTCGTAGTTTACGTCACCACACTCCTATTTTATACCTTCGAATTTTTGGTTGTTTTAGCTGTTATTAACGCTGATGTGATGAGCATCATTGTGGAGACATATTTGTACACACTCGTAACTGTTTCTTTGGGAAAAATTCACAAACAGCACAACAGGATTTCGCTGTCAAAGGATAAGGGCATTTGCAAGCTTTTAATATGAACTGCCAAATTGCCTTCCAGAAAGATTGGAACAATTATTTCCATGGTAGTGTAAAAGACCATCTGTGGCAAATCTACTTTTTGAGCCTAAGTTATAGAGATGATTGGGGGAAATTTTCAGGTTCTGTGAGATAGTCTTGACTAGCTATTTGGAAAACTGGAATTTACTTGGAGATTCTCATTTGATAATTAAATCTGAGCCATGTGCCTGGAAATCTACAAAGCTCCTGTCTTCTTATCTGATTGTTTTCAGTTAAGAATGGATCATGTGCACTGATCATCAAAATAAGTTGTCAGCTTCAAAGCCTGTAGATAACATGCCATTTTTTTCACATTTTTACAGGTAGTGAAAAACTTTAACTTATACATGGGACACATAAAGAAACTCTGAATTTTAAAAAATTTGAATTTGGGGCAAATTATTGAAATTAACAATTAACCGTCTTTGAGGCTGTGTCCCATAAACATAAATACATTCAAAACCAGATTTTGAAAGTGTCAAGAAAAATTAGAAAAATATCCTTTACTCAGTCTATGCTTAAGTTTACCTCAGATGCTCCAAGCTATTTTTAAGCAATTGCTTGAAATTTTCAACACTAGAGCTGATTTTCTATCGCTGGGTTTCTCACTAATTCCAGCTCTGACTCTTGGCAATATACTCCAGCTTTGATCTGCCTCCGGCTCTTTGGCTCCTGCATTTAGATTTTGTTCTCTCTGGCTTTTACTCATTGCTCTCCTTAATGGATCTTGGCTTCTCTTAACATTCTGGGTTTTCTTACTCTGTACAACCTCAGATGGGCAGACCTTCGTTACCCTCATGCCCCAGCTCACCCCCACTATGGCTATTTCGCAGGGATGCCCTTGGGAACTGTCAATGAGACAGCCCTGGCCTTGCCATCTTTGAGTTGGGGCAGATATTTGAACAAAGAAGGAATATATATGTTCTTAAACTGTTCAAATAATTGTGTACACTTCCCAATAAGCCATCAGCTACTTATGTGATTTCTTTTCGTGCAATTTCGGCAAAAATATAAAATAAATTAAAAGACACCTTTCCTATCTCCATGACAGCCAATGCTTATAATGACCTGTGACTTTGAACTAACAAATTAATGTTTAACTTGAATTAATAAGTGGGGATACAACATTTTACAGCACAATCACCCTGAGAGTGACACAGACTTATATGTTGCAGATATACGTAATTAAGTGCTAAATTAAGTGACTAATTCAGCAAGGGCTCTAGGACTTCAGGAGAGAGGGGGCTCAATTCTTGTTTGAGTCTTTAGGGAAAGTTTCTTGGATAAAATGGGCCTTAGAGAGTAAATATTTTTTTTAGGTAAGCAGAAAGGAGAAGACAATGTGCAGAGGGAGGGACTCATTTTGGCAAAATGAAGGAAATGCACAGATGGCATGATGCTTAGAAACATGTGGGGAAGATTTCACTGACGTGTTCAAGTTTTGCCATACTTTGTGCTGTGATCATTCACAAAGTATGTTTTTCTTCAGACATGGAATGAATGCACTTGACCGACCCACCTTTGCTGGGGTCTGTACTTTTTAACTGTATTTCCTAATAATGACAATGCCTCTATTCTGCCTCATCCTGTTTTATTCTCACTCACGAGTATGTGAAGCTTATAGAACAAGAACTTGGAAAATTATTTCTAAGTGAAGCAAATCAAATATAAGCTAATCGAATGAAGCAATTATTTAACCCTTCCATTTCTTCAGCCTCTCAGTTATTCTTTTACCCTTTCCTCTCCCTTGCATACCACAATCAAAGGCCATTTTCAACATGTACTTCCTTCTTCACTAAGCAAATAGACCTATATAGATCCTACTGGCCCACTGACTCCTTTTCTGATCAATCTTGTGTACAGAATTTTCTTCCATTATGTCCAAAACTGAATTAAAACTTACGTGGCCCCTACAATTGATCCATCTTGTATGGTTATTTTATATGCTTCCATATTATCTGGTTGTTCCAATTAACAGATAACCTCTTTGAAGGTGGTGATGGACTTTGTATTACCCCAGCCCCCACAGAGTAGGCCTTACTTATGGCATTATAAGTCCTGGATTACACTGTGTTTGTTTTTTAGGTAACCTTTGAAGGCCATGCGTCTCACTGGTAACAGGAAAAGAATAAGAGGAAGGAGTGAGGAAGATCTGCTTTTCAGAGACCTGACGCTCTATTTTTCAGCATTTCTTCAGGAAGTTCATGCTGTTCAACTGTTGCATTCACCTTGGTCTTTTGCATAGCATTTCAGTGATTAATAACAAAAACTAACATTTATCCAGTTGTTCTTACGTGCCAAGCACTATACCAAGTGTTTTACGTGAATTCTCTAATTACACATTCATACTATTCCTATGAGATAGACATTATTGTACACATTTTGCTGAGAAGAAATAGAAGCGTTCAGATCAGTGTCAGAATAAGTAGACGGTAGGACCAAGATTTTCTCAACTGGATTAAATGCCTTTTTTCTTTCTTCCTCACATTTCCCTTCTTAAAGACGATTCTTCAATGAACCAAGGTGGAATTCAAGAACTTCTGTAAAGCTGAAGTGTAATGTGGATGATTGGGAAGAATATTTTTCTTTTTGAAGGGAAGCATGGTTCCTTGATTACACAAGGTGACATGAGGTAGATGAAAGGCTGGTTATTAAATCAGTTTAAGCATTTGTCCTGATCAGGTAGAATATTGAATGGTGATTGGCTTGTATAGCTAGACATGACATTTGCTGGTACATTGATCTGTTACCTCCAAGAATAAATAGTTATTATTTTCCTGCTCTTAACCACAAGATTATTGATTTCCATGGAAGATGTGGGAGGACACTGGATGTAGAATGTACATGGTTAGAAATGGAACTATCTGAAAGGATGAAACATTTTAGAAAACTGATGGAACAAAAAAGATTTTTATTATCCTGCTTCTTCTTATTCTGTCACCATGAACTTTTCCCCCTGTAAAGGAATCTATCTTCCCAAGTGGGGAAAAATGATTTTTAAAAAGATAAGCCTGAAAAAATTAATTTAAACTTAGCCATATTAGGGTGGCATTAAGGCACTCCCGGGTATATTTTATTGGTCCATTAATATAGGCCCCGAGTGGTTGCATACACCTAAGGCATGTACTGTATTAATGAACCAATAAAACATGCCCTGGAGTGCCTTAATGATATATTACAACCATTTCTATTACATACATAAATGCACTATTTGCTGGCTGTCTTGCATAGTTTTAAAGAAAATCTTCAATTAACCAAAAATATTGCATCAAGAACTCTTACCCACAATAAAAAAAGAGCAACAAAGAATCCTGTAATTAACTTACTGGGCTAGTTACCCACGAGATGATTCTGGATTGATTTAATCTTTGGAGCTTTTTCACTCCCCGATTTAGGAAGAACTAATTCTTGGGATTTAAAATGGGGTACTTTTAGGAAAGGAAACAGATGAAAGCTGACGGAACTCATGCTTTCCTTTCTTACTTCAAATATCCCATCCTGGCCTGTGGTTATAAAATTAAATAGGTTTTAATGACTGGATCCAAATGTTAGTTATCTGTGTTCACATTGAAAGAATGTCTTTTAGGCATTTGGGAATTTTTTTGCAGAGCAATAAGGAATGCTACACACTCATAGGCAAAAAAGTCTTCTCCTGACTGACATGGTATCCCACTTATGTAACTCAATGTTAGCTCTCCTGTTTTTTCAGTGGAGTCATCAACATGAACACATTTCTGAGTGCAGGAAGCCGAAAGAGGAAATGGAGAAAAGGAGATATAATGATGATGATAATGGAGATGACTTGCCTGGAGATTTTTAGACACAAGACGATGTTTTAATTATTTTTATATCTATTATTTTTGGAGCAATCCAATGAGGCAGCTACTGTTCAATTTGTTGCAAAGTAAAAACAGAAACTCTTCCACAGGTAGTGCTTGGCTTTGACCCAGGCTATTTGAATCCGAAGCCCATACTCAAGTGGGTAAATTTTGGTGTGGCCACTCTGAGAAAAATAGAGAACTAGTAAGTTAATGCTTTCTTTGGACTGCAAGCACCTTTAGAGTAGGAGTCATTTCTAAACTCTACACACCAACATTCCATTTGACATAACATTCTTTTTCTCCACTCGCTCTTTAGAGGGGCACAGTAGTAGCCGAGAGAGAGCTGGTAGACATGAAGGAGCCTCTTGGCAGTGACTTCAAGGATGCAAAGTGACTTGCATAGAGCAGTGCTCTAAGACCCGGTGGGAATGGGCATATTGCAATGTGGTTAGATATCAATAGAGAGAAAAAAGATAAGGTGGAAATGTCTCAACATCTGACCATGGAGAGAAGGTGATGGTTGAGAGCCAGGCATTCTCCCATCCCCACTGATGATATGATACTAAGTAGATCCCCTGACACTGAGATGCCACCCCTGGGATAGTGAATGAGTAGAGGAAAACCTTCAGATTAGTCATAGATGGAGAAAATACTGCACTGACCGATTAAGCTGAATTTAACCATGGGACTTACTGGAGGCACATGATAGTAATTACTTGTTAAAAAAATATAAAATGAAAAAAATTTTGTATATGCATGTTTGAAGCCTGGGATTACTATCCTCAGTTCTTTTATTCATGACATTTTAATTGCTACAGATTTGCCACCTAAGAGAATCTGACCTTGAAATGTTTTAAAAAGTCACTGAAGTGACTGCAGTTATTGTTTGTTGTAGAGTCATAGGTTAGGCATTAAGTCTTTATAAAACTGGCCTTTTTGAGGAACTGCATTTGAGCTTAATTTCTTCTTTAAAAAGGTCTTTAAAACACTGGGAAGTTCATTATTTTTTCAGCTTTTTCAGAGCAAGTTTCCCCAGCTGGATTTTACAGTCCTGGAAAACAGTTGCTCATGGGTCTTCTATGACTCCTTTTGATTTTTACTCATAGTTTATATTTGCCTTGCATGTTTTGTATTCAAGCAATATAATTCTATCAGCTTCATTTATGGAAGGGCTTAATCCATGTGTTGAAAGATATACTGCAATGTTGTTCACTCAACCATTAGAATGCAAGAAAGTTGGTAAAATAGCCTTACTGTCTTAAAAATTTTTGAAAAATCTACCAAATAAGCTATACAACAATGTCTTTAAAAATCCCACATATATTGAGAAATAATTGATCCCTCTTAATTTAAAGACGCTACCTTTTTAAAGACAATTAGGTTGGTGTTATTTATAATGAAATAGTAATTTAGTACCAGACAGTAAATCCACCATACGATTTTACTAGATAATTCCCTGCACCTTGCAAGGTCAATGAGTTTGTTAGGTGACTCATGCGTTGGTTTATGTTCAATTTGGGAACCAGGACATCAGCTCTTCTGGAAAGCTGTCTGGACGAGTCAGCTCAATGTGGTCAGTATTTTATAATAAAGCAGCACCAACAGGTAGAACCTAATAGTGATGGCTGGACATTTGCAGTGAGTAATTTAATGGATGTATAATCTCACTATTCTTACTTTAAAAATTTTTAATACTGGTTTTGCTGTTTGAGGCAACTTTGCTGACTCTAATAACAGCAACCTAAGTGTATGTTGCTTTAAACATCTCTGAAGCACTTTCTCAGGCAGTATATCTTGTTGGATACTTTCTATGCTTTAAGATATGGATGTGGACCATATCATCCTCATTTTCAGGTAAGGAAATTGTTACTTAGAGAAAATAAGTGGTTTACTTAAGATAATTCGCCTGCTGTGTGGCAAAATGCATTAGGTCCAGGCCTTCTTATGTCTACTCAAGTGTCTTTGTCATTCTCTTCCCCACACCAACACTTGGATATCAGAAGGTCAAGGGAGTGGGTCCAAAGGCCAAGGTGGTAGGTTGAGCATGAACACTGAGAGGTAAATAAAGGAGAGGAAAAATTGTTGAAATAATGAGCTAAATCTATGTTTGGATCATAGATATTGCCTTTTAACTTTGTATAACACCATAAGGTAATCTGGAAATGCTTCTGAGTGAATGAGTTTTGTAGGGCTGAATCTAAAATCAAAATGGAACTATGATTTGAAGACTAGATGGGATTATTAGCCTCTAAGTTATTCAGAAAACTTTAGATATCCTAGAATTCTCATTCAATAAATATCGATTCTACCTCACTGACATGAAATGCTTTGTAGTGGAATATAGGTGATGACCCACACTAACTGAAGTAGGAGGTCATCATGGGGCAATGGGGAGCACATTTGACAAAGTGCCAGATTTGAGTTCAGCACCAAATTCTGCTGCTTTACTTGGGCAAGTAAATCATTTAGCTTCTTTGTGGCTCAATCTTTTCAGTTGAAAAATGGGAATAATGAAACCTATCTCATAGAAGTGTTGTGAGGATTAACTTATAAATTACAGGAGTTATTCATCATTGCATAGATGTTAGGAAATCAATGAAACTTCCATAACTGCAATGAAGTAATATATGAATGCAGGCCCATGAACATAATTCTAGGGAGAGTGCTCATTATTGTCAATAGATTCTCAAAATTCTGTTAGATGAACCACCATTGTATGTGGAAAGGATCTTAAGTTGTGAAACTCTGTATAAATAGTAGGATTCAAGGATAAAGAAGCAATACTCAGGAGGGAAAAACAAAATGGTAATTTTCAGTTACAGAAAAAAATTTGTCTTTAACAAAAGTTAGACTGGAATTCTATAAGATGATTTGGTGAGTTTAATTTACATACAACATAAATTACCTGTAATGGCAAAATTACTTTCACTTATAATAATTTTAAATATAGTCTTGTTAAATGGTGCCTTTGAACGTATTCCATAGATGATAATCTCTAATTTACTAGTTTCTCTTTCTTTATGAAATTGTAATGCATGTATTTGAGATCCTTTTATAATTTTCCTTAGGCGAGGTTGTTGAACACTTAAATGTGGGATAAAACAAGTGTTCCCTGGTTCCAAGTAGTTAAATAATCTGTTCACCTTTTACCTTGACTTAATGAATTGATTTATAACATACTTGAAACATGTCAGGTCTTACCTCCTACTAAGGTCCAGTATTTGAAATTACTAATCAATTCTCAACAAATATTACTTTCATGGAGATTGTCCTTTTGACAAATTAAGCAAAAACAAACTCACCCTGGGGTAGAGTTGAGGGAGGTAACATGAGGAAGAAGAAATAATATCAAAGATCTTATATTAGAAAACTTTCCTAAAGTACTACAGAATCAGTACTGCATTTAAAAAATAGGTTGGGAGTGTGGAGATTCCTCAAAAAATTAACAATTGAACTCCCCTAAGACCCAGAAACAGCATTGCTGGGAATTTACCCAAGGGATACAGGAGTGCTGATGCATAGGAGCACATGTACCCCAATTTTCATAGCAGCACTCTCAACAATAGCCAAAACATGGAAAGGGCCTAAGTGTCCATCAACTGATGAATGGATCAAGAAGATGTGGTTTATCTATACAATGGAATACTACATGGCAATGAGAAAGAATGAAATCTGGCCATGTGTAGCAACATGGATGGACCTTGAGGGTGTTATGCTGAGTGAAATAAGTCAGGCAGAGAAGGACAGATACCATATGTTTGCATGTATAGGTGGATTAGGAGGAACTTAATGAAGGACCATGGGGAAGAAGAAGGGGAAAAAATAGTGGGGGAGAGGGAGGCAAACCATGAGAGACTCTTGAATGCTGAGAACAAACTGAGGGCAGATGGGGTGGGGGAGAAGGGGAGGGGGTGATGGGCATGGAGGAGGGAACTTGTGGGGATGAGCACTGGGTGTTATATGGAAACCAACTTGAAATAAACTATTCAAAAAAAAAAAAAAGAACTGCAAAAAAATAAAAAAAAAATAAAAACAACCTACCTTCCACTCCTCAAAAACAAAAAAACAAAAAAAATAGATTGGGGCTGGTCAATGTAGCAATAGATATGTGATTTGGATGGCACTACTGTTCTCTCAAATATAAAGACATCATTGTCTGGGGAAAGAGTTCTACTGCATAAATAATGTTGAGATGACAGTGGAATTTAGATCTCCCAGGCTCTTCCATGATTTTGGCAAGGGTGAATGTAGTGGAAACCACAGTGATTCAGGAAGAATGCCATCATGATGTGATGTTTTATTATAGAAAAACAAAACCAGATGGTATAGGTTAGAATAATATATCAGTTGATGTCCCAGCAGGAAATAGATGATTCATTCCAAAGGATATTTCAAGGAGTATTTAATAAAGGGGCCATTGGTGAAAATGTAGGTGGGAGATAGGAGAACCATCAAGGAGAAGTATCCCAACACTAGTCACCCAGAGCCTATTTCCACCCTGAAGGAAGTAAAGGCCTGAAGAGGTAAGTTACCTGGAAGGAGAGAGTTCCGGAGGGACCACCTTGTGAAGGGCCATGATCTTTGTGGGGGGGAACCAGTAACTCAAAGCGACCCCACAGAGAGGGAGTTAAGGGATTATGAATGCTCTGATCCCATTATCCTCTCTCCCTCTAATCTCCTGCCAGGTGTCTAGTGGTTGAACTCATGCAGAAGCCAGAGGGCAAGACAACTCATTGGTATATTCTTTATAGGCTGGCTTCCTGCAGCAGTGGAGGGTGGAGAGTTTAACTGAAGGGATGAATGGAAGATATCTGTTACAGTTATGCTGCAGGGGTGAAAAATTCCCCAAATTTGGTGGCTTACAATTCCATGGTCTTCTCACTCAGGCTGAATGTTCAATGTTTGCTCTATTCACTATGGAATTTGTCAGGGGAAGAACGCACGGTTAGAAGAAGTTAACTTAGAAGCAGCTAAGCTTCTAAGTGTCTGAAACCACTTTCCTATCAGCATTCCTGGTGGTATTCAGGGAATATTATCAGTTAACCTTCTATGTAGGACTCATTCCCAGAAAGCTTTGCCTTTCACGATTCAGGTAAAATGAACAATAGTTTCTCACTACCAAAACATTAGCAAACTAGCATCATGTTATATATCCAAAATAGACTCAATATCCAGCTTCCAAAACAACTCATAACAGAATAACTTTTCCTTAGTGTAGATGAGATTACCATCGCATTGCTCCTCACCAGTTATGTATTAATTTGGTTTGACTTCCAGCTGCTGGCAACCATTTCCCTTTGCCTGAGGGCTTTCTCAGCCCTTGGAGCTTGCTCTGCCTGGGCAAGCAACAGCCTCTGGATACTGGGAAGATACTGCCATTAAAGGAGCAGTCCTCAGGGAAGACTTCCCCTCAGCAAAGGAGTTCCCTCATCCATGGATGGGATGGCAGTGAGGCGCACATTCTAGAGGAAATCTTATAGTTTCCTAAGGCCTTAAGACTGTAGTAGTTCAAGGGCAAATTGCTTGATAAAGCACCTTTTATTGTCTTCCTTCCCTTCCTTTTTTAACTTCCCTTTTCTCTTACAGTGTCTCTTGCGTTTAATTCCAAATAACCTCCGAGGACTCAAATCTTTATCTCAGGTTTTCCTTCTGGGGCAGGGGATGGGGGCGGGGGAACATAAACAAATACAGTGGACTATTTCTTTAGCTGCAGGCTTCCTTTTACTTATACTGAATTGTGGGACCTGGAAGGGCAATAAGAAGTCTTTGGGCAAATATCATTGGTAGGTAAAGAGGTTATAGGCAGAGACAAGCAAAGTAGCCTAAAGTAATTTAATGAATACCTTGATTGTAAATCCTCATATCAGTAAGGAGGATATGAAAATATTGCAGATCTTAAGAATTGGAAATTCCTGACATTAGGCATCATTAAGAACATTCAAAAGTAAAATTGTCAAATGTCTGTTGGAAGATAAGCTAAATATAAAATATAGTTTTGAGTAATCCACTATATATATATGCATATATATATATATATATATATCTTTTAAAAAGATTTAATGTTTTCCTTTAATTGTTTAATATATAAAGACTGCTAATGATTTGTTAGTTGCCTGAATTAGTTCCGAGTTTTCTGTCTCCCCCACTTTAGCCAACGTGCATGGTGGAATAGAGACAGGATGCCTATAATAAATACCCCATTTAGAAAACAGAAAATTGCATTATACGTAGTAATCGCCATCCACGGTAATGATGAAATCCTTTTGGAAAGCTGTTATGAAGTCCTGGCTGTGAGGGACATTCCTTGTTTAGAACTCGATCTTGCTCTCGGAGAGGAGCTTCCTTGTCCTCTGTGGTAGCTGGTTCTCCCTTCTAGGGGTTCTTGCTGGTCCATGATGTGGCATGGCCACATTTGTAGTGGGAGTTGAGGGCACTAGAGTATTTTGCCTCCTACTTCCTGTCTGTATGAGTTTAGTGGCTTAAGAGTTGTTTTTTAATGTTCAACCAAGGGCTTTAAAAAAAGTATATTTTCTATTGTTGCTATTGTATCAGACATGATTCAGAGAAAGAAAGAGCCTATGTCTAGGCTTCAACTCCAAACCTCTCCAAGAGAAGAAAACAAATCCAATAATAGTAATACTCCCATCATGAATACTCTTATGTCCAGCAATGTTTCTGCCTTACAGGTGGGGGGCAATGGAAGAAAAGATTAAAGATACAAATTCACAAATAAAAATCATTTATATGGATTTACAGTAAAATATATGTGATACATATTTTGGCCAATAGGAGATTCAAAATCATTTATAACAAGATTTTGTCATATAGGTGATATGTATAAATAAAGTACTCCTAAATTTCAAAGAGCTTCAGGGTAAGTGTTTTTTCAAAAAAACACATCAATAAACTAATAAACAAATAAATAGAAAACTAATCGGCCAAAAACTTTTAAGTTTTATTTCATAGCCGTTTTGGCCATATAGCTTCCTTTAAAATGACTAAGACTTTCCTCTCTTTGCTTGTAGTTAGTTCAATATGCTGGTCGTCACAACTACAATTCTTTGTTAGACGTAATTCTAAAATCTGATTAATTTATTTTCATTTTCAACATAAATTTTTTTTCTCTAGTCAATGACATTTACCTTAGGCACCTCAGCCTTGGGTTGAGGGCCTGGCTCAATCTAAACTTTGTCACATAATTATATTTTCAGATCCTTAATGATTCAATTAAAAAATTTTATTCTTGGGGCGCCTGGGTGGCTTAGTCGGTTGAGCGTCCGACTTTCGCTTAGGTCATGATCTCGCGGTTCGTGGGTTTGAGCCCTGCGTCGGGCCCTGTGCTGACTGCCAGCTCAGAGCCTGGAGCCTGTTTCAGTCTGTGATTCCCTCTCTCTCTGACCCTCCCCTGCTCAGGCTGTCTCTCTCTCTCTCTCTCTCCTAGAAATAAATAAAACATTAAAAAAAAATTAAAAAAAAATTTTATTCTCTAATCTTTGGGATCTAATCTTTGGGATAAGCATGCCCAATTTTTCAATGATTTAAATTTTGTATGCTTCCTTTCTAATACACACACACACACACACACACTCATACATACATACATATATATGTATTATATATATATACATATATATATAATTTGTAAAAGATATCTATATAAATATTTGTAAATTATATATATATTTGTAAAAGAATTAATGCTTTACTTAATCTTTTATTTATTTTTATTTATTTACTTTTAAGTAAGCTCTATGCCCTACATGGGACTTGAACTCTCAGCCCTGAGGATGATCTACTAACTGAGCCAACCAGGCGCCTCTATTTTAATCTTTTAATATGCAAAGACTCCCAATTCTTTATTTGACGGCTGAATTAATTGCAGGTGTTTTCTGTGATCATTTCTTCTTCTAATAGCTTGCCACATAAAGTTACTAATATCTAATGCATGCTAATAAAAGTCTGTTTTCAAATCTCTTTTGCTAGAGATACAGGCTAGAAGGTGTGTGGTTTGCCTCCCCAAATATCATCAGCATCATTGTAACTGAATATCTTCCCACTGCCTAACTTGACAATTCATTGTCCAGCTTCTGATATTAGTTTCCTAGTTTTTTTCTTCCAGTAACACAGAGTTTGTATTGTTTGTTACTACCCATTCTGACTGAAATTTCTATGTTAGATAACAGTAGTTATAGTAGCAGATAAACTTTGAAATATATATGACTTAATCCAACAAGATGTAGAACCCAATAGTTGGAAGGGGCTGTGGATTCTGCTTTATAAATTCATCTAGTAGTCCAAACTAGCAATGCTCTGTTGTTTTAAATATGTAATTTTCAAGGCACTGACATCTAGCCAGCAGAAATGGAAGTCGGAATGCAGATTTGTTTATGGGAGGTTTTATTTTTTTATTTTTTTCTCTGTCATTATCTGTATTCATACTAAGAATAAAAAACAAGCAAAGTTTGGTCTCATCTGGTCCTCGAATGTTTTCTTCCTTCTTAGAGTGCACTTTATGGGAGATTTTTATAGTCCAGCTTAGCAGCAGTACAGATCATTTCTATTACATTGCATTGGCTTGAAATCAGGCACTTGGCCATACTTAACCAAAGGTAGCTGTGGCCCAGGAAGCTGTGACAACATGTAGACTTTGATAAACCCATAACAATATAGTAGTGTTTACTACACTGACTCTTATTATTTTTAAAATTATCTTTTGATTCAGAGGGCTCTATTATTCATACATAAGGGTTGTGAAGATCATATTCCAAAACTATGACTTTTTAATTTCCCACACTATGACATTTACTCTTAAATAAAATGAATAACTTTAATTTTATGCGTGATATAATAGAACAAAACATGACCTGAAAATTAAAAGATTAAACTTTTTATTTGAAGCCTGGTACAGTCTGGCTGTTTTATCTTTGGTAAATTAGTTACTATCTTTAAATTTCATTTTCTTGTTTATACATTGAAAGAACTGCACAAGGGGAGGGGTCTTCAACATTCTACGACAAAACTTTGATTATCTTTCCTCCCTCCCCCTTCATTACTTACGATCACTTACAATGTTAAATAATGATTTATCGGATAGCAATTTTAATTAATCAAAGATATAGATAACTACCAATATAGATCTTCAAATCAGCATGATTTGCTATCATTATCACAATGACAGATGTGGCTATTTTGTTAGGATAGATGATGAGAAGGTAATTATTTTTTTTCAAGAGGTATTGTCTTTTATGGGATTGTGTTCATATAGACAAACTATCTTCTAGAACTTTTGAGAAATTTCTAATTAAATATGCACACCTTACCATTTATGATCACCATAATTAAGTAGTCTTTCCCAATTTGATAAAAATATCTAGTTTCTTATTCTGTGTTAATATATAACTATCCTGCATCAATTTCTAGATACACATTGTACATTTCAATATATGAATCAAATTTCTTGTAAAAAAGAAAGTTTTCTTGGATCATAATTTTAGTAATTGTTAATTCCATGGTTTTGATTTTCTTCAACAGGACCTCCAGTTATACTCATGCTAGGTCTTCTTTGTTTTGTCTATCTCTTAAATTATTTTTAATCTCCTTGTTTACTTTTTTAGTTCTTTCTTTTCTTTCTCTTTTCCTAACATTGTTTCTTGAGTTGTCTCTCTACTCTTTTATTACTTTCAATTGTCTTCATTTATAAACCTGTTACTTTTATTTCTAATACTTTTACGTGCTCTATCTGTTCTCATTTCTCACTATATATGTATTTATATATTTAAGGTTATTTATTCTACACATTTATTTAATATGAGAGTGGCACAATTCTTTTCTCTTGTTCATATTGGAGTGAGTTGGATACTTCTATACTTCAAAGAAGAGATTCCTGTGTAGGGGGTAAGAGTGGGTCAAGCTGGATTTTCTAGTATTTGACTCTTCTTTTGTACCCCGCCTTCTTTTGTATCCTGGGTTGGTGCAGAGCATTAAATATGGTCTCTCTATATAGCCAAGTATCCAGCATTTTCTAATATCTATCTGGTGCCTTCTGCCATTTGTATCTGAATTTTCTCTTCTTATTTCCTCCCTTAATTTCTGACCTAATAAATTTATGTTTATTCCAAAAAGTTTTCCCTCAGTCCAGGGTTCTATTTTGTTTTATGCCGGATATTTCTAATACCCCTGAGAAGAGTCTTTAAAAACAAAGACAATAACAAAGACAAAGAAGGGGTCAATTCAACAAGAGGATATCACATTTACAAACACTTATGCACCCAAAGGAAGAGCATATAAACATATAAAGCAAATATTAACAGAAATAAAGGGAGAATTAGGTATCAATAATAGTAGGGAACTTTAATATCCCACTTACATCAATGGATACATTAGCAAAATATAAAATAAATAAGGAAATAGTGAACTTAACCAACATATTAGGCCAGATGGACTTGATATATACAGAACATTCCACCCCCAAACAGCAGAATACACATTTTAAAAAAGTATACATGGAACATTCTCCAGGGTAGATCACATGTCAGGCCACAAAACAAGTCTCAAGAAATTCAAGAAAATTGAAAGCATGTCAAATATCTTTCCAACCACAATGGCATGAAACGAAAAGTCAATTACTAGGAAAAAAGTGGAAGAAAACCCCTACAAACATGTGGAGAGAAGAACATATTACTAAACAATCAATGTGTCAATAAAAAAAATCAAAGAAGAAATAAAAAAGTATTTTCATACAAATAAAGATGGAAACACAACATTCCAAATCTTTGGGACACAACAAAAGCATTCTTAACAGGGAGGTTCATAGCAATACAGGACCATTTTCAAGAAAAAGAAAAATCTCAAGTAAATAAATTTATCCTTAACCTGAGGAAACTAGCAAAAGAACAAAGTCCAAAGTTAGAAAGTAGGAAATAATAAAGATCAGGGTAGAAATAAATAGACTGGGAAAAAAAAAACTAATACAAAAGATCAATGAGGCTAAGAACTGCTTCTTTGTCTTTAAAAATTCAACAAGCTTCTAGTCAGAATCATCAAGAAGAAAAAGAGAGATGGCCCAAATAAATAAAATAAAAAATGATGGGGTGCCTGGGTGGCTCAGTCAGTTAAGTGTCTGACTTTGGCTCAGGCCACGATCTCCTGGTTCATGAGTTTGAGCCCCGCATCAGTCTCTGTCCTGACAACTCAGAGCCTGGAGCCTGCTGTGTATTCTGTGTTTCCCTCTTTCTCTGCCCCTCCTCACTTTGTGCACTCTCTCTGTCTCTCAATAATAAATAAACATTAAAATATTTAAATATAAATAAAATAAAGAATGAAAGAAGAGAAATTACACCCAATACCACAGGAATATAAAGGACCACGAGAATCCTATAAACAATTTCATGCCAACAAATTAGACAACCTAGAAGAAACGTGTAATTTTCTAGAAGCATATAATCTTCTGAGACTGAAATCATGAGGATTTAGAAAATCTCCACAAATCGATTAGCAGTAATGGAATTGAATCAGTAATCAGAAAAGTCACAACAAACAAAAGTCCACTTTCAGGTGGCTTCAGGGGTTAATTCTACTGTACTTTTAAAAAAGAGTTAATATTTACCCACCTCAAATTATCTCCAAAAGTTGAAAATGAAAGAACACTCTGAACTTATTTTATAGGGTCAGTGCTACCCTGATACCAAGACCAGGCAAAAAGAAAAGAAAGAAAAGAAAAGAAACAAGAAAAAGAAAATTGCAAACCAGTGTTACTAATAAACATAGATGCAAGAATCCTCGACAAAACATTAGTAAAGAAAATTTGACAATATATTAAAAGGATCATATACCATGACCAAGAGAGATTCAAGGATGATTTGACAACACAAATCAATCTACATGATAAACTCCATAAACAAAACAAAGGATAAAATTCTTATGATCATCTCAATAGCGGCAGAAAATGCATTTGAGAAAATTCAACTTCTGTTTATGATAAAAACCCTCAAAAAAGTGAATAGAGAAATACATCTCAACGGGGTAAAAGCCATATATGAAAAACCCACAGCTAACGTCATATTCAAAGGTGAAAAGCTGAAAGTTTCTTCCTCTTAAGTTTAGTAACAAGACAGGGAGGGGTACCTGGGTGGCTCAATCGGTTAAGCATCCGGCTTTGGCTCAGGTCATGATTTCATGCTTCATGGGTTTAAGCCCTTCATCGGGCTCTGTGCTGACAGCCAACTCAGAGCCTGGAGCCTGTCTTTGGATTCTGTGACTCCCTCTCTCTCTGAACCTCCCTTGCTTATACTGTCTCTAGCTCTCTCTCAAAATAAATAAAACATTAAAAAAAAAAAAAGACAGGGATGCTACTTTTATTCAACATAATATAAGAACAAGTCACAGATGCTCACTATTGTCACTTTTATTTAACATAGGATTGGAAGTCCATATAGTTAAGAATGAAATCTTGCTATTCATGACAACATGGATGGACCTAAAGTGTATTATGCTAAAAGAAATAAGTCAGAGAAAGAGAAATACCATCTGATTCACTTACATGTAGAATCTAAAATAAAAACAAAACAAGTTTTTAAGAAAGCACAAAAACCAGAAACAGACTCATAGATAAAGAAAACAATCTAAAAATTTAATGGTTGTCAAAGGGGAATTGGGTGTGGATAGATAAAATAGGTGAAGGAAATGAAGAGGAATAAATTTCCAGTTATAAAATAAATAAGTCACAGAGATATATATACAACATAGGGAGTATAAAAAGTCAATAATACTTGAATAATTTTGTATCGTGAAATAAGGTAAGTAAAACTATTGAGGTGATCATTTCATAATGAAAAAAAATGTTAAATCACTATATTGTATACATGAAACTAACGTAATATTGTGTGTTAAGTATAATTCAATAAAATATAAGTTAGAAATCCATACTTTCTACTCAAATTTATTTACTTCCAATTTACACATTGATTAGTAATAGAGCAAAAATTTGTGCTCACATTCACTCCACTATATTATTCATTGATTATTCAAACAATTTGTGCGCTAATGAGCTACACCAATCATTTGCCTGGTGCTGGGTATATAAAGACAGTAAAATTTGTTTTTATTTTTTAGGGCTCTGTAGTCTTTTTTGAAAAGACAACATCAAACATGCAACTTTCAATGGAATCAACTTTATTTATTTATTTATTTTTTTAAATGTTTTTTTTTATTTATTTATTTCTAGGAGAGAGAGAGACAGACAGCGTGAACAGGGGAGGGTCAGAGAGAGAGAGGGAGTCACAGACTGAAACAGGCTCCAGGCTCCGAGCTGGCAGTCAGCACAGAGCCCGACGCGGGGCTCGAACCCACGAACCGCGAGATCATGACCTAAGCGAAAATCGGACGCTTAACCGACTAAGCCACCCAGGCGCCCCGTCAATGGAATCAACTTTAAAAGTTACAAAGAAAATGGAACTGAAGTTAAAAGGATAAAATAACCACATGAAATGTTTCAAACCTGCTTGGAAGAGACAACATTTGAATTGAATCTTAAAAGATGAGTGAGTGTTTGTAAGAGTAGGTGAATTTAAGAAAGGATCTTCCAGAAGAGAGAGTATGCTTATTGTTATGGTAGGCCTATCGTGCTTAGAAAATGGTGATGACTTCAGCAAAACGATTTAAGAGGCGTGTTGGTGGCTTGGAGGAAGTGGACAAAAATTTACATGGAGTTGGCAAAGGAACACTAGGCTAGAACTATGGTAGAAGAATCTTCAGATCTAAAATAAGAAATTTGAGTCTAATTCTATTAACAATAGGAGGCAAGAGAGGTTTTTAAGTTAGTGAATGACATGATTAGATCTAATTATTAGAAAATAACTAATGTCATTCAACATTACCAGCTTGGGCAAGGGTTTCTGAGTCAAAAAGCTGGGTGTTTTTTTTTTAACTTTTTTTTTTTTACATTTGTTTATTTTTATGAAACAGAGAAAGACAGAGCACAAGTGGGGGAGGGGCAGAGAGAGAAAGAGACACAGAATCTGAAGCAGGCTCCAGGCTCTGAGCTGTCAGCAGAGAGCCCGACATGGGCTTTGAACTCACAAACTGTGAGATCATCATCTGAGCCAAAGTTGGATGCTTAAGTGACTGAGCCAGCCAGGTACCCCACCAAAAAGCTGTTCTAAGCGCCTAGGGAAAAATTATAAAATTTAGAATTAGCCCAACAAGATGGAGCAGAGGACTGGATTTAAGGTATTTCTGCTACAGATCCCACAATAAAAAGAGTGTTAAGGCTTTAAAATGTTTTTAGAAGGAAACATAAAGTAAAATAATATGTGAATTTTATACCAAGATCTTTCAATTGAATTTTAGCTTTTACCAAAGAAGCATATATTGAATAGTCTCAACGTTTGGTCTGCCAAGTTATTTTTACATGATAAGAGTATTCAAGAAAGAAGAATTTTTTCTTTCCAAAAAGTGCTGATGTCTACTTTATCATCTCCCCAAATACCTCCAACATGACTCAGTAGGTATAGACATGTCCAGATTTTTTACAGCCATTGGTGCTTTTTAAATTTCTTTTAAATTTTGTATTTATTTCTGAGAGAGAGAGACAACGTGAGCAGGGGATGGTCAGAGAGAGAGGGAGATATAGAATCTGAAATAGGCTCCAGGCTCTGAGCTAGATTTCAGCACAGAGCCTGACATGGGGCTCGAACCCACGAACTGTGAGATCATGATCTGAGCCAAAGTCTGTCGCTTAACAGACTGAGCCACCCAGGCACCCCACCATTGGTGCTTTTGATATAAGACAAAAACAGTTCAAGACAGAAGTGTCTGTTCCCATAGCGATCGCCAAAGTCAAGGCTTAGAGCATAAATTGCAGTTATTTTCCTGGGTTTTAATATAAAGTGTTCATGAATATGATAATAAAAAAGAAAAACTAGTTCTCTGGTAAACCACATTTATAGCTTCCTGGACTGCAAAGTTCACAGCAAGTGTCTTTCTCTTTTGAGGTCAGTGCATTTCTTGAGAACCAGAAGTGTGCAAGGCAGAGGTCTGTGGAAGACAGGAAGGAGTGTAAGAGAGTATCTGAAGTGTCTTACTCCTGGGGCTCATGGCTCTGTAGAGTACATGGATCTTTGAGCCTACAGGCTGGCTACTAAGGCCTTCCAACTCTCTGAAATTATGGGAACAACCATGGGGGATATATGGATTTTTCTGGGGAAAGTGTTCATTGCTTTCATCAGATTTTCCATCTTTAAAGAGCTGACATTTGAAGATAAGACTGGACCCAAACAATGACAATACAGATCAGTTTATGATAAGAAATAAAATAATAAGATTTTGCTACGTTAAAGGACTTAATTAGTTTGTCTCAATGGACTTGGAGTGATCTCTTTAGTTATGTATACTTATAAAGTTTGTTTAAATAGCCATACAACTTTGGGCACGTTTGCCTCTCAGAGCCTCAGATTTTTCCATTACTACCTCCTAGGTTTGCTGTGATAATTTATACAGAACAGTTTGCACAATCCTTGGGAAATGTTTTAATTACATATTTATGACAAACACGGATATGACATTTGTTATGCATGTGTATGCATAGTAGCTATAAATACAAACCTTAAGCTTAGTAAATTGTTCAGGATTAGTCATATTTTATTTATGATCATCTCTTGGAAGCTGAAGAAAGAAGATCAAGTAGCAGGAATGTTTATGTTTTGCAAGTACTGTTTTTAAGAAGGCAAGCACTAGGTTCTGGTGTTAACCACCTATTGTCAAGGCTTGCATGAAGAAGAATTTGAGTAAATGACAATCCCTAGTTGTGGCAACCTTTAGAGTGAATGAGTCAAAGTGACGATTTTTAGAAGGGTGTACAACCAGTAAAGATCAGGCCCCACTTTTGGTGGCAAGGATTGTAAGAACATTCTATAAGAAAATTGAATTCTGGTCAAACCCACACTGATGTTTTTCATATCCTTCTTGTTGAGTGATCCTGGGAGACTTAATTTGATTCTTCAACTTCTCCCAACACAAGTAACTGAACCATGGGGCAGGTGGAGCCCTGTGTCGGCAAGCTATAATCAGAGGGTTTAGTCACTGCATGGCCTCCTTCACCAGCACACAATCTGATTAAGGAACGCAGTCTGCAAAAGGGCCTTGTTATAGGACACAGGCAAATCCTTTGTCCACTGATCTCCAATGATCAGGCCTCTAACTCAAAAGTTTGAGTGCTGAAGACTCAATTTAATTGGATGACCGCGTTGGGTACCCTTTCTTTCCCCCAGTCTCCCTCATCCCTCCATTATTTCCCTGGTTAGCTTACAGGTTACCTGGAATACTTAATGATGCTTTTATTTGATTCCTTTGTGCTGATGTATGTATATTTTCTCAGACAGCCTTTTCCTCTGACAGAAACCAAAGCAAAACAACTTACCCACCAGACAAAGTGATTACTAAGTTGGAGATCTCGTTGGAAGATATCAGCCAGGCGTGAAGCAGAAACACATTTTTCTCCATGCTTTTTCATACTAGTATTCATAAAGTCACATGTAAGTTGGATGGTGTGTGGTTAGAGCACTGAGTTTGGAGGGAATGCGTGCTGGAAGGGAAAGAGCAATGGGCTGTGCCACCAGCAGACAGGGGCTGAGAGCCTGGCTCTGGGTTACTTGCTGTATCATGGTGGACAATTTATTCCTTAGAAATGTCCTCTCTGTGAAATGTGAATGATAACGCCTAACAGGGCAATTTTAAGGGTGAAAGGTAAAATGGGTAAAGTGCTTGGCAACAGTGAACACAAGTACATTGAACGTATTTTGTTGTTTTGCTCATGTTCAGTTCGTGTTCTGCCTTAATGAAACTCTATATCCAGTACTTTATTTTTATGTGTGCAGCACACTGGTGTGAAGCATTTGCTATGCACTGGGAAACAAGGGAGTAAAGCAGAATTCCCACATTCAAAGACATAGCAGTCTAATTGTTTGGGGGTGTCTGTGTACATGTTCAAAGAGTAGAGCATAATGATTTCTTGCCTTGTTGAAAATTTTATCTAAACAAAGTGAAACCAGTGAGTTGGTATTTTCACTGTGCCTGTAGGTCACAAAATTACAGATAGCTCATAGTTAGGAATGGAGGTTATGGGGATTCTATGAGCTGAATATTGAACTCTGAACTATCCCAGGGGCACAAAAGTGATGAGCTGTGTTTGTGTGGTTAGTTTCCTCATGGTATTCTCCTTCACTCTTTCAACAATAACTTAAAATTTGTCACCTTGGATTCTATCTGAAGTCAAGCTGACTTGAATTTTAGACCTGGGGTCTCCCTTTTCACTTATTTCTTTTCAAAATACCAAGTTTCCCCCAAAGATTTACAAGTTTTTAAAAAGATATAATCAGCGTTTTTGTGATAGGTTTCCTGCCAGAACACAGGTGTCTGACCCAAAATGGGAAAGGAAAAGACTCATATCAATATCATCGTCATGGACACATAGATTCGGACAAGTCTACCATCACTGGTCATCTGATCTACAAATGTGATCGACAAAAGAACTCTCGAAAAATTTAAGAAGGAGGCTTCCGAGATAGGAAAGAGCCCTCTGAGGTAGGCCTGGGTCCTGGATAAACTGAAAGCTCAACGTGAACATGGTATCACCATTGATATCTCTCTGTGGGAATTCAAGATCAGCAAGTGTTATGTGACCATCATCGTTTTCCAGGACACAGACACTTCATCAAAAATGTTATTGCTACACATCTCAGGCTGACTGGGCCATCCTGATTGTTGCTGCTGGTGTAGGTGAATTTGAAGCAGGCATCTCTAAGAATGGGCAGACCTGTGAGCACATCCTTCTGGCTCACACTGGGCATGAAACAAATCAATGTTGGTGTTCACAAAGTGGATTCCACCGAGCCACCTTCCAGTCAGAAGAGATATGAGGAAATCATCAAGGAAGTCAGCACCTACATTAAAAAAAAAATAGCTACAATCCCAACATGGTGGCATTTGTGCCAATTTCTGGCTGAAAAAGTGACAATAAGCTGGAGAGAAGTACTGACATGCCTTGGTTTGGAGGATGGAATGTCACGTATAAATATGGCAATGCCAGTGGAACCACACTCCTTGAAACTCTATTGCATTATGCAACCAACTCATCCAACTGACAAGCCCTTGCTTCTCTCCTCTAGGACATCTACAAAATTGGTGGCATTGGTACCATGCTGGGAGCCGCACCGGCCTCTCTGGATGGCAATCACAGCAAGGAAATGGCAGTGTTTGCACAGCTCCTGCCATGAGAAATGAAAACTGGTATCTCCTTCTGCTATTATTGGCTCATGTTGAAATGAGGCTGCTGGTAGTGACCAGGCCTCACAATATTCCAGATCAGACCAGTGTTCTGAACACAGATACCTCATAAGTAAAAGCATATTCCTGCCTTTACAAAAGAGATTTTAGATGAAGGCTCTGTGGGCGATTGTCAAAAGGCTCTTCCTATGGGCCTTGCAGACCCAAGACTTAGATAATAAAGGGGGTTAAGAACACAAGAGTTACAATTGAGCCTGGCCCCAAGACAAAGAGCCTATTTTGGGGTTAAGGGCAGAACACAGTTACTACATATATCCTTGCTACATGGTGAAGCATAGCAGTCCCTTCCTCAAGGCCTGCATTCCACAAGCACACTCCCTTAGACTGGTAGCTAGGATGAGGATGGATAAGAGTAGCTAATACATAAACCCAGGTGCAAAGACTGACACATTTAGGGCCCCCATGTTAGTTTCCACAAATAAACCAATTCAGAAACATTTATCCTCTTGAGAGCCAGACAGAATAACTCCTAGCTTATTTATATACAATTTAACTTGTATGTTATCCTGTTTTTCACTAAGAACATTCTGTTATTTCCTTGGTCGGAATAATTCTGCAATTGATATCATAAAAGGCCTCCCACTGTAAGAAATTCCTTTCTCTGACTTCGTGTTGTTGCTGAACCTTTAAATAAAGGACAGAAATGCCTGCCTGATTAGCAGAAAGAATCTTGGGGCTCTCTCACTCTCTCTCTCTCGCTGACACCGTCCATCCTTCAGGGACTCCTGGACCTGTCGGAACCGGCCTCCGACAATACCGTCCCTGTTGGTGAAATGGAAACTGGTGTTCTTAAACTGAGCTTGGTGGTCCCCTTTGTGCAAGTCAGTGTTATAACCAAAGTAGAGCCTGTTGAAATGTACTGTGAAGCTTTGAGTGAGACTCTTCCTGGGAACAACGCAGGCTTCAGTGTCAGTAACACATCTGTCAAAGATGTCGTCATGGCAAAGTGGCTGGTGCCAGCAAGCAGCTGGCTTCAAAGCTCAGGTGATTATCCTGAACCACCCAGCAAATCAGTGCTGGATATGCACCTGTGTTACGTTTTGCATTGTCACCCAGCTCACCTTGTTTGGAAGCTGACTGAGCTCAAGGAGAAGTTTGCCATCGTTGGTATGGTGCTTGGCAAGCCTGTGCCTGTTGAGAGCTCCTCTGACTATGCTCTGGGCAAATTTGCTGTTTGTGACATGAGATAGATGGCTTTTGGGGTGTCATCCAAGCAGTGGACAAGAAGGCAGCTGGAGCCAGCAAAGTCACCAAGTCTGCCCAGAAAGCTAAGTGAGCAAAGTCACCACCACCTGCCACCCCGGTCTTAGTCAGTGGTGGGAGAACAGATTCAGAACTCTTTGTGCCAATTGCCCATTTAAGTTTAATAGTAAAAGACTGGTTAATGATAGCAATGCATCGTAAAACCTTCAGAAGGAAAGGAGAACGTTTTGGGGACCCATTAGTTTGTGTGTGTGTGTGTGTGTGTGTGTGTGACAGTTTTAAGTTATTAGTTTTTCAAATCAGCACTTTTTAATGGAAACAACTTGACCCAAAGTCTGCCACAGAATTTTGAGACCCATTAAAACAAAAGTTTAATGAGGGAAAAAATTTAAAAAAATAAGATATAATCAAATTTTTCTCTGCATCACTCTTTTGCCTTTTTTTCTCCCCAATTTCCAAGTAGCTTTTTGACACCCACTTTATAAGATAAGGTTTGGAGGATGGAAAACAGAGGAGATGGGAAATGAAATCACTGGTCTACAGTCCTGTTATTTAGGCATGGAAATTATTTGTTCAGTGATTTTGCCACAGTCATAAAACAGTTTTTGTGTTCTCTTGGTTTCTTCATGTGTTTTGAAAGAGAACAGTGCACTTAAAACCTTCTCTTAAATCTTGGGAATTAAGTGTATATTTGGGGTGGGTGGAAAAGAGGCATTGTTGAAAGAAAAAAAGTTTTAAGCACAACTTGGAAGACATGTTACACAGAAAAATAAGAAAATGAATCAAAAATTTAACTTTAGAATTGAAAGGGATTTTAGAGCTTATCTTGTGTAACTTCCATGTGTACAGCTGAATGGCCTGAGTTTAAATGTCTTGCCCATAGGCAAGGTCACACAAAGTGAGATGTCCTGACTTCTAGAATAGGGCTTTGCTCTCCTCTATTCTTCTGGGATTACATTGCAGTATGGTCTACTAAATATTGTCCTGATGATGTTACTGCTTGTGAGGACAGGTTCTTTGTACAAACAAAGTTTAAGTAATACTTGATACAGAAATCCTAGTGCCTTGTTGTAACTGTTTAATGATGATGCCTTTGCTTTCTTTAGACTAGTGAAATGAATACACATTTCTAGCTCCATTTATTTTGCAGTTTTCTAAGTTTATTTATTTTGAGAGAGAGTGTGTGTGCATGAGCAGAGGGTAGAAAGCAGAGAGAGTCAGAGACACAAAGAGAGAGACAGAGAATGAGAGAGAGAGACAGAGAATCCCAATCAGGCTCCACGTTGTCAGCGCAGAGCCCCATGTGGGGATCGAACCCACACACCATGAGATCATGACCTGAGCCAAAGTCAAGAGTCAGACACTTAACTGACTGAGCCACCCAGGCAATCCTCTAGCTCCATTTCATAAAAGGTCTCCTTGAGGGAACGAAATCCTGTTTTTCTGGAAGAGCTCATCCACCTCCCATGGGTAAATAATTCGCTTCTTCACAAATTTTGTTTACTCACAATCTGTAAACAGAATAAATCTTGTTTTGTGTAATTGCTGTTCCCACAAAATTAGACAGACTTCACTTGAATGAACAGTGGTAGACTGTTGCTAACGTGGGTATCAGTTCCGCACAGTGTCACAGAAAGGAAGAAAAGGTTGGCTAAACATATTCGATTTATGGCTAAGTGACTGTTATTATTTAATTGTGGTTAGTCTGAATACTTCCATAGTGATGTAAACCTAGTGGTC
The DNA here is from genome assembly GCA_017311185.1 of Proteles cristata cristata. Lineage (NCBI taxonomy): Eukaryota > Metazoa > Chordata > Mammalia > Carnivora > Hyaenidae > Proteles > Proteles cristata. The sequence continues at coordinate 215,680 of JAESUZ010003871.1, forward strand.
ACTATGATGGTTTAAAAATCAAGCAACCCATTTCATAGTTTATAGGTGAATGTTTCTGAGTTTTAAAAAAGTTTATCAGATAGAAAAATTTGCATGGATTCCGCCATTATATTCACCAAAGCCATATTCTTTCTCCCTATACTTTGTTACCTTCCTCAGCATTTGATCATTAACTTCTCCAGAGACTGAATTTCAAAGTAAATCATACAAAAGTAAGTTTTGAAAGAAACTAGTCAAGACCTAGATTTTGCTGTTTGTCAAACAAAATTTTCTTTTTACTATAGTTGATGTCAGTTAGATTAGTGATTTTATTTTTAAAATATATTTATTATTCAATCTGTTTGGATTCATTCTTTGTTGGGGGGGTTTCTTTTCTTTTTACTCTCTTTCTCTTCCTTTCTTCCTTTTTCTTTCTTTCTTTCTTTCTTTCTTTCTTTCTTTCTTTCTTTCTTTCTTTCTTTCCTTTCCTTCCTTTCCTTCTTTCCTTCCTTCCTTCCTTCCTTCCTTCCTTCCTTCCTTCCTTCCTTCCTTCCTTCCTTCCTTCCTTCCCTTCCTTCTTTCTCTTTCTTTCTTTCTTTCTTTCTTTCTTTCTTTCTTTCTTTCTTTCTTTCTTTCTTTTTCTTTCTTCCTATCATCCCTCTCTCTCTCCCTTCCTTCCTTCCTTCCTTCCTTTCCACCTTCCTTTTATTCAAATACAATATACCTGAAGAAGAACTTTGGTGAAAGAAAATTGGTGACCATTTATACCCACTTGCTCCACTCTGGAGAATTTTCTCACGTCATCATCCATGCCCTAACCAAAAGCTGCTGATTAAAGGAAATTTCCAACTGTATGTAAAATTTTGGGAATATTGCAACATACTAATGGGTCTTCTATAGATTTGAAGCATCAGCTCTTTATTAAGACCAATTTATTAAAGTTTTTCTCTTAGGTGATATCCATGAAAGCATATCTGCTTTTAATGATATTACCAATATATACAATATATACAAGGTACAGCTATATCAGATCATCACACTGCACATAAGGAACACAAAACACACAACTCATTTTCATCTTCTCCAGGCCTCAGTTTCCTCATCTGTAAAGGAATGTGAGAGGGTGGAATGATTTCTTTCTTTTTTTTTTTTTTTTTAAATTTTGAGATTTATTTTGAGAGAGAGAGAGAGAGCATGAGCAGGGGAGAGAGAGAGAGAGAGAGAGAGAGAGAGAGAGAGAGAGAGAGAGAGAGAATCCCAAGCAGGCTCCATGCCACCAGCACAGAGCCCAATGTGGGGCTTGAGCTCACAAACTGTGAGATCATGACCTGAGCCAAAATCAAGAGTCAGGTGCTTACCTCACTAAGCGACCCAGGTGCCCCAGGTGGAATGATTTTAGGCGATTTCCTGCACAAACTTTTTATGAACCTATTCTTAACACATGAACTTTCTGGCAATCCTGACCATGAAGAACACTGTTACCAGATTATTTTTAAGTGTAATACTTTTTTGTGGTTTAGAATTTAAATCTAAAAATGTGGATGATGTACATTCAGAACGATTTAGGTTAACTTAGACAATTATGGATGGATCTGCCATTTCCTATTTTAAATCCTTACCCAGGCAATATACTGTGTATTGTTTATTTCTTGAAATTCCTTAATCATTAAAGATCATAAGAGTATTAGAATATTCTTATAATACTACTCTTCACATTTAAAAACTTTGATTATGATTAGCCTTGTTCTTCTCTTTTAAGATTAAAAGGTCTTAGTCTTTTAATGCTTATTTATTTTTGAGAGAGAGAGACAGAGACAGAGAGACAGAGTGTAAGCAGAGTCGGGGTGGGGGTTAGAGAGAAGAGGGAGACACAGAATCTGAAGAATGCTTCAGGTTGTCCGCACAGAGCCCAACACGGGGCTCGAACTCACAAACTGCAAGATCATGACCCATGACCTGAGCCGAAGTCGGATGCTTAACCTACTGAGCCACCCAGGCGCCCCTAAACGGTCTTATTATTTTTTTAATGCCCTTACTATGCTGCACCCTTGCCATCCCATATAAGTACATTCTGGGGTGTTTCCATGGCCCTCCTCCAGCTTCATAATGGCCTCTTTTATGGACGTGCAAGAAATAATTAGACTAATTTCTAGGCCTGGGGATGAGTCTGTGTATTTTGAATTTTATGACGATAACGTGTTTGATGGGCCTCCTATCCTTTTTTTTTTTTTTTTTAGCAGCAGATGTAGTACATTGGGGTGTTGGAGAGCTTAGGAGAAAAGCATCACATAGAAAAATCACCGAAACTAAAGCAGCAGCAATATTAAAACAAATAGAATTCAATCGCTCTGTAGTTACTGTTTTACAACTGAGAAATCCTTTCATTTAGAAAATGAAGAGGAAAGTGAGGACATAAAGGGTATCATGTGTACAAAACAAGGGGAATTTCCTTACTGCTGATCAGCTGCCTTGGAGTTTCCCCAACACCACGCCTTCCTTGTCAACTACCCCCTGACACTGACTAGCCTCTGTGTTTACATCTCCGTTTAAATACCAAGAGTTTCCAGCCTCTACTTTTTTTTTTCTTCTTATCAGTGAAAATTCTAAGCAGAGGTTGTCACAGCTGTTTGGATGCTTAGTTATCTAAGCTCTTCTAAAACCCATGAAGGCGGAATTTGTTTCTTTCTTTCTGCTTTCTTCTTTGTATTCTTAATCCTCACAAAGTGCCTGGCATGCAGCAGGAACTCAGGGCTGATCTAGTAACTATTTGTAGCAAGAAGTACTTTGCGCCCCGAACACTAACCGCCAATGACGTCTTTACTGTCCAGTTTCTTGGTAAACTCACATGCTAAAAATAGGTTCATAAAAAGTTTGAGCGGGAAATAATCTTAGGAACCATTCCATTCTCTTAGCTCTTTTACAGATGAGGAAACTGAGGCCTGGGAGAAGATAAAAATGAGTTCTCTAGGGGCTCCTGGGTAGCTCGGTCAGTTAAGCGATGACTTCGGCTCAGGTCATGATCTCACAGTTCGTGGGTTCGAGCCCCGTGTCCAGCTCTGTGCTGATAGCTCGGAGCCTGAAGCCCGATTCTGTTTCTGTCTCTCTCTCTCTCTCTTCCCTGCTCTTTCTATGTCTTTCAAAAATAATTTAAAAAATTTTTTTAATTAAAAATAAAAAGTTGAAAAAAGAAAATGAGTTGTTTATTTTGTGTTTCTGATCTATACGTTTAAAACAACAACAAAAAAATAGCGTTTACTTATTTTTGAGAGAGACAGAGCGTGAGTGGCAGAGGGGCAGAGAGAGAGGGAGGCAGAATTTGAAGCAGGCTCCAGGCTCTGAGCTGTCAGCACAGAGCCCAATGCAGGGCTTGAATCCACCAACCGTGAGATCCTGACCTGAGCCTAAGTCAGATGTTCAACTAACTGAGCCACCAAGGCATTCCTGATTTGTACATTTTAAAATAGCATAAGCAGTAATATTAACATATTACAAATTATATTAACAACAGAGTCAGATGATATAATTTCTCACATTTTCCCCAGCTTTAATGAGACATAATTGACAAATAAAACTCTTTTTTACATAAGGTGTACAATTTGATGATTCGATATAGCTATGCATTGTGAAATGATGACCACAACCAAGCTCATTAACACATCCATCGTCTCATATCATTGAGCACCAACCGTATGGCCACTTACAAAGCAGAACATTTTGCCTTTTAATAGCTTTGTTGTGATATCCCTTGGGTTGTTTCTGAGTGCTCAGGGTTGGGATGGCTCACAGATGGGAGTTATGATACAGTAGCCAGGGACTGTGGTGATAGGGATGGAAGAGCTACACAGAGAGCCTTGAGCAACATGGCCAGTAGGAGCAGAGGTCCTTGCCTTCAAGATTATCCAAAATGAGGTGGATCCAAGGGGAGAACTAGCCTGGAGAAAGCGAAAAGGTAGATCCTTGCAGGCTTGAGGTGGGGTGACAGTCTCTCCTTTTCTCTTCTGATCTGATATTTGAAAGTAAGATGGAATCCAGAGAATACCAGAATATCTAAAAAACCCAGCCAGACACAGTCTTGGTATGTTGTTTGTTCTGTCCATGGGAGTCTCATTTGTATATATACATATGCAGAAATATATTCTGGGCTGGTTTTTGAATATTCTTTCTGATCTCACTGTTGGGATTAGAGATAGAAATATTAGGGGGAAGATAAATTGAATTAAAATTCCCAAATTCTTGGGAGAAGTGAATATGTAACATGTTGAAAGCAGATATTCAAATAAGATTCTAAAATATCTTCACTAGAACTTTGAAAACAAAACAAAACCCCCAAGCCCCCCAATCCTGTTCCTAAAAGACTCTTTTGAAGCAGGTGTTTTGTCAAATATTAAATCTATAACTAAATATTTCAGGGGTATGAAGATGCAGAAAACAGATATGTTCTGAGAATTTTTTTTAAATTGGATTCTGTCACAGCTCATTTTTTTGCTTTTGGCTATCATTTTATTCAGCAAATATATTCCAGAGTAACATAAAATATGTCCAGTTAGTTCATGAGTTTCTTGAAACAGTTGGTGTCTAAATAACTTAACTCTTGGCAGAAGTAACTTCCTGTTTTAAAAGAAAATAAGTTAAAAGGTCTTATAAGGAAGGCTCATAAGTCTTCTTGGAAATCAACTGTTTCTTACAAAACATTTTGATGTGTTTAGTACAGATGAATTAGGAACATATGGGTCACATTTTCCTTAAAATGCACATGGTTTTTAAAAATTAAAGGGTAATGTTCTTGGCAAAATAGGTTTTGCCAAACCCAAACTGCTTAAAAAATTGTTCAAGATGTGCAGCAAGGCCAAAGGGCCCCAGGCTTCCACAGTCCTAATAATAGAATCAATCAGGAAAACCAGAATGAAGTCACTAAACTCATTTTAACAATCTCTTGAAAAAAACCAACAAAAATAAATCTCAATGTAGTAACAATCACAAGCAATTAGAATATAATAACTTTTATGCTCATACTGAATAAAACCCCAAGCTGGTAGTTAAAATCGTGCTAGGAATTCTGGAAAGTTGGCAGTGTACTTCGCTTGACTGAAATAATTGATTACATCTATAAAAATGGCGAAGAGACTAGAAGGGATTGCACAGATAAAGTACTTACCAGAAACGATTTAAGAATTTTACTGTGGTTGCTTAAGGAATAGAGGTTTATGTGATTGTTTAAAACCCACACATTCTTTAGTAAAAAGATGTATGCAGAGGCAATGACCACAAAAATTTCATTAACCTGGTATTGAGTACTACTTGTCTTATCTGGAAGAGAGTCTATTAAATCGCTTAGTGAATGTTCCCAGGGATGATGAGATGAAACAGTCCAGGACATCAGACCTGAGGCTGTATATGTATATGGCCAGAATCAATTTGGTGTAATGTCAACTGTCAGCAAACAAATCTAAAAGGAATCCAAGTCTCTGCACGTCAATATTGGCTTCTCAAAACTACTGATTTTGACATGCTACCTTGGTCTCTCATGCACAGTAGGAATCTGTTAGAAATGTGTCAGTTGGATTTGGTTTCTTTGCATGAAAATACCTTCTTATTCTTTTTCAAGGTCTTCATTTTCTCTTCAAGATCTGCCTCTGGGAATTATGAGTAAACCCTGAGGGTTTTTCCTCTGCTGGTTGACTCATTGATGTTTTAAGGAAAAAAAATACTGCAAGACCTTAAAATAATAGTAAAAAAAAATATTACTGTTCTCTAATTCAGACTTAATATAATCACCTCCAGCTAAAGGCAGAAACATTATGTTTACAAGTTGGGCCAGTTGAGCCAATAGTAGAAAGGTTCTGGAATCCTTCCAATTTCCTCTTCTCTGCTCGAGATGCATGGCATTGTCTCCTGCTGAGAAGAATTCTAATTACTAGCCACTTGGGAACAGGGCAGGTCATATCAGCAGACTTTTGCATGGGACGTAGAGTTCACAGAGACACAAAGTGCTCATAGAAATAACATCAGTGTTAGTCTTTTTTTGTTCCGTCAGCTCTCTAGGAAACTATGTTTTGAAAGAGGACAGGGATGATGCATTTTAAGTTGCAGAAGAGGATTTGGGAGGGTGAATAGGTTGAGCCATAGGGGTTAAGATTATGAGCATTACTGTGTGTATGCAGGGCGGCAGGTGTTACAGTGACTTTCATCTAGATCTAATTGTGTAAGTGTGAGTGTCAGTGTGTGTGTGTGTGTGTGTGAAAGAGAGAGACAGAGAGAGACAGAGAGAGAGATGGGGCAGGGTGAGAGGGAATTTGGCTTTATCAGAATTACTGGGTGATGGCTGGGAAAAGATGATCTCTAAGGACACTAAAAAGATATATATCAAGGCTATGGATTCATTACTAAAAAGTGATTTAAGAGGAGTGATCTAGTTCAGTTGATTAAGATTTCTAAAGAGAATGAACCTTCAAATGTCAAAGAGAAAATATTTTAATTAGAATTTTCCAGAAGTCCCTCTCAGTGACATTGACACAAGCTTTTCATTTACTACCTATCCTTCCTACACTACTGCATCTGACTCTAGCCTACTCTATCTTATTCAGTTTAAATCTTGCCCATAACTCCCTAAAATGATTTCATTTTTACCAATGTGTCTTCATCTGCTGTTTGCAAGATATTTCTCTGTGAGGCTTCCCTTGATAATTCCAGCCCACTGGTGTCTCCTTCAGTTGTCTAAGCTCCCAATACTTTTATCATTTCTATGGTTTATTTGATGCATGCCAATATATTACATTAGTGGTTTAATTTGTCTCCTTGTCCTCAATTAGGTAAGAGAAGGTATGTTGTATATCTCTCTATATTTCTTACAGTGGCCAGCACCTGCATTAACAGTACTCAGTGAGTATTTGTTGAGTGAATTAATCAAGTTCATGCATAAAAATGTGCACATATACCTCTTGTAGGGAGGCACAAAAAATACAGAAGACTTTAAAACTTATGAACCAAGGTTTTGTTTTTATTTCTCTTGCCCTAGCAATATTTTGCTGAAATTCTTCATAATGAGTCTAGTCATATTGTTTCTTGATTCCTTAGGGAAGTTATGTCTTTCCAGTGAGTATGAATCCTTATCAACAGCTATCAACAGTACACGAGATACATAATAGTCTTTCTATTAATAGTCAAATCATCTACTAATAGTCAAATGATCTTGATTTCATTTTGAAGCCCAGTCTCAATATGGCAACAGACTTAATTGCAGTTAGCTTGGGATTTCCCTACATTCAGTTTTCCCTGGAGTCATATCTGACTCTGAAGACCTTAACTAATTCTATGGTGTGGGTGGAATTGGCCCTTGGCCATTAATTTAGGGGAGTCATAGCTGAGATATTGTTTTTGTCTACCCCCTCTCATTGGGTCTTGGGCTCTTTCTCCTAAGTCTGTGCTGTTTTTAGGGTTAAAGGTTTACTCTGCTGTTTCTTCTCATGCTAGGTCACAGAAATCTCCAAGAGGCAGATCCAGTCGCAACACTCTTTATTTGTTAGGGTTTCCATCTCTGGGATTTTGCCTCCCCTTTTGGGTCCTTCCCAAGGAAAAGGATCCTGGGATTCTTTTTGAAATGTCTTCTTTAACAATTCCCCTGAGGACTGTTTATTTTTATTTATTTTTGAAAGAGAGAGAGCACGTGCACATGAGCTAAGGAGGGGCAGAGAGAGAGGGAGGCAGGAAATCCCATGTAGGATATAAGTGCAGGGCTCAAACCCATGAACCATGAAATCATGACCTGAGCCAAGGTCAAGGGTCAGATGCTTAACCGACTGAGCACCCAGGTGCCCCTCAGAGTGGAATCCTATTCTCCTCAAATCTTTTGCTGTAATTATAACATTTCTTCCTGAATTTTGTAGCATTGGGCTCAAGCCTTTTTTTTTTTTTTTTTAATAGATCAGAGGCAGGAAACAACATGAGGAGCATATACTTAATGGTCTAAATTCTTGAGGAGGAGTAGAAATAAGGGTGGGTTAGACTAACAAACTATTATGAGAAAATGTTGATTAATGTCTCAAAAGTGTGGTTTTCCCATTACATTTAGGAAAAGGAAATAAAAGGTTCACTCAATCTGTTTCTACCCATGGAAAATCATGGAGCCAGAATACATGATCTCTCTTAGGGCACTTAAAGAAACTGAAGGAATCGTTGGCTTGAAAGGGAAGTCTATACTAAAGGTATTGTCATGACCCAGGTAGCAGAGTAGAGTAGAGCAATTTGATGACTGGTGGCAGATTAAGTGTTGTTAATGGGGCTATGGCTATTAGGACAACCAAGCTTAGGTAAGATGTGACCCTGACTTCCTTGGCCTCTTGGAGAATGGTAAGGATGTTTCTATAACCAGGATATTTATAAAGGTTTTATAAAGAAAAAGAAGTCCAATTAAAAGGAAGAAAGCTGACATATAAGACTATTGAGACTGTAACTGAGACCTTGTGTTTAGCAACTCATAACCATATTTCACCTGATCCTGGTGAGAAAAGTTTGGTATTCATTAAGAATTGTGTCTGTGTTAGGGAGCCTGGGTGACTCAGTCAGTTGAGTGCCTGGCTGTTGATTTGGGCTCAGGTTATGATCCCAGGGTCGTGCGACAGAGCTCAGGTCAGGCTCCACACCAAGCATGGAGCCTGCTAGGGTTGCACTCTCTCTCTCTCTCTCTCTCTCTCTCACTCTCTCTTCTTTCTCTCCCCCTCACCTTGGCTCACATATGAGCTTTCTGTCTCTCTAAAGAATAAAAAAATAATAAATAATTCTATCTGTGTTATACATAGCTTAGCAGGTTTCATAATAGTGTATGTGTGACATACAGACCCATACATTTGCTAGGTCCTACTGGTTAAACTGGATAGATTTGTTCGTGCACTGGAAAACAGTTTATGAACAATGTCTATATGCATGATAAACTTGTGTAGTGTTGGAGAAGAACCATGATGGGCAACATTTTTGTAGCCTTCACGGAACCAACATTTCAGAACCAGTCTCTATAACATTCTTTTGACTTTGCTCTATTAATTTCCTCTTTTTTAAGCCTCATTGGAAGATTTCAGTAGAGGTATCTGGACCCAAGTTTGGATATCTATTCATGATATTGGTGATTAGACAGGGAATACCCTGGCCTGGTGCCTAAATAGGAGATGCTTCTAATTGGGTGCTTTCTGGTATCCAGTCCAAAGGTATGAACCAACTGACAACACTGAATTCTGCCTGGATTGAGCCTCTTTTTCCATATGATAGAGACCCTTCTCTTCGACTAAATCTCTTGGACCTATTTTGTAAGATTGCTGGGGGGTTGAGATCATTTCTAAACTAGAAGGAGCTATATAAATATAATATATGGTTACATTTTAGTATAATGAAATAATATCTTTTCACAAGCAATAACTGCTAACTAAAATTATTTGTTTATTAAAAAATTTTAAAAAATGTTTTCTTTATTTCTGAGAGAGAGAGAGAGAGAGAGAGACAGCATGAGCAGGGGAGGGGCAGAGAGAGGGGGAGAGAGAGAGAGAGACAGCATGAGCAGGGGAGGGGCAGAGAGAGGGGGAGACACAGAATTTGAAGCAGGCTCCAGGCTCTGAGCTAGCTGTCAGCACAGAGATTGACACGGGGCTGGAACCCATGAACTGTGAGACCATGACCTGAGCCGAAGTCGGGCGCACAACCGACTAAGCTGCCTATGCGCCCCTAACTAAAATTATTTAAAGCAAGGTGACAGCTTCTTCTTTTTAAAATCACTTTTGTTTTTTTATGGCTTCTGATAGAATTAACCTCAGAATTATCTCAAACTTATGTGCTCAGAACTATTCAAAATATAAAAACATATGGTAGGATGTATGAGTCATGTCTATTAAGTTTACTATGTGGTATACCTAAGTTCTCCACTCAAATTACTACACATAATAATATTAAATCACATTATGATAGGAGGTCCCAGAGCAGTGACTCTGTAAATGGTGATGGAGAGGGATACTTCTGGAAATGTACTTCTGCAAATGGTGGTGGGAAGGAGATAAGCAAAGCAAAGATGTCCTGAATACTAAAAAGTTTCCCATTACTGGGCATTTGAGATGATGTAGATGAACTTGGTTGGATGCACAATAAGGACTGAAATAACAATGTTTCTTCCATTAAAAATATTAAAACATTGTAGTAGACTTGTTAAAATCATAAGCTTAGGTGTTTATGACTTCTTACCTTTCTCCAAACATACTTTTATGAAAAAAATCTTAAAATATGATATGGCCAAAATACTAACATTTCCTGATATCAACACTGTAATAAAGTTTCTAAACACTCCTAATTGATTGAATTACTGAAGTCTTTCATGGTTTTTGTTTGTTTGTTCCTTTGTTTCTTTTTTGCTAGCTTCACAGATGCCATGAATATGCCTGTCCTCTCCTTGTGTTTGGGCTAACCAATCTGCTAATGGGAAGGAATGAGAAATATGGCTCAGTTTTTGTTGTTTGTGTATATTTTAAGGTTTTCCTGGGATTCTCAAGAGGCAGAATGCCATCCCAGAAAGCGGACCCAGAGAAAGCTATGAGCTAAGGTAGGATTTAGGTTGAGAAAACTTTAGCAATGTGAAGCCCCAGTTGCTTAAGCTTATAATATTTGTTGCCTCTATTTAAATGGATAATGAGGTCAAGGACAAGTCAAAGATTCCTGCTACCCTCTAGTTCAAGTCTCCTCTGCTTGATATTAGTTAAACATCTTTTAGCTGCAAGAGAATAAAACCCAACTCCTGACTGAAGTAAAAATAAAGGTGTGGGGGTGGGGTTTGTTGGCAGGGTGTGGGGGCGGGGTTTGTTGTCACATGTCACCTTGGCGACAAGGCTAGTCCCTATTCAGCATGGCTGGATCCAAAGATGTGGGCAACATTAAAAGTATCAGTGGCTCTCTTTCCAGTGCATTTTTTTGTGTGGTCTCATTTTCTCCAACACGGTCTCCTTATAAAATGGCTACTCTCAGCTCATACCCTTTAAGCTTAGTCATGCCTAGCAGAAAAAGAAAATCTGTCATGACAGGTCCAGTGAAAGTTCTAGGGGTCATTTTGAGTCGAATGAGTTCATTCTGTGCTTCTCTCCAAATACCTGTGGACAAAGGGCTAGACTCTATTGGTTGGATCTGGGTCATGTTTTCACGTAGCTGGTGGGAAAAGAAAAGTAAGGATGGCGGTGGTGAGGGTTGGGAGGAGGGGGTTTAGATGCCCAGAACTGTGTGAACTCAGAGAAAAATCTAGGAACTATTATCAGGAGGAAGGACTGCTGAATTGTCAAGGATAAGAAATTCCCATTTGTGTGTGTTTGTAAATTACATGAAAAACATAACATTGTCCTTATGAATTGACCACTTTCACATTCCTATTAATAAAAATAAAATACCACAAAGAGACAAGAGATCAGAATCCAAGTGCCAATGCTATTCCTTAGAATCTCAGTTGCTACAAAACTGAAATCTGCTTCAAAAACCATAAAAAGCTATATTCATTCAAGCTACATATATAGAAGTGCTTTTAGTTGTTTCTCTGCTATTTTTGTATATCCCTATAATAAACTCAAGTAATCACGAGATAACGCCTCTCTCATGATTATCTGATACTTTACAGAATTTTAGAGGAGACATATAATGAATCCCAGAGCATTGAATTACTTCATACCTTGCAATATATTGCAAGGAAAAAAACCTTGCCTTCAAAATAGCCTTGTCTTATTCTGTGACTGAGACTTATAGTCACCTGGGTAAATTTGCCATTTACTGTTTTAACAGTATGTGAAATACATGTATAAGCATATAATATAGCGAATGAACTCAGAACAACATACTGTTGAATTTCAGCTATGTAGAGCATGTTGCATTTCTGTCAAATCTGGAAAATAGAGCCTTAGCTCTGGAAGAAAATATGTTTTGCTTGATTCTTTGTTGCAAGTATTTTATAAAGTAAAACTGATTGTGGCCCAGTCCCCATTCTGCTCCTGGTTAGCTGTCATCTTGAATTTAGTCACTTAATCTTCTTGAGCCTAGTTTCCTAATCTGGAAATTTAAGAAATTTAATTAGATACTCTGTAAGGCTGCCTTCAGCCCTAACATTTTATAATTCATGCAAGCTCTGAAAATGCCAAATAATAAAATACTTATTTCGGAAGTGAACTAGTTAAACTGCCAAGGGTGGTGGCGCATTTAAAGCAAGCAAACAAACAAACAAAAGGGGTCCCTAAGGGCCCTGGGTGGTTCAGTGGGTTTAAGTATCCAACTTGATTTTAGGCCAGGTTATGATCTCCTTGTTGGTGGGTTTCGACCCTGGGCAGATCCGAAGCTGGCAGCTGGGAACCTGCTTGGGATTCTCTCTCTCCCTCTCTCTCTGCCCCTTCCCCGCTCATGCTGTCTCCGTCTCTCTCCAACAAACAAACAAATAAACAAACTTAAAAAAAACCTGGGTCCCTACAACTCATATGGTTACTTGATTCTATCCCAACAATAGTGAACACACCCAGGGTCATTGTGTGGATACTTCTGTTGAAAGGTTTCGAGGCCCAGATGTTCCAGAAGCACCCGTGTGATTTTTAGGCAGGAAGTTTGATTCAATCTCTTTCCAAGGGAAAGGTGATCCCAGCTAGCCCAGGGCAGGATTAAGATGGGGAGCGCCTTGTGATCCACTTGAAACATTTCAAAAGCACAGGGCTGGTTTTTGCAATTCCATTTTATTGAACTGGCTGCTCTGTTGTGAGAGCTACTCGGTGGCACCTCAGATGTCAAAAGCTTTGCCTTCCTTCTCTGCCACCACCTTCCTCTCCCTCCAGGGATAAGACTGCAAATCTGCCCTCTCTCTTCTCTTTTTTCACAACGTAATGGACTCTACATGCTGTTATCCATGCACGGCCGTTTGAGAGCATTTCCCAACCGGGGCGGGGGGAGGGGAAAACAATAATAGGAATGGCTACAAAATATAATTAATTTTTCTGACTATTAACACAGGAGGAAAACGTCTAATGGGTTGCAGATTTCTTCCTATTTGAATAGCGTGACCGTGACCAATTCAAAAGGAAACCCTCAGCTGTCGCTGCATTTCTGTTGATCCCCTGCATCAGGGCAGAGCCTGGGTCTGGGTGATGATTGCCTGGTGTCCTACGCGTGGAAAGAGAAAGGATGTTCACCTGGGGAGGGCACACAGCGATCGGAAGAGAACAGAGTTCTCTAACCATGATTAAGAGTAAGGCAGCAAGACTCCACCGTCTTGCTAACTGTTAAATATTTTTGGCTGTCTGCCAGCATCCTTCACGATTTCTTTGAAGCTTTCTTTTACTTACTGGAGTAGAGTAATTATAGAGTACTTTTTCATCTTAACTCTCTCTCTCTCTCTGCCTCTCTCACAGACACACAGACACACAGACACACACAGACACAGACACACACACAGACACACACAGACACACACAGACACACACACAGACACACACACACACAGACACACACACACACACACACACACACTAGTACGTTTTGCTCCGACATGTGCTTACTAGAACCATCCTTCTGGAGGCCATCCTTAGATACGCTGCATATAGGAAAGCTCCGACGAGCAGGTGGCAAACACCAATTCCTTTGAGCCCCTCTGTTTCAGATTCTCTGTTTTTAAATGTTAACCTAATATATCTAAGGGAGTTTCATCCGTGATTGGGAGCCGATTACATTTTACAAAGAAACTTCCTCCCTCGCAATTAAAAATGGAATAAAACTTCCCTTATCTGGTCAGATAGGCAATTGTTAATTTTTGGCATTTATGGATTTATTTGATTATAAGATTTTTTATTTCTTTGGAAAGGTGAAAATTAAACATTTAAAAAGTTAAGTACAAAGCAATTTACTCCTCTGGACAAATATACATATTTGATATGTTATTTCTATCATAAGAAGTACTGGGAAGACTCTCTTTCAAAATATGGCCATGATCATGATTGCATTGATTATAATAATTTTATTTTTTTTAAAGCCCAACAATGCTGTTCCTTTTATCTCCTTTTTTCTCTCTCCAAACTGCTAAAATGATTGAAACCGTCACTGAGCCTATCACCACAATAAGAAAATCTTGAGAAACAAAAAGGTCCTTTCTTCTAGAGTATTGTGACTTCTGCATTAATATGCACTGTGTTGTTGTTTTTCTAATGTTTGGATTTAATTTAATCAGTAGTTTTTGTGGGGGAAGTAAAAAAAAGAGGAAAATAAGAACGTGATTGAAGACAAAGCACTAATGTGTAGAGGAGAATATGGTTTTTTTCTTATACAATTCTAAGTAAGCCATAGAACTTTTATTATACTTGACTCTTGATGATGTATAATAGGTTAATGTTGATCCCTAAACACATCATATGATAATGGTGACAAGTATGACTTTTGTCATTAGACAAGACAATCAGGTCCACATTATTTTTTTTAATGTTTTGTTTATTTCTAGAGAGAGAGAGAGAGAGAGAGAGAGAGAGAGACAGCGTAAGCACAGACTCTGAAACAGGCTCCAGGCTCTGAGCTGGCAGTCAGCACAGAGCCCGATGCGGGGCTTGAACCCACGAACCATGAGATCATGACCTAAGCGAAAGTTGGACGATTAACCGACTAAGCCACCCAGGCACCCCTCAGGTCCGCATTATTAATTGCTGCACTTGTTCCCAGAGGACACCCAAGTTCAGCGCATCTCAGGGCAGGACAAAGAGTGTCCCTAAGGACGTTACTCCTCTGAAGGAGAAGCCCCTGCTTTCTCTCCACCCCATGTGTATTCAGGTGTCTGGGAGACGGTCTGGCATTCTTACATAAATCAGTAAGTAAAGTGCACGGTCATCTCTGGTGGAAGGAAACTAGACTAAAAGAAAACCGGGCTGTAACTCTCAGGTTAAATAGGAAACAATTGCCTACTTTCTTAAGGGTCCCGAGGTACTTTAACGTGGCAACGTTTTAACAGAACAAGTTATACCTGTAGAAATTTGCTTAGAAAGGCAAGCTACTGCACATTTGGTCTGGAAATTGTAAGTAGTCCATTTTCCATTAGGAGGTAGAGGGATGCTATCGCAGGGGTTGGCTATAAGCACAGTGCCAAGATGCCTACTTTTGGCAGCTGGCTGGAAGTCAACCTGTTTTTTATTGATATGCTCATTAACAGCAACTTTCTCTGGCACCCAAGCCACTAAATTTGTGGTTTTCAAATTTCTAAGATGGTTGATTATGATCTCTATGGTGTCTTCCAGGTTGGTAGCATGGACTCTGGTGATGAGATGAGGAAGATGGTTGCATATTGGGGTCTGGGTTGCAGGGACAATGGATCCATGCCCTACTTACCTTCTTTAGGTACGAGAGCAGGACTTGCATGAAAATTCAAGCAGGTCTTAGCAGACACAACCCATCCCTGAATGATGGATGCAGTGGATGGAGTTAATGGGTTTGTACACTTTGTGTGGTTCTGACTCCACCGGGAAGACCATGAGAGTTCACAATAAGAAAAGTCAAGAAATGGAGGCACCTGGGTGGCTTAGTCGGTTAGGTGTCCAACTTCAGCTCAGGTCATGATCTCACAGTTTGTGGGCCTGAGCCTCACATCCGGCTTTGTGCTGACAGCTTGGAACCTGGAGCCTGTTTCGGGTTCTGTGTCTCCCTTTCTCTCTGCCCCTCCCCTGCTCACGCTCTATCTCTAGCTCAAAAATAAATAAAATTTAAAAATTTTTGAAAAAAAGAGAAGTCAAGAAATGAATATTGCTTTCATGTTTAACCTCCGTGAGAAAACCACCAAAAACCATATTTGGATTTATTTTATTTATTTATTTATTTATTTTTGCTGTAAAACAAAACAAAAAATAACTTTCCGTTGCCAACCTGGGGATGTGTTTATACTTAAAAATTATTTTGATTATATTTACCTGAAGTCAACAAAAGCATAGCATTAGCATTTTTAAGGGCAGATAAATAGCTTCAAAGGTGAAATTTTCTGTTAAAATATTTCTTAAAAGTTTTTACACGTTTTTATTTATTTCTGAGAGAGAAACACACACACACAGCATAAGCAGGGGAGGGTAAGAGAGAGAGTGAGATACAGAATCTGAAACAGGCTTCAGGCTCTAGCTAGTTGTCAGGACAGAGACTGATGCAGGGCTCAAATCCACGAACCTGAGATTATGACCTGAGCCGAAGTTGGGCGCTTAACCGAGTGAGCCACCCAGGCACCCCCTTTTGTTAACATTTTTTAAATGTTTTTATTTATTTCTGAGAGAGAGAGACACACACACGCAGTGTGAGCAGGGGAGGTCTCAGTTAAAATATTTCAATTAAAGTTTCAATTTTCATCATATTGGGTAAATTAAGAACTGTTTTGGTTGTAGCTATGTTGACACTTTCCACTGAAATCATATTAACAAAAAAAAAAAAAAAAACACCAGAAACACTAAATACCAAGGGAACTCACCTAATAAATAGACAGTGTAGACACAAATTCAGCTCTCTCTGATTTCCCCACCATACTATACACATGTGTGTAGATGTGTGTGTCCATATTGTTTGCTGCTGAAGTTGATTGGCTAAAATTTTATTTATTTCCATTTCTGCTTATGTATGATGTTGATTTATTACCTTCTTCTCTTGTGTTATCCTTTTGGTTTGGTATCACATTTGTGTTAGGCAACTAACAGTTTTGTGGATGATTTCATTCTTATTGGTTTTCTATCACATTCATTTTGACTTACACAATATGTATTACTTTATTCTTAGGTTTTTCGATTTTACATTATTATCTTTTTTTAGCCTTTGAATTGAAAATTGCTTTCCTCTTTTTCCTCAGTCTTCATTCTTATATTTTTTCTTTTTTAAATAAATATTTTTTGAAGGTATTAATTTATTTCTAGGTATTACTTTAGCTGTGTTTCATAGTAGTTTAAATAAGTACTTTCATTGTTTGGTTTCATTTGTTTCAAATTGGAAATATTTTATAATTACCATTGTTATTTTCTTTTCAAACTTAAGTGTTATGTAAATGTTTAAATTTCCAAATATAAAACTCTTTTCTCATTGCTGTATTTCATTTTATGTTTCTTTTTCAGATATGATCTCTGTGATACTGTTTTTCTAAATTTGTGTCTTATATTATGACCAACTGTATGGGTCAAACGTTCTGTAAATACTCCATGTGAATTTGATAATAATGTATATTTTTATGATTAGGTCAGAACTTAAGTTTAATATGTATGTATACATTTTTATTACAGATAAATTATGTATTATTAATATTTATGATTTTAGTCTTAATTTATTTATAACACCATCCTCTATATTCTTAACTTTCTTTCTCTGCTTCTGACAGAAATATACTAAAATATCCCACTCTGATTTTGTTGGTAGTTTTCCCCTCATAATTTTGTTGATTTTTGCTTTATGTTTTTCAAAGTCATGTTAAATGCATAAAACATGTAGCATTACTTATTTTGCATTAATATTTTCTTAACAATAAATTATACTTCAATGATTTTATAATTTAGTGATAAACAGTATTAGAATTACTAGTTATAGAGGCATCTGTGTGGCTTAGTTGGTTGACCATTTGACTCATGATCTCACAGTTCATGGGACCATACCTGGGGTCAGGCTCTGCACTGATGGCACGAAGCCTGCTTTGGATTCTCTCTCTCCCTGTCTCTCCCCCTTTCCCACTGTATTCTCTCTTTCTCTCTCAATGAATAAACTTGAAAAAAAAGAATTAGTAGAATAGTAAATTAGAATTAATTAAGATTTTCCTGCTACATATTTTTTCTATTCCTGTATTTTAAGTCTTTTTGATTTTAAGTTGAGTTCTAAATATTTAACCTGATCTCATAGTCAATGGATTGTATTTTTTAACTTAATCTTAGTTATTGCTCATTTTGGATTTTTTTTCATTTTATATTTTCTTTGTCTCTTTTCCTCTCCTTCTTCTGACTCATGTTAGTTTGAGAAAATTTTTATTTTCTGTTTTCCTCATCCTGTAATAGTTGAAAGCTATTAGTTGCATCTGTAATTTTTTTTACTATTTTTATTGTTTATGCCTATTGTTTATCTTCAATTTTTAACATATGCCCCTAACCATGAAATCTTTTAACAAATTCCAAACTCACTCAATAGTTCTAATTATTTCTCAAACATGAAAAAGGACCTTACCATTTTTTGGTGATCTGTTAAGCAACCTCCTCCCATTTTTTATTGCTATTAAGAATCTTTTTAAATTTAAAAGCATAAACAAAAATCATGATTCTATATTAGAGTATATTATTTATCAAACTTGCCAGGTTTTTTGTTTGTTTGTTTGTTTGTTTGTTTTGTTTTTGAGAGATAGCTCGTAAGCTTGTGGGTGAGCGAGGAAAGGGTGAAGGGAGCCAGGGAGAGAGAATCTTAAGTAAGCAAGCTCAGCACCCAGCAGAGCTAGATGTCACGACTAGGAGGTCATGACCTAAGCTGAAATCAAGAGTCTCAACAGTCTGATGCTTAACTGACTAAGCTGTACAGATGCCCCTTACCAGCTTATTCTATCAAGGTTTCCCTCATCTTTGTTCCTTATGTACATTTCTTTATCTGTATTAACTTGGCTTTGGAGCAACCATTAGTGATGAAGGTCTATGGGTGGTAGTTTTCTTTTCATATATCTAAAATGAATTTTTTGGGGCTCATTTTGGAAGGCAGCTATGCTCACCACGATACCACCAATGCTGCATAAAGGGCTCATTTTGAGTAAGACTCATATATTAAACATATCCTGACAATTATTTTCCAGTGGCATTTGAGGATACTATCCTGTTGTTTTCTGGCATCTTTTGTTGATGAAAAGCCAACTTGCTATTTCTTTGTAATTTTTTTTTGTAATTTTGCTGTTTCTTTTATTTTCCTTAGGTTCTCTACAGTATTTCTTGTGGATTTATATTTATCTTCCTTAACTCTATAAGTGCACTTCTTTTTTAAATTTTTAAATTTTAATATTTTTATTTTTTCAGGGGAGGGGGGAAAAAGGAGAGAGAGAATCCCAAGCAGATTCCACACTTTTCATGTGGAGCCTGATGCAGGGCTGGGACTCATGGACTATGAGATCATGACCTGAGCAGAAATCAAGATTTGGATGCTTAACCGAACAACTCAGCCACTCAGGTGCCTTGCAATGCACTTCTGATCCCAGGTCTAATGTCTTTTTGTTAAATTATCATTCCATAAAATTATCATTTAAGATATCTTAAAATTTCTTCAAAATGTACTGTTTCTGTTTTCTTGGGCTATGCTCTAGGCAAATCCTTTAGTATCATTTATCAACTCATAAATTCTTTCTTCACGTGTGTCCAGTCCAGTCCAGTTAGTCTGCCATTTTAAATCTTTAATTTTGAAATCTTTATTGTCCGAAATGTCTTTAGTTTTCATTTTCAAATCATCTATTTCTCAGTCACTTGTTTCTCCCTATAGTTTATTATTCCATCATTTCTTCTTTTAAATGGATGTTGAACCCCCATTCATCTCTCTAAGTGTCCTGGACACATTAAAGTCTTTTTTGGTAAAATTCTTTTTCTTGACACAGGTCTGGACCTGGTAGGATCTTCCCCATCATACAAATGATCATATACTTGGTATCTATTACTCAGAAGTTTCACTGCTATGGTATTTATTCCGAGGAAGGAGAGAAGTCAATGTTCATGCGCTTATATCAGATTAACTACTCTTGATGACAAAGTGAATTGGCTTATTAAAATCATGGGGAAAAAATCGAGACAACTGAAAAAGCAGAGAGAATACATATTTTTATTGAGCAGTTGGGGCTTAACTTCTTGAGGTTCAACTTATTCATGACATTAGCTCAATTTCAGAATACTTCAAGCTGCCAAGGCATATAGAGGCCACCCCGGAATAGTGGTACCAGAATTATGATAGTCCTCATTCCAAAGGTAATGTATAATCTTAAAAGTTAAAATCGTTTACATTATTAATTTATTTTTCCAGTATTTAACTTACAGATTTATGTCCCATTCATAGACATGAGAAAGCTCTTCCTCTGTTTATATATAAACATAGATTTCATGGTATGGGAACATGTCATGTGATAATGTACATCTATGTGCTGCATCTGGATTAATTCAAGGAAGAAATCCTTTGGCATTGCTAAGATTCCTTAGATGTGGACATGGACGAGGAGGCTTCTGTGGATGAGTAAAACAGCATCTGATCCTCTGAGCATGAGCGCTTTAATATTTTTCTGTCTCTTCTGCACTAACAGTAGCCTCTCAAGCCAGCAACTAGTGAGTTGAACTCAATAGTTTTTAAACTCCAAAAACTTGCCATTTTTAAGTTGATGTATTAGTTTCTTTTTTGTTGTTGTTATTGAATTGCAGGAGTTTCTTACATATTTTGTAACTTAACCCCTATCAGATATATGGTTTATAAATATTTTCTCCCATTCCACAGGCTATTTTTTTCACTCTGTAATGCACTAAACACGTGAATAGACATGTCTCAAAAGAAGATTCACAAATGGCCAAAAGGTATATGAAAAGATGCAGTGTCATTAATCATCAGGCAAATGCAAATCAAAACCACAATGAGATATTACCTTATGCTTCCCCCCCACCCCCCACATAAAAAATAAATGTTGGAAAGATTGGGCGAAATTGGAGCCTTTGTATACCACGGGTGGGAATGCAAAATGGTGTAGTCACTATGGAAAACAGTACGTAGGTGCCTCAAACATTAAAAATAGAACCACATATGGTTTAGTAATTCCACTTCTGTTTATCCAAAAGAATTGACATCAGGATATTGAAGAGATGTCTGCACCCCAATGTTCATTGCAGCACTGTTCATAGCCAAGATGTAGAAGCGATCTAATGTCAACCCATAGATGAATAGATGAAAAAAAATACTCTTTATGTGTATAATGGTATATTACTCAGTCATTAAAAATGGTAAAATCCTATAATATGCCACAACATGGATAAAACTGAAGACATTATCTTAAGTGAAGTAAGCCAAACTCAGATGGATACATACTGCATAATTCACTTATACAAGGTATCTAGCATCATCAAATATATAGAATAATAGAGTGGAATGGTGGTTTCCAGGGGCTGATGGCTTGGAAATCAGAAGTCATTATTCAACGAGAATAAAGTTCAGTTAATCAAGATGAGTAAGTTTCCGATATCTGCTGTATAACATTTTACCTAAAGCTAACAATACTGTATTTTATACTTTAAAAATTTGTTTACTGTTTATTTATTTTTGAAAGAGAGGGTGCATGCATGATAATGGGAGGGGCAGAAAGAGAGGGGGGGGCAGAGGATCCGAAGTAGGCTCTGTGCTGACAGCAGACAGCCCTATGTGGGGCTCGAACTCACAAGCTCATGAACCAGGAGACCATGACCTGAGCCAAAGTCAGATGCCTAACCTACTGAGCCACCCAGGTGCCCCTATACTTAAAAAAAAAAAAAAAATTAAGATGGTATATCTCATGTTGTATATTCTTAGCATGCCAACATAAAGTTGAAAAAAAAAAACCCTCTTCTTGCAACGTAGTTCTATCATAGAGATTATTATACCATTCCTGGTCTGTAATATTGCTGAATAGTTTAAAAAGACAAGTCTCTTCAGCAAACTGGTGTAGGGAAAGCTGGAGAGCAAAATGCAAAGAGTGAAACTAGACCACTTTCTTACACCATACTCAAAAATAAATTCAAAATGGATAAAAGACCTAAATGTGAGCTAGCAAACCATCAAAATCCAAAAGGAGAACATAGGCAGTGATTTCTTTGAATAAGCAAGAGCAACTGGATACCTCTCCAGAGGCGAGGGAAACAAAGGCAAAAATGAAGTACTGGGAACTCATCAAGATAAAAAAAACTTCTGTACAGCAAAGGAAACAATCAACAAAACCAAAAAGTAACTTTCAGAATGAGAGAAGACATTTGCAAATGATATATCAGATAAAGGGTTAGTATCCAAAATGTATAAAGAACTTAGCAAACTCAAAACCCACAAAAACAAATAATCCAGGGGCATCTGGGTGGCTTAGCCAGTTAAGCGTCCGACTTCGGCCCAGGTCATGATCTCATCATTCATGGGTTCAAGCCCCACATCGGGATCTGTGCTGATAGCCTGGAGCCTGGAGAAGAAGGAGAAGAAGAAGGAGGAGGAGGAAACAAAAACAAATAATCCAGTAAAGAAATGGGCAGAAGTCATGAATAGACACTTTTTTTTTTTTTTAATTTCTAGGAGAGAGAGAGACAGCATGAGCAGGGGAGGGTCAGAGAGAGAGGGAGTCACAGACTGAAACAGGCTCCAGGCTCTGAGCTGGCAGTCAGCTCAGAGCCCGACGCGGGGCCCAAACCCACGAACCGCGAGATCATGACCTAAGCGAAAGTCGGACGCTTAACCGACTAAGCCACCCAGGTGCCCCATGAATAGACACTTTTCCAAAGAAGACATCCTGATGGCTAACAGACATATGAAAAGATGCTCAACATCACAAATCACCTGGAAAATACAAATCAAAACTACAGAGAGACAACAAATGTTGTGGTAATGTGGAGAAAGGGGGACCCTGTTATACTGTTGGTGGGAACGCAAACCACTGCAACCACTCTGGAAAACAGTATGGAGGTTCCTCAAGAAACTAAAACTAAAACTACCCTACAATCCAGCAATTTCACTAGTAGGTGTTTAGGAAAGGATACAAAAATACAGATCTGAAGGGACACATGTACCCCAATGTTCATAGCAGCATTATCAACAATAGCCAAATTATGGAAAGAACACAAGTGATCATCTACTGATGAGCAGATAAAGATGAGATGAGATATATATACATACATACATACATACATACATACATACATACATACATACATACAATGGACTATTACTCAGCCACCAAAAAGAATGAAATCTTGCCATTTGCAACAATTGGGATGGGACTAGAATGTATTATGGTTAGTGAAATAAATCAGTCAGAGAAAGACAAATGTCATATGATTTCACTCATATGTGGAATTAGAGGAACTAAACAGATGGCCATGATGAAAAAAAGAGAGAGAGGAATATTATAAAACAGACTCTTAACTATAGAGAACAAACTGAGGGTTGCTGGAGGGGATATGGGTGGGGGGGATGGGTTAAAGGGTGATGGGGATTAAGGACAGCACATGTCATTAACACTGGGAGTTATATATAAATGATGAATCACTAAATTCTATGCCTCCAATGAATATTTCACTATATGTTAACTAAACGGAATTTAAATAAAACCCTAAAAGAAAAACAAGCACCAAAAAAACATAAATACGTAAAAACTTTAAGAAACAAACTCACCACACCTTCCCAGCTTCAAGCAATGCCCTTCTATGCTTATATTTGTTTTCCAAACCTGAGAAGTGTAGGGACTGAGAGCTATTTACTTTCTTCTATTTAAGTCCTCATTTATGCGAGACTGTTTCTGACTCTAGATCTCCTCAAAAGGCAAAATAGCAAAGGGATGATACCAATTCCACTCAAAAGTTCTTATTAAAATGTTGCTGACTTTTCTATTTTCTATTTTCATAGAATTGCCCATATGTCTAACTTATTTTTCTCAATAAGTCTATTTTAAGACTTCAAACACAGTGTAACTGTTGTTTCCTGTGCCACACCCATTTCCTGAACTGCCTTGGCATGTTAGTGGTCCCTTCCTATCAAAGGGGTTGGCTACTCTAGGCTTGACATGTATGAGCCCTAAGCCTGCATTGAGAGACACTCTCACAGTTCTGTTTTGCCTCCCATACACTGCTCCTTTTAGGTCAGCTTTATTATATACCTACTATGTGCTTAAACCTCCTTTGTTCCTCACCTAAGGGTGAGAAGATTGGTTGAATTATCTCTATGATTCAGACAGCACATTTTTATAATTCTTCTTTCTTTCAAGAAAGGTGTTCGTCTTTGTGTGACCCAATCCAATTTTGACAATGAAGATGTTATCTCTAACAGACTTGTACATAAATTTAATACTCTTGGATGGTCTAGTCTGTCCATTTTATTTATTTATTTATTTGTCTTCATGGCTATTCTTTTTTTTTTTTATGCTTATTTATTTTTGAGAGAGAGAGAGAGAGAGAGAGCATGAGAAGGATAGGACACAGAATCGGAAGCGGGCTCCGGGTTCTGAGCTATCAGCACAGAGCCAACACGGGGCTCGAACCCACAAACCACAGGGTTGTGACCTGAGCTGAAGTTGGATGCTTAACCAACTGAGCCACCCAGATGCCCCATTCGTGGATATTCTAAATCACGTTCAGTTTTACTGAAAGCCAGTTCTCCACAAACTTCTCAGTACAGTATAGCCTGGCCAACATGGCAGCTGTTTTTGAACTCAATGTATTTTATAGCAATTATTTTTAAGCATACTCAGTTTTATGGAATCGAGCAAGGGAGGAGGAAAGAACCCTAGGGTGAGGGATGGGAGTGTGATGCACTATATTTTTAAAGAAATCCATGAAGTAGTTTTGTCTTATTTAGAAATAATTTTAACATTAGCTTAAATTATTCATTTTATGTAAAAAATTTTTTTATGTTTATTTTTGAGAAAGAATGTGTGAGTGGAGCAGAGACAGAGGGAGACACAGAATCTGAAGCAGGCTCCAGGCTTTGAGCTCTCAGCACAGAGCCCGATTCAGGGATTGAACCCACAAACGGTGAGATCATGACTTGAGATCATGACTTGAGCCGAAGTCAGACACTCAGCCAACTGAGCCACCCAGGCGCCCCAACATTAGCTTAAATCACTCAAACTTCTAAGAAATTATCTTGTGATGTCTGTTAGATAGAACAATGGCAAGATGATGAGTTATAGGCTCACTCAACCAGAAATCTTAATGGCTGATCTGGTATTTTTGACTCCGTGATTGGTTGGTCGATAAGAAAGCCAAAGTGATTGTCAGTGCAAAAGTGGTCAAGTCTAAAAGATATTACTGTGAGGATTGAAAATCGAGAGGGGAAATTTAGTAGATTATTATGTCTTTGACAATAAATTATGAACACAAGTGCATCTAAAGTGGATGTGTTTCACTTTATAGTTCTTTGTCTTTTTTTTTTTTAATTTTTTATTTATTTCTAGGAGAGAGAGAGAGAGACAGAGTGAGCAGAGGAGGGTCAGAGAGAGAGAGGGAGTCACAGACTGAAACAGGCTCAGGCTCCGAGCTGGCAGTCAGCACAGAGCCCGATGCGGGGCTCGAACCCACGAACCGCGAGATCATGACCTAAGCAAAAGTCGGACACTTAACCAACGAAGCCACCCAGGCACCCCAATATAGTTCTTTGTCTTAATCGTTGTGCGGTTCTCATACCATAATTGCGTGGCTTATAAACAACAGAAACTTAATTCTCCCAGTTCTGGAGACTGATGCCAGCATGGTTGGGTTCTGGTGAGAACCCTTTTCTGGGTTGCATGCTGTAGACTTATCAACTGCAGTTGATAAAAGTGTCGTAAATATTTTAAGAAAGATGTCATCAAACACTATGTCCCACACAGAATGAATAGATAGAAAATGAGGAAACCATATGTACTTTGAGGCTCATTTATGTCAGTGTTTGCTTCTACTGTGCAGAGAACAATCTCTAGCAGATAACACTTCATATCACTTTATATACTTTATTGTAAAGTATAACACTTTATAATGACAGAGAAATATGTTCCCAAGACTGGAATACTATGAACATGGATTTTTAACATTGAAATTCTGCCTCTGAATTTCTGATGTAACACAGGAAAATTATTCTTGACCAGGTATTGGAATTTTTTTGACAACCTCATGGTCTTTCTGAAGATTAATTAGTTAAACATGTACTCTTGACTATTTGATATCCTGATCTTTGGAGATTTTATTTCCTTTATTAAAATATCAAATGATACATTTTATGTGATCTACATTGAATATTGCAAAAGGTTTTCATACATGTGTTTGAGATATACAACTTTTCTCTAGATGTTACACTTTGTTCTACTGACTTAAGAAGCCACTCACTGAGGCAAATGTTATTATAACCTCTTTCTGGAGAAATTTCATAAATGCAAAAGCCAGTAAAATGACTTAAACTCTCCTCTTGGCTTCTGCTATTTCCATGACTGCCTTGGATCCTGAGAGCAGCCACATTGTTGAACTTAGCTACTAGGAAGTGTATAAAATGCATCACACACCTGTCCAGAAGAAGAAAGTCCTGAAATAATTCTTATGCTTTCTATCTATTGCTGTTCCTCTTTTCTTTTTATCTTTCCTTCCTTTTAAGAAAAAAAAAATAGTACGTTGGAACAAATTGATTTAGTTAGATAATGCATTGATCATACCCCTAGCCTGGGGTGAGAGCATAACTTCAAAAACAGTAATAACTAAGACAATCATCTAATTTTACTGAAATAAAGCTGAAAATGTACACCCAACAAAAATCATCTGTGAGACTACTTTAGGTGCATTTGTGCTTGTAGTTTATTCTCAATGACACAGTAATCTACTAAAGTTCCTCTCTCGATTTTTCTCTTTGCAATCTGGAAGAACAGATTCACCAGTGATTGTGCTCATTTATAAAAGCATCCAAAACAAAATTGAACCCCAAGGCTGATAAGCTATAAAGATGCTGATCAGATCTGAGCAGAATAGACCATGCTTTGGGGCTTGCTCAGCTAAAGATGGTTCTAGAAGACTGATGGCTTTATATACACAATTACAAACACCACGGCTCTGTTAGATGAATGGAAACTCATGAAATATGGGGCTGGTCCTTTATTAAGTAAAGAATGACATTTTGTAAAATACTTCCTAAGATTTAATAATTTTTTGGAGTTAATTAAATTCCCAATATTCTCTGGTAGAAAACATAATCAAAGAATCTTACAAGAAAGAACAATCTGATAGCATATAAAACAGTAGTTCTCTAGTTCTGTAAAAAAAAAAGACTAATTGATTTTTTAATGGCTCAATCTAAAAAGGATGAACCTTGTCAAATTTATATAATTGTTATCCATAACCAGTAGAAGTTATGATCAATAAGAAATTAGAAATATACTCATTCTTTTCATAGTTTCTCTCCAAAGAGAGCTTGGAATTCTTTTCTTTTCTCTTCTTTTTTCTTCTTTTCTTTTCTTTTCTCTTCTCTTATTTTCTTTTCTTTTTTTTTTCTTTTATCACACAGACATCTAAAAATGTAGTTACACTGAGGTAATATATTAAAAACAAGATTGACCTTCAATCTGAGATTAATGCATATTTATCAGGGATGGTGTTAGTATACAAGATGAGGCTTGGCTAGATTTGCTCTGACCATTAGGTCCTAGCTAGCATCTATGACTTTTCAGATTCATATCCTAAAAATCAGACCTTTGAATTTACATTTCTGTAAATGCTTTTTCCAATTTTATTCATTGACTCAGTGAATAGGTATGGATGTCAATTTAAAATTTCTTGTATTGTTCATATTTTGTTTCATGATTCTACTAGTGAAACAATGATGAAAATCTATTATTACTGGTAGTGGCTTCTTTGTCTTTCCTGTTGTCAGCCTCTCTATGGAGAACCTTTATGCCTTGTTCATGCTGAATGCCCAGAGTTCTTATGGTTTCTCTTGGTTTCTCAACAAAATAAATTAACTCAGACCCCATACTTACACAGATATATAGATAGGATAGATAATAGATAGATGAGAGACAGAGAGAGAGGAGAGAGAGAGAAAGAGAGAGAGAGAGAGATTCATAAATAATAATAGCTTCTCCTACTCTACTAACATAGGTCTTTTATGAAAGTAAAGTGGCCTAATGGGAATTTTTGGAAAGTAGGGGCTACCTTCTGCTTTATCCCATTTCGGCTTACAGAGGGTTTCATAGGTAAGCAAGCTCTACTTTCAGATATCAGGGGTATCTCTTGATACCCCATATATTACTGATGGAGTAAATTTGGGGAAGAAGAGATCAAGGGTTCTCATAATTTGGATGACATAATTGGGACTTCTCGGGTACCAGGTGTCATGAGTGTGGTCTAGGAGGTGGGTGAGAACTCTGAACAGCCAGATCCTTTTCTAAAGGCTTCTTTCCAACAGGAGAGTCAGTGACAGAGAAAATCCAGGAAACAGGTTTCTAAAGCCCAGGACCCAGGGCAGGGGTCCCTCTTTCTCACAGAGATGATATTAATCCAAGTTCTCTATCATGCGTTAAGGTTTAGGATCGAACAGGGGTGCGGGCTCCTGGGTGACTCGGTTGAGAGTCTGACTCTTGATATCAGCTCAGGTCATGATTCCAGGGTCGTGGGATCGAGCCCTGCATCAGGCTCCACACTAAGTGCCTGCTCAAGATTCTCTTTCTCTCTCTCTCCCTCTGCCCCCCTTACACTCATGCTCGTTCTCTCTCTCTCTCTCAAATTAAATAAAAAGGTGTGCATTCTAACTCAAACAAAACCATTTATCTATTTTGTATTTATACTTTTTATATGGAATTTTGAAAATAACATTATATAAGTGAACAATGAAACTTAAAAATAACCTACATCTAAATTGCTGGGAATATAACTTGGGGAGTTATTTACACAGTTTGGGTACATCTATTTTCCAGGTGATACTTAAACTAGCTGTAGTTTGTTAGGAATGGGAGAATTGATGGTAAATCTGTAGTTTAGACTTGGAGGGGGTATGTGGTAGACAATGATTTCTTCCCCAATAGTCCACATCCTAATCCTTGGAAATGGTGAATATGTTGCAAAGAGCAATTCAAGTCTCAGAAGTAATGTTGGTAATCGGTTAGCTTTAAAATGGGGATATTATTCCATATTGTCCAGGTAATGGCAATATAATCACAAGAGTTCTTAACAGAAGAATAGGTCAGAGTGAAGCAGTGTAATATCTGAGGACTCCAGTTGCCATTGTTAGATTGGAAGATGAAGGAAGAGGTCAGGAGCCAAGGAATGCAATAGTTTCTAAAAACTGGAAAAAGCAAAGAAATAGATTCTTCCTTAGAGCCTTCAGAACAGAATGCCAGCCCTATCAACATCTTGATTTTCAGTCCAGGGAAAACCATGCCAGACTTCTGAGCTCCAGCATCCGACTAACAAACGTGTATGGTTTTAGATCATCAACAGAAGCAATAGAAAAGTAATACAACAGATTAAGTATCTCAGTCCAATGTGATGCACTGAAAAGCTCAGAATGTTACTGAAAGTTCCTTATTAAAGTGCAAAATTAAGAGCGCCTGAGTGGCTCAGCCACTTAAGCGTCCAAATCCTGATTTCAGCTCAGACCACAATCTCACATTTTGTGAGTTTGATCCCTGAGCCCGGCTCTGTGCTGGCAGCACGAGCTTGTTTAGGATTCCTTCTGTCCTCTCTTTGCCCCACCCTGACTTGTTCTTTTTTCTCTCTCAAAATAAATAAATTAATTTAAAAAAATGAAGAATTAACATAGAAAAATATAGAATTAATATGTTCTATGTTCTTGATTAACTTTTCTTTAAAATGAAGATTAGTTTTCTTAAAAATATAGATGGATTGGGGCACCTGGATGGCTCAGTCGGTTAAGTGTCCGACTTCAGCTCAGGTCACGATCTCACAGTCTATGGGTTCGAGCCCTGTGTTGGGCTCTGTGCTGACAGCTCGGAGCCTGGAGCCTGGAGCCTGTTTCAGATTTTGTGTTTCCCTCTCTCTTTGCCCCTCCCCCACTCACTCTCTGTCTCTGTCTCTCAAAAATAAAATAAAGACATAAAAAATTTAAAAAATATAGATGGATTTACAATTAAGGTAAAAAATGTTATCTACTGGGTACAAAATTATATTATGATGTGCTTCGCATAATGTACATATCTGCAAATTAAGTCTTGTAGTAGATGCTACATCTGTGTAGCTGATACATTAGTTGTGTTATTTGCATTGTAATCAAATGAAAAAAGAAGTGATGAGTTTAACCAAACAGAGATGCAAAAGAAATTTCAGTAGTCTTCAGAAGGCCTCAATTACAAATTGCTAATCCTAAAGGTAACAGAATGGTCCAAATCTTGAGCAAGGATAATGACATGTGGCATGTGGACATATCACTACAATGTTCTCTGTATGTACAGATATTGGATTAAGATAAAATTTTCTTGTCTTCTTTTTTTTTTAACTGAGAAAAGATTTCTAATGGATTTGTTCATGATATCTTGAATCATGAACTGAAGACAAAAGATGTATTAAATTTTTTATTAATGTTCTCATAGTTTATTAATTAGTAGAAGATTATATGTGCTTAAACTATTGTTAGTTTTCCCTGAGAAGCTATTATTAAATCTTGTCTATATATGGCTGTGTGTCTCCACATATGTACAATTATATTGAGAACCATGGAGTTAAGGGAGGGTAAAAAGTAATATATCCAAGCAACTTTCAATTTCTTCTTGACCTTGAATGTACTGATGTTCCCAAAGTAGCACCATATGCAGTGAGCACACTAGTCATATAAAATGTAGATAAAAATGTAAAGCAGGGCAATCAAACAGATATTAGAATTTAAATCCATTTAAGACTTTATCCTCAAATTCATGTGTAAAAATCAAAGAATTCATATTAAAATGAACAGACTTAGTTCACCATCAAAGGCATGTCTTAAACTGGATTTTCCTCACATCGGGTGGCTTTCTCTTGCTCTCCTCCCAGTTTTTTTTTTTTTTTTTAATCAACCCTAAGGAAACCTATAGTGAAGTTCTCTAATAACAAAGCATAATGGGGCCGCCTACATCACTGTATGTTGAGGGCTGTCTATTCTATTTTTAACAGTCTCCAGGGAAGGAGCTTCTAACTTCCTTGTGAATCTCTGACTTCGTACCTGGCAATCTTCCCCTCCCTGGGTCCCCAAGCTGGTCTTCCTCCCTTGCTTAAGAATTTATTATAGATCAAATTATTTTAGGGTTCTGAATATATTGTTATATTTAAACGATACTTTCCCCCAAAGGGGCTCAATTAAAAGAGTGCAGCATGTCTGTACAGTGGAGTGCTGTCTCCCAAGAAAGGTGTTCAATTAATATTAATGGGGGAGATTCAGAGGATAAACACAAGTTAAAATCTCTGGGATGAACTCTTTCAAAAGTTTTGCAACTACTGGAATGTGAAGTATGTCTTCTTTCTTTGGATTCCTCCTGGAGTTATGAAATTACATGCTATTGAAGACAGATGATCCCAGCCCAAGTCCTGAGACTAACCTTGGCCACACTGTTGGTTAATCAGAGGGCAATGATGGTGCTCCCCTACCTTATGTTTTTATGTGGATTAATTAATATTTATATGGTATTATCAAAGGTATGAAATCTTATTTAGGATCTCTGGGTTTGATACTCTAATTATTTCTCAAGGTATTTTTATGGTTACTTTCCATCAAAAATTAAATAAAACTAAAGAAGAGAATGGGTTTTTATTTAGTCCCAAAATTGTCCTGACATTCAGGAGGAGATAGAAATTGTTTTTTTCCCCAAATGTTCCATATTTCTCTAATGTTATCTATTACCTTTATCCTAACATTGTATCTTAGAAAAAATAGCAGCACAATATAACTTGGAATTTTAAAAAATACTTATATTGCTATTCAATACTATCCTTAAACTTCTGATGGAAATATCAGTGAGGCTTTCTAATATAAACAGTGAAAACGTTAATTATGCACATCTGTTAACTATTTAGTGTTTACTTACTTTGCTTTTGGGGAAAGAGATGTATCTGTTTTGTGTTCTATGTTTTCTTCTTAAATCATTTATAAAAGTTTTCGGATTGAAGAAAGATTTAGATTCTAATTTTTGTATTACATCTTCTTTATTAAGAATGCACATGAGAGCAGATTTTCAATTGATTTCACTTTTGAGGATTTCTCCTTCTTCCTGTTAAGAAAAATGAGAAAGTTATCTTTGTGATGAGCAAGGTATTTTTGTCTGCCAATATATTGATAGCTGGATACTTGCAATATTGCAGGCCAACTTGTTTTCCTGGTCATGATCTCTTGGTTCGTGGGTTTGAGTCCCGCATTGGGCTCTCTTGCTGACAGCTCAGAGCATGGAGCCTGCTTCGGGTTCTATGACTCCCTCTCTCTCTCTGCCCTGCCCTGTTCATGCTCTGTCTCTCTCTGTCTCTCTCTCTGTCTGTCTCTCTCTTTCAAAAATAAATTTTAAAAAAAGTTTAAAAATTTAAAATAATGATTCTGAATTAAAAAAAATAGCATCCAGATAATTGTTTCTGTTCTGTCATTTATTTGCTCATATAGCTGGAACCCAAAAATGCTGGCTAGTGGTCAAAGAAGTGTTGCCGACTTTCTATGTGCCATCTGCTCTTCTTTCCTTCTAAATATTATGAAGTTTTTTTTTTTAATTTTAACTTCAGTATAGTTAACATACAGTGTTATAATAATTTAGAATGTACAATATAGTGATTTAACAGTTCTATAGGTTACTCAGTGCTCATCGGAAAATGTGGACTCTGGACCCCCTTCATCCATTTCACCTTCCCCCTATCTGGTCTGCTGCTCTTTCTGAACCCCATCTGACTCAGGAGGCGGAGGCTGGAGGACAGAGTCTGGGCGTTGGTTTTCCCTTTGTTTTCTAAACACATCTCAGAGTTACATAGGAAAAGTGTTAGTATTAAAAGGAAAAAGTAGCAAGGGAATGTGGCTCATTGTATCAAGATACACATAATTTAGCCAGAAATTGATATCACAACAAATAATGGGCACAAAGTTTCCACCTTTTTTACAAGGGGGGAAAAGTCAGAAAGAGAGAGGGAGAAAGAGAATCCCAAGCAGTCTCCATGCCCAACACAGAGACTGACATGGGCCTGATCTCAAGACCGTGAGATTATGACCTGAGGTGAAATCAAGAGTTGGACGCTTACCCAACTGAG
Source organism: Proteles cristata cristata (assembly GCA_017311185.1). Classification (NCBI taxonomy): domain Eukaryota; kingdom Metazoa; phylum Chordata; class Mammalia; order Carnivora; family Hyaenidae; genus Proteles; species Proteles cristata. The sequence goes on from JAESUZ010003871.1 coordinate 248,565, forward strand.
CCACTCAGGAATCCCCAAAGTTTCCCATTTTTTATATTTTTAAGTAATACTTAACTATTGTCCATCTAGGGTCTAGTACATAATTTATATTTCTCATTTTTTTCCTTTTAAAAAAGGATAATAATTCTTAATTTCAGAAAATATTTTGAAAATGCTTCATATTTCTTAATGAAATATGTCACTTTAGTGCAAAAGATTCTCTTAGTCACTATTCATATTGTTCAATTATCTTTTATCTTTTTTTTTTCAGTAATAATCTATTCAGCTTCTGAACAGATGTAATGGAGAAGCAATGAGACAGGGGAAGAAGGAAATATAATTTGTACTTTGTTCTATGTAATTTGCTTTATGCATTGCATGTGTATATGTGGGGGTTAAATTTCTTAAAATAAATTTCTTCAAACTAAAGTCACAATTCTCAGAGGATTAATTAAACAATTGGAAAAGAGATTATTTAATATTTTTCCACTAGAATGCAATTTAAAAGGCATTCCTCTTTTCAATAAATTTTGAAATAAGATTATAATACCTCTTTTGTTCATCTAATATTGTAACAAATTAAATGGTCTTTTCTTCACTGGCATGGTATCATGTCCAAGGAGAATAAATGTCAGTAAAAAACTCATAATTTGTGCTATTAACCAAAATGATGTTTTAAAACCTTGTTTCCTTGTATTTTCTATGCCCTTAAGTCTAAAAGAAATATTAAATTAGGGTTTTGTTAGTTTGGAATATGGACTTGCTACAAGATAATTTGAACCCACTTAGAAAAATCATCATTCTGAAATTTATGTGAAGGATTTATTGCACATTTCTCTTTGAGGTGAGCGAAAGCAAATCTGTTATTGCTGATACAACTTAAAAGCTGATTGAGCGAACTGGTGTGAACACTTCCTTTATTTCTTAACAAAAAAATGATTTTAAATGTTGGGGTTAGAAACCTACTCAACATTTTTTTTCAACTGTTCTCGCTCTAATTCATAATTACAAGCTTATTCCAATCTCTGCATAATGAAACCACATTTTAGACCAACAGCTGTTATCTACTTTTTCTGGTAGCCTTGGGGTATGAATATTTTAATATTCATTTTCTATGTGCAGATAAACTAAATACTTCCTACTGGAAGTCTATCAAAGTAATCACAAAAATCTTAGTTGCTGTTCTTTCTTCCATGTAACTCATTAAAAAAAACCTGCTCACTTTATGCTCCATTTTCCGTAAACCTGAAAGTGATTTTTATTACACATATCAAGAAGAATATGGGGAAATCCAGGCATATAACAGATCCTGGGAAAGCTTAGCGCCGTAGTGTTCTGGTGAACTGACCTTCCATTCTCTTCCATCTTGTGCAGTCAATTTAAGCCTCAGCATTGTGCTTACGGCAATTTTTTTTTAAGTAACTGGTTTTGTGTTAGAAGGCTGTGATTTCCACTAGTTGAAATGGTATTAGGTTTTATATGCAAATAATATGGCTTAAGATCACCCCACAAGCTCCAATCTTCCAGCATAATCTCACAAATATCGCGGTAATGCAGCATACAGCGTATGGCGACTTTTGCTTTGGGATGGGTAGTGAATGAATAGAAAAATTAAAGTTCTATAGCCCGGTAAAATCTAAACGTGAAGCAGCAGATAGAAGGGTGGTGTGAGCACTCTCAAGGAAAATAGAAATAGATGAATTTGTAACTGGAGTTAAGATGTCAATATTGGGAATGGTTCAGATGGATTCTTCCTTTTTTTAATGTCTGGGAGACATTTATTTACTTTTGAGAGAGAGAGAGAGAGAGAGAGAGAAACAGACAGACAGACAGGCAGACAGACAGACAGAGAGGAGTGTATGCACCAGAGCAGGGGAGGGACAGAGAGAGAGAGAGAGACAGAAAGAGAGAGAAAGAGAGAGAATCCCAAGCAGGCTCCACACTGTCAGTGCAGAGCCCAACACGGGGCTCAAACTCACAAACCGTGGGATCATGACCTTGAGCTGAAATCAAGAGTAGGATGCGCAATCAGTTGTGTCACCCAAGCGCCCCATGATTCTTCCTATTTTTATGTCTGTAGGTAGATATTTTCACCTGTCTGTGTTTCAGCAGACTATTACCCCTTCTATAAGCAATATTTTTGTGCAGAAAGTAATCTACGCCATTAGGTCAAGATCAAATATCTCATTAATGTTAAACCATGACAATCTAAACATATTTGGGGTCTGAAAACTGTAATGAAAAATAATGCCAGGAAAAAAAAAAGCCACATAAAATGCTCTATGTAATGTTTTTCTAGTTACAAGGACCAAGTTCTTCTGTGAAAGCTTATTTGGCTTAGTGAGCACATATGTGATGATGTCCTACGTGATCTTTCTTTCTGACTTTATGGTCTTGGCTCCTGGGATAACAGAACACAAACACTCAGGCCCTGGGTTTCTCAGGAACAGATGCTTTCCTCTCTTTTTAAAAAGTGGTTATATTTGATAGATCTTGATGGTGAAAGGACATAGAAACTTCTCATCCTTTCCAGTGTCTGTGACAGCTAAGATTTTCATGTTTATCTCTACTTTGTACATTCCTCCACTCTCCTTGTGCCCTTCTCTATTTTTCTTCTTATTTTATTTTACTTTTTATTGCGACTTAAGTCTAGGGGCGCCTGGGTGGCTCAGTCGGTTAAGCAACCGACTTCGGCTCAGGTCAGGATCTCACGGTCCATGGGTTCGAGGCCCATGTCGGGCTCTGTGCTGACAGCCAGCTCAGAGCCTGGAGTCTGTTTCAGATTCTGTATCTCCCTCTCTCTCTGACCCTCCCCTGCTCACTCTCTCTCTCTCTCTCTCTCAAAAATAAATAAAAACATTAAAAAATTTTTTAAAGTCCCTTCTAGACATCAGGGAAATTCCACTTGTCTTAAGACTATTTCTCCTTGTTTTTTCTTTGTCTTCATGTCTTAACAGACACTTGCCTTTCCCTCCATCATTTTCAGTGGAGTTCTAGCTGTTTCAAACATCCTACTAGAATTCTGCCCTTTTGCCCCAAATTCCTTATCTTTAGAAGTCTCTCAAATGTCTTTACCGACTGCAAAAATTATCATTGCTGCCCTGTAGGGATCCCCATGTTTGGTTTCAATATTCTTAAGGATATTCCTAACATGTACCAAGCGATTGCTCTGTGCTGGTGTGCTACTAAACACTTTGCATGGCTTCCTTCCTTCATTTGTCACCATCCTTTAGAGGTCTGCTGTTATCATTTCCATGCTGTAATGGAGGGGAATGGAGCGTCCTGGGGGTTGAATAACTCATCCAAAGACGAACAGCAGTTAAGTGGTTGTTTAAGTGGGATAGTTGGGAGGCAAAGCTGGGTTCCGTCCAGAAACTCAGGCTCTCAGTCGTTACGAGCACGTAAGCGTATTTGCTCACCATCTTTCTCGGTGAAACTGGTGTTCTTATTGTAAGCTGACTATGTCACCTTCTCTCACCTGTACACTCTGGTAACCTCAAGCTTTGGTGCTTCTTACCCATCAGTCTAGATTCCTAAAGTCTCTTGGTTTTTAACGAGCCTTCAGTATCAAGCCCCAATCTAAAATAATTCTAGAAATTACTCGACACACTCTTCTCTTTAGATTACTAGAAACAAAGAAGTGATTCCCAGGATATCCCGTGGCTTTAAATTCTGTGTCCAAGATGTGCCTTCCGCTACAGTTTGGCACTTGCTGCTTCTTGGAAGTTCCCTTCATCCACTTTGAGTCCTTGTTGCTTTCTCCGGAAGCCTCATTCCAAACCTGCTTTCATTTTTCTCTCTTTCTCCCAAGCCAACCTTCATCTTAGCAGAGATTCACTGTAACCTTCTCCCAACCGCCCCTGGATCAGTGCTGAGCTCTCACTGCATCCTGTCCACGGTTCGACTAGCCTCCTCCACATATGCTAGGTTTTGCCCAGTTTTTATTGTGAGACATTTTACTCTGAGCCTTATTTGTTTCCTTTACCACAATTTAAGTCTTTCTTATTGCAAGAAAGACTTGCCTTCCTCCTTGCCCTCAAGCACACTTGGGCTCTCCTTTCTTAAAAACTTCTTCCCTTGACAGGCTGCCTCATCTAGCCACGATGGGATTTCATTTTCCCTTAACTGCTTGTTCTACAGTCTTAAATAAATGTCCTTAACTCCCTGTGTCCACCCTCAAGTGATCCTTTTTCTTTAATTCCTTGAAATGTGACTTGCACACCCCAAATTTTGCTGAAATGCAGTCATCCATGAAGTTATTTTTGCTCAATCTTTCTTTTGTTCTTGTTGCTGACATCTCTGTGGAATTTCATAAGTAAGCTGCAACTTCTTAACTAAAACATGTTCTTTTCTTGACTTTCATAACAACATTCGTAAAGTTTGCTCCTCCCAGCTTTGGCCAATCTCTTCTGTTTATCCTTTAATATTTTTTTTTAATGTTTTATTTATTTCTAGGAGAGAGAGAGAGAGAGAGAGGCAGCATGAGCAGGAGAGGGTCAGAGAGAGAAGGAGTCACAGGCTCCAGGCTCTGAGCGGGCAGTCAGCACAGAGCCCGACGCGGGGCTCGAACCCACAAACTGTGAGATCATGACCTAAGCGAAAGTCGGACGCTTAACCAACTAAGCCACCCAGGCGCCCCAGTCCTTTAATATTTTTAAAACATGAATCCTAGGAGTCCTCATTTTTGATTTTTATAATAATTGTCTCCTAGTTCCGCTCTAAACTGCCCTATGATATCCACTTTAAAAAGATCACGGTTTCCTTGCCCGACTTGCTAGTTACACGTGACATATTTTCCCTTGGTTTTCAAGCCACCATTTCTTCAAGGTCTAGAATTGAAATCATTCAGAAGTCATACTTTATTCAGTTATTTCTTTCCAGGATGTAGCAACTGCCTGCTACTTGGCAGGCATCATATCATTTGGTTTCATAGTTTTAGGAGTGCACATTATTGAGCAGCTATCCTACTGTCCTGTAGGCAATATGATAGGCACTTCAGATACTGCATTTAATATTCTCAACAGTCCCTCAAGGGCAGACTCCAGGCAAACCCTAATGATGGCTTACCCCAACCTTTACCCATAATTCCTTTCTCTCTAGTCACATTCCAGCCAGAGATGGCCCAGTGCTACCATTCTGGATAATAAAGTATGAATGAAAGTTTAAAGGGTGGGTCTTCCAGAGAAGCTTTGGCATTTTCTCAGCTCTGGCAGTTCTTCTGGCTTTGCCCTTCATCCTTCCAAGAACATGGGTGTACTAACCAGAGGTACTGCAGCCGTCTGGTAGAGAAGAGCAGATAAATCGGGGTCTCTAGTGACCTCTAGTTTCCCTTCCCTCAGATACTACTTTTTAGGTCAGTGGTATGAACGTTCTCCAGGTAGCTACAGTCAGCTCTTGTATTCATCTTGGCTCACTCCCCCAGCTTCTCATACTTGGATTTCTGCTCTTATTCTTGACTAATCTGATTTCAGTCTCTCCCCACACTGATTCATGCTGGTTATGACTGCCAGGCTAACCTTACTTACAGAGTTCTGCAGTAATGTCAAGAATACAGATGATGTTAGTTCATGCTACCGTGGTGATCATATTGCAATATATAAACGTGTCCAATCAACACATCGTACACTGAAAACCTACATGACGTTGTAAGGCAATTGTATCTCAATAAAAAATTATATGCAATAAAATGTTATGTGGATACTACTTGCAAAAAATATTGCTTTACATTTATATAGAGCTGCTATATAAATTTATATAGAACTTATATAGTGTTCATTAATTTATTAATTATGCTATTTCATCTTCATAAAACTATGCAAAGTATATCTTATTGTCATCATTACTGAGAAACTGGGACTTACAAATGGCCAAACCCATACCCACCACCAGTAAGTGACTGAATTAGAAATAGAACTCAGATTCCATGACTCAGGATTCAGTGCTTTTAAAAAACCACGTTTCTCTTCTCCCACTGCTTTCCAATTTATTTTTGTGCTTAAGAGCCCGCTGGAGTTACCAGCACTGTGACATATTGAGTGCAGTTTAAATAAACTTTCCTGGAACTTTTCTTCTTTCTCCACGTGTAACTTTTTTGCTTGAGTCTCCAACATAATTCCTCCACGTTAGTCAGACTAATTTAAATATAGTTTCTCAAGCCAGTTTGTGCTGTTCTTCTGCTTGATATTAGTATTTTAAGCTTGGCTCAATTTCCACCTCACCCATAACTTTTTCTTTTTCTTTTTTTTTTTGCTCATTGTTTAATATTTATTAAGCACTAATATCTATTTATTAAGTAAATGGTTTATGTATGGCAAGTGGGTTATCATTTTGTAAACATTGGTAGATCAACACATTTAACTGTATTTTATTCCAAATGCCTAACACTGAGTGTTGTACTCAGTATACCTTTTGGATAGAAGGTGCTCAATAAATGGTTATTCAGTTGAATTAGTGCCCTGCTTCTCAGACAGGAAACATTAGCTGATGTGGCTGAAACTGTGGAACTCTGTAGCTTCTATGTCCTCCTCATCCTGAGAATCTAGTTACGTGGGTTTATAAGGTCAGATTCTTGGAATACGAAAAGCAGATTTTCATGGATTTAATTCCTGTATTCCAGTTCTGCCTCAGGTACCAGTTAGCTATATAGATGACTTTATTTATTTATTTTTTTACAGATAGTTTATTGTCAAATTGGTTTCCATATAACACCCAGTGCTCATCCCCACAAGTGCCCTCCTCCATGCCCATCTCTCCCCTCCCCCCCCACATCCATCAGTCCTCAGTTTGTTTGTCAGCATTCAAGAGTCTTTCATGGTTTGCCCCTCTCCCTTTATCCCACCATTTCCCCCCTTCTTCTCTCCCATGGTCCTCAGTTAAGTTCCTCCTAACTTTTTATTTTTCAACCTAAATATTTTGGGCTACTCTTTTTATATTTATGTAAAAGTTCTTAGCAATTGACTTTATACTCTCTTATATTACTTTCTAATAATTTTATGTATTGCAAACTTATTTATATATATTTATGAGAGAGAGGGTGAGAGAGATAATGCATGTGGATGAGCAGGGAAGGGGCAGAGGGAGAGGGAGAGAGAATCTTAAGTAGTCTCCATGCCCAGTGTAAGCACGCCTCAGGGCTTGATCTCATGCCCCATGAGATCATGACCTGAGCCAAAATCAAGAGTCGGACACTTAACTGACTGAGCCACCCAGGTGCTCCAAAGTTATAGATTCATTTAGATCATGCACTTGAGGACAGAAACTACAAGTACTTTAGTGTATCCTGAAATCATTCTAAATCCACTGCACAGGCCTGACAGAAACATATTAGGAATCATTGAACACACCAATTCTTGATTCTTCTTCCTTTCTCTTCATCTCTCTCTCTTCCTCCCTCCCTCCCTTCCTTCCTTATTTCCTTCCTTTCTTCTTTTCTCAACCCCTACCTCCCTCTCTCTTTTTTTCTTCTGTAATTTCTTTTTCTTTCATCATTCAAATTGCGGAATGATGAATGAAGTATGAATATCTTATTTCTTCTTACAATTGTCACATACAAACCACCTGATAAATCATGAACCCCATCAGCTGATGTCTGTCTGTGATCTCTTGTTGCTGTTCCTCCATTGAGTCAAATCCATCCCAATTTTTACTAAAGTCTTTTATAATAAATAAACACAAACATCAGGAAAGAAGCAGATATAATGAGCTCTTTCCAGTATTACATGTAGATGCCCATATTTCTGACCGCTTACTGTTGTAGTTAGATATTTTAAACCAAAGAGAATTGAAAAGAGAAGCAGGGCCACTTGCAGAATGCCATCATAAAAAGGTTCATTTAGCCTGGATGTGCTCCATGTTAAACTTACTGTGAGTAAATTTCCAAGAGGCTTTCGGGTCCCAGAAAATTAAGTGGGGACATCACACATTGGTTCACTTCACTGCATAGTCACATACATATGTGTGGAAAACTGGGTGGTCCCAAGACAATCGTATGTTGAGTTCCAACTCTGTCTCTGATGACTTATGTGACTTGAGATGACTATCTTTATTTTTTATTGTATTTAACAAACATTTATCAAGCATCAACTCTGTGTAAGGTGATGTGTAGACACACAGGCACAAGTAAAACATTTCTATAGAGGCAGATAGAAAAGGCATTAGGAAATAGATGTCATGCAGGCAATCATCATCCTTAGACAGAGAGAAGTTCATATAACACAATGGACTGATTTAAATATTTGCTAACTTGACTACCCATGCCAGATCCCATGTTGGAAGCAATATGGCTTCCTTCAATGCTGACAGGTTTGTTATCACATGAAGTCGAGTTACTGCCTATTTCGCTACCATCATGATGGTTTCCATTTTCCTATCTTTTTGGTGAAAAAGTGTGTATTTGCCTCATGTTTTCAGTTAGGTATTTTTATGAAGACTTTATGATCTCCAAATGCAGAAATAGCCATCCTTTCCATTGCTTTCTCTTGCATACCCCTGCTATTAAACTCACAAAGCCCTTGACTTGGACCTTAGACCTTTAGGAGTTCATTAAACCCTTAAAAGTATATGAGAAATTTCCAAATTTATGTTTATGTGTGTTATTTTGGAAAGACTATCCAGTGTTTTCCATCAATTATCCAAAAGGTTTGTGGTTCTATAAACATTTTAAGGATTACTACTTTGAGTGGCAATTTTCCATGTTTGCCCAGCCCCAGCCAGGATATTTCTCAGCTTTACTGGATATTAGCCATTGCTTCAGCATGTATGTTAACACATGGTCACACATATGCATACTTAACAGGAGTTCATTGCCACAGTATTTATTCTGACTGTGCTTTCTCATATTTTATCACTTGAATTGTTCACATACATGGTGGGTGTGACCAACACACTTGTCTTCTTAATCCTATAATGAAGGATTTGTGGGAATATTTTCTTCTTTCTCAAATCCAGGCCAGTCTAAAGGTCAGTCTGTCCTTCACATGTTATCTGGAGTTGGAAGGTATGGAGGCAATCATAGTGACTCTGCTTGCGAGCAGTCTTGATGTCTGGAAGCAAATTAGTGAGCAGAGTTTGGAATCTGAATTGGCCTGGAAGTTTTTGATTGAGAGAGAGGAATCTACTAATCTGTACCCAATAGAACTTTGTCTTTTGGAGCTCTGACCTCAGGCGAAGGAGTCACCACTGCATTGCTTCTGGAAGTGTTGATTTCAACATGCCTATTGGGCATCCAGTGAAGATTTTGATTAAGCAGCTGAAAATATGATATTAGATCTTAGGAGGAAGTCTACACTGGTGATATAAAATCCAGGGTCCTCATCCTATAAAACCATTGGACTAAGTGACATCAATTAGGTACTAAGTGCTAATAAACAGAGGTCTGAAGACCTCTTCTGGATGACTCCAGGGACCTTCTGAACGAGTCTCCCTGAAGGATCCTGTAGATATTCAATATCCAGGGGTAAGGGCATAATGAGGGTAGAGCAAAAGAACCTAAACAGGTGCTTCCTTTATTCTCACTCCCATTTTCCTGTTTTTAGCTTTAACAACATAATGCAGGCCTCACCCTGGTCTGTGAGGAAGTCTTTATCTTGATTTATCTCTATGGCCCTGATCCTTTTGTGCTAACTTCCTCTTTCTCTGTGAGATGGCCAACTGCAGAATCATCTCATTGACCTACACATTGTGGTCATTTCCCACTCTATCTTGTGTTCTCTTGGAAAGAATGGGATGATCTGCTACCAAAGGGAGGCCTCAGGCTTTGAGTTCATGCACAGTTCCTAATGCTGGGCCCTATAGGGCCATTCACTCTGACCTGTGTCCACCTCCAAGGCTCTCCACCTTTAGGATATTTCAGGGGCATACTTGAACTGAAAAATCAATTTGTTTTCCATTCATCCCTGGAATGACCTCTTTCCAGACTCTACAAAAAAGTTTTAAAGCCACAGGAGCAGCCAAATCTTCAATGGGTGTAGGGTTTGTTGGTAGAAAAACAGTACACAGATCTTCAATTAGCCCAAGCTTCTCTCCCCCTCCAGAAGGGACGTTAATTTCTCAAGAGACTAGATTTCTACACAGTGAAGGTTAAAACTGATTATTTCTAGTTTACAATGTTTGTAAAGAGTTTGTTAAACTTTTTCGATTTAGTGAATTCATACTGTGTTACGGATATTTGGATTCTGGCTTATCCAGTCTTGCAAGATAGTTTCCCCAATTTCCCTCTCCTTTTGCAAAAATTATCACAATGCTTGATGCCTTGATTTACTTTCTTGTGCACTACAAATCTAACAGGTGATCATAGAATCTCAGGTGTCACTGAGAATTTCTCTTTAAACCAAAGTCAGGTTATTGTCCCAAAATTTAACACATGCAAAGTTGAACTGCTTGTGTAATAGCTTACTCATTACCAAATTCAAAAGAAACACCAGTCTGGAAATTTAAATCTAGATCATAGAACATATATCAAATGGTGATTATATCCATAATACAGAGTAGTTCAGCTTAAAAGTCCTGCACCCAATCTTCCCAAAGTTTGCAAGGTAAGCATTTCCTTGATTATTGTGCAATAAGAAGAATAATTAAACTTCCCAGGAAAAAAAAGTGCAACAAACAAGCATAAATACCAATGACATGTAATGGGTAAGGTTTATGTGGCTGGTGTAGTCATTCATAGCTTTCCATTAAAATTTTTGTTTCCAAAATACAGTTTTATTATTCTGACTGATTAGTGGTATATTAAGCAAATGTTATACATTTCCATTTATGTTATGTTAAACACTTTTTATCACTTTCTATTGGGTGAAAAATTCCATTTGAAAATCACATCTTTAGAATTTTGTTTCTATTTCTATATTATTACCATAAAAAGTTTTCAATATTTTTACTGTGTGAAAATGGGCAATGACAACTTATTTGAGTGAATTATCACTCAAGTTTTTAAGAAGTTAACACTTAGACATGAACTACATTTATACTGGTTTCTCTCCAAAAGTCTCTGGAATGATTTCTTTATGTTGGATCTTAGCAGCCATAGGAAGTCCTTATACCCTATCTCTTACCTCTTCCTCTTCTGGTTCTAGCTTAGGGTAGCCCATATTATTTTTTCTTCTCATCCAAGAAACACTGTGTCCTCCCTGCTTAATGACTGCCGTCCACTAGGTTAGGGCAAAGATTTGAGGATTTGGTATCACATTGTGAGCTAGGTGGATAGTGATGCAGTAGAATAGTAGTGAGGATAGTGCAAGAGGCAACAGCCATAGCTTTATGGAAACTTGTGGGCAATAAGAAATTGAATACAAATTAAAGAGACAAAATTAATTGGAGTGAGCACAAGAAGTCTGAAGTAAACACTGACAATTATGTCTTTGATGAGGGAAGGAGTACATTGCTGTGGTCCACAAATTCTTGGCATGACTTCAGGTGAGAGAGGTGTGACACCTTGAGTCTGGATTCTGACTGCTTGATCAGTAGCATGAATAAGGCCATTCCCCAACCCTTAAGAAACTGGCAGCTTCCACTTCCTGTCTCTTGGGACCATGACTTAAAATCCAGCCACCATGTTGGAAGGAAGCCTACTAAGCCGATGGAAAGGCCACATGTGGGTGTTCTGATCAACAGCTCCAGTTGTGGTTCCAAATGACAACTAGCATCACCCACAGACACACGTATGAATGGACTGCCTTATGATTTCAGTTTCCACCTGTTCAGCTACTTGTAGACTTCCCCGTTGAGTGCCCAGATATTACAGGGCAGAGGCAAGGTACAACTAATGGCCACTTTCCTTAACTCCGACTCATGAAATTCAAGAGCACAATAACGTTTTACACCACTAGTTATGGAGAGATTTAGCTATTTATTTTTTATGTAGAAACAGTAATGGAAACAAGCAGCATCAGGAACAAGTATGCCACAGCTGATTAAACCCTATATTCTCTTCACTGATATAAATCATATGAGAATCTCGAGTATGCAGCTGTATATCAAAAATGAGACATCTGAGGTCCCAGATGTAGCAACTTGCAAATGTTCGACTCTGAACGGATGTAATTCCCTTTGAATAAGAAAAACTTTCCTAAAAATTGTTAATTTGTAAATAGATTTTCAGGCATGAGGTTATTTCTTTGATGGTGACCTTGTCACCACTTCTAAACATTTTTGATAAGGGGATCTTTTAAAATCAGCACACTGCAGCTTGTGGCTGAGGTATCTAGATAGTTTAGTTAGCCAGCTTTGAACTCCTTGATCGTGGTGAAGTTGAAAGAAATGGCTTTATTTCTACCAGTAGGGTCTTCTGCCAAACTTAACTTGTACATTTCTAAATCACTTACATATTTTAAAGGATTAAAATTAAAGATGAGATTAAAAACGTTCCTCTTGGCTTCAAAGGGAGAACCAAAATCTCCACAGAGCCTAACTGACAACCTCCTTTGCTGTTTGAAAAAGGGGGTGGGGGGAAACAAGGATTTGCTTGACATTTTTTTTTTCCTTCTTAACCTCTTGTTTTCCAGGCAGCATTGTTCTGGAGCAAATATTAGGATATTGACATATATCATGATGTTTACCTTAGCTTTACTCAGACCTAGGGTGACATTTAAGAAATTGATACTAAATATTTGGCCATTTCAGAACTTGGCTCTGACTCTAGTCGTTAGGAGGGTGGTTAATTTGACATGTTGTGGCAGAATTAATTTTGTTGCCATAACAGTAACTTTCCCCTAATAAATTTTTCTCTCTAGAGATTTCAACACTTCAAAAGATGGTACAGCATACCTTTAGCAAACCAGAGGATGATAAGGTTTCATGTAGGCAATGGAGCCAGTGATTACTTCTGAACCCCAACATGTAATTATGGAGGAAAGATGGTGGGGGGGGTGCTTTCGACATGCTTCTAGGAGCAAAACTGAAGGTGGGGAAAAATGTCAAATTGGGGTTGAGGTTCAAAGTTAGGAGCTGGTTTTAAGCTCTGCAGCTGCTATAATTACACAATTCTGTACATCGGAACCATTTATCTTCTGCCAACTGTGGTAATTAATTTTGTCTTCAGTCAGTGGAAGAGGGATTGATCTTCTCTTTATGAAAAAGTTTCTCACGCAAATGTTTTCCAGTGTTGAAACGTCAAATGGCTTTCCTGTTTTACAGGTATTTGTCGGAATCCGAGCTCATGAGACTCTGAATCCATCACTAATGCAAGTCAGAACCAAGTTTATTGATGATGGCCATTTTCCTCCTTAGGGATCAAAGTTTTCCAATGTATATACTGATTAGGGCTCTTAAATTATCTCTAAGCCTATTTGCATGTAATGCGAGAATCGCTACCTATGCAGGTAAATGCCTGTTCGTTGCATAAACAAGAAGTATAATCTTTTGCAGGCTTACATTTTCTTTAAAACCTTCTTGTAAATGCATAGTCCCTATGCTTAATAGAATTCTTTAACCCAAATGCATCTCAGTGGCCTTGTAGAGTAAAGTTAGCATTTAAAAAGGGCTTGTCACTGGGCAGCCCTATCTCGGTTCTAGAGAACTTAGGTTGTACCTTCAAACATTCTACCTCCCAAAGTTCACTTGGTTTAACATGAGAGCATTTTGATGTAATTTTCCTTAAGTGTGTGGAGATACGATTATTAAAAAAACAAAAGAGGGAGGGAGAAGGGGGAGAAGGGTTTTAAAGGACATGGAGACATTTTTATAAGCTGAATTATAATCTATATTTTTGGTTTTACAGAAAATCACTGTGAATTAAAGACAGTATGGCATTTTCATCTGATTTTTTTCTGGGTGTTCAAAGTTTTTGAACTGCAGCTATAAAAGATCACAATGGTTGAGTGGAACTGAAATTCACCTGTGAATTTATCCTCAGAAATTAAGGAAATCAAACAATATGGGGTGATGGGCCAAATGGGACTGGGCTTGAGGACAAAGGGGAATTTGGGAGTGGCTGGGGGAGAGATATCATGATGAGAAGATAAAATTGAGTGACAGTTTAATTTTTACATTTTTTTACCCTGAAAATGTCAGTGAACTTCATGTATCCTGTGATCCTGCATGGTGTAGAAATCTCAGACCCGGAAGGGTGACCATTACAGCTTGTACTTCTCCAACATTAATGTGAATATGAATCTCTGGGGATCTTGTTAAAATGCAGGTTCTGATTCAGGAGGTCTGGGTTGAGCCTTGAGATTCTGCATTTCTAGAATGCTTCCTGGAACCACATTTTGAGTAGCAAGGGTCTTGTTTCCTCTCTACTTCACCTTTTGTCTACAGATATGCTTAATGAGGGTAGAGACCCTGAGTTTCTCAAGGCCACACAGGTACTGAATGGCAAAGGTGTGAGGAGGACCAGGTCTTCCAATTCCCCAGGCCAGTATTTTGCTCATGGAACCAGAATTTTCCAGTCTGGTTCTATTGGTGAAAAGCCATAAAAATCTCAAAGCTCTTTGCAGAATATCCTTAGACATTCAAAAATTTAGCACACACAACCGTGTGCTAAATCAGATCATGTCTTATAATAAATACACTCTAGCGATGAAGGTCAATTATTTAATTTTAGCAGTGAACATGTCTGTTAGCTTAAGAAGAGGTCCAGAGTTTATGCATCCTGAAGGTTACATAATTTGAAAATTTCTCATTAAGAAAAGTATCCAAAGTTACAGATACAAATTAATGTGAAAATTATTTATCTAGGATATTTATTTAGAATGGGAGAAGAAATGGGAGAAGAAACCCCAACCAGTAACTGGAGGATTAGAGGAGATTTATGCCTCTGTCTTCTGAGATCCCTTTAGGAAATTTACCAGAAATATTTACAAAAACTGCTTCTTGTTTTCAGCCTGGAACTTAACTCCCAGTACTGTCAAGGGCCTGCACCACTGAGTGGTCCTGAAGCTTAGCCTTCATTAACTTCACTGTAAAGCTGCTTCTGGTCTGAGGTGAAGTTTGAGAATCAATGCTGTCTCCATAAAGTGGGCCCCAGGGGCCTCAGGTGATGCTCTAAGGGGTACCTAAGGCCCATTCCAAATGTATTTCATGGAGGGGATAATCAATGTGCTCATCCTCCACAAGACTAGACCTCTCGAGATTGTTATCTAGACAAATTCTACTGTTAGTGTCAGAAAGGGTATTAAGTAAATGCTCATTCAACTTCATTGCCTACTTGAAAGGCAGAAAGAGAAGCCAATGGAAAACTTAGGAAGGCAAGAGACAGTCAAGCAACTCTAGCAAATGTACCAGCTTTAGAACTTTCTCTCATCTGAGCTCTACTGTTTCCACCATATTCTTTTATCATCCCAGTTATGACCCAGTTGTTAATCCTTTGCTAATGTTCAACATGTTAGGTCAGCAGGATATTTGTAAGTCACTGAAACTGTAGTGTGAAATCATAAAACATATAACCAAAATAATTTCCAAAAACAATATGCATGAGTTATAGTGCTTCTGAGTGGTCTCAGAAGCAAATGGTCTTCCTCTTCTGAATTTAAAACTACTATAAGTTTACTTTTTTAATGCATAAAACTCTGTTGCAAAAGACATTTGCTCTGTTTTATTTTCTTTTTTTTTAAAAATATTTTATTTATTTCTAGGAGAGAGAGAGAGAGACAGCGTGAGCAGGGGAGGGTCAGAGAGAGAGGGAGTCACAGACTGAAACAGGCTCCAGGCTCCGAGCTGGCAGTCAGCACAGAGTCTGACGCGGGGCCCAAACCCATGAACCACGAGATCATGACCTAAGTGAAAGTGGGACGCTTAACCGACTAAGCCACCCAGGTGCCCCGCTCTGTTTTATTTTCTGATGCTAGATAATCCCCTGTATATTACAGTTTAGCATAGTTTCAGCACAAAAATATGATTAAGGTAAAATTAACAAAGAACATAATGGATGTTTAGAAACCCTCCGAGAGAAAAAGCTAAGAACGCTGTGCATTTCTTTGGTATTGATATTATATGATGAATCATAATAATACATTTCAAGACCTTAATCTTGTCTGTTTGTATTTGTTTCACTGGGATATTCAGTGGTTATGTCCGTTATGGTGGACGCTATCGCACATACATATAAAATTGATTTACAGATGAAGATGATTTATTCAAACTAGACAAACACCCACATTAATTTATACTATGGATATCAGCTTTGAGTTTCTTTTCGTAGCCAACTTGGAAAAAAAAATCTGGTGAATCATTTAGTCTCAGAGTTTGCTTTATGAGCGATTTTCTCTGGGAAAAGAAGGGGGGACCTTCTGCTAAATTGGGGATCTGGGCAACCAAGCATCTCTAGGAGGAACAAAGGAAAAGAACAGAGGGGCTAATTGTTTAATTAGTAAATGTCTGCTTGGTTAATGACATATTAATGAGTTTTTAAGACCGTCATATCATTTACCATAAAAGACCCATGTGCCTATCCCTGGATGTACTGTATAATTAAGTAATGTGGCCCAGAGGAGTTAATCATTTAAAACCCTGTCATCTTTCCCAAGTTTGCAGATAGAAAAGCCAGCACAGAAGGCACCTGCCAGGTAGAGTCAGGGTGGCACATAATTTTGAACTAAATTGTCTCTTTGCAACGGTTACACAGTCAGATGTCTGCCCAGAAGCAGAATTTTTTTTTTCTTTTGACAACTGAGAGAGCTGCTAAGATACTGCTGTTTGTTCCTCGGCATTCAGTTATTGGCAGTGAGAGTGTGAGTTTGTAGAATAGGGGCCATTTGAGCTGTTTTTGAGTACTTAAAAGAGTAGAGAGGCTGAGAGGACTTTATAATTCTAGAATTGTGCTATCCAATATGTTAGCCATTTGTCACATGTAGCTATTTAAATTTAAGTTAACTAAGACTAAATAAAATAAGAAATTCATTTTCTATATCGCATTAACTACATTAGCGACACAAGCCTGGTGGCCCCTTTCTGGGCAGCATAGACATAGAACATTCTCATCATTACAAGGAGCACTTTTGGCTGGGGTTGCTGCTGACCGCAAATGGTGAAAGCTGGAAGGAAAGGATTAAGTAGCATTCACCTTACTTCTACTTTCCCCTCTAAGAACTGAAGACAGAATGCATTCTGCAAACCCCAGAAGGTCAGCCCAATGCTACGTGACTAGTTCACATCCTTCTTTCACGGGCAGGATCTACATCAGAACACTTGAAGCCATGTGTTTAGACTAGAAAGTGAAAACTGACCTTACCACAGCGTACACAATTTGGGGGCTATAAATTATGCCCCTATCGGTAAATTAGAGAGCTGCATACCACAATGAGCGCTCTGGAATTTTCAAGCCCAGCTCCTTGTTCTAACCTGCTTTGCTCAGATCCTGCGGATCTGTTCATTTCACACCAACATGATGGAGAACAAGTCAGAAACTGCAATTCCACTACTCCTGCACATGTCAGTGTGGTTTTCCCTTGAGTTAAATCCTGCGTCTAGAAACATTTGAAGGTCTCAATTTTCTTGGACCTTCCGCATAAACGGGAGTTGTCCAAATGGGTTAAACAATGTACACACCATTCCCTTTACCTAAGACTCTGCCCTACCATCTGATTTTCTTTTTCTAAAAAAAAAATTTAATGTTTCTTTATTTTTGAGAGAGACTGAAAGAGAGAGGGAGCACAAGTAGGGGAAAGGGCAGAGACAGAGGGAGGCACAGAACCCAAAGCAGGCTCTAGGCTCTGAGTTGACAGCACAGAGCCCGATGCAGGGCTTGAACTCACAAACCATGAGATCATGCCCGGAGCTGAAGTCAGATGCTTAACTGACTAAGCCACCCAGGCGCCCCTTTACCATCTCATTTTCATTAATATTTCCTTCTGTCAGCCCTCTTTGCTCTCTCCTCAGCCCCTATTATTCTAAATATATTGGCCATTTTGGAGGTCATTATAAATTTAACATCCTGCAGGTAGTGATTATGTACGTAAGCAAGTGTCACCCTACTCAGTTTGGAGGTAGTCCACTGAGTTATCAGAGTGGAACTGCTGGTGGCCCTCTCCTTGATCTACTGATAGACGGACAAAGAGTCTACTCCCATTACAATCCTGTTATAGTCCACGACCCCTGCATTATGAGTCTTTTGCTAGTGCTATGTAATATTGGCGCTATTCCTGATCACTGCCCCAATACACCTGACACATAGACTTCAAATAACTTAGGCTTGGAGTGTCACACAGCTCCCCAGATTCTCAAAAATCACAGAAGCTTTCTAACTCGTAAGGGTCCAACATTTTCTTTGTGTCATTGGCAGTGAAAGGACATTAGTCAACTTACTTCCAAAAATATAGCCTAAGAAGTCAAAGTACTGTACACAGCTTGACCATAGTTCAATGACTGAAGGCACCTCCATCCTTGTGGCTGAGAGAAGTCCTACAGGAAGTAGTGTTTGAAAATCAAACACGTTACCATGAAATCCACAATTTATTTCTTTCTCTTTTACATCAGATAGGGTAGATCATTGCTCACATATGTTCACTGTCACCTCACTTCATCCATGGGAAGAGTACAATTTCTCCCCCTTGAGCCCCATGACTTGTTTTGTCTCATGGTGGATGGAGTGTTCTTTCCCACTCTTGATTTGGGTCTTGGCCATGTGTTTTACTTTGATCAAATGGATGTTATCAGATGTAATTCTAACAGAAGCATAAACTGTGATTGTCTTATGCTCTACCTCTCATCACAAGAGGAATATGCTTTGAGTAGCTTTTCCAAAAGGATGAGGAACACATGGAAAAAGCTGGACTCAACCTGAAGGGTAGACCCAAACATAGCTGAGGCCAGCCTGGATCAACGAACTCCAGCTGGCCTGCAGATATGTGAATGAGAAATATGTGCTTATTTTTGTATGTCATGGAGATCCCGGATCTGTCCACTGCCAAGACATCAGCTAGACATTTCCTTTTAATTATTAGTAGGAAAATACTGGTTGCATGTGAAAGAGTTTTATGGCAGCTGGAGCCATGATTATCTAATCTGTCTGACTTTTATGCTGTAATGGTTATGACACACCTGGAACCAGAGCAGGGAAGCACTTGCCTACTCAGTCCCATCTTTATAAAACGATTGTGGTAGAAGATAGAAAGCAGTTTTGAATCAGGTATAAAATGCAGAATTAGATTATGGTCCTGGTTATTGGTGAGTTCATAGATGCTGATATGGTTGTGGAAACCGTTGGGGAAGTTTATGTATATATAGTTTTCATTCTTTTCAAGACCATGGTGCAGTTGAAAGTCCTTAGTCTTCTTGAAATCATCCTTCACCAATTGCTTGGTTTGTACAATAAGTTGTAAACAGAGGTGACATATGTTATGTGTTACTTCCGGGCTGAAGCCCTGTCTACTAGCGTTCAATTTACCTTCGTATTTTTCTTGCTATTGTGACTGGCCATTTTCCACATGGTGGAGGATGGCATCATGGAAGCCAAGTTCAGAGCTGATGGATGTGTAGCATGAAATAGAATTATACATTTGCAGTTATAACCATTGAATTTTTTTCTTGCTAAAGCACTATAACCTAACCTATCCTGACTCTTGCAATTCCTTGTATTCAAGATGATTGAAATCTAGTAAAGGAGACTAGACAGATAGCTATCCAAAGCAATATGAGACAACACCGTATTTACGGTTCAAAATAAATTTCATCTGAATGCTGAAAAAGGGAAATTGTTTCTGACCCAGGTGATCAGGAAAGACATGATCAAAGATGAATAACTGAGCAGTCATTTGCATGAGATAAGATCTGCATAGACACATGGTGGTGGGAGGCATTGGAAGGAGATGAAATGGGAATGGAGCAGAAGAGCCTAAGGGAAGTTTCAAATATGGAGAGCAGACAGATGGGCTGGCAGTCAGGCCCTTTAAAGCAGGGTCACTGCACATAGATCAGCAGGCTTTCAGTGCAACATCTTATGCTGTGGCCTTGAGTATAAAGGCCAACTAATAAGAAAGACAAGATGAGTAGGCCATGGCAGAGGATAGGAGAGCCTTGAACATCAGGCAAAGAAATTTGACCTGTGTTTTGTGGTAAATGAGAATCATCAATGTTTTATATTTAGGGAAGGTATCAGATCAAAGCAGTTTTAAGACTGAGCATAATGGACAAGTGCAAAATAAAGGGTGGGTTCTAGATCTTTCTATCCCCCTTGCTTTGGCTAGAAGGTCCACTGCAATGATTGGAGAGTAAGATGTCAAGAGGTTAAAATAAGACTCAGTAAATGCGAATACAAAGATGGATGTGCACTTCTAGAAGGAAATGAGTATCATGTGGTTGTTAATGTGTAGACTCAACCATTTATGGGCTGTGTAATCTTGGGCAAATTACTACTTAGCCACTCTCAGCTTCTGAGTCATTACATGCAGAATGGTGACAATATGAGTCCACATTCCACAGACTTCTTGAGGAATAAATGAGAAAATGTACTCATTCCACTCTAGCTCACATAGTAAGTCTCCAGTAATCGGAAGTTACAAATATTTAAAATAATGGCTATTTTGGTTTCTTCCGAAGAGTATTACGGTTAATTTTTTTTTCTATTAAGCATTAAACTTGGTGTTTCTATGTGATACTTCTTTAGACTAGAAAGAAAAACTTCCTCAGAATGTTAAGCTATCAAAATAAAAATGAAAACAAAATGTACTTTTCTGTTATTTCAATATCACCCTTCCATTAGACCAGAAACACCAAGTAAGCATGACCATCAAGGCATTTTTTTCGTGCAGTTGGTAATTCCTCTGAAGGCCCTGAGGGAGGTTGGTAGGGAGGAATACTGAATAGGAAAGCAAACAAGATTAGGTCAGCACCCAATCTTCCTTTGGGGGGAATTCATAGCACTGTTTTTGTTTGAATAAGCAAAGCTTTTGCAAAAGTTTGGTGTGTTTCTCGCTGAATCCTAAGTTGTTTCCCCGTCCTTCAGCTAATATTTTAAAAGGTAAAGCAAATATTCAAAAAAAGGTAAAGTGGCATTTGAAGTACAAAGGAGAAAAAATTCATTTTCAAAAGTTAGAGAAAGTCAGCAAAAATAGTAACGCTTTCTTTAGCTGTATAAACTAAAACTTGGTGAGTCAGAGCAGTGTCTCTGCGTCTCTTCTCTGTAAGGATCTATTGTGGACACATATATTGCCTTCATCAAAATTAGTAAGGAAGTTATTATTCTATTTTACAAATGAAGAAAGATTTGAGAAATTTAAGAGGCTGAGATAAAAATACGATTCCACTCATTCATTAACCACAGATTTATGACTACTTTCTTGATGGCAGGCACTGTCCAAAACATTGTGAGATACCCTTGATCAGGACACAGATCCTAATTTCCAACAACTTGAAGCTTTATAATGAAAAGACAAGTAAATAAAGAAATAGTTGTGGAGAGGGCTTTGATAGCCATACTCCCAAGGAAAGTCTCCTTGGATGCAGTGACCTCAAAGTTAAGTCTTGCTAGAGACTAAGGGTTAACATCTGTTAGAGCCAGAGTGCAAGACACCAGGGGAAAGGATCCGCCTTGTGGTGTGCGGTCTTTTTCTTGCTAGTTTTGTCAGAATCTGGTAAACCCTTAAACCTCCACCGTAACCATCTTGATCCAAGGCATTACTATTCCCACTGGGATTACTGTCATTGTCTCTTGCTTGGTGTCCCTGTTTCTGGCTCTGTACCCCAGGTCTATTCTAACACTACCAGAGTGATCCTGTCAGAATGTAGGTCAGATCAAGTAACTCTGCTTAAAGCTTCCTATGTTTGCCACTCACTCAGGAAAATTAAGTGTCCAATCCGTCAATCGTACATGGCTTTTCTGAATCTACTACCTTCCTCTTCCAGTCAGTTCCACCATTAACTCTCTGATCTCACATCCCATGGCTCTTCCCTCTCCTCACTCTGGTATACAGGCTTCCTCCCTGTTCCTAGAGCACAGGCATGCTCCTAGCGTAGCACCTCAGGACTTTGCACTTGCCTGTCTTTCCACTTACAATGCCCTTCTCTGACCACCTTAAGGGGTTTACTTAAATGTCACGTTCTTAGTGAGGTGAGTACCCTCTATGCGAAGCTGTACCCTGTCTTTGTACCCATCCTAGTATTCCATAGCTCCCTTTCATCTAATTTGCCACTTACCACACTTAGATAGTCTTTATTCATGTTGCTTGTTTTCTATCTGCCCTCCCTCCCCTCCCCCCATCCCAGCATGTAAGTGTCACAAGGGAAGGCATGTTCGCCCGTTTGCTCATTGATGATCTCCAGTGCTGACAATAGTGTCTGGCATAGAATGGTGTCCCGCTGATAATTTCTTGACTAGAGAAACCAGTACATCTGGATATAACCGGAACAGTTACAAATGCCTTCTGAGATGAGCTTTTGTTTCTTTATGAGTACAAAGAGGAAACACTGGTGTCTTTTGGGTGTCACTATGTATGATGGGGTCAGCCTAAAAGGTCACTGAAAATACAAAGTAATACTAAATGTTATAACCTAAGGGGTAACAAGGAAGTTCAGGCCTACAATTGTTACTCTGAGAGCCAGAAATAGGAGTCAAATGCTAATATCATAATTCAAATGGGTAAGAGGTTTTAATAAGCATAAAATAAGTTCTTTACTCCTAGTAGTTTCTTTCCTTCCTTTTCATAACAGAATACAAAATTCATTTGCACTGTTCTTAAAGTATTTTTTAAATATTTTATTTCTGAGAGACAGGGAGATAGTGTGAGCAGGGGAGGGTCAGAGAGAGAGGGAGATACAGAGTGTGAAGCAGGTTCCAGGCTCCGAGCTGTCAGCACAGAGCCCGACACGGGGCTCGAACCCACGAACCGTGAGATCATGACCTGAGCCGAAGTTAGAGGCTTAACCAAATGAGCCACCCAGGTGCCCCTGCACTGTTCTTAAAGTCTTATCAATAAGCCCATGTCCCTTCTCAGGGAGGCTCTGATGTTTAATTTTTGGTTTCTCTTCCAGCTAGAACTCATCTTTGTCATTTACCCAAAGTGGCTTAAGAAAAACAGTTTATTGGCTCACTTTATGTAAATAATTGTAGTAGGACTAGATTTAACCGTACTATGATCTAAGAGCTGAAAGGATACCACCAGAACTCCATTTTTCCTCACCTCCCAGCTCTGACTTCTCCATCGACTGGCCTCAATCTCAGAAGGTTGTTATCCTCATGGTGACAAGATGGCTGCAGCAGCAGTAGCCTAACTACCTTCCACTTAGCAGCAATGAGGAAGTGACTTTTCTAGTAGTGTTGTCAAAACTCTGATTTGACCAGCTTTACTTACTTGCCACCACGATCCACATCTAGGGAAGATGTATCACATATTTTAAGAATATTTGTCATAACATGTAAACATCAGAAATTGCCAAATATCGTTTTAGAGCTGAGCTGCACTGCCAGCACAGAGCCTGATGCAGGGCTCCATCTCAGAAACCATGAAATCATAAGCCCAAACCAAGAGCCAGATGTCTAACTTATTGAGCCTCCCAGGCACCCCATCAATATATAATTTTTAAATTCACAGGGTGCCTGGGTGGCTCAGTTGGTCAGAGTTTGATTCTTGAAATCAGCTCAGGTCATGATCTCACAATTTGTGTGTTTGAGCCTCACGTTGGGCTCTGGGCTGGCAGTGTGGAGTCTACTTGGGATTCTCTCTCTCCCCCTCTCTCTTCACTCTCGCTTACTCTCTCACCCTCTTTCTCACAAATAAATAAACTTAAAAATAATTTTTTTAAATAAATAAACTTAAAAAATAGTTTAAAAAAACCATGACAAACCAAGAGTACTCTCTCAAAACTGTCAAGATGAAGGACAAATAAAAAATAAACAAAATAAAATTCATTTCATCCTCACAACAGCCTTAAAGTAAGTGCAGTTCTTTCTAAAGATTTTTTAAAATGTTTAATTACTTATTTTGAGAGAGAGGGCAGGGAGGTGCAGAGAGAGAGGGAGAAAGAGAGAATCCCAAGCAGGCTCCACACTGTCAGTGCAGAGCCCCACAAGGTCTCGGACCCACAAACCATGAGATCATGACTGGAGCCGAAATCAAGAGTTGGATGCTTAATTGCCTGAGCCACCCAGGTGTCCCATAAGTAGAGATTTTAATCCTCATTTTTCCTTCCGTGGGGAAAGTCTTTGTTTATAGATCTATTTCCTTCCAGGTAAAGGGATATCACTCTACAAGGAAATTAAGAATTGTTGAGAGATTGTAAGATCTATCAAAGGGCTGTAAATCAGACCCCTTTCAGGGCCACCTCAGCTGCTGAAACTCAGACCCATCAGTACTTACCCATCCGCTCAGTGATCCCAGAGCATGCCTGTACATCGTGCGGTGTGTAGACAATCATCAGCCATTTCTAAAGATATTGAGCCTGATGCTTTCTAGGCATGTGGATTTTTCCTTGGGAATGCAAACTACAACTCTGGGTAGTGTGCATAGCAACATAATCCAAAGCACCAAACACTGGTAAAGCCATTTAACACATTGGCAGTATTTCTTTTCCTGTGTTTGGCAGTGTTTTTTATTATCCAGCTCCCTCGTGTGTCAACACTTCCTCCCATGACATGAAATCAAGAAAAGTTAAAGTTTTCAGAATAATCCCAAACTGAAGAAATCAGTAAGTGAGATAATTATATCAGCCTCAATGGCTGTCTCTCCTTGGAACCAATTCCACGGACTTGTGGCATTCACACAAAGGGAACATATTTTTGCATGACTTGACTTCCAAGCAGTGATTATCCCTTGCAGGCTGTTTGTTTTTCCAAGTGGTCCTGCTGATTAGAGGCTCTGAGTGAAATCTGGGGTGGTTGATAACCTAGCTACCTTGGCTTTCTGCTACATTAAACCCTTTTGGTCTGCTGTAAACGGGCAGCGCTAGTGCCTGTAGACTTTCTCTGCCTTCAGAAGCTAGATTTCTTTGCCAAGAATTTGCTTCTTGCAGGTCGTCAAGAAGTATATGATATGCGTTGGCAGTGTTAATAGAAGAATGCAACTTTTGAGATTAGAAAGACGGTAAAATATCATGTATTCTTTGGTTTTGTCGTCAAATTTTTGAATAATTCAGTGAATAATGAGTGTTACTGATTATCCCGATCTTCAACACAATTGATAGAGCATCTCTCAAATTCTATTTTAAGGCATAAGTGTCCCACTTGGTGCCCCATATTGGAGAGTAGGGTAGGGTTGAAAAAGAATGTCAGGGTAGAACTTGCTTAAGAAATGTTTATAGATTCTGGGTGGCTCAGTTGGTTAAGCGACTGACTCTTGGTTTTGGCTCATCATGATCTCATGGTTCATGAGACTGAGCCCCATGTCGGGATCAGCTCTTCACGGATGGTGCAGAGCCTACTTGGGATTCACTCACTCTGTTTCTCTCTCTCCCTCTCTCTCTCTCCCCTTACCCTGCATACACACTTTCTCTCAAAAAATACAAATAAAAAAAAATGTAGATTCAAAACTTATCTTAGTATACCGTAGCCTTGAGGCATCATTCAGCATCTCTAAAAGTTACTTAGGCAGAAACGCTTTTTTCCTCCCATATGACAGCCTTTATCGTTCCCTGGAACTTACAGCACACGTTGCAGAATGCTAATTTTATGGATGCTTATTTGAGCCATAAGTGGGCCCTGTTTGCAGGATGCTCACCTCTACAACATTGCAGGGCACAGGCTATTCAATGTTTGCAAAAAGACAAGAAATCTAAGTCTTTGACCTTATTTTCCTTGCTCACAGTCAGAGGTTGGAAAAAAGCCACAGAGAAGGCCACATAATAAATATTTTTTGGCTTTGGGAACCATATGGTGTCTGTCACACCTACTCAGTTCTACCCTTACAGCTCAAAAGTAGCCACAGACAATATGGAGACCTGAATGAGTATGACTGAAATGTGAATTTTTTTTTTAAATTATGTTTTATTTATTTCTGAGAGAGAGATAGAGAGAGAGAGAGAGAGAGAGAGAGAGAGAGAGAGAGAATGAACAGGGGAGGGTCAGAGAGAGAGGGAGATACAGAATCTGAAACAGGCTCCAGGCTCTGAGCTATCTGTCAGCACATAGCCTGATGTGGGGCTCGAACCCATGAACTGT
This sequence comes from Proteles cristata cristata, assembly GCA_017311185.1. NCBI lineage: Eukaryota > Metazoa > Chordata > Mammalia > Carnivora > Hyaenidae > Proteles > Proteles cristata. Next base: position 274,564 of record JAESUZ010003871.1, read on the forward strand.
GAGATCATGACCTGAGCCGAAGTCAGATGCTTAACCGACTGAGTCACCCAGGCACCCTGGAATGCAGATTTCATATCATTTTCATATATCAAGAAACCTTCTTCTGATATTTTTTCCAACACTTAAAAATATATAAACCATTCTGAGCTCACAGCCTGTGCAAAAACAGTCAGGAGGAAGGATTTGGCCATGGACAGTTTCCTGACCCCTGGTCTAATCCTAAATTGGTAAACGAGATGATGTCTATGCTTCTCCCCACACTACCCGGAAGAATCTTCTGTGTTAATGTTCTTTTTACTTTCCTTTTGTGCTTTTTAAAAAATTCTGGAGAAGCAAGTTTGTAGATTTGTCACCTTGAAAATCTACCTACCCCTCAATGCTCAATTTAAGTTGTACAGCTCAACTAAGCTTTTTCTTTACAGTTGATTTCATACTGATATCTTTCTGCCCTGAACTCTTCAGAACAATGAAGCTTGGGCCACATCAGCCCAACTTCTCCTCTGATACTTTGCAACACCTTTTGCTTTGCTACGTACAGTTTAAAGAATAACGGTTTTTTTTTTTAAGTTCTTTTTTTTTTTTAATGTTTTTATTCATTTCTAGGAGATAGAGAGACAGCGTGAGCAGGGGAGGGCCAGAGAGAGAGAGAGAGTCACAGACTCTGAAACAGGCTCCAGGCTCTGAGCTGGCAGTCAGCACAGAGCCCGACGCGGGGCTCGAACCCACGAACCGCGAGATCATGACCTAAGCGAAAGTCGGACGCTTAACCGACTAAGCCACCCAGGCGCCCCAAGAATAACGGTTTTATAATCTAGAGATTTTTTTAAGCCCTTTTAGGGCAAAGATCTATCCATTTTGTGTTACCATATAGTAGCCCTTCTGAACCCAATTATTGCAAATTGTGCATTGATGGAGTAATCAATCAACATTCCAGTAGGAAAATAGACAATGTACAAATCGTACAAGAATGAAGGGATATTGGAATGTGTATATTTAGAGTTAACACTCAATCGTCTGCATATTCAGTGTGAGAAATAGTAATTTATGGGAGCTGATCATAGGAATATTTTTATGTTTGGAGTAGTATGATTTATTCTCAGGTATACATGTAACAAAGAGGGCAATTGGCTTGTCTTTTCTTTTCATTCAGTCATCATTCATTCATTCATTCATTCTGTAAGTGCTTATCAAGTTCCAATACTACAAGTGCCAATATTGAAGCAGATCTGAGCATTACTTTCATTGCCAAAACATGATATCGAATCTGAATCCAGCTCCTGCTGAGTCAGCATCTGAAACATCTCTCTCTCTCTCTCTCTTTCCATCCCTGTCCTTGCCTTACCCACCACTCCAGACCACATGAGTCCCTCATTACCACTTGACTCAACTCTTGGTCTGTCCACGTCTTCTATCTTGTACCTGGTTGTCAGAGTGATACTTTTGATACAATAAAAGTTACCATTAAACTGCTTCTAGCCTCCTATTTATAACTGTTTAATGATCCCCAGAGCCTGAAGGAAGTACAGGCTTCTCAGGACATATGAGGCTTCCCACGGAAAGACCCCAGGCTTCCTCCTCAGTCTCATATATTAATTAGTGTGCTAGGGCTGCCAGAACAGAGAACCACAGGCTGGGGGACTTCAACAACAGAATTCTATTGGGTCTGGCTGGAGTCTGGAAGTTTAAGATCAAGGTGTCAGCAGGCTTGGTTTCTCCTGGGGCCTCGATCCTTGTATGACAGATGTCTCTGTGTCTTCACAGAGCCCTTGTTGTGTGTGCATGCATCCCGGTATCTCCCTGTGTGTCCTAATCTCTCTTTTTTAATTAAATTATTATTTTTTTAATTTTTGAGAGAAAGAGAGAGAGATTGAGAGAGAAAGCATGAGCAGGGGGAGAAGGGCAGAGGGAGAGAGAGAGACTCTCAGGCAGGCTCCACTCTTAGCACGAAGCCCAGTGCGAGGCCTGATCCCACAACCCTGAGATTCATGACCTGAGTTGAAACTGAGTCAGACACTCAACCAACTGAGCCAGCCAGGTGCCCCCTTAATCTCTTCTTATAAGGACCCACAACATTCTGGATTAGGGTCCAGACAGCCTCATTTTACCTTACTCATCTCTTCAAAAGTTCCATCTCCAAATACAGTCTCATTCTGAGGTACTGGGGATTGGGGCTCCAAAGTATGAATTTTGGACAGACACAATTCATCCTGTATCACATCTATAACTTGCTCCCTCCTCCTTGGCGAGCATCACTCATTTCTGTATTGTGTCAGAGAGTTCTATACCGCCTGCTTTGTTCAGTCTCTTTCCTTTATATGAGAGATCGTTTTCCTATCCTAGACTCTTTCTTGTCTAAAGAGCATTGATGATATTTCAAGATTTAGTTTAGATTCATGCCTTTCATTATTGTCTTTCCTGACTTCCTGGGGTCTATGGAGACCTTCATGTGTAATACATGTGACATACATTATACTAATATGGGTGTGTCTGTGTCCTACATCTAAACTGTGAACCAGAGTCTGTGTTTTATTATTGATCCATGAAAGTTTGTTGAATAGATGGCTTACAAAATCTTTGTTGACTCTTTAATTTTAGTTACTTGGATAAATGGTTGGATAATAGGCAAAAGAGATGCTGTAATCCTTGGATTAGAAAAGCAATATCTGTGGGGCGCTTGGGTGGCTCAATCAGTTGGGCATTTGACTTCAACTCAGGTCATGATCTCACAGTTCATGGGTTTGAGCCCCGCATTAGGCTCTGTGCTGACAGCTCACAGCCTGGAGCCTGCTTCAGATTCTGTGTGTTTCTTTCTTTCTCTGCCCCTCCCTTCCTCACACTGTCTCTCTTTCTCTCAGAAATAAATAAAACATTAAAAAGAAAAAAATTTAAATAAAGCAATATCTGTGAAGAGACCTATACTACCAGGATAAACTTAAAGGGCAGCCAGATGTTATCTGAGAACCTTCTCAAAATTAGCATTATAGATACTGTGTAGAAATGTACACAAACCAAACCAGAAAACTTACTTTGAGCTAAATTACTATTCTAGTTTTATTTATAATAAAAGGATTTCAGTGAAAGTTTTACTTTCACTTAAGAATGTTCTGGAGTCTGATTTCCTTCCTTCTTTTTTTTTCTCCCTCATAAACACAAAGAGCTAGCTTTTCCCTAAAGAAATTTTATCCCGACAATTTTCTTACTGAGAAAATAGATAATTATTCTTATTTTATATTAGATTTTACTTAGTTTCGTGGGACTTATACACAGAACTTTTTTTGGGGGGAAATGTTTTGTAACATGAAACTTCGAAAACAGAACCATTTCCAATCCCTAGTGAAATATATAGTAACTCTCTATAGAAGCTCATAACCAGATGAGAGCTGAAAGAAGTTTTACAAAATTATCATATATTTATCAAAATTAGACAAATATTTAAGATGCTACTGCCAAAAAAGAGACTACTTTTAAAAAATAGATGTTAGGCAAGCAAAATAGAGCCAGATTCATGTGACAATAGTTCCTTAGACGTTCCACTCCACAAGTTGTCCTGTGGTTTTTCTTTGTTTTCTGAAATGTTATGTTTTTTAAAATAAACAATGAATTATAGTTTACTATCAACTAGAGCATATAGCAAACTCTAAACGAGACTGATGAATTAACGCATCTCAAAGGAGAGAAATCCCCTGCCTGCTGGTATGACTATATCCAAGTAGATAAGTGACCTATGTATCTTTGGAATATTCTCAAGTCATGTCATTAAAAATGGCAATGCTATACACATGCTTGATAGTTTTGTCCCTTGGTTAGGTTTATTTATTTATTTATTTTTAATGTTTATTTATTTTTGATCTTAAGAGAGAGAGAAAGAGACAGAGTGTGGGCAGGGGAGGGGCAGAGAGAGAGAGAGAGAGAGAGAATCCCAAGCAGGCTCCAAACTGTGAGCTGTCAGCAGAGATTCTGATGTGAGGCTCAAACTTATCAACCGGACCCGAACCAAAATCGGACACTTAACTTACTGAGCCACCCAGGTGCCCTGGTTAGGTTTTTAATACTGAATAAATCCATTCATTTATTCCCTCAGTTATTCAGCCCATATTTCAGGAGAATCTGTTGTGTGCTGGTTACTTCACTACATTAACCACATGGTTTCTTATTGGATGTGGTTATGTACTCATTAATTTCTTAATAGGCTTCCACAAGAAAATTCTTAACACATCTGGTAAGGGCCTTTCCACTTGAAAAAAAGATAAACATTTAACCTGACTGAAAATGTATCACCAAAGTACTTGGCTTCTGGGATCAACCAGAGACTATGTATAAACACATCATAAAAATAGATAAAACAAGAGCAGAGAGCCCAGAAGGCTAAAGTTGTCTTTTAGATCCAGTCACAGGGATAACCCAAGCAGGGCCCAAAAAGGGCCAGAGGATAAAGCAAACTGAACCAGACTTCAAGTCAACAAACATTTATTGAACTCGAGTTCTGCATCAGGCCCTGTGGTAGTTGCTTTTGGGGATACACGTGGGAGTGAAACATCTTATCTGCCCTTGAGGGGTCTATAAGGGAAGACATAGATATACAGAACTGCCATGTGAGGCAGGATGCATTATGTGCTCAAAGGGAGATACAACAAAAGTATTCAGGGCACATGCAGGAGAAAGTGGCTAATCTTTATCATAAATATCAGAGAAGGCTTCAGCAAAGGGTGGGGCTTGAACTGTGCCTGTAAGATTAGATATGGTTTTGAGAGGCAGACAGTAGGTGAAAGAGCCAAGTAAACAACCAGGAGAAGCCGTGAGGAAGGCAATTGCCATGTGTAGCCATTAGGGTTGGATCAGAGAAACAGATCCAAGGGGCATGGGAGCTGGTTAAGTAGCAGAGGGGAGGCTGCTGCTCAGTGTCTGGGAGCTTGTAGCCCACAGGGTGGGCAGAGAGGAAGGAAAGGTGGATGCAAAATAGGAGGAGGAGCGTGGATAAATTGGAACTCCGGAAGTGCGAGGACCCCCACAAGAACCAAGTGGAAGCCACTACCTCTTAGTCTCCACCATTGTTTACAGAGTGAACTATGTGCCTGCCCTGGGTGCGGGCTGGGCTGGAGGAGAGATGCAGGAAGCAGGTCACTAAGGAGGAAGATGCTACACCCAGTTGCTTCTCCAGACAACCAGTAGAGCAATTACAAGGTGTCTGGTCTGCAATAGCAGTTGATGCCCCGACAGCTTGCCATGACATACCAAGAACATGGACCCCTGCTTCACGTTTCTGTTCTCAGTATTGTACAAATGACCTCTTATGCTCTCGCCCCCACCCCCAACCCAGAGCTGGGCAGCGAAGGGAATCTTAGGAAACATAGTTTCAGTTTACCTAAACTGACATACTGCAAATCTTCCACTTAGTGGAAACACACATACACACACACACACACACACACAGGACTGTAGTCCCCTTGTTCATGTGTTACCAAATATTTGGCCTTTTCAGAGGCTGAATAGTTCCCTTAGAACATTACAGAAAATACCCACCAGACTGAAAGAATTTATTTATTTATTTATTTATTATTCATTCATTCATTTCTTTGTTCATTGGCTAAAGATCAATCAGCTTGTTCATTATGCAACTGTTTGGGTCCCAAGCACTGGAAATTCACACAAGGCAAAGAGAATAGAATTAAAGACATGGATTAAGTTGATTCTTTTCTCTCTTACTGCAGGGATTTGTTTTTGGCATTACAGAATGAATGGAGAGACCCATTCCTCACTTTTGCTCAATGGCTTATAAACTCCAGACACTGCAGAACTCTCATAGATGGTTGTAGAACAATCTAGACTTGAACCCCTGAAAATACAACATTGAAACAAATGGGACAGGTAAGAGGTCAAATGATTCATTTTTGATGGCAAAAGACTTTTGTTTCTTCTCCCTCGAAATGCATGTGCATCTGGGTAGTGTCCTGCTTTGGAAGACACCCTGAAGGAAAGGTGAGAAGTTCGCTGTTTGCAACATTAACAATGACCACAACACGAAACAAGCAAATTAAGCACACTTAATTTTCAAAGAACACAAAGTAGGTGTTCAGACTCTTTGTATTTGCTCCTTCGATTGTGTCGCTCACGCAGAAAAAAGTTTGAAAGAATGGATAATACACCATCAAAACAAAAGCTGGAATTAAACAAAACTAAATTAAAATAGACGCAGTCTATGCTTCACGCATCCTTGCGAGTGGGTTATCGGTTTTATGCAAGTTCACAACAGCATTGTGTCTCTGGAAACAAAAACTACATTGCTGGTAGCTCTGAAATTCAGAGGGGAAAGAAGGTGATTTGCAAGTCCATGCTAATGTGACACCCAAAGGAAGGGAGTGAATCTGCACTTCAAGGTCAAAGATGACATTTGAAAGGAGTTGACAATATGCAGAAAACTAGTGCTGAATTCAAAGTTGGCTTTATTACTCTTCCAGTTTGAAGTAAAAGTTAACTGCAGTGAATCTAGAGCCTGATTCTGGGCTATTGTTTTCGATCTGTTTTAGAATTCAGTGTGCTGTTTCCAAGAGCCTAGCAAAAGAGCAGAGGAGTTAGACTCTAAATCTTGGAGTCCTGAACACTACTGCTGTGATAGGCTAAAATAACTGCTAATCCCTCATGTTCGAACAGACTTTACGAAGTGATTTCACATAAAAGATCTTTTTCGATATAACTGTTATATGGCGTATCTTCCGTTTTATGGACAGCGTGAGTTTTTTGATGTGTAAGATGAGCTGAAATAGGGAAAGTGACAGGAAATTTACAGACCTATGGAATAATATTCCACAATGGGGTATTCTTTATAATTATCTTGGCTGAATTGCACCATCCAAAGTTCTTAAATCACCAACAATGCCATTTTTACTGTAGAGGATAAGAGTTATGATCCTTTGACTCTTTAAATTTTCTTCCTTGACAAAAGTGATCTACCTCTCTAGCCAACCTGTCTCAATGATCCATAACGTTGCTAGCCTGGTGCCAGATGGATGTGATAGAGGGCTCCTAAAAGGCTCTTGGTACGAGGAAAGTGTTGCTTACATGTAATAGGAATCTTGTGAGATTTAAAAGTGAGAAGATGTTAGTTTGAGTCATTAATAACCTAATTCGGCTGAATTTACTTTTATGTTGTTAGCATTGTTATTTTGGTTTATGTAACTTATGACTAACAATTTTTTTAAAGACTTGGAGCACGATATTCATTTTTAATAGCATGGCTTACTATTTAATACTGCATCTATGTCAAAAGGACATTGCCCCAATCTATTTCCACTGAGAACCTTAAATAGGCACTTTTGTTCTGCAGTGACAAAAGGGTTATTTATTCCTCCTTCCTGATCTAACGAACCACAAAATCTAGTCATTTCTTATTGCTCTAACCATCACTTTGCCTATAGCTGGTACTCAGTCAAAACAATACAAAACACCCCAAAAATCAAGAACAAAATAGTCCAGAGTGTGACCAGGGTAGTTACATGATTTAAACCAAATCTCTGTCACCTACCTACTGGATTTCTCATCCTGATGCCGGAAGATCCATCAAAATTAGGATGTCTAGAAAAGAATCCATTCTGTTCAGACTCAAAGCTGTACTTTCTCTGTAAAGCTAAGTCATGTATCTATCATGGTGTCATCATCCACCTATTCTTCTAAGGTAGCAACTTGGGAGTCATCCTTAACTTCATACCTTATCAATTACCCTATGGTGTCAAATCAGAAATGTTATTTCAAGCCCAACCTCTCCAATTTGCTCCAAGTCTAGGTCCTAGGATTCTGTGCCAGGGAAGCTCCTCTTTATTTATTGCCTGGATGTCTACAGCATTTTTCCAACTGGTTTCTTCATCAGCAGTCCTTCACTATTCTGGTTCCCATGGTTGTCAATTGCTTTCCTTTAATTAAATTAAATCAATTAACTTTTATAAGTACTGTGTGAGTAATACAGAATGTATGGGCAGTGATGACTTTTCTCATAAGTAATGAAAGCAGGCATCTTGGAGGAAGGACCTTTTGAGCTGGACCTTGTAAGATCACTTACCATCTCTTGAAAAGGGTAGATTGGAGATCAATTACAAGTGACTGAAGGTTTTAGAATATGAGAGTAATACCATTAGAAAACCCTTCAGGAACCTTAAAGTGGTGGCTGGAGCAGACTGAATAGAAAGGGGATGATTCTGCAGATAAAAAGTTAGGACACTAGTTTTTTTTTTTTTGTTTTGTTTACTTACTTACTGAGGTATAATTGAGGTATAATTGTTATAATATAACATTATATTAATTTCAGGTATACAACCTGATGATTCAATATTTGTATACATTGGAAAATGATCACCACAAGAAATCTAGGTAACATCCATCACCACACATAGTTACAATTTTCTTTTCTTGTGATAAGAATTTTTAAGATCTACCTACTCAGCTACTTTCAAATATGAAATACAGTATTTTTCACTATAGCCCCAATGCTGTGCATTACATCTCCATGGCTTATTTGTTCTTTTTAATCAGAAGTTGGTACCTTTTGATCCTCTTCACCCATTTTGCCCACCCCCACTGCACTTTAACTTTAGTGGGGTACTTTGCATAGAATGGATGTTCTTTCAAAGAATTCTCAGCTTCCCTATTCAAGCTAACCTGGTTTATGAACCATTTAGCAGAGAACAATGGCCCTTCAGAAACCAGCTTATGAATTGGGATCAGAAAAAATGGAGCAATGACCATGAGGCTTATTTGCATAAAAGAGGGAAGGGATTCAGGCATTGGTAAAATGAGGAAGGCTATTAATGATACTTATTAAAAATGCAAAAACAATGGATCTAAACTGAGATTGAAATCTAGGAGAACCTGGATTTGAGATGGGTGCTGGGCATATAATGTATCAAGAAAGAGGATTATAGAGTGTGGATGTGTGTACAGGATCTCTTAGAGTGGCTTTCTGCTATCACTCTCACACACCTATCATTAGGTTTAGCTGCACAATTATAAAAAAACATTTTTTACGTTTTTATTTTATTTTTGAGAGAGACAGAGCAAGCAGGGGAAGGACAGAGTCACAGAATCTGAAGCAGGCTCCAAAGGCTGAGCTGTCAGCACAGAACCTGACATGGGGCTCGATCTCACGGATGGCGAGATCACGACCTGAGCCCACCCAGGCACCCCCCACAATTTCTTAATAAAACTTGAGTACACCATGTGTCTACCATGGACGAGACAGTATAGAATGTCCTAGGATTATGAAGATGAATAACCCAAGACTGCAATTCTATTATTAGTATTATTTATTTTATTTGCAATTCCATTATTTGCTAAGGTATTTTGAAACTACTTGAAGCATAAAAGTTAAATGCTGTTATAGATTTCCTATTGTTTGTAAGCTTTATCAATATAAATTTACTCTCCTTACTCAATTTAATGTTTTTCTTGTTAATAAAACAAACATTTATTTATGAACTTATTCATGCAACAAATATTTAGTGAATTCTGATTACATTCCAGATACTGTGATAGGATCTGAGGACAGGTTTACAAACAAAACATGCTATCAGGCAATACAGTCATTACTACAAATTACACTGATGTCAATATTTTTTTTTTAATGTTTTATTTATTTCTAAGAGAGAGAGAGAGACAGCGTGAGCAGGGGAGGGTCAGAGAGAGAGGGAGTCACAGACTGAAACAGGCTCCAGGCTCTGAGCTGGCAGTCAGCACAGAGCCCGACGCGGGGCTCGAACCCACGAACTGCGAGATCATGACCTAAGCGAAAGTCGGACGCTTAACCGACTAAGCCACCCAGGCGCCCCTGATGTCAATATTTTTAAAAGCATTTGCTTATTTATTTATTTTGAGAGAGAGAGACCTGGTGGGGAGTGAAAGAGAGAAAGAGTGAGAAGAAATCCCAAGTAGGCTCTGGGGCTTGAACTCACAAACCAGTGAAATCATGACCTGAGCTGAAATCAAGAGTTGGATGCTTAACAAACTGAGCCATGCAGGTGCCTTCAATGTCAATATTTTAACAATTTGGATTATTTCATTATTTGGGTTATTTGGGTGGTGAAAAGGCTGTTGTACTCTAGAGCCTTGTGTATGATATTTTCTTGCAATAATTCACTTTTTAAATGTTAGGAATAAAATATTAGATATTCATTTTCAGTGATTTCTGAGGGTCTTTTCCTTGGAAAGGGGGGAATTTAGAGCTTTCACTTTTATTTGATTATTATGTCTAATCTACCTTTAAAATATTTATTTATTCTTGAGTAACAGAGAGAAAGAGTAAGAGTAGGGGAAGGGCAGAGAGGAAGGGAGACACAGAATGTGAAACAGAACCCAGGCTGCGAGCTATCAACACAGAGCCCAATGTGGGGCTCAAACCCATGAACTGTGAGATCATGACCTGAGATGAAGTTGGATACCTAACCAACTGAGCCACCCAGGCACCCCTGATTTATACTTCTTTTAATGCTTAATTTCTCTTGTCTTCTATTTTCCACAATTTGAATGTATAATTTCTCTTGTCTACCCTTTTTCCCATTCTATCAGCTGCTCCGCCTCGGGGCTGGAACCCATGAACCATGAGATCATGACCTGAACTGAAGTCGGATGCTTAACGGACTGAGCCACCCAGGCTCCCCAGAGAACTTTAAAACTTTATGTAATTGTCAACGTGGGGAACAAAGTAACATCTCTTCACTCCCACTTTGGTGTTTTTGTGGGTTTATTTATTTATTTTTTTATTTCTAGGAGAGAGAGAGAGAGACAGCGTGAGAGGGGAGGGTCAGAGAGAGAGGGAGTCACAGACTGAAACAGGCTCCAGGCTCTGAGCTGGCAGTCAGCACAGAGCCCGACGTGGGGCTCGAACCCATGAACCGCGAGATCATGACCTAAGCGAAAGTCGGATGCTTAACCGACTAAGCCACCCAGGCGCCCCCTCTTCATTCCCACTTTGAAAAGATGAAACATTCAGTGCTTTTAGTTTTCATTTCCCTTTAATGTAGGGCTTGGTCAATGTATCCTAGAGCCTGGTGTGTGTGTGTGTGTGTGTGTGTGTGTGTGTGTGTGTGTGTGTGTGTAATAGTCCCAACTATAGTGGGTTATAAGACTAAAACAGGCATTTAGTTTTAGGCAATTACCTCAGCAAATCCTTCCTTTTCCATTCCAGGAGTATTTTCTCTTGAATGGCAGAGAACATCTTATACTAAATCATGGCTAAACAAAACAGCTCTTTCATAAGAACTTAAGTAGGGTAAGGATATTTTCGTTTTTCTTCTGATAATCAGAAAATCAAATGTGTTCAGGCCATTGCATATATATATTCATTTATCGTTAGTGGAAACTGGTGTATTGCGAACAGTAACCAAAGGGATAATAATGGTCATTTTCTCTATAATAGATGTTTGAAAACGGAGTGAGAAAATTGTGGTTTAATAATTTAAAATATGAGAGAATTTATAATACGGTTCTTGAGACTCCAGTGGTACAAAGGAAGGCATACCATTAGGGATTGGAAGTCCTAAATCGAGGTCAAGGCTAAGGCATCCTCCTGAACAAGAGGATGCAGATAGGTTTAAAAGACCAAAGCTGGTGTTCAGTCTTAGGACAACTTAGGGCAACAAATGCTTTCCTTGTCATCCCAGAATCTTTAGCATCGGCAAATGGCATGTATGGCAGCTTTCACCCTGGAGTCTTTTAAAGACTGGGAAGCCTTATAGATCATCTTGTCTGGAAGTTCATTGTCTGAACACATATAGCAAAGCAATGAGGGTCCAGGATGGCTGAGCTCGTTATCCGTGGAAGCTGGACCAGAGACTGCACTGTCTGCTAAACATTAGATTTCACTTGAAAACTAGACCAGTTCAACGTGGATCAACTAATATGAGGTTCTGACAATTCTTCTATTAAGAAACCAGTGTGGTAAATTCACCGTCCTCTCCTAACATTAGCTAATCAAAACACTTTTCACTTATTGAAAGTACTTACAGCTTCTAAGAGGAGCCCATGATGATCATACATCCTAATCAATCACAGTCTTTGAACAATGTGTTCTTTTCATTTAAACAAATACATGCATGTTGCCTTCTCAGTGACAACTTTGGCCTCTATTTGATACACTGGGGCATCACATCATGTTTTCAGTAGTATGTTTCATTTCCCTTTGATGGAGTAGTAATACTACACATTAGCCTCCTGCCTCAAAAATATTCGTGGAGAGGCATGTTAACCTACATCAGCAGCATCTTTAGGTAGCCATAAAGCTTTTACAAGATAAAGAAGCAAACCTTTCTGGAGCTGTGACATAACAGTGCTACTAAAATAGAGATATACAATGATCTGGTCTTTCTTTTCTGAATGCATATAAGTCATGTTATCTGATAAAGAGTACCTTCCCAAAAGAAACTAAGGAAATCTTAGTTTCCTTAAGTATACTTAAAAATATACTTTTTTAAAGTATACTTACAAAATGTTTTTTAATGTTTGTTCATTTTTGAGAGATGGAGAGGACAGAGCATGAGTGGAGGAGAGGCAGAGAGAGAGAGAGAGAGACAGGGAGACACAGTATCTGAAGCAGCCTCCAGGCTCTAAGCTGTCAGCACAGAGCCCAGCTTGGGGCTCAAACCCATGGACCATGAGATTATGAGCTGACCTGAAGTAGTGTGCTCAACCACTGAACCACCCTGACCTCCCTTAAGTATACTTTTAATAAGCATGAATATTCTTATAAATCTTAAAAGATATACTTTATCATAGGAAAACTCTCTTAAAAATCATAGCTTTTTAGGGGCGCCTGGGTGGCTCAGTCGGTTAAGCATCTGACTTCAGTCCATGATCTCATGGATTGTGGGTTCGAACCCCACATCAGGTTCTGTTCTGACAGCTCAGAGCCTGGAGCCTGCTTCAGATTCTGTTTCCCTCTTTCTCTGCCCCTCCCCCATGCGTGCTCTGTCTCTCTCTGTCCAAATAATAAATAAATAAACAAACAAACAAAAATTAAAAATATCATAGCTTTTAAAACCTTTTAAAATATTTTAATTTGCTTTTGAGAGAGAGAGAGACAGACACAGCACAAGCAGGGAGGGGCAAAGAGTGGGGGAGACACAGAATCTGAAGCAGGCTCCAGGCTCTGAGCTGTCAGCATAGAGCCTGAAGTGGGGTTCGAACTGGTGAACTGTGAGATAGATCATGACCAGAGCCAAATTCAGATGTCCACCGAGTGAGACACCCAGAGGTCACAAAAGGTCATAGCTTTTTGAAAACATTCTTTTTCGGGGCGCCTGAATGGCTCAGTTGGTTAAGCGTCCTACTTCGGCTCAGGTCATGATCTCACTGTTTGTGAGTTCGAGTCCCACGGCTGTCAGCGCAGAGCCCAGAGCCTGCTTCGGATTCTGTGTCTCCCTCTGTCTCTGTCCTTGCCTGCTCATGCTCTGTCTCTCTCTCAAAAATAAATACAACATTAAAAAAAAAAAAAAAAAAAAGGAGAAAACATTCTTTGTAACTGGCTCTCAGCCAAAGATCACTGTAGAAAGTTGAAAAGAAACACAGGTGTCAAATTAATTTTCCTGCTTTTGTGGGGATGCTCACATTCACTATGGTACATCCTGAGAATAATTGCTGGTGTCCCCAGCAGAAGACAATCCAGTGAACAGAATTTGGTGAAACAGCTTGTTTGGTGTATAGTGGATTCCACTAGACTTGTGGAATTGTTCAGAGATATACCTGTGACAGTATAAATTAACAACAGCGAAGTGAGCCAGCTCTGACTTAGGGAACTCTCACAACAAATTGCAGGCCAGCTGTTGGGAAGGGAGTCAGGGTGGCGGGTGATACTCTGGAAATCTGTGTGGAATGAGCAACACTCAGAAGGGAGAGTGGAATCCTTAAAGAGCTACCAGCAGAGAAATGAATGCTGGAAGGCATTTTTCTTTTTTATGAAATCAAAGCTTTAATGAGCTATAAGAAAGCAAATCCCATGAGCCCTAGGAGTTTTGTAAATAAAGAGACCAGCTGTCCTGTGGGAGCATGGCTAGAAGATAACTTCCCATTTAGAGGTGCCACAGCAATCATGTCTTACTTGTGAAGTTAGCTTGTCTGGACTCACTGTGCTCCCCATTTTTCAAAGTGGAGAAGAGACACCGCTTGAAAATGTATCCCCAGTCGTGTTGCTTGGAATGTGATCCATTAGAGATTTATTTGGATTTCTAAGCACATGTGTGAAGGGAGATTATAAGTGAATCGTTTACCATAATGTGAATGAATTAGGTGCCTTCCTGATAATATCTAAGTGAGCTGCAAAGAATGGAAGTGTTCTAGAAGAATAGGTGAGACAAAATGAGGTGGCAGAGAGCAGTGTAAGAGGATCCTGATCTGATCCCCCTGAGGCATCAGCTGGGGAACCAGAAGAGAAATCAAGACTTTAGGGAAAGAGCTGAGGGAGAGAGGTGGGAGGGGTCCACATTGACAACGTGTTACTCAGTGGGCTGCCTAGAATGTTCCTGGTCTACAAATCCAGACTTCCTGCCTCATCCAAGTGTGGCAATAATTAAGCTCTTGCTTTGTTCTCTACTCTATACCTCTCGACAAAGTCATTTTTTTTCCTGTGGTGGTGATAACCTTCCCTATTGATAACACATCAGTGGACAGCCTTCTGGCCTTGAGCCATGATATGCAAGGAGCAGAAGCAATGTGATGAGATAGTTTAGGTCTCATGTTATTGTCAGTCCCTGGAAGATTACTGTCCGTCTCTTTCAGGCACTCAGCTATCAAGAGTAGGAATCAAATCCCTTTTTAATATTGAAAGATCCTCCCCGCCCCCCAGCCCCTCCATAAAACAGAAACATAAAGCCTGGCATAAACGCATACTGGAAACAAATAAAGCCAACTACCCAGGGGTTGACTTTTTTTTTTTTTTTAGAATGTATATTTCACTGGGCAAAGTGTTCTACACAAGTCAACTAGTCTGTTGATAGCATCGTTCAGATCCTTTGAGTCCTAATGATTTTCCATTTGTTAAATCAGTTATGAAAACCACACACCATAGGAATGTACGAGAAGGCAGAGTGTGTGACAGCCGCTTCCTCACTCCCTTGGGCCACCATGTCAGAAGACAGAGCCAGTGTGCACTCAGTGCTCACAGTAAGTTCTAAAGAGCCCTCACCCAGACCTGACTGTCTGACCTAAAAGCCTGTGAACTTTGCATCTCTTCCCCTGGCACTCAGATATTCCCATGTTCAAAAAAAGCAGGGGAGGGGTGGGATTAGGTAGTAATAAAAGTTCCAGGGTTGAACACCAGCCCTGTGGCCTTTTAATTCTTTTTTTTTTTAAACATTTTTAATTTATTTCTAGGAGAGAGAGAGAGAGACAGCATGAGCAGGGGAGGGTCAGAGAGAGAGGGAGTCACAGACTCTGAAACAGGCTCCAGGCTCTGAGCTGGCAGTCAGCACAGAGCCCGACGCGGGGGCTCGAACCCACGAACTGCGAGATCATGACCTAAGCGAAAGTCGGACGCTTAACCGACTAAGCCACCCAGGTGCCCCATAATTCTTACTAAAATAAGCACATGCAATAGATTATACTGTTCCCCTCTACATAGAAGAGGAAGCCAAAGCTCAAAGCAGTGAAGCAACCTGGCTATGATCCAACATTTGATGAGAGTCAGCGAGAGATCCAAACTTACGTTCTTGCCGTGAGACCAACATGTCTATGATGCTCATCTGACACTCATTTTCTCACACTCTGATTTATGACCTATATGGTACAAGCCATTATAAAACACAATCCAGCGTATAGTTGTAAGGAACTAACACAGATGGCCAATCAATAGTAAGGATGGAAGACAATAAAATATTTAATTGGTATTCATGAAAAATACAGATCTATCAAGATATTTCATTATCGCTCCTAACGTTACACTGCAAGATTTTTGGTGATTTCTTATTTTTATGTTGTTTTTATAATGCATTTTAAATCAAAATAAAAGCGAATCCCTTTTCCAAAAATGGCATTTACCTCAAATACCCTTTCCCTTTGTTTCAATAGAGACATGAGATGAATAAAATATGATGTTTAGCAAACTGATTTTATTTGCTTCAAGTACAGGAAACGTTACTGGTAAGAACAAAGTCTCTACTGTTCTATTAAGTTCTAAATCTTAAATACAAAATTTCCAATTATTCATGAGTCATTTTCTTTTTTCTTCATTTTTCAGTTACCACCTTAGGGCAAATCCTAATATGCGGGGATTTAGAATTAGTATTATTTAAATAACCTTAGGAACCATGAGTGATTCCTTACAGGCTAGGTGATATACTTCTATCTTTAAGTCCCACATGAATCAAGTTAATCACAAAGCCAAATATGTAAAATTTAGATTGTATTTTGTTATGTAGACAATTACAAAGATTGGGATATAAAAGAAGAAAAAAGAGGGAGCCATTGAGAAAGGCAAATTGTAACACCCCATTTACGAATACTTTTGTACGCCTGACGCTGGCAGTTCGGCTTCCTGATATGGTGTTTGATGTTAAAATTGATGGGAAAACCCCGCATTTTACTGCCAATAACTTGTTTTTTTTGGAGAGTTTCTTCTTTTAACGGTACGGCTGTACTATCAAATGAAAGCATGTCTGTCCTTTCCTATTAATTCTTAGAAGAATGTTGAATTCATGGCCATTGCCCAATGGTGTAGCATGCTGCTTTAAACAAAATGTCTTTATTCTTTGACTACTTGGATAATAACTAAGGCAATGAAATCTAATGAATACTGTCTTGATTTTTTCTCCGAAGGTGCGCAGGGAACACTGGCTTTTAGGAAATGTACATCCTTGGGACACCCTGCTGAAACAGGCAGTGGAATGAGCTGGGGTCCAGGAGTCAGACGTCCTGGACCGCCAACCAACAAACGACTTTGATAAGGGACCCTCATCATGCTTATCATCTCTCTACCTAACTCTTCTCCCCATATACAGTGTAAGAAAGAGAGTAAGGAGTAAAATAGATTCTTTCTGGGTCTAAACATTTGGGTTTCACAGTAGATGGAGCAAGGAAAGTGATTTTTCATTTTTAATCCCATTATTTTTTTCAAAAGACAGCCAAATAGAGGATAGAGGATAATTGTTTTTATTCTTATGATAGAAAACAGTGATTTGTTTTTCTTATTAATTGCTCAGAATTGAAAAATCACATTTCCGCAATCAACCAGAAATGTCAGGTGGGTCAGTTTTTTTTTTTTTTTTTAAATTTCTGAGAGAGAGAGAGAGAGAGAGAGACAGTGTGAGCAGGGGAGGGTCAGAGAGAGAGGGAGACACAGAATCCGAAACAGGCTTCAGGCTCTGAGCTGTCAGCACAGAGCCTGACACGGGGCTCGAACCCATGAACCGCGAGATCATGACTTGAGCCAAAGTCGGCTACTTAATCAACTGAGCCACCCAGGGGCCCCTCAGTTTGCCCTTTGATGGGAAGGTGTTGTTGCATGGTGTTTGGGATGTGGGTCCTGCAGGCAGGGCCGCTGGTGTCTGGATCCCAGCTTCGTCCCTCTCATAGGCCATGAACTTAGCATATGCCCTAATGTCATCAACAAGACCTTGCTTGCTGAACACCAGATATTTCTTTGTCCTGAGAGACATTGGTAGACTGGAGATAGATCTTGTCCTATTCGGAAGGAATAAGGTTCAGTTAACTCTAGACTCCACATCCGGGAGCATCCTCTTTTCTAGCTATGAGGTCCTGATTCTACTGGAGGATTCTAGGTAAATTGTTGAGTCTCAAACAGATAGCTTTTGTCTCTCTGAGCACCATTTGGGAAATATAATTTCATGATATCAGTATGAGAACGCATGATGTGATTGAAACACAAGAGTATAGACTTAAAAGTAGCTACCAACTTGTTCACATATCATCTCAGATTTCATGTTTCCTTTTTGGCTTTGGGCTTTTAGACATGAGCGCTGCAAAATGAAGTTCATAGCAGCAACACAATTAGCAAGCTCTCTGAAAAACTACCTCCGTTTGTGGCTGCTAATGTATTTGCTATAGATTTTAGTGACAGAAATAGTGATATTAATGTCATCAACATCCATGTCACTGCTTGAAGGCATCATGTAAACCCAAAGGTTACATTTTAAATTATGAAAGGCTGGGTTTGAACAAAAGTCCTTCATTTTTTCTGACTTGTCACATTAGAGTTTAAGATTCTGTTATAGGTGCTCAGAATTAATCATAACGTGTTAGGCTAGGTAAAAATAAAATATGATATGGGAAGTCCATATTGTTAATTTAAAATGTTTTTAACGTTATGCTGTGGTCTACAGATACATTGATATCAGTAGAGAGATATATAAAATAAACTTTCATTTTATGAATAATCTCTATGTTTAGTCAGACAACTTTGTATTTCTCATCAGGCATCTTTTAATTAGGGCACATTTATCTGTATTACAATTCTAAATAATACAAGAATACAAATTTTATGAAAATGGATCTTTTAATTAATCAAAACAGCATAGACACAGACACATATATGTATGCAGGAAGTGTACACGTTTCATATTTACTAGGTCCCCAAATCTTTAACGTTCTAAACAGCCTTATGGAGGTGATAGTATATGCCCACTTTAAAGATGAGAAAACGAAGTCTTAGACATTAAATAGCTTGTTCAAGATCACGTAACTATAAAGTGATAGCCTGAGGTTGAACAAAGGGTTGTCAGCCTCTAAAATCAATACCCTTATATATGCCTCTCCTTCAGACTCCTAACTATATTCATAACTAATTCTTAACTGTTATTTTTTTTATTTCTATAGTTTTGACACCAATTCTCTTCTTCATGTAGAATACTGTTGCTTGGGGCTTTTCTTTTTTTTTTTCTGGTGGTATGAAGAGACATGGTAGCGATGGCAATAATACTTTTTTAGGGATCTTGTAAGGCTGAAATTATCTTCCTTTTGTCTTCCCATTGATTGTCTTCCTTATATCAAAATAATGAGCTGAACGCAAAGCTTCCTCATATTTTCTCCCTCCTACAGCTGCAGAGAAAGTATTAAAATACATGATGAGTCATTGGTCTCTGAGACCTACCGTGCTTTAAAAATACTAAAAATGGGACCCAAACACTTTATTTTGGTTAATTAATTAATTAATCTTTTTTCAAAGGTTTATCCACCTATTTTGAGAGAGAGAGAGAGAAATGCGGGAGGGGCTGAGAGAGAAGGAGAGACAGAGAGAATCCTAAGCAGGCTCTGCATTGTCAATGGAGAGCCCCATGTGGGGTTTGAACTCAAGAGCCTCGAGATTATGACCTGACCTGAAACCAAGAGTCAGAAGCTTAACTGACTGAGCCACCCAGGTTCCCCCACATACCTTATTAAGTAGGATAATTTTAAACACCTGAAGCAGAAATCTTGTTATCCATGGTTAGACTCCTGCTTGAGAACTTTCTTTTTCATGGACTTGTTTAGGTAAGCCCATTTTCCACTCACCCTCACATTAAATATTTTGAGATCAAATCTGCATTGGCAGGAAGTTCTTTTCAAAGATTCAAATTTATAAAAAGCTGTCCACCACTTAATAGTTTACAACCTAAGTATTTACCCATTGATTCATTTTTATACTTATTCATTTATCAAATATTTTTACAAAGTACCTATTGCAGGCTAGGCATCCTGCTAAATGTTAAGAATAGATACGACTAGAAATCAATTGATACATTTCTGTTACTTAGCATTACTATCTCTCCAAAATCCAGGTCACCTTCGCTGAAATGTTGAGAAACCATTGAAAGCTTTATTTTAATATGTAGTTAGCATCATAATAGCTGATGCTATCTCCAGTAAGAAAACTCACTTGTAGGAAATTATGGAATCTAGACGGATCTGTTTTATTAGGGGGTGAGATCTGGCTTTATTTGTCTTACAAATCAGCGCAAAGTGTTTGGTTGTTTGCTTTGTCTTTTCAGCACCGGCCAAAGACAAATTGGAAGCTATACATCAGAAAGCAGAAATACTTCAGTTGTTTTGACCAGTTACATTTAACTCATGTTTCAGGTCAAGATCTAGTGAGCAAAGAATGAAAGTTGTTTCAGCACCCTCACTGGACTCTTGCATTGGATGCTCTTTACTCTCAGTTGGATAATGGTTTAGGATGAGGTGATCATGGAGTTCAGAGAATCAGGTGTTTTGACCCTATTGTTTTATTAAATAACTCAGCTATTAAAAGAATGCATGGAACTTCAGGCTGTAATCAGCCCATATTGGGAGAAAAATCATTTGTGGAACAGTTCAACTGCCAATGGCTTTATTATTTTCCAGCACTGAAAAAAAAAATAAGTGACGGTAAATGCATGCTATTAGGCCATTGACTGGAATTCTTCTGAAATTCCCAGAAACTGAACAAGAGATCAAGGATATTTTGTGGGCTCTTTTCTGAAGTCAATCAAACAATAATGGTGATTGTAGCATTTGGCATCTAAATGGCATTAACTTTTGGCTGTTGCATCAGTTTTATTAAATTCAATGAGATTTTTGTGATAGGGAACTTGTAAAGAGAATTTGCATACCAGAAACAAAATAGTCATGGAATTTATTCATTAGTTTTTTTTTTTTTTGTTTTTTTTTTTAACCCAGAAAAGGTCTACAAATGCAGAGGTTTGATTTTGGATGGAGTTCATTTGGATGTGTCACCAGGAAGGGTATCTTTGCTTTGCAGGCTGCCTACATTTGGAAGAATTCAGTCCCACTGATTTTCTTTGTTCTCTGCTGAGCTATGATGGAATATGGTGGTCTGCAAGGCCAGATAGCAAAGAACTTCACTGTTTCAAGGGCTGTTATAGGCCTACAACTCCAAATCAACCTGGGCAGTGGCAAATTTGCCAGGGAAATACTCTTATAGGTAGTTCATTTTTTACCATGAACTACACGAAAGCATTTCTTTCTTTTCGTATGTTCTCGATCATTGCATTTCACTCCTACTTAAATCCCTCACCTCACTGCTGATGTTAGGAATGAAGGGAGGCATGATTTTAGCCTTTGGGTTTTGCTGATCGACTTAAAAGTAGCGAAGTTTTTGTTAGTTATACCGACTGACCCTTAAATTACTATTAAAAAAATGCTTTACTTCTGTCTGATTTCAGAAGCAGCTTGAAAAAAACCAAAGGTATTTATGATGCTTGTGATTGAATGGAAGTCAAGATCTGTCAATTAATACTTCTCTTACGCAATTCAGTTTAGAATATGATGTTCCCCCTTTCTGGACATAGCATCAGTTCAGTGGTATATCACAGGATAATATGTTTCATTCATGAAAATTATACTTTTCTGGAAAAATAACCTGTCCCCCTCCCCCCCAAATTTGTTTTCTGTCATTAGTTTTGTCGTGATACCTCAGGTCTTGTGAGGGTGAACCTTATCGAGCAAACTTGGTTGCTAGGTTCACAAAATAGACTACAGACAGTTAACACCAAGAGGGGTTGAGCCCACTGGGGTCCAGTCCTGTGGGCTAAGGTTCCATTCAGGGTCTCTCATTCTAGAAGGAAATAGAAGTATGAGGCAGAGAAGCTCGGCAGGCTTAGAAGAGAGCTCAAGGCAGAATTTTCCAGGCCTTTAGATGGAGTCAGAAGACAGAATGAAGAAATTGGAGCAAGGCTTACTGTCACTTGGGTTTGGGTACCAGCGCCCCACATCCTGGCTGATGTGCTCTGGCCCTTACCATACTCAGCTGCTGGAACTAGACAAGAAAAAGACAAAGGAAATTCAGCAAAGTCTGAAATTCCATCAAGAGTGATAGAGCAGTTGGATTAACAAAAGCCAGGTTTTGAAGGAGGTTAGACACTATTTTTCTATTTGCTTCTGTAAGTCAAAACAGCAGCATAAATTTGGGCCAGCGTGCGTGTGATGAGTTCAGAGGGACTGAATATTCTCAGGGATGTCGGTATGCCTCAGACTTCTGAGCGATTCCGAAGTACAGCAGCGCACTGTTTTCAAGCCCCTCGTCTTCAATTTGTCTCCCCATAATAAATAATGTAAATAATGGTAAAATTAAATGAAAGCCCATTTCACAACAAAACAAACAAACCCCTAAACATTAAAATGACAGAAGAGTCCCCAAACAGAGTAGAAAGCCCTGGAGTGGTGGCCTCACCATGGTAAAACTAAATCATCGGTACAAGCAGGTTCTAATAAACCATTCAGCGTGATAAAGGGGCGCTATTATGTTACAAAGCCCAGAAGGCCCTGCTACTGCCACTACCACGAAGTGAATAGGTTAAAAGACTTTAAACAAGATTGGCACACTTTCCACAGCAAAAATTCAGGGCTACGGGCAGATAATATGCCTTTATTAATGTATACAATAAGACACTAATACAAATTAGAAGGATCTATGATGTTAGACAATCTAGTTTGTCTCGTTGGAAATAATTGGGGGAGGGTGTGAGTAGCCAGAAAGAAAACACATTTCACAGAAGGGATCTTAATAAAAGTCTTTTTGGATAATGAATTAAATTCTCCTGTTGAATAGAAGCACCCAAGAGAAAAGTAAGGGATCAGTTAATGTTCATTTAAGAACTTTTCAGTACCGTCAATGTGCCAGGTATTGTGGTGGGAAGTGGTTCCCTTCAAAAAGTTACTGTGCTTATTGGCAATGGGCTCTGCGACACATCAGGCCCAGAAGTGACAGATATTTATTCTTTTGTGTCGTTAGTGGAAGATCTGTGCAAGGCTTCAACATAAAAGGCTATTCTTTCAGAAAGTTTTGCGACATCAGTAATTTGACATTCCTTTTACTATTGCCTGTGTGACTCTAACCACTTCCTGACCTTTAGCTCTGGGAATAAAAAAAAAAAAAAAAGACAAATAGAAGAGAAATAAAGTTGAAGAAACAGTACCATTTATAAATCTGAGATGCTAAACTTGTGCAACATTATGGATTAGGTAAGACACTGTCATTCCCTCGCTGATCACTAAAAATAATTGTTATGAATACTACGTGAATGATCAGATGTTGATTTTCTTATACTATTGGAAAGTAAAAACAGATATGAAACATTCCATATCGTTTTGACATAATCTCCTGGCCCACAGGACCCTGGCCCTGTGCTACACTCATGGTTTCAATTATATTACTAAGTAGTCACACGCTAATGTCCAATGGAAAATGATTCTTTATTCCCTGGGTGCCCGGTCCTATTGTTTTCTAAATAGGTTTCGGGAATACAGATGCAAACCTTGAGTGGAAAAATGCTATTTATGGTGTTGCACTCTTTCTCTGTGTGCTTTCTCACATAATATAAAGATAGATGCTATTGTTGATTTTTTTCATTTGGGCCCCTTTTAATCGTTGAAGAAATACTTAATCCTAATGACAAACTTTGCTGGTGTGACTCATAATGTTGTCAGGCTTTTCTAATGGCAAAAGTTGGTGCAATTTACATTTCCTCTTAAGGACATTCTTCCATTTGTTTTCTTGGGGGTGTGCTAATGGGAGTAGGTTCTGCAATGGATTCAATGTGCTAATAACTCTGCCCATGTTTGATGAGTTTGTGACCAACTCTGTAGTTTGCTCTCCCAAACAGCAGTGTTTGTGTGTGCACATGTGTGCATGCACTTGTATATGTGCGCTTGTGCGTATGTGTGTGTGGGGGGAGTGGGGTTAAAGGGGTAGTTCACTAGATTATCATTGATCCTTACGTTTCCTTCACAAATGGCATGGCTGTAAAGTGAGTACAATATGGTATGAGGTGATAGGAAGGGGTTCTCTTCCAAACCAGACAAAGGTAATTCCTTAGGAAGAAACACACTTCTATTACTTTTACCATAAGCTACTAGCCTTGTGGGTCTGGCTCATATTGAACCACAGGAGGCCCTGTGCATGTATATATGATTTTGGCTGGTTTGGGGCATGACCTTTGTTCACATGACCTGTAACTGGTTTAACATGGTTGGTTAAAGCTGACAGGCTCTGTCCAGTTCCAATGGCCAAAGCTTATCTCTAGGAATAGACTTTCTAGTTACAACATTATATTTATCAGGTTTAAAACAGCACACAGCTAGAAGCCTCTGGAATAAATCCTTCCGAGTTCCCAGCATGATAAGGGAAGATCAAAATTGACAAAAGAAAAATAAAAAAACAAAATGAAACAAATAAACAAGCAAACAAGAAAGTGAACAAAAAAGTAAACAAGACTAACAGCGATCCTATAACTGAGATTTGGAAGGAGGCCTTGAGAACTCTAAGGATGAGGCACCTGGACTGAAAAAGTGAGCATGGTCCAATGTTAATAAAACCAATTCCCTTCACAGTGGGGAGAATCGTTTTTAAGTACTTTTTGGCTATCTTCTCTGCAAAGCTAAAAGGTTAATGATAGAGGGAAATCAGCCATTGAAACTTGAGAAGAATATATCCTGCCTTAATATATCCTGGCCATGTTATCTCTCTTTTGTGCAAGTAAAAGAAAGATATTCTGCATTATACACTTGCTTAAAATATATTATCTGTGTCTGTTAAAAATTGCTCCCATTGATGGCAGGACTAATACATATCAAAACTTAAAATTAGGGAAGATCCTAGACTCTCTTGCAAGGAAATAGCAAAAAAATGTGGACTATGTTATCTATCATAGATGCCTTGTTATTATAAACAACATCTAACATTGGGAAAAAAAGTTTCATATAGTCTGACTCTGCAGACGTAACACTATCATGGCTGGAAGGCTCTCCATGGCATAGGGAAATACTTTCAATGTAATCAATGGACTGTGAGCTTCATGGAGGCAGGGTCCGCCTTGGTTTCCTTCTCCATTTGCACCTGGCAAACTCCTGGTACAATAAATATTTGTTAACTATAACAAGTAAATAATGATTAAATGTAATTGAGTACAAAATGGTGTAGAGAGCATTATTTCAAGTGTATTTACCACTAAGAAGAATTGCTCCTCAACTTAATCTCTTCTAGCTCTTTGCTAAGGTGACCCATAGGATGGAAAGTCCCTGCATGGCTAGTGGACAGAGGTGAGGGGCTCTGGAGCTAGATTTTGCAACAGGAGAGACAGACTGCCATGCTGTGTTGTGAGCTCTATCATCAGACGACAGTTAGCACATTCTTGCAATCATGTGTAGATTGATCTAGAATGTAAAGTTCTTCAAATGCTCTGTCAGTGGGAAATCAAAAGTTTGTGAAACTTCACCCACTCAAATGAGACCCTGCAAACTTGGGATAGGAATGACTTGCTGGGTATTATTTTTGCATAGAAATGTCTTATATCTGGATCAAAGCTATGGATGAAATGCTTGTGTTCCCCAAACTTAACAGGTTGAAGCCCTAACCTCCAACCTATGAATATGACTACTCAAGGTATATTATAGGTTATTTGGAGATAAGGCCTGTGAGGAGGTGATGAGTTAGATGAAGGCATAAAGGTGGGGGGCTGTGATCCCATAGGATTAGTGTCCTTATAAGAAGAGACACCCGAGAGCCTGCTGTCTGAGGGCATGTTCTGAGGAGAGGCCTCATTGAGGACAGCAAGAAAGCAGCTCGCTTCAGGCCAAGAAGAGAACTGTCATCAGAAACTGAATCTGCAAACGCTTTGATCTTGGACTTTGAGGCTCTAGAACTGTGAGATACATTTCTGTTTTCTTAGCCATCCGTATTTTGTTACAGCAGCCCAAGAAGAATGAGACAATTAATTAGTAATCTGAGCTAGGGTATACAGAACCCTGACTTTATTCATCCTGAGTATTTCCCAAATCCTGAAGCCAAATAATGAGGATACTCAGGTGCCTGAATTCTGGCTCCGGTCTGGCACGGTGTCTCTTACTCAGTAAAGAATGGCTCGGAGAGTGGTTACTGACCAGAGAGGTTGAAAACAGATTGGAAGTCGGTGTGCAACTTGAGTTCTGCTTCTTTATAGCTTTGGGACATTGAATATTTATCTCTATTTCTTAGTTTTCTCAACGATTCTTGCCTTTTTTATATCAGGGGGGTCCTGGGAGGATCAAATAGGATCATGAGATTGCTTTGTTTAGCACGAACACCACATACATGTACGGGATTTTTTTAATGTTTATTTATTTTTGAGAGAGAGAGACAGACAGACAGAGTACAAGCAGGGAGGGTCAGAGAGAGAGGAAGACATACAGAATTGGAAGCAGGCTCCAGACTGAGCTGTGAGCATAGAGCACGACACGGGGCTTGAACCCAAGAACCGTCACATCATGATCTGAGCCAAAGTTGGACACTTAACTGACTGAGGCACCCAGGCACCCCTAAATGTAAGGGATTTACTAAGAATTGGCATTTGGACTTAGGAATGGAAAGCCCCCAACTAAGTGAGTGTGATTCAGAGGACCTGCTTAGCTTACTCTAGCCATGCTTCCCAGGAGGAATCCTTGGTGACAAGGGCATGTCTCACAGAGCCTATGCCCCAGATTCTACACCTGGATCCGGATACCTGAAGCCCTGAATTCCCTACCTAACGAGTCCCTAATTTTCAGGAGCTGTCTTAACTTCTTCCACCAGCCCTGCCTTCCCAGCCGGTGTAATGAATGGCTCACTTCTCAGTCTGAGGGGTGCACAAGAGGTGCGGGTTTGGGGAAGAGTGCTCAAGCAGGCCTTGGATTTGCAGGCTGAGGTATGCACAAATGCGTGTGTAGGTGTGTGCATGTCTGTAGGGGTGGATAGTATGTGTGGCCCCTTATGGAGCAGGAAGGAGCCCACAGAGGGAAGAGAAAGGGGAAGCCCAGGACTCGGGGGCGGAAGGGGGGCAGGTGTGGTTTGTGCTGTAAGGTATGTGGCCCCTTTGTCCTCTTTGCCAGGCCCTGAAAATGTTAGGGTGTGTCTACATCCTACGTTCAGTCTAACTGTGTGACTTGGGGCTAATAAATGCATATATCTGGCTCTTGATTGCTTGGAATTATTAAAAATGATACAATTTGGAACTCTGTGTCTAAGGATTTAGATACAGAAAACCTATGGGAGTTTTAGTACTGCCTCCATTTTCTACTTCTTCCAACATTCTGGCTTAGATATTAATTTCTAAACTCATTCGTAAAATTCATACACACGTTGGGTTGCTTGGGTGGCTCAGTCGGTTGGGTGTCCGACTCGATTTCACCTCATGTCAGGATCCCAGGGTGGAGAGATCGAGCCCTGCATTGGGCTCTGTGCTGGGTGTGGAGCCTGCTTAATATTCTCTCTCTCTCTCTCTCTCTCTCCTCCCCTCCCCCTGCCTTCTATCTCTCTCAAAAAATAAAAAAATAAAAACAATTCATACATACATTGATTTTACTGGCATTTCAATATCCATTTTATTACATCTATCAGTTATCTTTCCCAGTTTTTAGATCTTTCACTGGCTTGTATAAATAATCTTCCTTCTATATTACCTAATACAGCTTTCTCTTGTTTTCATTTCTCAGATTCTATAATTAGAATTGAGAATTTTTATCATATATCTTCTTCATTTTTATCAGTCATCATTACATGAGGCTCCTATTTTAAAAAATACTTTTCCACTTTTTCTGTTTCATTCATATTTCACCTCTGCCACATTTTAATAAAATCGATGCCTATATTTAACATATTCTATGGTACAGCTTATTTGTGCCACAGAGGGGTATAACACATTCAAAATCTGAGCTTTGAAGGAGTGAGTCAAGATGGAATTTTTCAGTTAATTTGGTTGCAATAATTGGGGATATTTTATGAATAAAATTATCACATAATCAAAAAATGTTTTAAATGGGTAACTTTGTTTTAACTTAAATTGACATAAGGGAGTCTATGAGCTGACCTAAGATTCATAGCATTTTTTCTCTAGGAGAATCCCAAGAGGTCAGTTTATAAACAAGTAATTATTGAACACACCCAAGAGAATCCGGATCTTATTCCCAGATCTGCCATTAAGCAAATTGCTCAATACCCTTGTCTTCATTTGTACAAGGTTGCACTGAGGATAAAGTTAGAGACAATAGATGAAGCCATACCTTCAAAAGCCAGAAGAGTCTGCAATTATAATTTGTCACATTAATAATAACAACATTATTCTATGATGCTCATAATGCATAATTTACAAGATGCAAAGCTGAATTATTATTTTCCTTGTGAAAATTCTTTACAAGGCTAAAGGCTCTATTGTTGATTATGTAATGGGGTATTCTGATTGGCTTGACAGGAGCTACTCTGTCCCCTGTTCACATGACAGATGAAGGCTACACTGTTAAAGAAACTACACTTTTTTTTCTTTGATTCTTTTTCAGTGGTGCTCGTTAAGACTACAAATAACAGTATAAATGAAATAATGACATGAATAATACATGTGTGATGTTGGGTAATGATCTTATACACTCATATTGGAAAAGGTAGAAATGTTGAGTGTCCACTGCTGAAATAGACTGCTCACACTTGAATCCCAGGCTCACTACCTGGGATAGGCATATTCTTGGGCAAATTCTTAACCTCTTCATGCCTGGTTCATTATCTCCTGACTGTGGATAAGATCAGTGTCTGTCCCTGGCCAACCGTTAGAAAGAAGTAAGCTACCATGTGTAAAATGTCCTTAGTGCTTGGCACATAGTATTAGGTCTAGAAATGTTAGTGTTTCATGATTAACAAATTTGAAAATAATTGTCCTCTGTAGACATCAAAATTTTGTGATGCAAAAATCTTTAAATTGGGCTAAAATATACATAATATAATATTTACCAGTTTAAGCATTTTTAAGTGTAGCATCTAGTGGCATTACGTACATTCACAGTATTGTGCAACTATTCCCTCGGTCCATCTCTAGAACCCTTCCATCCTTCCCAGGCAAAGCTCTGTACAAAATTAAACAATGACTTCCATTGTCCGTTCCCCGGTTCCTGGCAATCACTCTTCTACTCTCTGTCTCTGTGAATCTGACGACTGTAGGTACATCACACAGTATTTGTTATTTAGATAGTAACCACCCTAATGTGTGGGAAGTGGTATTTCATTATGGTTTTGAGTTGAATTTTTCTGATGATTGATGTTGAATGTCTTTTCATGTGCTTTTCAACTATGTATAAAACCTTTTGGGAGAAATGGCTATTTAAGCCCTTAACCCATTTTTAAAAGATTAGCTTCTTTGTGTTTTGTGGTTGAGTTGTAAAGACCTCAACATTTTTAACTGAGAAAGTATATCAGTTATCAAGGGGCCTAGTGAAGTCTGAGAAAATTCTGTTAGGTACATGAGAGTAGACAGCATCGATTCTAAGTTCGTATGTTAGAGTGTATAAATATTGCAAAACAAATATTTTAACAGGTATATTTTCTTTTTCTCTGCATTCAGATACACTTTCTTTGACAAATATTTTATACAGATCTTATCTGATAGTTTGCCTTGATTTATGATTATTCTGAAAGCTTAGCCAAAATTAGATGCCAAAAAAAGCCTTTCTGCATTCATTTCATTCTCATATAGTCTATATATTTGCCCAATAAAATTTTCCATCAAAATATTCTTTAGCTGGTTGATGAGATAGTACAAAGAGGAGTTTCAGAATTTCAAATTTTAATCTTGTACATCATATTCATTCTCATGTTAAAATTCATTCAGCTGCTCCTTTATTTGTGTGGGGACACATTTCCATGACATTGAATGTTCAAGAATTGCAATTTGAAAAAAAAAACACATACACAAAATCTTATATACCCTGCTTGGTAAGCGACATAGAAAACATGACTTGCTCTTTGTGTTAGAGAAGCTAACTGTCTAGAATAGTAGGTGGAGTGGGGTGATGAGGAAGAATGCGAAAAAGTAAATCACTAGAGGGAAGTAGTGCAATACAAATTTAGGAATATTCCATTCATGGTAGTAAACAGTAAGATAAACCATTTCTTTGTTTTCTAGCTTGGCCTAATAGTGTATTCTAATCCTGGAAATCCCACCCTTTTCAGAGCTGGGATGTCTTTGGAGATTAAAGTTGAGTACCAAAGTATTATAGATGTTTTAAATGATATGGGATTCAGGAAATGAGTTTATGACAACAGGGCAGGAGTAGAGACTAAAGCTGGAGGGAGAAAAAAGGCAAAGTGAGTTGTAAATGGTGCTCTAAAAATGAGCCAGATTTACAACTAGGAATTTCACATTTATCAAATGAAGGGATAGAACTTAACATCCTAATTCAGAAGTGGAGACAAACTAAGAAAACATAAGTCAAGTGCACCCAGCAGCTTCTTTGGTAGGACATGTCCGGCCTCATCGGGTTAGGATCAGTGCTTTGAATGGCATCACTCTGGGTGGTGTGGATCGGCCCCGGGCCCACGGTGATATGTGTCCTTAGTCACTAGGAAGCTTCTAAAGGGAGAAGGTGGCACTCACATCTAGTAATGGCTCCCAGTGTGCTTGGAGGAATGTTCAACTTCTTCACATTAACTTTGTCTCTGAAAAGTGTTGCTTACCATATATTTACAAAAGAAGCTAAATTTTAATTATTTTTTTCATAGTAGTTGCTTCAGATATTCCCAACAATTTTTTAGTCATTAGAACTACCCAAGTTGGTCTCAAAACCAGAAAAATAAAATTCAGGCCATTCTTAAGGATTTTCCAGAAGCTTTCCTGAAAGAGATTTGAATGTAGACTTTATTATATTGTTACTGCTATATTTTAGCCCATGAGAGAAAAAAAAAAGCGAAGTGCTCTGTGGTATTCATATATTACTATACTTCATCATTGATTTGTAACTAGATGTAGAAAATCCATCGCCAGTGTAGACTAATTTTATGCAAGCCATGAAAGCATCCATCAAATAGAAACTTGATTCTAATAGAAACGCCCAATGGCCAACAGCAGACCAGAGGATCTTTCAGGTTTTAGGGATGAAAATGCAGTAGAAGAAATGTGATATGTGGCTTGTTGCTTTTAAATCATTATGCCTAAGAAAAACTATCCGCCTCATTCCAGAACACACATTTTCCTTAGCTTATAAATCACTAAGCTTTAGTGATTATAACTTGAACAACATTACATGTGTGTGTGTATACATATAAATTATTAAAAAATTATATATTATATAAATATATAAATGTAAAATATGTATTTTTTCTTTTTCTTTTTTTTCCCTCCCAGTTTACCTGTTTGGAAAGTTTCTGCAGCCAACTCTAGTGTTGTACCCATGAAGTTATTCAGCTTTGTAATACTTGTGAAAAGGAAAAGAAATACAGTTTTCAAATGTGGGGAGATCTGAATTTATAGATGCATTTTCCCCAGGGTTCGTCAATTATTTAAAAGCCTCAGTAGGCAGTTCTACAAATATGTGTGAAAATCAACCCAAACCTATAAATCGTCAGCCTATTTGCTTAGAATTTGCTGAGGGTAGCTTTAACATTGGTTAGCCAAGTGAAAGTAGGGGAAGAGTAGGTACAACATGCTGCAGCCGGCTGAACCAGGCACTGAAGTGGGAAGAAGAGAAGTGGTAAGACTTGAGAAAGATCAAGAGGTAAGACTGAATGAGAAGGACTCAGTAATCATGAGAGGGTGTCCAGCTTGGACAAACTGGCGAGAGAATTGGTACTATTTCTGAAAACAGGCAACATACCAGGGAAGATGATGAACGCTGTTGCTCCTCTGCTGAGTTTGAGGGGCTCATGAGATGAGAGAGCTTTCTGACTGGCCCTTTAATAAGCAGATCAGAAGCTCATAAGAAAGATCTGATCTGGGGGAAAACATTTGGGCTTCAACAGCTAGTGAGTGGTAAATAGAGTTGTGGGAATGATGAGATCATCCAAGAGAATATCTAAAGAATAAATGGTTCAGGGAATCACCCAAGAATATCAATACCTAAGGGACAGAGGAACAAGAGCCTTTAAGACATGGAGAAGGTAAGAGGCTGGAAAATAGGACAAAAGCTGAGAATGGAGGATTAAAACATAAGGACTGTAACAGTCTGGGTTTTATAAAACATAATGTCAAGTTAAATAGCACAGAGAATAAAACATTCTTGATCTAATGACAATGAGGGGTTCCTTTTCCAGTGTGAATCAGGGATGTATGAAAACCCTTGCTTGCTTGATAAACCAGAGGAAATATGTATCATGTTTCTTAGAGCCACAACACTAAACATGCTGAGAGTAACTGATAAATCATGAATTAAGTATTTTTTTCTACCTTTTTAAAACTATGTTTACTTTTAAGATAGAGATTGAGAGAGAGAGAGTGTGAGCGGGGGGCGGGGGGCAGAGAGAGAGAGGGAGGGACCTGAAGCAGGCTCTGAGCTGACAGCAAACAGCCCAATGTGGAGACTGAACCCACGAACTGTAAGATCATGACCTGAGTCCAAGTCAGTTGTTCAGCCATCTGAGCCACCCAGGCATCCCGTGAATTAATTTGTTTTTGAAAGAAGCCATAATTGACCAGTCTGGTGGAGTACCTATGTGGACTAGACACAATTTCTTCTTTCAAGGAAGTTACATTCAGGTGGAGAAATGGGACTCATGTAGGAAAGACCCACACAGTGTGGAATGTCCTGTGACACATGTGTGAGGAGTGACTTTAGGAGAGTTTTTGTGAAGATGATGATGATCGTGATAAAAGAGAAGGACTCATCTCACCCCCTAGGCAATTAGTTGCACCAACAAAGGATGTTGGAAGAGTGTCTGTTGAGCTATCACCCCACTGTTTCTCTCAATGCTATTTAATCTTTGGGGATCCTGGGGGCCTGCTTTGACCCCACCTTCAGCCTGATATGCTTGAGCCACTCAATAGGAGAATGCTCTTTCCCCATTGTGAAATCTCACAGCCTGAGTTGCAATACTACTCAGGCAGCAAGGTATTCATTCCAAGGTCAAATGGCTTTGCAGTTGAGCAGAAGTTTGACTGCGCTCTCCTGTGTAAGCCAGTTTTTTATTTAGGAAAGATATACGAGTATTTTGGGGAGCACTTGGATATCATTAGCAACATTCCAAGTTTCATAACTTTGATCTTCCTCAGCATTCTACTGGGGGGTCCGGATTTGAGGATAACAGTTCAAAGTAATGTGAGAGGACTTTTATACCCTTGTTATCTCAGCTTCAAATGAGAGACCTTCTATCTTAGAGGAGCCATCTTTTCTTTACATATTAGTTGCTTTTGACAGGGCTGCAGTTCTAGTTACCGTTATCACAGTTGACTTCCTTTAGAAGTCTTAAACACAGAAAATGTTATGGAAACATACAACTTTCTGTTTAAAATTTAATTTTCAAGCAACCCTAATTTTTCTCTGCTAATTTCCTATGACAATGCAGAGATGGATAGTTTACTAGCAGCTCTGGAAACTAGCCTAAGACACAACATATTGTTAGAATCATCAAGAAAATTCGACTAATTGTAATTCTTTTGGAATAGATGCATATTTTGATTCATAGAATAATACACTTGCACCCACAGGAAGTAAGGCAGAAGGGCCCTTGATCTCTACCACACTTTCTGCCTTGAATTCAGAGACTCAGGAAGGAAAAAGGAATAGTTAGGGAGCGCCATTGAACTTGATGCACTCTTAGTCATGAGAAAGCAGAGAGGGAAGGAGGTAGGGCCAGGTAGGGGGAGACTCAGAATACATTGCAGCACTGAGAACGTCTTGGGGAGAAAGGTGGGGAGTCTCAGAGAAACTGTTTTCCATTAGAGCAGGAATGGCCTTGCTCTAGTATGTCCAATGTACTCAGCATTGGCTGAGAGAAGTCTGGGTGAGCAGGTCCTTGGAGTGGACAGTGCAGCAAGGCCTGAAGGTGTGGCAGCTAGAATATGCCATCCAACTACACTTCTGACAGCAGATTCTCTCTTGAACACCCAAGGCTGTCAGATAGCTGGAAACCTCTATTCCCTTTACTATGCTACGTGGAGACTGGAGAGTATAATCTCCTTGCACTTCCAAGAGCTTTATGAGAGGCAGTTTGAAAGCTACTGGCCTATATAAAACACTGACAGATGATGGACTGGCCCATTCATTTATTTAAGAGATTCTCGTTGAGCATCTATTGTGGGTGCTAGGCACTAGGAATATAAAACAAACATTATCCTTACTCTCATGCAATTTATGGTCCAGAGCCAGAGACAGACTGTGTATAAGGAAACAAAAACATAGGCAAAATAACTCAGAGAGTGAGTTATAAATTATGATAAGTGATGGGAGGGAAATAAATATTTAGATAATAATAGGGAACACATACTGAAAATTTATTATGACTGCATTATATATATTATTACATTGCTTAAATCTTACATTGGCCCTCTAAGATGGACATTATTATTCTGACTATATTTCAGACACAGACTGAGAGAGGCTATCTTGGCTAAGGTCCCACAGCTCCTAAGTGACAGAACGATGATTCAGCTCAGGCGGCCCGACTCCTTAGCCTTCGCTCTTAACAAATAGCTATAACTTGTCTCTATTCTCTCCCACCCCAAACACACAGATATGATATTTCTACTCTGATGATCTGGAGCGGGGACCTATTCCCTGATCAGGAATGTCTTCCTGGCGATATTCAGCTGAGGCCTAATGGTAGAAAGGACTACCATGCAAATATCTGAGGACAAGGAAAGAAGATTCATTTGTTCAGATAGTCATTCTTTCTTGTGTGCCTGTGATGCGCGAGGTTGTTCACCGGTGGTGGAGACGTGAACTGTCTTCAGTCTTCCGGATCCTTCTTTGTGCATGACTCAGACATTAAAATAAAAAATGTCATGATGAGAAGAAATATGAAGAAAATAAAGCTGAGTAAGCAGTACAGAGTGGGGAAAAAGGGGCTCTGGGGGCTATATGAAATAGAGTTCTTTGCGTGGGAAGCATAAAAGTGGTAGAAAATGAGTACTTCCCGGGTGAAGCCATCACAGTGACTCTCAGGATTCATGAATAAACGGCCCCACTTGCTCTTTCTTGATTGAGATGCTCTCCAATCCATGTTCTGCATTGTCTTTCTGAGTCTCCCCATGGGATTAAGCTCCAAATGTCCACAGTGACCTATTATTTGATAACGCACACTACCATGTCTCCTACCGCATCCCATTTCCTACCGCTAAAATAAAGTACCCTTGAATCCTTGTCTGGGTTTCCTAGATTAAAAGAGTAAGTGGCAGGGGTGCCCGCGTGGTTCAGTCAAATAAAACCTCTGACTTCATCTCAGGTCAGGATCCCCCAGCCTGTGAGTTGGAGCCCCGTGTTGGGCTCTGTGCTGATAGCACGGAGCCCGCTTGGGATTCTCTTTATCCCTCTCTGTCTGCCCTTCCCCCATTTGTGTTCTCTCTCTCTCTCAAAATAAATAAACTTTAAAAAAAGTAAGTGATACATTTGAAAAGATTCCATAAACATTCAGACTATTTTTTTCAGTTTATCCTGAACAGAAATGATAAATTCTGGAGTGTTTCAAATATTCACTAGCCTCCGAGTATAATTTTCTATGGAAGAAGAGAGCTTATCCCACAGTAGCTTCATTGGTGGCACAAAAATGCAGAGATGTACCCGCTCTTGTTGACCTTTCTTGGCCCATCATCCCTCACCTCTGTGTCCTGCACAGCCTGGTTATAGGCATATGTAGCGCAGAGCTCAGTTCCGCAAAGTGTCCCTGCCTTCCACATCTGGGAGGGTGCATTGGCAAGGTGTGAAGTGTAAAATCATTTCCTTGACATGTAACATTAAATCTGTCCAGCTACCAACTCCGGAATTTTGGTAGAAGAGCGTTTTGATCCCTTTGCATTCACCCACTGGTGAGGGAGGACTCCCTGATCTAAATATTCCAAGGACGACCATATACACATACACACAACATCCGACTCTGGACAGATGAGAGTAACAGCAGGTCATTTAGTCCATATTTTCACAGTCCGGGGAAGGAGAACATAAATTACCATGAGGAGCCACAGGGAGGTTGCCCTCAGCAGTAGAATGAACCAGAAGGGGTTGTGGGGTGTAGGCTTTGTAGTAAGAAGCTGGTGAGATGGCCCCTGCTTCCTGCAGGTGATTGTGACTGTCTTGTTTGAATAATCTGTGGGCTGGCAGAGAAGTAAAACCCATGAGATTGAGGACCTTGCAGAGTGCAGTGGACCTAGCCATTGGGGAACTTGCTGGGTGGATACCCTTGTCCATTGTGGGCAGGGGTATCTTATCTGGCAAGAATGTGGGAACTCATGGGTAGGCCTTTGGGGCCTTGTGAAACTCAAAGATGTCAAGGAAGTACATGAAAATTTTTAAAAATATTTATTTATTTTTGAGGCTGTGGGGGGAGTGCAGAGAGAGAGGGAGACAGAGGATCCCAAGCAGGCTCTGTACTGTCGGCCCAGAGCCTGACACGGGGCTTGAACTCACAAACTATAAGATCATGACCTGAGCCGAAGTCTGACGCTTTACCAACTGAGCCATCCAGCCACCCTAAGTACATGAAAATTTAAAACTTAAAAATACCATGAACTATTATAAGTTTGAACTATAACAACTGAAATGAAAATAAACTGTGTTTTTTAGAATATTAGCTTAAATGTTGTGAAGTGTAACTTCAAAAAGTTTAAGTGGAAAATTTGATTTTTTTCCATATTTGTTAAGTTTTTATAAAGCAAGCTACTGTAGGCAAGGTGGTTGATCCTGCACTTTAATGTCTAGTGCTTTTATATATATATATATATATACAAAGAAGATGGAGTTTTACTTATACTTGTAAATATTTCATATTGTAGGTAATCACGATATTCTGTGTTTTCTAATTTTAGTCTAAAGATCCATAAAGATTAGAGTCTATGACAGTGAGCGATTGTAAGAGCCTCCAGGGAGATTTCAGATATAAGAAAGTGTAGTGAGCCTGTCTATATAACTGATCACACCTCAGCTCAGCTGCTTATTCAGAAATCAATGCCACACACAGAGTGGTACAAATTCTTTTTTTTTTTTTAATTTTTAGACATTTATTTGTTTTTGAGAAACAGAAACAAAACACGAGCAGGGAAGGGGCAGAAAAAGAGGGAGACACAGAATCTAAAGCAGGCTCCAGGCTCTGAGCTGTCAGCACAGGGCCCAATGTGGGGCTCCAACCCACAAACTACGAGATTATGACCCGAGCTAAATTCAGACACTTAACAGACTGAGCCACCCAGGCACCCCAGAGTGGTATAACTTCTGATGAGAAGGCTGTGGAATAAAACTTGTGCTGTAGGTGTTTGGTGGATTTAGTTTTTGAGTTACATATGACAATTAAAATAGATGTTCCAATCTCCCAAAGGGGAGGGAAAGGAGGTCTGGGTAATCATCCCCACTACATTAGCTTATGTGCATTGAGAAGTACATTCAGAGAGGGAGAGATCATGATAAAAATTTGTCATTGCTTCAAAGTCTTTACCTCAATATTACAATCACATGAAGTTGGGATCTCTGAATTTTTTGAAAAGGAATCTGGATAAGGTGCCTATGGTTTTAATCTGATAAGTCTATACTGGTTCCCTGATAAAGTGATAGCTAACATGTCATTGCACGCAGAAAAGTCAATTTTCAACAACTCTTAGTCCCCTTTCCTCTCCCTCTTCATTTCAATAGATCTTAACTTCCGCAGCCTTTCCTATACCTACTGGAATTATAGGGTTATTTTAAAATATTTTCATCGATTTCATTTTACATAGATTCCATGTAACCTAACATGGAACTCCAGGTGTCCCTGACTGTGCATAACAAATGTGTTTCTGAGAACTTATAAATTGCATGATACTTTAAATGCACTCAGAAAACTAATTATTTGAAGGCACACTGTGGTGAATTCTTTTGTAATTCAACTGTTATGTAGGTTTGTGCAACCGTGGATTGGATTTTATTAAAAGAGGGCATTCTCAGTACGAGCACAGATGAGAGAAATAATTCACAGTAGACCATAAATGTTCAGTGGAAGTAATTGAAGTGCAGAGTATTTAAATAGCAAAAGGAAACTTTCACCTTTCAAAGATGTTTAAACACCTGCTGTATCACAAAGGAAACAAAGTCAAGACCAGGTTTACATTCACCTTTCCCAGTTTTGAAATTGTATCTTTCTCGTTGGGCTTGTCTATAGTCCTTGCAAAGCAGGGGATTGCCCGCACCATCGTTCAGAAAAAGAAGTTTTGTTTTTTTTTTTTTTAAAAAAATTAATGCTTATTTTTGAGAGAAAAAGGGGGGCAGAGAGAGAAGGAGATATAGAACCCTAAGTAGGCTCTGTGCTGCCAGTGCAAAGCCTGACATGGGGCTTGAACCCACAAACCATGAGATCATGGCCTGAGCCAGTGATATGCTCAACCTACTGAGCCACCCGGGTGACCCCAGATAAAGAAGTTTTAAAGAAGGCTTCTATTCACTCAGGGCAGAAAAATGAAATCATGCGTCACTTTCTAAAACAGCAACTAAAAGGATCCTTTAAAGTTTATTGCTCTCATTGTTATTATTTCACACTCTCCATCCTCCCCCCCTCCCCCGCCCACCGTTTATTGACAAAATTTATGAGTTGTGACAGTTAGGTTGCAAAATACTTTAAAAAGTAGCAACAAGCACTTTCAGAACTTTGTTTACAAAAAAAGCTTGAAAGCTATTAACTAAGGTGTACAATGTTATAATGAATGACATCTTTTTACATTTATCATACTAGTAGAATGTAAGAAATAGAAACAAATTATAATCATAACCTAAGGGATCATTTTAATTGCAAGTTTTTAAATGTAAAATTTCTTTCTAAGGGAGAATATATCAATCCATTCAACAAATAATCATTTATTCTTCTGCCCTGTCATTTGTTAGATATGGTGGATCACACAATGATGAATATGGCATAGTACCTACCTTCAGAGAGCATGTAGTCAGTCTGTCCACAAAAGGAAAGTGCATACACCATCAACAAAATTTTACTGTTATTAGGAGATGTAGACAGAGTGTCAAAGAAGGAAGAAATTACCTACATTGGTAAGAAATAGGGAAGAGATCCCATTTCTGTGGGGGGACGCATTCTCAGTGGAGAACATCTTTTTTTTTTTAAATATTTTTATTTATTTCTAGGGGAAAGAGAGAGACAGGGTGAGCAGGGGAGGGTCAGAGAGAGAGGGAGACACAGACTCTGAAACAGGCTCCAGGCTCTGAGCTGGCAGTCAGCACAGAGCCCGACGCGGGGCTGGAACCCACGAACCGCGAGATCATGACCTAAGCGAAAGTCGGACACTCAACCGACCAAGCCACCCAGGCGCCCCATCAGTGGAGAACATCTTACCAGCACAGGCTTAAGAGACACATGTAAGGGGGGGTGCCTGGGTGGCTCAGTCGGTTAAGCGTCTGATGTCAGCTCAGGTCATGAACTCGTGTTTCGTGAGTTCAAGCCCCAGGTCTACTCTCACTCTGTCTATCTCTTTCTCAAAAATAAATAAAGATTTTAAGAGAGAGAGAGAGAGAGAGAGAGAGAGAGAGAGACGTAAGAGTTGTCCGGAGAGTGTGGATGGTTCTATTTCACTGAAGAACAAACAGATATGAATGGGAAAACTGGGAGGAAATTCAGATCGCCTTGCACCTTGAATGCCAAGATGAACAATTTACATACCTTTCAGTGTAGTGGAAAGTTATAGGATTTTGAGTAGGAGAGGATAATGGGTAAACATGTATTTCAAGAAAATTAATCTACACGGTGTATGACATAGATGCAGTAAAAGAAAAAGAGAGGCTCAGAGGTGAGGAGACAGATAAGAGATGTCACAGTCATTCAGGTGTGAGCAAATGAGAACTTGAAGGGGTGGGGGGTAGGCAGATGAGCGCAGGAAAAACATCCAAAGAATCCTAAGTGTGAAGTCAAGGGGATAAAGCATGTTATAGGGAAAGGAGAGGGAGAAGTTAAAGGCATCCATCCCCATTTCTGGGAGAGTGAAAATGGCACAGCATTAATTGAAATGGATAAAAGACAGCTAGAAACAGACTTGGGAATAAAATAATAATCTTACAAATTTGTAATCTTGGGTCACATGCCCTACAAAATGATTGATGCAAGTGTTTCATATTTGCTGGAAAAAATGATTTTTACAATTTGTCATCCAAGCATTTATATATTTAGACAATTTTTTCTTTCTAAAACTATATAAGGATTTATTTAATTTGCTGACTTATATTGTGGGAATGTGACAATTCCCTAATATTGGGAATTAATATTATTACTCTTCACAGATATTTGCTATCACTCAATGCCCAAATCCCCAGCAACTAAACTCTTTAACTAGAGAAAATAATAAAATGAGTATAAGTCACATTCTATTTTTTGAAACTCAGGAATTATGTGATATGGTCCCTTATTTTAGAGTGTAGATCAAGAAAAAGAGGCTGCGAATCAACCAAAACTGTTCATCTGGGGTCTTAGGTATTGCAATCGAGGAGACACAGAGTTGATAGAAATAGAATTGCCAGCAGGTAGGGCAGGTTTACAAAGACAAAAAACCAAAGGGTTGTTACGTAACTTGTTTTGAGATAATGATTCCGGTAGCTGGCAGAGTTAAACTGACTAATATACTATGACTATTTAGCTAACAGGCGTTACATTTTCTCAATTTAAACACAAAGTAGAGGGATGTGTTTCAGAAAGTAGAGTTGCAATTGACAACTTGCAATTGACAAAAGAAAAATTTACCAGTTCTAAGAACTGAAACAGATTTTTATAGGCTTTACTTCCTCAGTATCTTCCCAATCCTAATCTGAATATTTGTTTTAACAGAGATTACTTCATTTTCGAATCTTCTTTCATAGGAGTTATTAAAAAGTATGCCTAAGAAGCACGTAGAATAAGTTTATGATGTACTCAAGAGATATTTCATTAGGAAAGGATCACCAAAAAATATTTCTGTAAAGGGACTAATTTTGGTTTCTCTGATTTTTTTCTTGATAAGTGAAAATTAGAATACAAGATTAAAAGTATTGATTACAAAAGTAACATTTGCATATAGAATTATCCATACATCTTCTGATCATATGTTGCTGGGGTAAGTCTAAACACTAGGCATACATGTACATGTCACTGAACAAAACAATCAAGAAAATAGTAAATATCCATTTTTCAGCAAAAAACTCAAGGACTTTTTAATTTTATTTTATTTTATTTTATTTTAAATATTTTTTATTTATTTCTAGGAGAGAGAGAGAGACAACGTGAGCAGGGGAGGGTCACAGAGAGAGGGAGTCACAGACTGAAACAGGCTCCAGGCTCTGAGCTGGCAGTCAGCACAGAGCCCGACGCGGGGCTTGAACCCACGACCGCGAGATCATGACCTAAGCAAAAGTCGGACGCTTAACCGACTAAGCCACCCAGGGGCCCCTCAAGGACTTATTTTAAAACGTTGGCTAAGCAAATTTAAAAAGACAAATTAATACCTTTAAACACCCCTGTGTATAACTCCAGCATAATTGAGTAACTCAGAAGTTCTGGGATTATGTGTATTCACTTACATCCACTAAAACACAGATCACTCATTATTGACTGTGATAGACTGTCCTTTTCTTTACATTTCCTTTTATTTCTCTTATTCTCACAATTTCTATTGTAAGGGTCAAGGGCAGGCTATCCCACAAGGGGCCACTTTGGCATATTGATTATTTTAAGCAAAAGTTATTTAAACCATAGGTGCAAGGACACTCAGATTCTCCTCTGTCCCCCTGAAAGCAGGAAACAAATCTCCCATCCTCAAAATACCCTCCCTCTACTAAGAAGTAAAAAGCCATCCTTATCAATAGAGATAAGGACTTTAAAGCCAAGAAAGCTACAGAAATAAATGTTATTTTTTTCTAATCTATTACCTCTTCCCAAATTCTGCTTACAATTCCTCCATAATTGAAGCTCCCAAACATCTGCTTTCTTTATTCTATCAATTCCCACAAATTTATTGTCTCTTTGTCTAAAGAGTATAATTGCCTGCCTTCATCATTTCTTTGGCCCTCAATTTCATTATTGGGCTTCCTTGTGCACATAATAAAACATTGATATTTTTCTTCCCATTTATTTGTCTCGTGTAAATTTAATTCTTAGTCCAGCTAGAGGACCTTGAGGGTAGAGGAAGAATTGTTTTCTTCCCTTCATCACTGTCTTTTTTTTTTTTTTTTTGCGTGATCATGGACTAACTTCAGAATCACTAACTTCACTGTCTCTTTTGCAGGAAATAGATGCAAATTACAGGAGTTTCCTAACCTCAGCCCCGATCCACAGACCATGTAGTAACTCTGGCCACATGACTGACATTTACAGGGTTTTCTAAGCCACCTTGCAGTGTGAAGACAGTGCACCTCTGAGTGGGCGGATTAAGGAGAGCACTTGGGAAGAGCACAGGCTGTTGAATGTAATTGTTAAATCAGTGTATTGTGCACCTGAAACTAACTTATGTTAACTAACTGGAATTTAAATAAAAACTTATAAAAAGTGCCCCCTGAGCAATATATTTTATGATAAC
Organism: Proteles cristata cristata; assembly: GCA_017311185.1. Taxonomy (NCBI): domain Eukaryota; kingdom Metazoa; phylum Chordata; class Mammalia; order Carnivora; family Hyaenidae; genus Proteles; species Proteles cristata. The sequence continues at coordinate 316,950 of JAESUZ010003871.1, forward strand.
TGATATAAATACCCCTATGCGGTACAGCTGGCTCTGGGACATCTTTTTTTGGGAGTTCCTCAGACGTTAGTGCTGTTGCATGGAGAGAATAAGGAAACATGATCACTTATTCACTTTGGGACTCTTCTATTAACATTGCATTAAAATTAATGAAAATAAGACCTCCCTTATTAAATGCTTAGCTTTTTGCAGTAAGTACCAAAAAGCAAAAAAATAAAAAAATAAAAGCATCAAAAACAATGCCGGTTGTAACCTGAAAAGCTTCCAAGCTATTCTCGTATAATGTAAAATCCAATATGTTTTATAGATAATGTATTTTGTTGCTGAAATGCAGTTGATCTTACCAAACGTAAGTCAATGAATGAAATGCTATCATTTTTCTGTTTCAATTATACTTTAGTAGTGAAAGAAAAGGTGAGACTGAGTCACTTCTGCCATGATTAAAACTTAATCCCAGATACTAATAGCCATTGTGTTCTATTGAATCTGGTAGAAAAGATTTATACTATCATTTATCTTCATTCTTAACCATTAGGATGGAAGAGAGCATATCAGTATGCTTCTTAAAATACCCTTGGATTATGAATTAAATACAAACTTACAACTAAAAAAATAGCACAGGAAGATGTTTTTTAAACATTATAAAATTATAATTATAATTTTAACAAAATTATAAAATGAACACTGTTAATGACCTACACAGTGAGGGTCTAAGCTTTGATTTTTTTTCTTCCTCCACCTCTTTCCTTCTTTCCCTGAAAATCATTCCACACTCTTTCATAATGTGATGTAGTATATTCTAGAAGTAATAAATGTCAGGGCACCTGGGTGGCTCAGTCAGTTAAGCATCTGACTGTGGCTCAGGTCATGATCTCACAATTCATGGGTTCAAGCCCCGCATCGGGCTCTGTGCTGACAGCTGGCTCAGAGCCTGGAGCCTGCTTCAGATTCTGTATCTCCCTCTCTCTCTGACCCTCCCCTGCTCATGCTGTCTTTCTCTCTCAGAAATAAATAAAACATAAAATAATAACAATAAATGTCAAATTATTTAGCTATTACTTAGGTAAAAAATAAAAATAATTGCACTCAGACTTAGACACATTGAAGAAAAATAATTGAGTCCAACTGGCACATAAAATTTTTTTATTTTCAACTTTTTTTTGGTATTTTGAATTTTGAGATAACTGTAAATTCACATGCAGTGTGAGATATAATACATACAGATCCCATGTATCTTTTACCACGTTTACCCCAGAGGAAACATCTTAGAACAAGATAATACACATTTTTAAAGTTTGTTTATTTATTTGAGAGAAAGTGTGTGCATGAGTGGGGCAGGGGCAGAGAGATGGAGATAGAATCCCAAGATTGGAGCCCAACTCTAGGCTCGATCCCTTGAACTGTGAGATCATGACCTGAGCTGAAATCAAAAGTCACAGGCTCAACTGACTGAGCCACCCAGGCGCCCCAAGATAGTACACTCTTACAGTCAGGGTGTTCACATTGATACAATCAAGATAGAGAATATTTCCATCACCACAAGGTCTCCCTCATTGACTTTTATGGCTCCCTCCATTTCCCTTGCACCCCCAGTCGCTTCCTAATCTCTGACCACTAGTAATGCATTTATTTCTATATATAAAAGATACAGTTTTGGAGAAATTAAGTAACTTACACAAATGTATGCTGAATAGGAATTCAGATCAGATAGGGTTTGAATGCTCTTGCTCTTTCTCTCACACCATGATTAGTAGAATATTAAAAACTTCACCAGTAATTCCCAGTCTTGCTTGATCTCTTTCTGCACCATATGGCCAGTGTCCCCAAGTTTGAACTCCAAGTTGCCTAGGAAATTCTAGGCTACCTAGATTAAAAGCTCATTAAAGAATGTTCTGATTTGAGCATCTGACTCTCGATTTAGGCTCAGGTCATGATCTTGCCATTTGTGAGATCGAGTCCCACGTGAGGTTCTGTGCTGGCAGCACCAGAAAGAACATGCTTAGGATTCTCTCTCTCTCCCTTTTTCTCTGCCCCTCCACCACTTGCGTGTTCTCTCCCTCTCGCAAAATAAGTTAATAAACTTATAAAAAAGAATATTCTGACTTTGCTGTTGGAGGGCTAAGTAGAGCTTAGCAGCTGCAATCTGTCAATGAGGAGACTGAGGACATCACTATTTTGAGACAAAGAGCTAAATCTCTCAGTCAATAGATGGAAGCCACTGGGGAAAAGAAAAAAAACTGCTCCTCTAGGGGGAAAAATAACAAAGAAGGGAAGAAATGAGATGTAGGAAATTTGCAACTTCAGTATGTATACAAGAGATAAGGAACCGTCAAAAGTCATCAGCATTTTGGCAATTAGTTTCAACTTTCAGAAATGTGCTCACATCTGAGGTACATTCAGTAAAAAACGTCTTGTCCACCAGGCAGCTCTGAATGGTCCAGTCTGCCAGGTGGGTGAAAAGAAGAGAATCCAATCTAGCTTCAACTCAATGCCCCACAAATATATACTCAAATATTTTCAGGACACCCATTTAATAAATCACAGGGAAAGAGAAAAACACTAAACTTGTCAATGTCACATATCTGTTGCTTCTTCAGTCTCAAGAGATACTACGTTCTTTTCATTTTAAAATGACATAGTTACATACAACTTTTCATCTTTTGGGAGGGGAATATATTCATTTGAATTTTCACTGCATAACAAAAGGAAGAAAGAAAGAAAAAAAAAGAAAAAGACTCCAATAAAATAAAAATACTCTATAAGTATAAGGATTTGTAATTTTTTTCTCTTAAAAAAATTAGAGCGAACACTTTCTATGAAATCCACTTCTTTCTACCTACCCAGGCTCTTTCTAGCTTCCTACATTGTTATCCTTAGCATGTGGTTTCGATTTTCAAGATTGCCTTATAGTACATTGTGGTTGCTGAAGATCCAGGTATCGCATCCACATTGAAGACACCTGGAAGGTAGAAGCAAAAGAAAAAACCAAACAAACAAAAGAATAAAAAAGCGAACACACGTTAAACAGAAAACATGACCTAAGTGAGCTTCCTTTTTTTTAAGGAGACTTGTCAGCAGTTTTATAGCACCTGAAGAATGACCAACAACCTAAGCTGTAGGTTAGGAGTTAATCATTTGTTTATATCTCGCTGCAAGATATACACAATGTGTCCACAGTTTAGTTACTGAGGAGAAAGGGACGATGTCTATTCAATGGACAGTTAGAGTTTCTGACAATGGGTACATGAGTGATGAGTGTTATTACATGCAAGTTCTCCCAGAACTTTGTTGTTACATATTTATCCTTGGTCAGAACCAGAAATAGCCACATGTACTAATTGGTTAATACTCTGTGAATGATGTATATATGATCCATACCGTTTTTTAAAAAAGTACAATTTTACATTTCCAAAACTCACCTAGTTTCTGGGTGTTCTGATTTGACTCTCAACAAAGGTAACACCGGCTCTTAGATTTTAACAATCCACTTCCTGGTAAATGTAGCAGCATAAAGTTTCATTTTAGAAACTCAGAAAAATATGAAACACTTTTGTGTGTTTATGGTTTGCATTAAGTAAGTGAAGACTATATTTTCCCATTGATTATTGGCCATTGTTCAAGCAATTGAATTAAAACACTCTCATCTATCATGTAACATATTTGGATTAATAGGAGAGAAGTCCAAGGACAGAGAGACAATGGATAAATATAAATTTTAAAATAACCAAGGAGCAAAATCAAGTCCACACATAAGAAAAATAACAATCACCTGATTGTTATAGACCATCTGAATATAGTTTTCTAGATATTGTTCACTCTGAATAGACAAAAAATAAAATGACTCCTACTGGGTAGGAAAAAAGCCAGCAAGATCTAAATCTTAATCAAATGCTGTTGAGATCTCTATAGCTGAGGGCTGGCTTTAGAAGAACACTCAGAAAGTTATTATTATTTTTTTCCAGGTCTGAAATGTTGCTTTAAAGACTTCATACAGGATATAATTATATTCAATAATTTCATATTGCTAGAGTTTCAAAGCCAGTAACAAATATTTCTGTCCTCTTTCCAAATAAAGACTAATATCTTCATTGATTGACAAAAGCGATTCTTCTGAGCATGGATTATGCCTTTAGGCCTTAGGACGATGACTTTTTAGTGTCTAAATACAAACTTTAGTTGAAATCATGGCCCTAATTGACAGGACTTTTAAATTAGAGCGCCCACAGGCCACTTTGCTACATTGTACGTCGTCATTTTCTTCTACATTGAATTAATTTTCAATCAACATTGTTTTAAAAAAATGAGCAAGAGTAGAAACTGGCAACTGATACTCTAACGTTATTTCAAATCCCGAAGCACAAAGATTAATTAAGAACCAATTAATACAGAGAGAATACGTTGAAAGAAGATAGCGAAGATGAGATGAGGTCAAGATAAAAGTCGTTTTTATTTTCTTTTGAAGCTTAGATGTATCACAAATAGGAAATTGAGGAGAAAATAGAACGTATTAAATGGCTACATCTGTGTTATTTTTAAGAAATACAAATATAAATTACCTTTGGTGTTACTTATTCATAAAATCAGCAGAGAAGAGAAAGCAGCAGAAACATTTAAGAAATCCTCCTGTACTTTCATAGGAAATCAGCATAGTGGAGACGAGTGTAGACTCTGGCACGAAGCTACCTCAGCTCAAATCTGGCTCCACCTGTGTGATTTGGGTCAAGTATCTTAATCTCTCTGTGCCTTAGTCTCCTTACTTGCAAATGTGTTCTTAATTCTGTTATACAAAGTTTTTGTGAGAACTGAATGAGATATCCATGTGAAGTATTCAGAAAAGAACCTGGAATATAGTAAAAGTCAATAAATATTATTCTTGTTATTAATTAATTCCAAAATACAGATTTAATGAGAACTACATAAAAGTATTACATGACGTTGAAGCGACTGTCGTGCCTTCAGAATGGATAGATTTATTACTGCTGTATTACAATCTTAATTTTAATTTAACTAGATCATATTTGAGGTGAGCCTGGATAATATAGTATCCTCTTGATGCATTTAGACACACACATGAGAAAATTGTCCAAGGTTATTTCAACCAGGTCACTTCTCTATTGTGCTTGTTTGTTACAGATAAGAGTGCAGATTAAAGTGCAAAACTGGGGAACAGTGTCTCAGATGGGGACATTCAGCATGGTGTAAAATGGAAACTATACCCTTGATTACAAAAATGTATGGCCAAACAATTATAATTTTAAAAGAAGGAAACAAAAGATTTTAAAAGATAGCACATTGAGGTCAATTGAGTAAAAATGAGATGGAAGTGTAAAAGAAAACAGCATTTGTGAACAGAAATGATTCAATCTTTAAGCATTAACGGGCTGCAGAAAAACCAACCAGCTGACATTCTGTCTTCACCAGAAAAACCACCCAGCCAACACTGTCTTCACCAGACGGGCATTGGACTGAATAGTCTGGGGATCCGAATTGTTTTGTCATTGAGCTTTGGGTGTAGATAAGCCAGCTCTCTGATCCCAGTTTTTTTAAACTGTAAAGCAAGACTATTTCACTTGATAATTTCTAAGATTTAACACTTCCACTGGAAAAGAAAAAAAAAACCCAGATATGTTGGCATATTCTTGCTTCCCTGTTTTCTTCGAAGGACAGCAGTTTTGAAGATGATCTTTACAGAGTTCCACCTTCATAAATGGCCCTTCAAACAGCTAGGCTATTTCCCTCACCAAGAGCTTAGGAATATAAGGGTGGTGGTAAGAGGTGGGGGTGGGGTATCAGAAGGATTCAGAGCATCGAGGCATATGCTGTGTTAACCCACTATACAGATGCTCCACTTCTGAACAGCAGTGGCTCTGGGTCTGGTCTGTAAAGAAACACAGCTTCCTGGAGCCAGTTAATAGACAAGCCATATTCATACATCACTACGTGTATGTGGTATAAAGCCAGGAAGTGCTTTTCTCTCTGAGTTACTTTGGCTCGGGAGCACACTCATGCCTAATTATAAAGCGTGTAGTTTTAGGGCAGCAAAACCACATGTCCAATCACATTCACCTTTGCATCTGGCATGTCTTTGGTTTATGTATCTTTCTCTTCTCTTGTTACTCGATGCTCTCTAACTGCCTCCTTACACCTTCCCTTCCTAAACTGTTTCTCGTGAAAATCTCAGAGTGTGGATGAAGGTCAATTTCAGGTTCCTAGCTTCCTCTTCTGTTGGTGTTGCTACATTTAGCCAGCCATTCAAAAGATATTTACTGCATTTTATTTTCCCAATACTATTTGAGTTGTACCAAGGGCTTTAGTCTGAGTTGAAATGTGGAAGAGGAGTAGGAAGTCAGTAAGTAAAGAAAAAAGAGCTCACTGTACTGAAGAAACAGTGCAAAGTCCCAGTGGTGGGAAGCTACAAGGAAGGTTTGAGAAGAGGAAAATTAGACATGGAGGGAGGAGATTGGAGGGTGAGGGAGAGAGAAAGAGTGATAGAACATGAATGAGAGTCAGGAGAGGGGCGGCTGGGTGGAGCCGGGGGCGACTGACTGGATCCTCAGTCAGCGGAGGATTTAACTTCGGCTCAGGTTATGATCTCGTGGTTTGTGAGTTTTATCCCCATGTCAGGCTCACAGCTGTCAGCACAGATCCTGCTTCAAATTCTCTGTCTCCCTCTCTCTCTACCTCTCCTACAGTTGTGAGTGCTCTCTCCTTCTCAACAACAACAACAAAAAAATCAGGAGACAGAGACTTGTAGGTCATGTGAAAGACGTCAATCCTTCTTCCAAGATTAACATGAAATCACTAAAGAACTTTAAGTAGCAGAGTGACATGATTGGATCTGGGTTTTTCAAGTCTCTCTGACTGTGAAGAACAGAATAAATGGCAGGTGGGAAGAGGTGGGCAAGGACAGTTGCAGAGAGGCCAGTTGATGTGGCATCGTAGTTTTTCAGGAGAGAAGTGAGAACTCCAGCTAGTTTGGTCTGGAGTTTGGCATGATAGTGGTGAAAAATGGATATTTTTCAACAGTATTTACATGGTGAAATCAGCAGCGTAGACAGATCAGATGTTATAAACATCAAATTTAATTTCGCCTTGTGTAGTAATTTTCAATCATCATTGAGCAGATGTATAGTCTCTTAATTTTGTTTTATCTGGCGTATTTGCTTCTTTGAGAGGAATTTCTGGAGGCTCCGAAGTCATACTGAGGGTGGAGAGACTATGGACACATGCCTTTTATGACTCTGGTGGAAATACTGAAGTACAGTTGTGACAGGCGATTGGCGATGCCTTAAAGTCACAGGGAGGTGGGAAACTGAGGAAGTGTGAAAAGCTAGGAGAGTGAGAGAAATTAAAAGGGATTAAATGGGCCACTTGCAAACAAAAAATGCTTATTGATTCCTTCCATTGCTGTATTTAAGACATATTGGATCATTTTTGAAAAATCTTGAAATGTTCCTAAGAGTGAATATGAAGCCATTTTTTACATCCAGGTAGGCAACTTAACTGGTGTTTAATAACTATGCCACCTCAGCTGACCATACAGTTGAACTGCAGTGGTTATTTCCTATAAAGACAGCATTCAAAGGCACATTTAGCTTAGGTTTTTATTACGTTTTATTTTGTATTTGCTGTGTCATTAATATTAGTGATGTTGTTTTTTTGACAGTTCAATAACCAATGATTTTCATGGTGTTTGCAGCTGGAATCCTGGCTCTCACAATTCAATGTGAACATTTTAATTAAATGTTACTAAAAGAAGATAAAGGTGAATGTAAATAATATTAAACACTAAATATATATATTTCATCATATATATGTATAATATATATATGTATATATTAGATGAAAATTCTTTTCCTGAGTTCGTGTAAGGAATAATTAGAGCATGAGATATGAGACTGTGTTAAGATATATTTCTTTTTATTTTCAAGTTTATTTATTGATTTTGAGGGGTGCAGGGGCAGAGAGAGAAAATCCCAAGCAGGCTCTGTGCTGTTAGCACAGAGCCCGACACAGGGTTCCATCTCACGAACCATTTTGTGAGATGTGAGAAATTATGACCTGAGCTGAAATCAAGAGTTGGACACTTAACTGACTGAACCATCCAGGTGCCCCAAGATATATTTCCTTCTATGTATTAGTGTACTGTGTGCAGTGGTAAGCATATAACCTTAACAAATGCATTATACTCCAAGCTCTAATCATGTTCTAAGTATGCTTATCACACAAAATGACAGCCCAGATGTCCTGAGTCTCTCTCCAATTTAGGAAGGTGTATAATCACCTAACAAAAATTCTAGCAGACTCCTATTACTGACTTAGAATTAGTTTCAGTATAATATTGAAGTTTGTGCAAGTTTTTACAAAGTTACACATTTTTTTTGTTCCTGTAGTTCTGATGTACCTATAAAACCATATAAACTACAAATAACAAATTAAAAATCAGAAAACTCTAAATCAAATCGGTACAAAACTATGAAAGCAATAGTATTTGGATTGTTAAGACTGATCCATCATGGCAGATAATGCTGTTTTGCTGAGACTAAAGTATATTTTGGAGTGTGAACATGGAATCAGGTGCTGATGGAGAAGTTCTTTCTAGTTTGACATGCTCCTATTTGTCAGTGGTGGATCCATTCTCTCTCCCTTTTGAGCTGTTCAAACTTCTATGGGACCTAAACCTTTGTTCTGAGTTGCAATGTCCTTTAGCTATGAATAAGTTCCATATTAAGTGAATCTCTGTTCTTTCTTTTCTACCTGTGGTGGCAATGAAGGTGAAACTATATGTTATTGATGAGCTCTTCAATGCAGACAAAAATCAAAATCAAGTGAGTGTGGTGAATTAGAAGACAAGTGAAGAAAATGTAGGGAATTGGGAGTGATTAACTGTATCATTTCATTAGATAAATTCTGAGAATCGGCTACTGGTTTCAGAAAGTGGAGGTTGTCATTGACCTTGAGCCATTTTGGTAGAATAAAGAAGGAAGTGATAAAATCTGAGTGCAGTGTCTATGCCAGAGAAGGGGAAGAGACAATTTTGGGACAGAAATTACAGACAACTCTTTGGAGGTATTTGCAATGAAGTGATCAGAGAAAGAGTTGGCTTCTGAAGGGAGAATAAGAACAATTTTTTGAAGATTGGCATAGCGGCATGTTTGTATGTTTAGTGGAGAGGGAGATAATTCAGTACAGAGGGAAGACTTGATGATGCAGGAAAGAGAGAAGGTAGACTCTAGAACAATGACTTTGAATGGGCTTGAGGGAGGGGTATTCGAGGTACAAAATGGAGGAGTTGGCTCTAGGTGGGCTCATTGATAGTTCACCCATGGTAGCAGAAGGAAAAACAAAGGATATGCCCATACAATCTAGTTGGTGAGGAGATATGGACATTCTCTGAGTGATTCAATTTCTAAAGTGAAATCTCAAACCAAATCATCCATGGAGAGTGAGGATGGAGGAGGTTGTGTGAGAGGGTTGAAGATCAAAGAGAAGTTTGTAAAAGGATTGTCTAGGAGAGGTTGAGAATGAATGGACCATGATGGGGGATTTGGATTCATAACTAGACAACATTAAAGGCACAACTGAGTTCTTTAGATATCAATAAAAAGCCATGCAGGAAATATTTAGGCTTTGTGGTCCCTACAATCAGCTTTGCTATTGCAGTGTGAAAGCTGCCACAGACAATATGTAAAGTGGAGCTGCTATGGGCCACCCAAAAGCAGTGACAGTGTGATATCTCCTCCCTCCTTTGGGGCCCAACTCAAATGCCAGTGCCTTATTGAAGTGTTGCATGACTTTTTTTTTTTTTTTTTTAATGTTTTATTTATTTCTAGGAGAGAGAGAGAGACAGCGTGAGTGGGGGAGGGTCAGAGAGAGAGGGAGTCACAGACTCTGAAACAGGCTCCAGGCTCTGAGCTGGCAGTCAGCACAGAGCCCGATGCGGGGCTCGAACCCACAAACCGCGAGATCATGACCTAAGTGAAAGTCGGACGCTTAACCGACTAAGCCACCCAGGCGCCCCATGACTTTCTTGGATATAGTCCATCAGGCTTCTTTCTCCTAAGGTCCCACCTTGATCCACACCTTTCTGCCACATCCATCACCTGTACTGGAAGTGCAGGAACTCGTTTGCATTGGCTTGAGGGATCTGATTGATTAGGGTTTTAGGAATTCTGTGAATCGTTAAACGTTATGGTGGCAGCTTGGGATCAGTCATGGTGATAGTATAGCATGGAAATTGGTAAACACTACAAATCAGGGTTTTCCTTACCTCCCAGAGCCAGTTGTTAAACACTTACCTGTAATTAACTGGTTTACTTCACCATGTCCCCATCAGGCCCAGTTTCTAAAGAATAGTGACTGTGTTCACTGTGTAACCAGTTTTTCAGTTTTCTCCAAACTACAGGATTGTGTTGTATGTAGTACATGTCAAAACTTGTTGAATAAATTTTGAAATGTTTTACTTTTTCCCTCATTGAAAGTTCAAATTCACAAAATTTCTTCCAGTTTAATCATCTACCCCCAAATCATCAAGGTGTCCGAACCCATATCTACCAGGACTAAGGAAGACATTAGGTGTTTATGAGATTAATCTCACATTGGATTTGACTTTTATCTATTACAGGTTCCCCCCCACCCCAAACTGGCTACAATTTTAATCTCTTATTGCCCAACTGGCACTATCATCTTTTGCCCAGACATATACTATCCTCATATGGTTTATAGTCGTCAAGAACATGGGGTTTGGAGCCAGAATATCTCCTGACATTGGGCAAGTTACTAAGTAGGACTAAAATGGTATCTATTTTGTAGAGTTGCTGTGTGGTTTAAATGAATTAATCCATGATAGATACTTAGAGCCATGCCTTAGCCATGTTAGAGCTAATTATCGCTATTCAGAGATCACCAATCTCTTAGGCTTCTACTTTGCCTGTGTAAAAGTCCATCCTTTACAAAGATCCAGAGTGATCTTCAGCAAACATAAATCAGATCATGATTCCTCTGCTTGAAAACCACTGATTATTTCATTATGCTAGGAGTAAGAACCCAGTTTCTTTTTTATGGCCTATAGTCTTTACATGATCTTCCCCTGTGACTCCTCAGCATCTTTGTCTTCTCAGTCTCTGGTTTCTCTACGCTTTACAAATATGGTCTCATTCCTCTCCTTGGATGTGCCAGGCTTTCCTTTTACCTGGGCTTTTGCTCCCCCCTTTGCCCAGAACAGTTCCTTCCTAGTTCTGTCATCATTCAGATCTTGGTCCAGATGTCGCCTCTCCAGACAGATGTCTCCTGAGTGCTCTTTCCAAAGGAGCTCAACCAACCCTCATCACTCTCTATCACATCTTCCTGTTTTATGATCTTTATGCCATTTATCCATATCTCAAATTGTCGTATTTACTTATGTTTATTTTCTTCCTTTGTCTTTGTCTTATTTCCAACTGGTTGTAAGTTCCAGGAAAGTAATGCTTATATTGCCTATATTTTTCACTGCTGGAGGACCTCCACCATTATTAGTGGATCAGTAAGTGATAGGGATAAATGGATATATTATCTTGTTCTTCTAATTTGGGAACCCAGTTGATCAGCTTGTGCTATTTTAATGAATAACATCACTGTCCATCCATTGCAGAAGCCAGAAATCTTGGTGTCATTCCTAACTTCTCCCTATCCCTCATCATCCAAATAATCAACTTTTATGTTATATCCATTCAGATCCTAACATAGCTCATGAATCTTCTACTTCTTTCTAACTAGAATTATTTTATTTGTTTGAATTCCTGAGTGGTTTATTATCTCCTATCTTAATCAGCTTCAATCTATTCCCTTCACTATAGCCTGAATAAACTTGCCAAATAATTGTGTCCCTTCATTGTTTGAAACCCTTCAACATTAAAATGGTTATGTTGTACAGCAGCATTATTAATGCCCAACCTACCCTTTGTCTCTGTTTGCCCATCTGAGTTGCCTCAGCAACTCAGCTGAGAGGACAGCTCTTGACATCCATAAGTTTCTGATAGCTTCCCATATCAGGTATATGATCTATCTTTCTTTATTTCTACATGAGGGCTTTCCCTCATACTCTCAAAGCTCAAAGCTTGCTCAAAGCTCAACAAACTCTTCGGAGCAACCCTCGAACAGTGATGGACGGCATCAACAGATAAATGTCCCAGCCATCCCGGCTTCCAAGACCTTCAGTGAGATGATACTCAGGTCACTGGAAGCTGCCACTCCACACGGTATACCTATCGCCCATAGTCATACCCAGCTCATTAACAGATGTTTTTCTAGATTTTCTTATTTCCATATCTCTTCCTCCCTTGTGCATCCTGAAATCAACTCTTAAATAAACTACCTGTATTTAAGGCCTTGTCTCAGAGTATGCTGTTGGGAAAAAACAAACTATAAAATATGGCTTGTAATGTACTCCCCTCTCTGGGCTATTTTCCTCAGTCAACACCTCACTGCTTCCTCACACCAATCTTGGCTTTTTGGCCATACTAATTCCTTGAGTCTATGATGCTTTTTTTAGCTTATGTGCTTTTGCATACTTTTGCTTATATCTGAAATGCTATCTTCATCTGTCAATGGATAACCACGTGCTTTGTTCAAAGTGTTCAGTGAATAATCTTACAAATAACTAGAGTCTAAAATTTATTACTGTTCATGTGCTTCTGCAGACGAGGTAAATTATTTGTTTATTTTTTACATAATATATTATGGGGCAGTTATTAAAAATGTAATAAAATATGAAAGTTGAATAGTAACATAGAGTAAACTTGAAAATTCCAGATACACATTTTTCTTCTTTTTAATCAGCTCTGAATTAAACAGGTGCAAGCTATCAACTATGTTCATTTGGAAATAATAGTATACCCAGCCCTCCAGAGAATGAATTTGTTTGAATAACATGAGTTTTTAATAAGCCAATACTTACTGCAATTTTTCTTTTTATAATAAGTCAAGTTCCTTTTATGGTGGATTATCACATTATGACTCTTAATATGGTCTTTTTGCCAAAAATGTTCCCTGAATGTAGCATCTCCTTGGTTTTAATAAATGTTTAAGTTGTACCAGCAAGAGCCAAAGTGCTTATAGAATTAAACTCATTATGCTTTTATTTTACTATAATACTCTTAGCAAGAAATGTATCTGATCCTGAGCATATAATTAGGGCATTTGAAGTAATCCATGCTTTAACATGATTTGAGATGATAAATACCAGTTACAGTAAACATGTTCCCGCTCATTTTACTGTTACTTCTTTTCTCTTCCCTGCAAGTAATCACTCACTGATAACTTGGGCATCTTTTTTCTTATAATATTTTAACTTTGATAAGATTAACAAAAATCCAGAATTTCTGTAAACTAGCAATATCTCTTGATCTGACGAGGTTTGTAAAACTGATGGTTTACTTGCTCTGGGGTCAAAATCCACTAGTGGCATTACTTATACAATAAATGCACATATTTTACATTATATATATTATATATAGGTAATACACAGACCTATATATAAATAGGTAAGTTTTCATTTTCACATTCACATCTTTACAATTTGAGTCTGAGTAATTCCCACTTATTGTTCACAATTCAGTTGGGGCGCCTGGGTGGCTCCTTTGGTTACGCGTCTGGCTTTGGCTCAGGTCGTGATCTCACGGTTCATGGGTTTGAGTCCCGCGTAGGGCTGTGTGCTGACAGCTTGGGGACTGGAACCCATTTCGGATTCTGTGTCTCTCCCATCTCTCTGCCCCTGCCTGCCTCAGGCTGTGTCTCTCTGTCTCAAAAATAAATAAACATTAAAAAAAAGTTTTAAAAAATTATAAAAAAAGAACTCAGAGAAATATTTCATGGTTGCCCATGCTAGAATGAATGCCTGTATTTCCATGTCCCGTGTGTTTTTTCTTCACAATCTCTTTTAGACATTGGTAATTATGCCTTTAATGAATCTCTTCTCCACTAGGCTACAAACTAAATGAGGATCCAAACTGCATCTTCTTTTTCTTTTTTATCATTATATGGCTAGTTCTTAGCACAGCACCGGATGCATAGTAAATACTCAACAAATGTTTGAAACTTCCTCCAGGATGCATTTAAGCTTATTTTCCTAGCATACTTAGAACTTCAGTTGATAATTTCACTCTTCCATATACCCACGCATGTAACTTTATGTAAACATTTATTTATTCTATAAACTTTCATTGAACTCCTGGTATGTGCTGATGGATTAGGCCAGGCGCTAGTTACTGCCTTAGAAATAAAAGACAGACTCTCTCTCTCTCTTTTTTTTTTTTTAAGAAGGAAAATAGATAGGTAAAAAAAAAAAATAATTTAACTAGAGTATAATGTAAGGAAGAAAGTCAAGATGAATTAAAAAAAGACCTGTTCCTAACTTCTGGTTTCTCCCTTCTGGTTCTACTCTATAGGTTGAACATCATTATTCTTTTCATCGTGGTTTATGGTTCAAAGTAAACGACAATGACTAACTGCTATGCAGTTTAAATAGGAAAAAGAAGGAGTACTTTGCTGAGACATTTCAGAAAGAGTCAGAATAACAGTGATCGAGTCCAGCCCATTTTCAGGGGCAGGAGCCTCCAAAGGGGCTTTACCTTATCAGTCGTACTCAGAGAGCCCTCTAGGAACCTGGGAGCTTGTTAGAAATGCAAATCCTAGGCCCCTCTCTAGACCTACTGAGTCAGAGACTCCAGGGCCAAGGCTCAGCAGTCTGTGCTTAACGAGCTTTCCCAGATATTCTGAGGCCCATCTGTTGGAGAACTACTGGCCTAGATGCTGCTCCTCCATCTTCCCAAACTCAGATCTCCATTTGCCAGTACTACCAAATCTGGAGTTGAACCTACCTTCACTGTGGCGCCAGGTTGAGTCTGACAGTGGCACGGCTTGTAGAATGGTGTGGTATGAGATCACTAGCTGGCCTCGTTATGGGCAAGCCTGCAGCCAGAATACTCCTTCATGCCCTGGTCTGACCTCCTCCTGGCTTCCTGTTTTCTTCCCTCTCTTTTGTGTCACCAGGGTCTTGGAGGTGAGCCTATTCATGTCATATATAGACTGAATCAGTGGGAAGGAGAGCAGAAATCACTAGTTTAAAAGAAACACAGTAGAAATGTAGAAAACATTTAGTAGCAGATATTTTCAGCAAATAGTAGAATAGGGATAAGTCAGTGACGTGACTGTGAACCCATTTAAGGCCATTTCTTTACTTTGTCAATTTCAGGGTTCTTTTTTAAAACAAATTTTAACATCTACTTGTTATTGAGAGACTGCGACAGAGCATGAGCGGGGCAGGGGCAGCGAGAGGGGGAGACACAGAATCTGAAGCAGGCTCCAGGCCCTGAGATGTCAGCACAGAGCCCCATGTGAGGCTCAGACTCACAAACTCCGAGATCATGACCTGAACTAAAGCTTAACTGACTGAGCCACCTAGGCATCCCAATTTCAGGGCTCTTTACTATAACTATAACCCATAACATCTTGAGAATATGTAGCTGTAATCAAAATGGGAATAAACAGATTTGTATACATCAACAGAGATTCCTTACTTCCTGGAATATCCAGTAAACACACACACACACACACCACACACACACACACACACACACAGTTTTTTGTTCTTTAATACATAGTGTTCTTTAAAAACATATTCCTGACTTAGTTTTAAGATTTTTATAATTGTTTGCTTTGTAATGGATGGCCTAAAAAATTTTAAGTTTTACCACTCTGACTCTTTCTTTATTGCTCAATTGTGATTTTTCAGGGAGGAAAAGCTTGCTTTTCTTTCCAACTCAAAGCAAATAAAGTTTTTGTATTCTATTTTGAATACCTTCTCAAAAATACATTTGATAGCAGTTAAATGGTTTTTGAAAATTAGAATGGTGAAAGTATGGGAAATATTTCAGTGGAAAACATCTTACTTTGCCCTTACGTGAGCATTTCCTATTTACTTGGACATGATTTAAGGTTGAAAATTAATGTTAATGCTCTCTGGAGGGCACAAGTGCTTCCATAAAGATCATTGGAATTTCTTAGGAAATTCCAGTGAATATCAGTTTGTGAATCAATCATTCCAAGAATGTTTTAGAAACACCAGTAGACAAGACACAGTCCTGGATTCCAGGGTAGAATTGAAGTAACACTTAAATTGAATGGATAAATATAAATGAAAAAGCCAAGTTATGATATCAGTTTAATGATGGCTTGCTTTTGCATAGCTTATTTAAATGATACTCTTTCAGCCTGCGATGCAGAAAGGGAAGGAATTATTATCTTCATTTTCAAATACTAAAACCGAGACTGAGTTGCAAATATCAAGTACCAAGTGCCTTGCCCAAGGTCACAAATCCCTATGCCAAGTAGCAAAGCCATGGTGAAGACTGTCTCTTTGGTGTCCTATTACAGAACTTAGAAAAAAGAAACAGAACAAACAGCAACAACAACAGCTAAGAGATGGCACATGACAGATTTGTGAGTGAATAATACAGTTATACCTGTGAATTTGTGTGTGTGTGTGTGTGTGTCTGTGTGTGTGTGTGTGTGTGTGTGGCAGTGATGACTGGGACCTATGTCTATGAAGGGGAGGATGGTGCATGTGGTTTTGGGCCAGATGATCTAAGAGTAAAAGAGCCCAGTCTTGGGGAAATGGATGTAGGGAGCCCCATAATGGATTAATAGTCTGCAATGGACGGATATACTCTTAGACTTTGATGGCTATCCTAACATTGCCCAGTCCTGGCCATTTATTTGCAGACTCTTGTTAGTTGCCAAGTTCTAGTATGGTTCAACCTTGAGGGCCACATTAATGTTAACGAAGTGCAGTCAGTTCCAGACAGCTTTGTTTTTCTACAATTAAAACAATAAGGCAATGATTCTCAGTCAGGGTCTCTTGGGACTTTGTCCCTGGATGTTATTTGGTGATTCTAATTATTTTTAAAATAAGGACTAAGACTTTTTTGCCCCGCATAAGATCAAATCATGTGGCTTTGATCTACGGACATTTTGTATGGCTCTGCAAGGCGAAAAGTAGCGCTGTTGGTGAGCATAAAAACAATCAGACTCAATTATCGTTACAATTGGACTCCGAAGAGAGTCCATGAATAATACTCAGGACTCCCGAAATGCTTTCTTCAGAACACGGGGCATTAGACAGTAGATGGCAGTGTGAGATGGGGAATTTAAGCCTTGGCAGTGATTTTGCTTGAAACTAGCTCAGTAAGAATGGCTTTTTCACTTGGAAGCATTTATTCAATGAAGCTTCCATCAGAGTTTTGTTTGGCAGCCAGGAACCCACCCTGGAAGGTGCTGGCGACACAGGTGCGGTTGTGTAGCCGCTTTGTTTGAACTGGGTCCGTTGCCCTGCTTGGAAGGAAGGTGGGAAGCGTCTGTGCACAATGCATTGTCACAGAGCCAAGAAAACTGCCACTCAAGCCTCTTGGCACCCTTACACCCCCCGGAGAGATTTGCGCCTCCCCTCACGCCTTTCGGAGAAAGTGATCCTGTTTAGATGTATAAGTAGAAGCCTTGATAGATACCAAAGGTTAACGATGCTTCAGGTTTTCCCCTAATGTTCTTCTTTCTGCCCCAAATCTCTTAAAAATCAGAGGCAGGGAGTGAGGGGATTTCCAAACCCAAAAGCAAACTGTGACTTGGAAGAATTTCTAAGACCAGTTTCAAGGATATTATTCTCCATGGCCTATCAAATGACGGATGCTATTTAGAATTTGTAAGGAACCCTTGAAAATAAGAGAGGGTTGAAGCTGAGTTGGGCTTCCATTCTATTACAGACTCTGAGCAGAAACAGAATTTGGTATCTATAATTAGTTTCCTAAATGTGTATCCCTCTAGAACACTTTGTAATAAGGAATTGTAGTTTAAGCAGGGAAGAAATAGCTGAAAACATTTGATTTACTCAACATTTTACTTAATAGAAAAAGGGTCAATAATTCTGTGAGGATCCTTGTTCTATATGCAGTAATTACAGGATTAAAATAAGCCACATGACCGGGCTCCTGTAAAATTAGTAATTTTTCTGCGTCATGGAGCTATGAAAAACTACACCTCCTTAATTTTAGGTGTAATTTCTAACTGGTGACATTGTGTTATATTATATATAATATAATATTCATTACTTGACCTCGCTAAGATCCACTTTTCTCAGATGTAAAATGGGGATAATAAAAGTACTTATTGAACTGTATAGTAAGCACCGGCCATTATAATAAGCATGGTGCAATAAATATTAGCTTTTGCTGTTTCCTAGATATTGATGAGTATAGGTGTCTTCTCAAATTATTTTCTTCTCGCTTTCCCAAATGGCTAAAAAATATTGTGAATCCTACTAGTAAAACCCCCAAACAAACAAAATTAGATAAGTAAATCTGCTAAAAATAGAATGCACACCAAATGAAGTGCTGGAAAATTTGGGAGCATGTATAAGAATGCTTTTATTAAAAAAATAATTAATTTTTTTTAAATTTTTATTTATTTTTGACAGACAGGAAGAGAGAGGGAGAAAGAGGGTGAGCAAGAGAGGGACAGAGAGAGAGGGAGACACAGAATATGAAGCAGGTTCAGGATGTGAGCTGTCAGCACAGAGCCCAATATGGGGCTTGAACCCACAAACTGGGGATCATGACCTGGGCTGAAGTTGGATGCTTAATCAACTGAGCCACCCAGGCACCCCTCTAACAACAGTAATTTTAAACATTGGACTTAAAAGAAGAAAAATAGAATGTTATATAAGACTTCACATTTGCATGTGTGTGAGAGAGAATGTAAGAGAAAGAGAAAGTAAGAATGTGTACATATATTTTCATTCATTACTTAACGAATGCTTTGATTAACTGGTGACAAGGGAACATTTTCAGGAAAAGAGAAAATAAAAGCATGAGAATACAGTATTTGCCTGAAGTCACAGAAACTTTTTCCTCTTAATAGGCAGAATCTCTTTATATCATGTGAAAATGGGAAACAGAGCTTGAAGGATGAGTGTTTGGGCATGAAAATGGCAGTTACCTATGTGAAATTGAACATTTCTTTTGAGTGAAATGTTCAGCGAGCAGAACTTACGTTTATCAAGAGGAAAAGTAAGTTCAGAAGAATATCAAGAAATATCAAGAAGTTCTTGGCCAACTGCATCACTTCTTACTTTTTTATATTTTCAAGTTGTTTTTTTTTTTTCATTTTGTTTGGTGTTATTAAAATGAACCTTTTGGGGCACCTGGGTGTCTCAGTCAGTTGGGCATCTGACTTCGGCTCAGGTCATAATCTCGAGGTCTGTGGGTTTGAGCCCTGCGTCAGGCTCTGTGCTGACAGCTCAGAGCTCAGAGCTTCCTTAGGATTCTGTGACTCCCTCTTTCTCTGCCCCACCCCCACTCATACCTCTCTCTCTCTCTCTCTCTCTCTCTCTGTGTATATATATATGCACACATATATATAAATAAAATAAACTATATATATATAAATTATTTATATATTATATATATTATATATTAAATTATATATAAATATATAATATATAATTATATAATATATAATATATATTATATTAATTATATTATATATAAAAATATAAATAACTATATTATATATATAAATAAAAATATATATATATATATATTTTTAAGTAAATGAACCTTTCCAAGGCAACATAGCTGAGTTCTTCCCTTGGCTCTGCCATTTTCAAGCTTTGGGATCATGGGCAAATTGCTAAATGTGTCTCTGTCTTTACCTGTAATCATATAAAATAATAATATCTCAGGTTCTTGGGAGATAAAATTAATAAATGCACAGAACACCCGCCAGCTCTGTGTCAGGATAGGGTAAGTCCTCATTTAGTGAAAGTCAGAGAAAAGGATCATTTGACTTCACAGTCAAATTAAAAAAACTGTGGAATAGCATTATGGGCATAAGAAGCTTAGAATTAATCAAAACCCCTTATTTTAAAGAAGAAAAATAATGACTAGAAAGATCAAATAAAGATAACGCTGTATCAGTATTAGTACTCTCCAGAAACACCGAACCAGTAGCAGAAATAGATAGATGATAGATAAACAGATAGTAGAGCTAAGGATCTATAATAAGAATTGGCTTTCCTGATTATAGTATGGTGTAGTTTCTAGTCTGGAATCCCGAAGGCTTGAGATCAAGGAAGAGCCCATGTTTCTATTTGAGTCGGAAGCTGGAAAAATACCCAGCTCAACAGGCAGGCAGGAGGAATCCCCATTTATTAGTGGAAGGGTCAGCCATTTTGTTCTTTTCAGGCTTCCAAGTGATTGGATAAAGTCCACTCATATCAGAAAGGAAAAGGTGCTTTACTCAGTCCACCAATTCAAATGCTGATTCCATCCAGAAACACCCTCCCAGACACCCCCAAATAATGTTAGACCAAATATCTGGGCACCGTGTGGCTCAGTCAAGTTGACACAGAATTAATCCTCACAGTGATATAAACCTAGCATATAATAATAGTTAAGCTCCTGAAACAATTAACTCCTGGAAAATGGAAGAGGGTCCTTATTGTCCTATTTGCTGAAGTACAACTTTTGTATCTTATCCTCAACAAGTTTAGACTTTTCTTTAAAATAAATTCAAATTCTCAGGCTTTGAAGATGTTACTTTTGTCAATAGCTTTCTCTGAGTTTTTGTTTTTAATAGATGGCCTTAAAACGAAGCAGTTCCACGTGTGTACAGCCAGTCATAAAGTCATACATACGGCTTCCCTTAAAATTCCCTGTTCCTGGTATTGTCTCTGCCTTAAAGTGACTTAAAGGGGTAGTAGCACATTGAATTCTTTACCTGCTAAAATTCTGGCCACCAATTCTAATACGCATGTGAGTGGTTTCTCCACACCAACATGTAACTCAGTTCTGACACTATCCACCCAGAGGCAGTGTCAGATCCTACAGATTAAGGGCTCAGTCCTCCAAGATCACACTCTTTGTTAGGATGCCAACTGCTAGCCCAAACTGTCACCTGTGCTTCCTACTGGCTACCAATCAGAAGTTCCAATGACCCTCGTGTTGTGTTTGATTAATTTGCTAGAGTGGTTCACAGAGGATAATAAAGGGTTAATAATCCGATGAAAAGATGCAGAGTCAAGGTAAACAGACAGGGGTGCTGAACTTCCATACTTCTACAAGTGCACTACTGGAATCTCCTCAAACCCTACCCTTCTGGGTTTTTATTGAGGATTTATTACATAGCCATAATTAATTTATCATTGGCCATTGGTAACCGATGCAACTTTCAGCTCTTCTTTCTTCTCCAGAGGTGGAGGTGGGTGAGGGGGTGGAGGCGGGGGCTGGGACTGAAAGTTCCAACCCTTTAATTGTTGGTTCTCTTGGCAACCAGCCCCATCCTTGGGTGCAGTCCCAAAGTCATCTTATTAACACAACAGAAGACACCTTTATCCCTCTCATCACTGAGGGAATTCCAAGATGTTGAGGAACTCTGTGCCAGAAGTGGGGCAAATAAATATGTATTTCTTATAAATTACAATGCCACATTTGCCACAGGGAAAACATAGAATTGTTTATCTGCCCTGAGAGAACTCCGGGCTGTGAGTCTAGATGAATGAATCTTACTACCTTGCTTTGAGAGCCCCCTTCACCAATAGGAAATGAACGGGAAAGGAAGTGAATTTGGGTCTGCCAGGGGAGTTAAAGCCATTGGTGATATTTGGGCAAAAAGAATCAGAGCTGAAGACAAAAATCGGCAGAGAAAGATCACCTATATTATCAAAGAAAAGTAGAGATCAATGTGTATTTAATTATAGGGTGTATGTAACTGAAGGGCTTTCGTGCACCTCAGGGCATTGAACTTAACTCTAGATTCTTTTGGAGAAAGAAATCCAGTGTCACATGGCTAACATATGATGATTTCACTTGGTAAGAGTGGCAGCCAATGTCTATGCAAAAATTACCAAAATATTTTCTTCCCTTTCCTTCTCAACTCCTGTCAGGAATATGTTGTGGTTATTAAGGCTGTATACTTCCACTTAAAAAAAAAAAAAGCATTGGTACACTTTAAGAATTTTTAATTATTCATACTTTTTCTGTTATCCTTCCTAATGGTAATAAAATGAAAGCCTAAATGAATAAATATCTTGGCATTTTGAAAGTTTTGATTATGTTTCTGCTTAATTTGAAGATTTATTACAATAAAGGATATTATCAATGGAAATGTATCTGAAATGTTTGCCTTACAACAATTGATATTTTATCTTATGAGTGATATTTAACTTATTCATATCTAAATATCTGTGCTATATTTTTTGTGATTCACTTTAATTCTAGTTATTGTTAATTTGAACTGTATTTATTCATTTTTTCTTTTAGCTCTCATAAACAATACAAATAATTTTTGGATCTCCAAATAATGCAAATAATCAAATAAATACCATTCAAATTTATTTAAAAAATTTACACCCTCCCTTAGTATATCCTTAAATTAGCTTACTAAAATACTTCAGAGTAAATCTTTGAATTATATTAAGTACTTTTTAATTGAAATTATTTAAACAGATAATTATAAGGGTGATTCTATTGCTAATGACTTCTATAAAATTGGTTTCACTTTTTTTCCACCAATATGCACCTTGCTTCCAAAATTAATGCTGTCAATTAAATATATGCACTTAAAATCAACTTAGTTGGACATGTAAATCAAATGGTGGATGCAATAAATGATATAAATGTTTATATAATCATACTTTTCCTTATACATAATACTTTATATTATTGATTTACAATTTTCAAAGTGTTGTCACTAAATTTTCTCATGAATAGTATCGTGTACTTAAAATGAGTCATCATTTTTTCCAAACTCAATTTAAAACAGTGAATAAGACACTGTTTCTGACTTCATGAAATTTAGGTTCTTCTGCTGTAGACGATAAGCAAGGAATATGATCTGAGAAGACCAGCATTATCATTGAAATATAAGTAACATATTGTAGACACAAAAGAGTAAACTTCAAATTCTGTGTGGAGGAATGGAGATGGATCAATGAAGACTTTGAAGATAATTTAGTACTTTGAGCTGAATTGGGAAAGACTAAGAATTGTTTAGGAGGAGGAATTGCAGAGAAGTATCCCAGGGCCAGGGACTAGCAGGGGTGTAGAGACATGAAAACAGACAAGATACTGGAAAAATTAGGCAGATATTAGGAAACAAAACTAGAAAGTGGCAATTTAAATCTCTGGGGGGAAGAGAGAAGATCAGAGCCAGATAGTGAAGGACTTTACAAATTATTCCAAATATTTATAGCTAGAAGAGGTTTTACTCTCATTTATCATCCAGCAATTCTAAGAAGTAGGAAATGCAAATGATCTCAACTTTATGAATGATCACCTGA
Organism: Proteles cristata cristata; assembly: GCA_017311185.1. Lineage (NCBI taxonomy): Eukaryota > Metazoa > Chordata > Mammalia > Carnivora > Hyaenidae > Proteles > Proteles cristata. The sequence goes on from JAESUZ010003871.1 coordinate 340,315, forward strand.
CCAAATAATATTCAACTGGATCTGGTCTTCTGATTTCTGACTCTGTGCATTTAAACTACATTACAAACAATCATGGGTTTATTTGAACTAATGTTCCAGTAAGTCAAATAATAAACAAGAGTTGGTTGCAAGGGGGAAGGATTTGGGTTTATTCTGTTTACTCCTCCATCCACAATTCCAAAAGCAGTGACTGTTTCAAGATTGGTGGAACTGATGAATAGCAAACATTTATTGAGTTCTTATAAAGTACCAGATGTTCTTTTAAATATCTTTACTTAAGGCTTAAAGGATTAAAGCACTATTAGAGAATTGTGTTACATTTTGGTGCATTATTTTACAAATTATTTCAGGACAAGGAAAGAGTAATATGATAAAGAAAGCTCAGGATAATATAACCAAATGGGTTCCCAAAAGACACATTTTATAGAAAAGAAGAGATTTATTTAGAGACTGAAACTTGTCTTCAAATACTTGAAAATCCACCATGAAAAGATTTAGAGCTATCTTGGAGAATAATCTCAAGAGAGTTTTTCTAGGGTCAATATGTGTGTATTTTAAGGAGTTATATTTGGATTTAATGTTTGTAGGAATTTTCTAAACTCTCTGACAATTCAATTTAACCAACCATACAATAAATTAGCATGGGATGAACTAAACTTCTGTTTGCTCATGATATTCACACAGAAGCTTGAGGGTGCATCGATCCTATAGAACAGATGCATTCTTTGAATAACAGATTAAGCTATTTGATGTCCAAGGTTTACAAGTCTACTAAGAAGTTGGTAAACCATTTGGATTATTGAATTCAAGACTGTAGAGAACCAGTCTATTAACATGTATGTTTAAAAGCAGTTGGCCTGTTTCAAATCAGCTTGGAACATCAATTAAAGAAAAAAAATCTCTTTGGCCTTTTCTCAATGTCTTTTCCAAGTCAAAGCAGATTATTCACAGTTTCCTTTAATGTCTGCTATTCTGTTTATGAGGAATGACTCAAGGGAAGTTTTTCTTTAATTCAAAACAAACAGATTGCTTACATGTTGAATGGCTGGCAGATAGTTACATGTTTCCAGAGAATGTTTACCGCTTGTCAGGTGTTGTATTACCTGAACTTTTGGTGACTCACAAGGAGGGATAGACCTTAGTTCATGAACTCCTGCTACTGACTTTCAAATTGCTCTTTGTGCTAACTATGAATTTTCTGAGAGAACAAAAGTCCTTCATAAAGCATCATTAACAACTGGTAGTTTAGGGAACCATTAAATAGCAGAGTAGACTCTCCTATCTTAGGATACTGGTAAGGGAACGGTTCCATCTTCCTATCTGGACCTTCTCCTGAAGGCGGCTCTGAATAACAGAGCCATGTTATTTTATCTCAGGAGGTATCTGGAATAAAGGTTAAAATACCAAGTTTGGCTCAGAAGTTCTTTCTGTTTTCTGCTTTCTCATTTGAAATCTTATTTTACAGGCTACCGCTAGCCTGCTCCCATTCCTGGCTGAAGGGGATGGGAGCTAAAAAAAGGATGCTATTAAGCCATGTGAATATCTCAGAGATGGTGACCCTAGACACCCCTTCTTCTGTTCTCTTCCATGTACACTGTTAAATGTAGAATTCAGGATTCCCTGGTCAGTCCTGCTAAACGAGAATATTGATAATTGTTTTCTCTTACTGATAGAGGGTGGAGAGCAATGAATGCAGAGCCAGAGAAGTGGGTTGGCCTCATGGCTTAAGACTGACTTAAAGGTAACAACTTTCTCCATTGCTTTGGGTAAGCTCTGTTGGACATTTTTAATGATTTTGTTTTTGTTTTTTACTTGGAAATCCAATTTGTACATAAGAAAAATTTTAATTCCTAAATTTCTTCCCTTTTAAACTCTAATCAGGGTATAAAGAAGAAAAATCTACCTTTGATTTTTTTTTAGGATTAAAAAATTGAACACAACTTCTAGTTGAATTAATAATAAAGAGGAAAATATCAACCTTTGATTTTTTAATTAATTAAAAAAAACCTGAAAAGACTTCTAGGTGGATTAAAAACTGAACAAGACTTCCAGTTGGATTAATTAATTAGTTCATATAACAGAAAGTATACACTCTTAGGTCATTAGATTGTATTAGGGGCGCATGATTGCATTAAAAGGTTATGGGTGGAGTTTAGAGAAGCCATTTCCTGGGCTCAAAGATTAGAAAATCAGCAATCCTTTAAAGTAGGTATTTCCTCAATTGGATTTCTGTAAGTATGATCTTCATTCACTGGTTCCTACAAATAATCTTTATGTTTTAAATATTGTGTGACTATGTGGAGGTTAGAATCTTGGTTTTTTGCCTCAAAAGAGGTCGATAATAGGTGTACCCTTGCTTTTGGAGGTAGGGGGCATTCTCTAGTTGGCATAGTTTCTCTCAAGTCCATAACTGTTAGCAAATGGTGTGGTGGATAGAGCAGGGGGCATGGATTCAGGACACATGGGTCCCAGTGTCTTTCCTGCCACTAACAGCCAGGTGACAGGATATAAATAACTATCTCAAGGCTAGGTTTTCCATCAGTAAAAATTTAAAAGTGGGTCTAGATGACTTTTAATCTTCCCGTAAGCTTTAACATCTTTATTTCTATATTAACAATATTTTTGAAAAGCAATAAAGCCACCCCTGAAAACAGAATGCATTGTATGACACTTTTTTAAAAGGAATAAAAGAATGTGCTGATATTTAAGTAAAATTTCAAACAAGTCTTTACAAGTAGTAAAGTCGTATCAAACTAATTAACTTGGGAGATACATGTCCTAAGATTTGTTTTGTTTTCACGTTTTAAGTAAAACATATTAGTACAAAAAATGAAGAAAGTTAATGTCCCTTCCGATCACGGTATTCGTTGGAAGTTGTGACTGAGGCTTGAGAGTTTCCTAAGGTTTTCTGCTTTAGCCAGTTTTGTTGGCTTGTTTATTTCAGGTTTATTCTCCTAGGCTGTTTCTTGTGGAGAGGAAAAACATCAAAATGAATAGATAATTATCCAGAAAAAAAAGCTTCCCCTTGCCTTCCTAAATATTATAGTATTTTCTCCAATTATCTTACTTTCTCAAATATGCCAATGATCTATCCTGAACCTCACTTTTTACTGCTACGGAGCCCAAAGCATCCTTTGTTATCTGACCAATGTTTGAAGAATCCACAATGCATGGTTTTAGCCAAATATGTATATAAGACAGTGCGTGGTTTTGCTTGGGAAGTAATTAACAAGCACATGGCTTTCCAAAGCTTTCTCTGGAAACTTTTTGAGCCTCTTATATGGCTTTATTTCCTCTTGAATTTAAGTGAGTTTCTTTCTGCTCTCAAATCCCCAATTCCTCTTTGATAGTAAATTGTCACTCAAGTGTATGGACTCTTTTGCAGAACCAGAGGATCACCTACATGTTGTGATGAGTGTGAGTCCCCCGGCATTCTGTCACCCTTATCTCATGCTGGCACTAACACCACTGAACTTTCTCTTCCTGAATTTGCCTTAATTCACTCTGAGTTCACATTCTGGCTCACTGCATCTGTTTTCACTGTTTTGAGAACAAAATAATAGTTCTGAACCCCATAGGGGTCAATTACCTTCACTGTGTTCACCATTACATATTTCATCTCGAATTCAAACTGCCATTTTGCACTTGGCTTGTTCACGTCATGCTTAAGAGAGGCAATGTGGATTGGAATCAGAAGGGAGGCAAATATTTTGAATAGATTTATACAAATCCATCAGTGCACCTGAAAAAACTGTATAGCACAGTGGGCAGAAATAGGTATTAGAATCTGAAACTAGAATTCAAATCTAGGCTTTGCTACTTATTAGCCATTTGACTTTAGATGGTCACAGAACCACTATAAACTCGTTTTTTCATGTATAATTTATGGGCAATAATAACAATGTTACTGGGGGGTGCCTGAGTGACTCAGTTTGTTAAGTATCTGACTCAACTTAGGCTGGATTCTCACTTCTCTCTCTGCCTCTTCCCAGCTCTCTCTCTCTCTCTCTCAAAATAGACAACAACACCATCAAAAACAAACAAACAAACAAAAAAAAACCACTCAAAACCAATCCAATTGGATTGTTATATGGAACAGAGGTAATGGGTAACATATTCAAAGTGCTTGGTACTTGAAAAATGGGTATTAAATAAATACTACTTATTATTGTTAACACCAACAAAAAAGTTAATGCATCTCTTTATTTGCGAGCCAATAGCACAGTCCTTGATGCATTCTGACAATTATTCATGGAATTCCAAGTGTATACTCTAGTCTGCGTGTAAGACACATGAAAGTAGTGTAATTATAACTCCTCACCTTCCCTCATCTTCAGCTCTGCCTACTCTCCAAAATCCAACACTTCAGCAAGATACTCAAAGCTCTTATCTTGTCAAAGATTGGCTCTTGGCCAATATTTCCAGCTTCCACTCTTCCCCTTCCTCTCCCAGTCTGCATCTTGCGTTCACTCAAGATGCTCACATCCATATGCCTCCTTGTGTTCCCTTGGGCTGCAGATAGACCAGCATGAGGTAAATCCTACTCATTTTAAGACCCAACAAAAACGTAACCTTATTTGTGGACTCTTCCTTGACCTGCCCTTCTACCACATCCTCATGGGAAGGGTGCTTTATTGAAATCACACAGCATAGTAAGTCTTTAATAATATTATCCCCTTGCTCCTTTCTCTCTCTATCTCTCTTATTGCTCTTACTTATCACTACTGGAGGTTTCAGCTACCCAGACCTGTGTCTTAGATGACTTTGGGGGAGGAAGAAGAGAATTCTAGCTCCTTTACTTTCCAGCTGTGTGACTTGGACATGCTCCGAATCTATTTTTACATCTCTAAGTAGAGGTTCTCAATGCCTTGTGTAAATGAACTCACATGCATAAAGCAGTTGGCTCATAATACATAATTACTTTTTCAGTATGACGATAGTGGCACTTCTACATTGATTTCTACATGATGGTGTAGGTGCCTGTTACTGGATTTGAGCTCACCAAGGCCTGGACTAATACTTCCTGTATTACTATAGCACTATTACAATCACAGTGCCTACCAACTATCAGCTGAGTGCATGCATAATACATGTCTTTCTTTCCTCCAGAAATCTTGCCTCACTGAGGGCTCCGAGGAATTCTAGCTAAAATCTAGGTGCCCATATCCTTACATTTTCAATTCAGCATCACTTCTAAGCCCAGTCCTCTGGTACTTTTGCATTTTCGGTAGCTTTTGATATCCCTAAAATTAATATGAGAAGGTTTAAAACATTTCCCATATTTGCTTTATTTTTTAAGAAAATTTTTAATGTTTTATTTATTTCTGAGAGAGACAGCATGAGCAGGGGAGGGTCAGAGAGAGGTGGGGGAAAAAGAATCCGAAACAGGCTCCAGGTTCTGAGCTGGCTGTCAGCACAGAGTCTTACGCAGGGCTCGAACCCACAAACTGCGAGATCATGATCTAAGTCAAAGTCGGACTCTTAACTGAGCCACCCAGGCGCCCCCCATATTTCCATTAATTTTGCCTCATTTCCTCCAGTGACAGGGATCTCTTTTTTCGTTCTCTAAGCAGAGCTCATCTATCTAGCTGTACATCTTCTACTTGATGGAAAACTAAAGTTTTGGTGCAAGCTAAATAGTAGGCTGCATTGGAGAGGTAGAATTTAAAAAAAGGGGAATAAAACAGTCTGATTAATGAGCTCATTATACTAGGAGATACATTTTTGGAATAGATTTGGCTAAAAGAAAACAATACTGTCTTTTGCAGTTTGGCTTGGTGAGTTTTATGGTATTGCTTTGGCTTTTCAACAACAGGATGATCCCTGATCTAGGGGGAACAGATGTGGAAAGGAGGAAACAAGGAAAATATCCTCTAAGAAAATCAAGGAAATCTATAAAAGATGTTAGGTACACAGTTTGTCCCTGGTTTTGACGTGTTCAGTCACTTGAACTAGGTCACACGTTTGGGGGATGTCAGAACGTCTTTCTCATGAGTAGAATTAATATAAAATCTGGAGCTCTGAAAACCTAGGTAGTTTCTATTTGTATGTTTTTCGTCAAAGGACCGGAGTTGATTCAATTAATTATGCCCCCCTGCTGAGTTCCATTTTCATCCGAAGCCACATGGCAAAGCTGTAAATGATACGTGCAAATAAGGATCCATCTCTGGGGAAAGCCTTCTGATAGAGATGCCTGCGCTCGCCTGGTGAGTCGCCAACCATGTGCTAAGCTGGGTTTCAGGGCTGCGACCCCAAGAAAGAGGCTTATATTGTCTTCTCTCTTCTTTCTTGATACTAGCTTCAATATCTTCCATTTTACATACACTTAAAAAACAAGGCGAGATGTGAAAAAAAATGCATTTCTGTTCAAATAAAAGGGCGAGATTGCCTATTTAAGGAATTCTGCCGGAAGTATATTCTGTTCTATCAGAATGTCTTTACTTGCGCTCAGGTGTCATGAATAATCAAGCCTGGGCTCAAATTTCTCTCGTTATTGTTGTATTTCAATTAAAATCATAGTTCAGGGGCGCCTGGGTGGCTCAGTTGGTTAAGCGTCCGACTTTGGCTCAGAGCATGATCTCACGGTTTGTGGGTTGGAGCCCTCGTCGGGGTCTGTGCTGACAGGTAGCTCAGAGCCTGGAGCCTGCTTCAGATTGTGTGTCTCCTTCTCTCTCTGACCCTACCCTGCTCATGCTTCCTTTCTTTCTCAGAAATAAGTAAAACATTAAAAATTTTTAAAAAATAAATAAAATTGTAGTTCAGAAAAATGAGATAGGAGTGTATTTTAACCTCAAAATGATTCATTATGGGCCCTTCTATGAAGAAATATTTTTGAAGACTCAAAATTTTGCATTAGAAACACACAAAATTGAATGCTCAATGACTATCTTTTTACATGCTCCATGGGTCTTTATTTTGATTTTTGGTTTTAGATAGCACATCTAATCATAATAGAGACCCTCTGAGTTTCAGTTTCCTTTTGATCTGCAAACTCAAATAAACAGCACCATCGTGCAGGAAGTTCACTGGAGCCCAATAATGGCCTAGATTTGTCACTGAATTTAAGGATAGAATGTGGTTTAATTCATAGCACAAGCCATGGTGGGCTCTATATGGGCCAGTCAAACAGGGGTTCAAAGCCGGGTCTGCTCCTGGGGAACTCTGAAAAGTTGATCAACAATTTTATGTCTTCAGGTTTCACTTTTAGTGCATAAATGGGTATACTGATGCCTACCCTGTGGAGTGACTTTGAGAATCAAATATCTTATGGTGCATAAGGATCTTCAACTGTGCCTGATATGCAGTACTGTGTATGGCCTCTAGATCAGTAGCATCACCATCACTTGGGAACTTGTCAGAAATGCACATTCCTGGCCACACACCTGATATACTGAATCAGAAATCATATTTTAATAAGCCTCCTAGATTATTCTCATGCATGCTCTAGTTTGAGAAACCGGCAAAGTGTTTAATAAACTATCCAAGGACTTTCGGTGACTCTCATGAACTGCGATCTGGAATTATTCTAGAAACTCAGTAAATAAGGTGAGTCATGCTTTTTTAAAGAACACTCTTTCTTACAAATATAGAATCTTCAGGTATAAATAAAAATATCTAGGGGCACCTGGATGGCTCAGTCGGTTAAGCGTCCGACTTCGGCTCAGGTCATGATCTCACTGTTTGTGGGTTTGAACCCATGTCAGGCTCTGTGCTGAAAGCTAGCTCAGAGCCTGGAACCTGCTTCAGATTCTGTGTCTCCCTCTCTCTCTGACCTTCTCCTGCTCACACTGCCTCTCTCTCTCTCTCTCAGAGAGAAATAAATACATTAAAAATGAATAAATAAAAGTATCTAATAATTATTGATAGCTTATTATCTTCTAGACCCTATGATAAGTGCAATACTAATTATTTTACTCAATCACAATAACTCCAGGAGAGAGGCCCTATTAACCAGCATATGTTACCTTAACTAGGATGACAGAGTTTAACTCAATACATGTGGAGGTAGGTCTCTCCTTCAAACAAACTTAGAAACATTATAGGGGTCCTCTATGGGGAGCACTCTTCAGTACTCTGTGGGAGCACTTGGGTGGCTCAGTTAAGTGTCTGACTTTGGCTCAGGTCATGATCTCGCAGTTCCTGAGTTCAAGATCTGTGTTGAGCTCTGTGCTGACAGCTCAGAACCTGCAGCCTGCTTTGGATTCTGTGTCTCTATCCCTCTCTCTCTCTTTGCCCTTTCCCTGATTACGCTCTTTCTCTCTCTCTCAAAAATAAATTTAAAAAATTTAGTTAAAAAATGAAAGAAAAGTACTTTATATCATTAACTGATCATAGAATTTTATTTTGAGAAGGTTGCTGAACAGACATTCACAATTGCGTTCCACTTCTTTTAGGTTTTAATTATTTAATTTATAATTTTTCAAAACAGCTTTATTGAGATATAATGGATATACAAAAATGCACATATTTAATGTATACCATTTGATGTGTTTGGACATATGCATACATCCGTGAAGCCATCACCACAATCAAGATAAAAGATGCATTCACCTCAAAAAGTTTCCTTGTGTCCATTTTTTAGAAAAAGTTTATTTCTTTATTTTGAGAGAGAGAGAGAGAGAGTACATGTGAGTGGGGGTGGGGCAGAGAGAGGGGGAGAGAGAGAATCCTAAGCAGGCTCTTCACTATGAGCACAAAGCCCGACGTGGACTTTGAACTCACGAACTATGAGACCATGACCTGAGCTGAAACCAAGAGTCAGATGCTCAACCGACTGAGCCACCCAGGAGCTCTTCTCCTAACAAATTTTTAAGTGCACTATACAATATTGTCATTATTCCAATTTTTTAAAACAAGTCAGTTCTACAAAAATTTTTCTTCTCAATCTATATTGTATGTCAGTGTTTACATACACACATATTTATATACATGTTTATATATATATATTTATGTATGTGGGTGCATGAACGCGTTTACAAACTTCTTGAGGGCAGAAATCACACTTACTCATCCATTATACTTCTGTGCTTAGAACAGTGCTTGGTACATAAGTACATGATTTGAAATCAATAATTAGTACTTGAATGAATGAATGAGTAAATGAACACACCTCTACTAGTCTTGGTTAAAAAAACAAAAACAACAACAACAACAACATGAAAGACTTGCAGCTTTACAAGCCAATATCTATGTTTCTAGTCCTGTTCAACTGAAGAAATTATGGCTGAATCTCTATTTAGAAAGCAGGTACACACACTTTAGTATTTTTCACATTAATATGGCGAGCCCACTCACAAGTCATTAGATCAATGTGACATTTCATTGAGCCATTAATCATAAAGATATAAATTTTGGGGTTGAAAAGGACCTTAGAGAACATCTAATCTCTCCTTTTGCAGGGTGGGAATTTGGGCCCAGGAGTGAAGTGACTTGTTCAAGGTTAAACGCTGGCTAGGGGTGAGGCTGGAAGCAACGCGGGTTGTCTGATTCCTGACCCAGCACTTTCTTACTCTGGACTCTAGTCACATAACCGCAGGAAGCACTGGCTGCGTTGGGCGTGTAACGCATGAAATGCAATCACACACTGCCCTCCTACGATCCCACATGTCATAAGATGGAAAAATTCAAATGCGGTTTTTTAAATGATTGTTATTATTAAAAAGTTGTTATGTTTATTTATTTTGGGAGAGAAAGAGACAGAGTGCGAGTAGGGGGAGGGGCAGAAAGAGAGGGAGACACAGAATCCAAAGCAGGCTCCAGGCTGTCAGCACAGACCACAATATCATGACCTGAGCCCAGGTTGGATGCTAACAACTGAGTCACCCACGCACCCCTGTTTAATGATTATTTTTGAGACAGAGAGAAAGAGTTCATGGGAGAGGGGCAGAGAGAGAGGGATATAAAGGATTTGAAGCAGGCTCCACACTGACAGCGGAGAGCCTGATGTGGGGCTTGAACTCACTAGAGATCATGACCTGAGCTAAAGTTGAACATAATCAACTGAGCCACCCAGGCACCCTGATGCAACCTACTTCTGAACTGGCTTTGTCACAAACAAGCTGTGTAATCATTAACAAATTCACATCATTGTGCATCAGTTTCTTCATCTCTAAATCTTAGAAAAATAACTGCATCAGCTTTGCTATGGTTGCTTTGCTAAGATTGCTATGAAGCTTAATGGAGGTTAAATGTGTATAGTATTTAGAGCAGTGCCTGGCGCTAGGTAAGCTCTTTGCAGGTATTAACACTTCTTATTCGTATTATGTTGGGGTGGGGATAAAGGTGTTTTTGCTGGGCATTTTCTCCTGAGCTACTGTGATGAACAGGCAAGGAGAAAGCCCAGCTGAAGGATGAGTTTTTGTAGAATGCAGGCCAGCAAAGTGCCCTTAATTCCCATCCATGGCCAGGCAAACAGACAAGATTCCTTCTTACTCTTATTATCTTTTAATTTGGTGATCTGGGAGTATTAGCTCATGTTACTTATTGAAAGTGTGACTTGGGCAAATGTGAGTAGGTACAATTGGACAGGCTACATAGAGTGACCTAACTTTATACCAAAAGTTTCAGATGATAAGCACAAACTCCATTTGGAAGGATCAGTTCCATATAAGCAGTGCATATGTCCATAGTTACATAGTTGATAACCAGAGAAGAGAAGTCTTAAGTAGGTATGCAGTTTGTGATGAAGAAAACAAAGGTGAACCTTGCTTAAGAAAATAGTTATATTCTTTAAAACCTGTCAATAAATTAAATCTTCAAAACAATCAAGATTTATGTATTTCTATGAAACTACTCATATGCCAAATAAACCCATAGTGGAAATGTAATCTATAGTTTTCTCCCTATTCTAGAGCTAAATCAAATTTAATCTGTTTGAACCGATTATAAAAGCACCTTATATACAGCACCACAAAAATATGTAGTATATGTTATAAGTATATAATTCATACAGTGTGTATATATATTTCACTGTCCATATATGCGTACATATACATATATGTATGTCAGTGTTTGTGCCAAATTTTAAAATGCATCTATGCCTATTGCAAAATAAATTCCTTAAGTGAGCAGAGGCAATGAGTTCGTGTTACTCACTGATCACTAAGCAGTTAGATTTACAGCAAATGTACCAGATTGATCAGGCAGAATTGGAAGGCAACAGATTAAAGTACTCTGGTGGCATTTGTCATGGCCACTATATTCTCCTAATTAGGGGACTGTAACTATTTAAGCCATGTACAGGATGGTCAATAAATGGCATTTGCACCAGAAGAACTTCTACAATGGAAAGTGTATTTTGAATATAAAATGGTTGGTCAGAGGGACTCCTGGGTCGCTCAGTAGGTTAAGCGGCTGACTCTTGACTTTGGCTCAGGTCATGATCACATGATATGTGGATTTGAGCCCCTCAGGGGGGCTCTGCACTGACAATGAGGAGCCTGCTTGAGATTCTCTCTCTCCCCTCTCTCTCTGCCCCTCCCCTGCTCTCTCTCTCACTCCCTCTCAAAATAAAGAAATAAACTTAAAAATAAAATGTTGGTCCAAATATGGCTTCATTCTTTTTCTTAAAAAGAGACAAAATAGACTTTCTTTTTGGTTTGTTTTAGGTTTTGATTCTGTGTAGAAATTGGACTCTTTTTTGAGGGCCCAGAAAAATGCATCTTCATTTCTCCTAGGAAGATCATGTTTACATTTCAAGACAAAAAGAAAAGACCTTTCTTGATGGCTGCCCGTGGCTGCACCGGCACAAAATGAAAACGTGACGATTGGTTCTGCAGTTTCCATTCAAAGAAAGGAATTGTCAATTACCCATAATTAATATTTACTGAGGACTCACAGGGGTTGTAGCAGGTAAGAGGGAATGTCAAACGCACCCACAAAAAGTTATGTTCTTTCAAGTTAAATACAGATTTGACTGCAATGTTTTCCCACTAGTACCGTATTTTTTCATTCCTTTAGAAATCTAGTTATATATTTTTAAAGAAGGGTTGACCGTATATCCTTTAACTTGTTTCTTTTTTACTTCTCCCTGCGGCAAAAAGAAGCAGCAACAACAAAATAAAGGTTTTTATGATCCTGCTGAATCAAGATACTAAAACATGAGTTAAGTGAAGAGGCGTGGTGGTTTTAATGAAGAAAAATAAAACAATTTAAGCGTTGCCAGGTGGAAAATGAAACAATCTCTTTATATGGAATGTGTAGAAGAGGATGGGGTACATGGATGCCTGGGAAGACAGTTTCCAATGTCAGGAATTTTTTGCCATGGTCTTTGATCTGCAGTCCAATTTTAGTCTTGGTCTGAAAGAAAAAAAATGAAGTGGAAAACTATTACTTGTTCTAATGAAAAAAATCTCAGTGAACCAAGACTGACTATGGAAAAACAATCCAGGAAAAAAGGGTGTTGATTCAAAAAACCAAACAAGCCTTAAAAACAAAAATCAAGACAAAACAAAATCTACCCCCCAACAGAAACCAAACCCCAAACATCACTGCCACCAAATACATAACGTGCTGTTCATCTAATGTTATACTATTATTTTATATCCCCTTGAATACCTTGTTTTTTTTCTTTTGAATGAGTAGGACTTTTCTCTCTTTGAGACTTAGCCATTGGTTCTGATAACTTTACTCTCCACATAATTCAACTTCTTAAATTATGTGCCAATCATCTGCCCAAGAATGTGGTCCATGGAAATATGCCATTGCCACTTTGCTGTTAGAATATATTCTGACTTACGAGGCACCTGGGTGGCTCAGTCAGTTAAATATCTACTCCTTGATATGGCTCAGGTCATGATCTCAGGGTTCTGTGAGATGGAATTGAGCCCCGCATTGGGGGATTTTCTCTCTCCCTCTCTCTGTGTCCTTTCCCAGCTTGTGTGCTCTCTCTCTCTCTCTCTCTTTCTCTCTCTCTCAAAATAAGTAAATAAACACTAAAAAAATATATATATTCTGACTTTGTTGCATGGACTGACATTATTTTTAATTTTTATTTCAGAGAGAGAGAGAGCAGGGGAGAGGGTCAGAGGGAGAGAGAAAGAATCTCAAACGGGCTCCAAATTCAACATGGAGCCAAACATGGGGCTCAGTCCCATGACTCTGGAGAAATGACCAGAGCCAAAATCAAGAGGTAGATGCTCAATTAACTGAGCCACCCAGGTGCCTCATGAACTGATTTTATAAGTGAAAACCACATTGATGTTTAAGAAAAAGAGATAGTAGTATTGTTGTATACTTTTGCATTTTAGTAGACAAAGCTGACTTGGAAGGATACGTTTTTACCCTCAGATAGGATAAATAGGGATTGTGGATAATATAGGGCCTGTTGAGAAGAAGAAGAAGAAGAAGAAGAAGAAGAAGAAGAAGAAGAAGAAGAAGAAGAAGAAGAAGAAGAAGAAAGAAGAAGAAAGAAGAAGAAGAAGAAGAAGAAGAAGAAGAAGAAGAAGAAGAAGAAGAAGAAGAAGGAGAAGGAGAAGGAGAAGGAGAAGGAGAAGGAGAAGGAGAAGGAGAAGGAGAAGAAGAAGAAGAAGGAGAAGGAGAAAGAGGATGAGGAGGGGGAGGGGAGGGGGAGGGGAGAGGGAGAGGAAGGAGGAGGAGGAGGAAGAAGGAGAAGAAAAAGTTGCTTGAGTTCAAAAACATGAAAAGAAAATAAATCTCCAGTTGCTAGAAATGGAAAAGAATCTCAGAGTTCTAGAAGTGAGCCATAGGTTAGGTTGAGTATTTCAAATGTGTCAGGTTGGGTGTTTTTCTTAGATGTTTGGGTTTAAATACCAGGGGAGATTGGGGTTTTTCATAACAAGGAAGGGCTATTTTATCTCTTAGCTGGGATCAAAACACCAAACCCAATGTATGGGGAAGTCTCTGGGAAGCCAATATCCACCATTATTCATAGACAGAAACCGAGTCCTCTGTGAGAAATTAGAACTTTCAGCCCCTTGTGAGAACAGGTGAATAGATTTGGTAACATGGTCAAGAAACTAAAACTATAAACTAAAACTAAAATCCGAATGGAAACTAAAAACCAAATACTACCAATAAGAAAATTCATACTCTTGGGACTATAGGTAATAGAGAAATCTGAAAGGCAACTTAAATATTAATATTAAAAATGTTCATAGATAAAGGACTGGATGCTGTAGATTATATGGAAACAAAGAAAGCACATTGGAAAATAATCCAAATAGAAATTTGAAGAGTGAATTTAAATTAAAAAATTAAGAATAAATAAGATATTAAAGATATTCCTTTGTGTGGATGATGGTTGGAGCAATGAAAACTAAGCTACTATTTGGTAAAGAGTGGTGCCTACTCAATAGACTACCATTTTCTCAGTAGAGCGTTTTCATCTTAATTCTTTATAAAACCACTTAGGTAACAATTTTCTTTAAATAGTTTCCTTCCTTTATAGTCTTCAAATACTAAAAACTCTGATTTCTTATGACTTCAATATGTAGTAATGTTTCTAAAGGGCAAGGAGAGAGTTAGAAGTCAGAAGATGATGGTTCTTTTTTCTTCTCTCTCACTGTTGGGTGTCAGTCCTGGATTTGATTTTACCCTATCATTTCAAGATTACTTGCAGAAGACATGAGACTAATGGGTCAGAGACAAAGGACTTTAGTATTCACAACACAGCAAAAAGCAAAAGTATCAGTCTATCTGCATGAATTCTCCTTTACTCTCAAGATGTATGAGGTTCTGAGGAGGGCCTAGATGTGTCTCTGCACATGTAGAAGGTTGTATTACAGGAGAGAAACCCTAGGCTTGGTGAACCTACAACTTTGTAGGAAGCAGGAAGCAATCCTGCTTGTTCTTGTGTGATAATCTTGGTAGGGTGGTCAGAGTTTTGTATTCTCAGCACACCCGGCAAGATGTATGCAACTTCAAGAGACCCATGGAGGAGTGTCTCCCACAGCCAGACCATCACTTAACCTCTTAAACTCTCGGAGCCTTGGTTTCCCACATTGGTTAAATGACGCAGTAGAAATTCATTACCTCCCCAAATTGTATCAGCTCTAACATCCTACAAACCTTTGTTGACTGGAGTTTTCATTCTGATAGAGAGGACATGGGTTGGAACCAAGAATGAAATCTCAGGTTTCTGACACAAGTTTCAGAAAGAGATAAGCGTAAGGTGATAGATTTAGTAAGAGGGGGGAAGGGATCAAATATTTAAAAAACATGTCAGTACAATTAGTGAGGTCAGAGTCATCAAGATTTGAATGAAAATTGTTAAAAGCAGGAAGTGACGAATTTATTTTCATCTCATTTGTGATTTGGATGTATGTACTCTGCTAAGTTATGGATACAGAATGTTATTTCCTTTGGGACCAGAAGACTAACCTGTTTTTTACTCTGGTTAGTCTATTTTGTTTAATGTGGGACAAAAAGTATAGATTTTTCACTTTGCGATGCTAGGGCTTATCCAGTGATTTTTTTTTCCAGTTGCTTCGCATGATACAGGCCATTTGTTTCTTCACAACTTTAGAACCTACAGGTTCATGCCACCATCTTTTGTTACATGGCTGTCCCTTCTGAGGACCCACTTTACTTCCCATGATTCAGGAGGGCCCTTCTATCTTGAGAAGAGAACTTTGGTTGTCCATTATCACATACACACACCCTTACTTCACCACTCAATGACAACATTGTCACCCTTACTCCGGACTGATAACTCAGTGGGTCCTGAGTTACGATGAAGAATTTCTCATAGGTTCAGGGTGGCCCCTTTGTTCCAATCTTATCTGAGAACTGAGCATGATTTCTTTCTTTATTCTACAATGCTTTGAAAACATGCTCAAGAGCCTATTACTCATAAATTCTTCAGACATTGTTTTTCTGTTCCTTTCTAATAAACAAGGGAACTGAAATAAAGCAAATCTCCTGACATTGCATGTCCTTGTGATGTTATGCCCATTTCTATAGAAAAGGTTTCTGCATTACCCGCGTTCAGATCTATATTGCAATCAGTGTTAAACACCTCCTTCTAAAATAGCTCCACTGTATGAAAGTTCCTCTTTCCTGCTCTTTTTCTGTTTGTTGTTTTTCTAAGGCACGTACTGGCAGTCAGCTTTCACTTCCCTGAATACTCATTTTGCTCCTACGTTTGCTCTAAGCAGCCATAATGTCATTTTCCCTGGACATCAATAAATCTGATATATTTTGACTACTTATCTTGCAGGCAATAAAAATCTTTTTGCAAAGTGCATTTCATGAATTAGCTCAAATTACATTTGGACCGCTTCAGAGCTGCAGAGAAAGGTGCCAAACATTTGATACAACACACCATTGTATTTAACTTCAGGGGAGAGCCAAACTTCTGGGCCCGTCCTTAAAAGTAAAGGTGAAAAGCTTCCATATTTTTTAAACAACATCACGCTATTTGTTTTAATATATGTGTAACTTTTATTAAAGGATTTCATGGCAATATATATTCCTTGAAGTTTAGGTATGAATCAAATTGAACCTATGTATTTATTTAAGTTTATTAATACATAAAATACATCTTTTGGATCGCTTATTGTCTACCATGGATTATATGAATAAACATTTTTTTTATCATTTTAATTTATTTTTGAGACAGAGACAGAGCATGAGCAGGGGAGGGGCAGAGACAGAGAGAGAGGGAGATACAGAATCTGAAGCAGGTTCCAGGCTCTGAGCTGCCAGCACAGAATCCGATGCGGGGCTCGAACCCACAAACTGCAAGATCATGAACTGAGCCGAAGTCGGACACTTAACCGACTGAGCCACCCAGGCGCCCCTACCATGGATTATAAACTATTAACAGGAAAATGGAAAATTGGGGAACATGGGTCCAAGCTGTGGCTTTACCACACTTTCCTTTGCTTCCTTGCATGTCTGTCTTCTCTTCGTTTATTTGATGTTTCCTTCCTCACCATAGACTGTGTTAGTTGACAACATTATGATAGTAAAGTTATCTGCCAGTTGGAAATTAAAACTTGCTCACAAGATTCGTTTCACCACAGAAGAACCAAATCATTTCTCACAACCAACTTATGTACATGACTTCCACAGAAATGTTGTGAGAATTTTTCTTATGAATCAAAGATGACTTCTGAATCTGGGGGAGACGAATATCATGTTTCATCAAATCACTGATTTTTCTAGTTTATCTTTTTTTGAGAACTGGAGCCCTCAAAACAAAATGTTAGCCAGCAGACATTTTCCAGAGAAGAAGAATTCACATTTGAGCTCTCCATGATGTGGTATGTACTTTCTGTGGTATAGGACTTTTATAATCAGTATTCTTTCTTTCCTCTTTAACCGTGACCCTCATAGATAATGACAGTCATGGCACATCCAACTTGGATTCTCTTTCTAGACATGGTCAAAAGCAAGCATAAAAAACTTGGATGATTTTATTATGGTTAGCATAAAAAATTGCATACTATGTGTGTGTTTTTTTCCAACAGATCAATGACAATTTGTGAAGCATCTAGCATATGAAAAATACTGTGCCGCTGAAGAGGAATCTAAGTACATGTAATAAACACATGGTTCTATTCACCACCAACTTTTCCAGGCATGGGAGAAGGGGGTCTCTGCCTTTTAAGCTGTGGCTATGTTTGGGTCCTGTCATTCTTTTCTGGGAAGAATAAACAGTCATTTGGATGTGAGACATTGATTATCCTTCTAATTGAAGAACTGTGTTTAAGAAAATGATATTCATAGTAGAAGTCGCTATGTACTCTGCCCATGTTAAGCATCACTGCATGTCATTTGGAAAAAAAACCAAAATCCAAAATCCAAACCAAAACAAAAAAAAAAACAGTGATGACCAAAGCCTGCAGTCAGAGGTATTTACAATTGGCCATTAATAAATTTGACTGTTAGTATATAAAAGTCATTGGGGATCTTGACATAATCTCTTGCTGACATTTTATTTCTGGTATAATTATTAGTAAACAAAGGGATAGGGCTATTCATTTTCTATTATCTGGAACTGTTTATTAAAAAAAATGGGCTTATTTCTGTTTATAAGTTTGAAAGAACTCACAGATAAAGACTACCCAGCATGGATATTTCCATTTGGGAAGTATATTAATTAATGGCAGCCTCCGTTTCATTGTAGAGAAAGGACTATTCAGATTTGTTGTTTCTTCTTGTGTTAGTTTTTTAATTGTGTTTTTCTAAGAATCTGCCAATTTAATCAAAGTTTTCAAATTTCTTGGCACTAAGTGTTCACAAATCTTATCTTTTAAATATGTTTAAAATATCCATGGGGTTGTTGTGGTGTTCTCCTTCATTTCTGATATTGGTAATGTATTTCTTCTGTTTCTTTTACTTTATCAATCTTGCTGTGGCTTTATCTCTTTTTTGTTGCTTTCATTTTCTTTGGGTTTAATTTGGTGTACCCTTTTCTACTTTTTAATATAAATATTCAGACAATTGATTTCAGCCTTTCCTTTGGCAATCACCATAAACGCATATATAAAACATAATATTTATATCCATGTGTTTATTATATACTAATATACTAAATACAATGAAAGATATCTTTACTTACATGAGTATGTATTAGAACTACTTATATGTGCTTTTATGTATTTATATTTTATATAAATGTGTATTTTAGCGAAGGTTCAAGTCAATTGCCTAACTATCCATGTGAAAAAATATTATAAAATATACAGATCTGGGGTGCCTGGGTGGCTCAGTTGCTTAAGCGTTTGTCTTGAGCTTAGGTCATCATCTCACAGTCCGTGGGTTCGAGTCCAGCATCGAGCTCTGTGCTGACAGCTAGCTCAGAGCCTGGAGCCTACTTCTGATTCTGTGTCTCCCTCTCTCTCTGACCCTCCCCTGCTCACGCTGTCTGTCTCTGTCTCGAAAGAAAGAAAGAAAGAAAGAAAGAAAGAAAGAAAGAAAGAAAGAAAGAAAGAAAGAAAGAAAGAAAATATTAAAAAATTTTAAAAAATATATAATATATCAAAACTTGTTTACACAAGGGAAAATTTATCTTTATCCATCAAGAATGGAGTTGCCTTGGGGCACCTGGGTGGCTCAGTCAGTTAAGCCTCCGACTTTGGCTCAGGTCATGATATCATGGTTCGTGGGTTCGAGCCCCACATCGGGCTCTGTGCTGACAGCTAGCTCAGAGCCTGGAGCCTGTTTCAGATTCTGTGTCTCCCTCTCTCTCTCTGACCATCCCCTGCTCACGCTGCCTCTCTCTCTCTCAGAAAAAAACAAATCATCAAAAATTAAAAAAAAAAAGAATGAAGTTGCCTTGAGTCACATTGCAATATTGGTATGACTCTTTTTTCTTTCTTTCTTTCTTTCTTTCTTTTTTTTTTACAAATAGTTTATTGTCAAGTTGGTTTCCATATAACACCCAGTGCTCATCCCCACAAGTGCTCTCCTCCATGTCCATCTCCCCCCTCCCTCCCCACACCCATCAGACCTCAGTTTGTTCTCAGTATTCAAGAGTCTCTCATGGTTTGCCTCCCTCCCTCTCCCCCACTATATCCCCCCTCTTCTCCCCCATGGTCCTCTGTTAAGTTCCTCCTAATCCTCCTATATGTGCAAACATATGGCATTTTTCCCTCTCTGCCTGACTTATTTCGCTCAGCATAACACCCTCAAGGTCGATCCATGTTGCTACACATGGCCAGATTTCATTCTTTCTCATTGCCATGTAGTATTCCATTGTATAGATAAACCACATCTTCTTGATCCATTCATCCGTTGATGGACACTTAGGCTCTTTCCACGTTTTGGCTATTTTTGAGAGTGTCACTATGAACATTGGGGTACATGTGCCCCTATGCATCAGCACTCCTGTATCCCTTGGGTAAATTCCTAGCAGTGCTATTGCTGGGTCCTAGGGTACAACTCTTTTCTAACTCTGCCTCCAAGGGTTAGTCCTCCAGAGATTATGAGGTGCTTAGTACGGTCCCTAACTCCTTGGTGGGTTCTGAATCGCTATGGTTTCTTTCCGAAGCCCTGCAAAACTGCTGAAAACTTCACTCTGATTTTTCAGAATGCCCTAGCTTATCTTCTTAACCTCTTGCCACACTGCTGTTGAATTTGGTAATGGCCTTGAGGAAAAATCACTTCCTTACCCATCCTGTTTTTCCAGGATCTTGGCCTCTCCTTTCCAGACTGCCTTGGACACTTTGAATTATAATTTTTGTCTCTCCATTATTCTGAGACTGACAGCACTCAGCTGGCCTTTTTTTTTTTTTTTTTTTTTTGCCTTCTGGCCTAGCTCCTACACTCAGATTTTCATTTTTCATTCAATGCCATGAATCAGCAAATGCCCAAGTGAAAACCAGTGAAAGAAGTAGGCTCATTTTTCTCTGGTTGCCTTCTCTCCAACACCTTGGCTCCTCAATTCCCCGTTGTCTCAGGAGCATTGTGATGTCTTTGCACTTATGACTTGTGCTTTATCTGATGGTTCTATCTTTTCTTAGTAAGGATATCCTTGTACTTCCCTGCACTAAACAAAGCCAGCAGTAGAAACCCTGGTGTGGCTAACAATAATTTTCATGTAGCTTCTCTGAGTGGTATTTGTAGTGTTAGATATTGTTTTAATTAACAAAAGGTGGTTTTATTGCCTTGTAATTATATTTGGATGAATATTTCATTACACATGATCATAGTGAACATATACTCTCTAAGTGTATAAACTATGTCTAGGAAACTTATTATATGGATACATTTCAAAACAGGATATATCCTGACATTAATAAAATTCTTATCTATGTATATCAAACTATTTTAGTTACAAACCTAACTTTATGAAACTAATTTTTATTTAAAAAACACATATAGGGGCGCCTGGGTGGCTCAGTCAGTTGGACGTCCAACGTCAGCTCAGGTTATGATCTCACGGTTCGTGGGTTCGACCCTGGTCAGGCTCTGTGCTGACAGCTAGCTTAGAGCCTGGAGCCTGTTTCGGATTTTGTGTCTCCCTCTCTCTCTGACCCTCCCCTGCTTACAGTGTTTCTCTCTCTCAGAAATAAATAAAACATTTAAAACAAAATTTTAAACACACATAAACTTTTATTTGGGGTTATTATTCTTAAAGCAATATTATTAACAAGCTTTGTTACTATTCCAGCATCATTTTTAATTCTAAGTTTTCATTTTTTAAAAA
Source organism: Proteles cristata cristata (assembly GCA_017311185.1). Lineage (NCBI taxonomy): Eukaryota > Metazoa > Chordata > Mammalia > Carnivora > Hyaenidae > Proteles > Proteles cristata. The sequence continues at coordinate 361,430 of JAESUZ010003871.1, forward strand.
CATTTATTTGTTTATTTTGAGAGGGAGAGAGAAAGAGTGAGAGAGGAGCAGAGAGAGAGCGGGGGAGACAGAGACTTCCAAACAGGCTCCACACTGTCATTCACCATGAGATCATGACCTGAGCTGAGTTGCTTAATCGACTGAGCCTCCCAGGCACCCCTACTCCAACATCACTTTTAGCAAGCAGTCTCATATCTCAATCATCACAAGCAGTCTCATATCTCAATCATCACACATTTGCCACGTTGATATGCAAACTATTCATGCCATATTAACGTGACAGATTAGGAGTAATATCAGGAAATATTTCAATCCCTGAATTTTAGTAGAATAACCTATTAAATCTACTTTGCCTATATAATGAGGTATCTGTCACAGGCTCATCAACAAATTTTGACAGTCCAAGGAAAGTGATAATGCAGGGGCGTCTGGGTGGCTCAGTAGGTTATGTGTTCGACTCTTGGTTTTAGCTCAGGTCATGGTATCACAGTTTGTGGGTTCAAGCCCCACATCAGCCTCTGTGCTGATGGTACCGAGCCTGCTTGGGATTCTCCCTCTCTGCCCTTACCCTGCTTTCTCTCTCTCTCCCCTCTCAAAAATAAATAACTAAACATTAAAAAAAAAAGAAAACTGATAATGGAGAAATCAGATTTTCAAGCCAACTAGGTCTGAACCTGGGGTTTAGAAGTAAGGATCTAGTAAAAAAAAAAAGATTAAACAGCCCCATGTTAATTCAGCCAACAGCAAAGCCCTACTACCTTCATTTGAAAAGTATACAAATGTATAGTTTTGATAGAAACTGATTTATGGACTTCATGAGTGGAAAGAGAAACATTATGGAAACTGGACAGATCCACTCATGAAGCTAGGCTCATTCAATAGATGTATGTAAATAAAACTTTTACTGTTTATATATGCTGTCTGGTTTACTTCAGATATGTTTGTGTGTTAATATATATTTTTTTTGGCATCTTTGCATTCGCATTACCCTGGACAAATCATTGCTGAAATATTACCTGTATGAACAGAAAATTTGGGGAGTGCTATGCATTCAATTGTCCCCTTAGGCCAGTTCAATATCACTACAGGCCCATGGCTCTGGGCTCATGCATACTTGAGCTATCTTTTCATTCATCAACACACCTCTCCTCATTTTGCTGTTTCATCATTGGGGAAAATGTTAGCAGTATAACTATTAATACAGCTTTCATGCCATTTCAAGTAAAGACTGTAAATCATTATTGCCATTTATGGACCAAGTCAACCAATACTGATATGTTATAGAGCATCTGCTCTGTACAGGACACCATGCAGACATGGCAGACAATAGAGAGAGGAACTTTAGTGTTCACTAGTGACCTGTGCATGTGCAATACTCACATCAAAATCCTATCTTGGCTCAGAAGGCGATTAGAATCTAGTATCCAGATTTGAACCTTTGATTTCACATATTCTTTCTCCTCCCCAACATATGGTGTCATCCTCTATTGCCAAAGAGAAGCAGAGAAGAGAGGCCATTAACTTCAATTTTGTCTGAATCATGAGGCTGATTTCTTTCACCTCATTTGTACACTGAAGGCCTGACCACATGTAGAGAAGAGGCAGAAATTATTTTCTCATTAAAATGGGTAAAGGAGGTTTTCTAATTTCAACTAGTAAACAAGTATGTATGAGACACAGCTTGGTGACTATTTCTTGCTTCCCTCCACCTCACTGACTGCTGATCTGTGTAAATTTCCATTCTACCTGAGGGGGAAAAATGGCTTCCTGTTTACAAAGCTACTTCAGCTATTGTAAAAGTGTGGTCAAAATAATTCAGAAAAAAAAAAAGAGAGAGAGAAACACCAAAGTATGAGTTTATGGGTAGTAAGGAGGGGAGTCTTTCTTCTTCTTGTGCATCGTCCAGCATCTATGACTGTAAGACAAGCCTTGGATGAAACCACTGAAAAGGTGGGGGAAGTCAAACTGGTAATCAGTTTTTCCTTTAATGTCTATTCAGACCCTTTCCCTTCAGGCCTTCATTGTCTTCTCAGTACCCATCCTGAAACCCTGCCCAGAGTCTCTGAGAAAACCTAAGAGAGAGTTCGGACCTCATGGGCTGGAACTGAAAGGATTTAACTGAACAGATGCTGTTCATCATGTCAATATCTAAGAAGTAAAGGCCAGGGGTATGCTGATGCTCGAGGCAGTCAGTGAGTTTGAGATGATCTATCAAGTGAAAGTTTTGTGAGTTTGGTTTTTTCTTTATTACTTTGAATTGTTGGTAGATGACCAGCAAATGAATGAAAGTGTGAGGAGCACAGAAGAAGGGCAAGCTAGCTTGTGAAGTTTCTGTGGCAGATGAGAGATGTACCATAGTTTGAGTTCAACTATTTACCTAACATTTAATTTAATAAACATGTGAACACAGCTTAACTGGTGGCATGTTCTGTTCCAAGTACTCTGCAAATATTAGCTAAAAACTTCAAAAGACTGGGTTTTGTTACTGTCCCTATTTATAAGAAGGGGCCTGAAGAATCAAAAGGTTAAGGAGCTTCCCTAAGACACGTAGCCAGAAAGCTGCAGAGCTGAGTTTGAACTGAACGGGTCATGCTAGTCTCTATGGACTCTGAATCAGTGTACTACACTTCAAGAAGAATGAGTTAATCAAAAGTTAGGGGATAAACTTTGGGTTCAAGGAGAACAGGAACAACTTGTAGAGGACAAACCATGTTGCGAGAATTAGCTCAGCTTTGGGCTTGGGAGTGGGAAAAGGCTGGAATCCTTCCCAAAAAGAATCATCGAGCATGACATGTAGAGGGAGGAAGTGAAATCAGATGTGCCTGCAAAGGGGGCCCACCTAAGGAGCAATATGAAACTGAGTGCCTATCACATACCTAATTGGCACAGATCTTGAGTCTCTGGTATTTTGACCTTGGACTGATTTCAGAGTAACTCTTTGTGGGAGGAGCGTGGCAAGAGATGTGGAAACAAGAGTAAACACACCAAACCAAAAAGTACCATCTGGGAAAGAATGGTGGGTCTCTGATGAACATGGCTTATGCATGTGACCCACCACCAGGTGACCCACCTGGCTATTGTCCCCTGTCTATCCTTCCCTACTGCGTTATTCATTTAAACTACTCTTATTCATTTAAACTTCCTCTAGGTTAAACATTCATTCAGCCCCCAAAGATCTTCTCTCCCATCTACACAGCCTGACCTTGACCTCCATGCCAACTTGTTTACTTTCTTAGACAAAGGTATGGATATTTTAATATGTGTTTTTTTCCACAAAATTTTCACCTTAGGAAGACAGGAGTGAAACTAAACCCACAGAATACAAAAGATAAATGTATAGCAGTTGGATTGGCAAATTATAGCAACAAAACAACAAAGTCATTTATATTATTATTGCCATTATGGTTGTTACTATATTATTATTTATAGCTAACTTTATGAATACTTACTAAAATGCATCAGATACTTCACAGTTAATGTTTACAGTAACCCTGGGTGATAGGCACACTCCTCATATTTCAGATGAGGAGACAGAAACTAAAAGAGTTTAAATAACTGGCTGAGGATGGAAAGTAGAAAACCGAGATTTGAACTCAGATCTATTCCAAAGTCTTTGGTCTCAACCATTAAGTTATACTAGGTTAGATGTGAATTTAGTCTTAGAATCACAGGAATCTATGCTCAAAAGATAGTTGTTGTTAAGTAAAATTATTTATATTTCCATTATGTATATCGAGTTTTCATCATTGCTGAAACAATGGTGAGAATTACCTAGGTTCAAATTAGGCACTGTATATGAAAATGGAAACTATAAAGTATAAATAATGTCCAAATATGACAACAATGGGTTGATAGTGGCTATGGAAGACACATGGTAGATAGCTACATATCTATATCCTTTTTTAAACTGTTTTTTTAATGTTTACTTATTTTTAAGAGAGGGAGAGAGCAAGCTGGGGAGGGGCAGAGAGAGTGGAAGACACAGAATTTGAAGCAGGCTCCAGGCTCTGAGATGTCAGCACAGAGCCTGTCTCAGGGCTTGAACTCGTGAACTGTGAGATAATGACCTGAGCCAAAGTCGGATGCTTAACTGACAGAGCCACTCAGACGCCCCCATATACCTATATCTTACACATACATATGTCATCATCAAGTTACAACTTACCTGAGTGGATCAGCAAGTCATTCATAACCAGTCAATTAACAACACGCTGTAAATCCACATGCAATCCATACATCTTAAGTCCTACTGCGGGGAAAATAGACAAATAGCAAGCAGAATTTTAAAAGAGTGTAAGACTAAGAATGGGCAGCCAATGAATGGGGAAAAGGAGAACGTCAACTTCCAAAAAAAGGTTTTCTAACAAGCTAACTGGTAAAAACTTTGGAAAGAATGTGACTGACAGTTGATTTCACTACTTCAAAAGAAAAATTTTGAGAGAATTTAAATTATTATGTGATTTAAATAAATGAGAAACTCTTGGACCTCATGGTTTTCTTGCTAGTAAATGGCACTGATTAACTTTGAACAACTCAACTGATCACTGTATAGTTTATCCTTTCCTCTAGCTTAGAGCATTCTTTGGATGATTCCATTTAGTTCCAAATCTGCATTCTCTATTTTCATTAATTAAGTAATTAATTATTTAATTCAAGAGTTAAAAATTCTATCAGTCAAGTAGAAACATACAAAATCCGATGCCATTTTTATAAAAATGATTTTTATTTATACCTTTAATTTTCTGGAGCAGAACTTGAAGTTTTAGTTAGCACTTACCAGAGACCTGGCACCAAAGGTCATTTATATGTGTGCCGCCCAGCTCTTTTCCCTGTGAATCGCCTACCAATAACTTGACTTCCTTAGGCAAAGGTCAGATGTATGAGATAGAGGCTTCAGAAATCCACACGGCAAATAGGCCATGAATCCTTGCTTCTGTAGCTTGACAAGTTGAACCAAACTGAGCAAAGCCCTTGCTTTCTTCCTAACAACCACTTTGCACTTCCCACATTCCTCCTGTCTCCCCTCTTTTGGGTGATGTAAAATGTCTTTCGAAGGAGAAAGTTGCTCTTGGATTGTTTTCTGGTAAATCTGGTAAACCTAACATATTTTGACCGATGTCTGCTAAGAGCAGCATGTGAATCAGAAGATTTTTAAGAAGAGATTTTACAATTAGCATGTGGCCCTGTTTTCTTCCAGCAGGTAGTAAAAAAAGAAACATCTCACAGTGGGGGTCATATCTCACCAAATATCAAGCAGACCGAATTACTCATTAGAGTCTCCGCATCCCTTTAAGTCTGGGGGAGAGCTTGTAAGTTTCCCTCCGGGGCACGGAGAGAATGTTCCTCTTCCCAGGGAGAAGGGAAGGCCCCCGTGACTGCAGGGCTCACTGTGAGGCAGGCAGGCAGCCCTGCAGCCTTCATGTAAGGCACACTGCTGTGAAGACACAGACAAGGACAGATCTGGAAGCTGCATGTGGAACTTTATTCCTTGTAATTCTAAACGGTGTTTCTTTGATTCTTAAAATCCCCTTCTGAAAGTGTGGTGAGTCATTACCTCTGACCGTGGCTTGTCTGTTGGTACACTGGGAAGCTGTTTGAATCATGAAGGAGCAAAGTCTTCAGTGCCATTTTGGTTTTAATTTAATTTTGCAAAAGATTCAAACACATACGGCTTCTTCTTCCTTCCATCAGGGATCCCACAATTATTAAATTAGTCTAGTGGTGTCTAGTTTCAGAATCATGAATTTTTACCAGCAGATAATTTCTCTTTTCTATTGTGGGATATTTTCTTGGTGCATTTTACGGCTATCATCTTTGGCAGAGCTAATCTGGTTTCCTTCAGCCACAGTTCTGCTCGTTAATCCATTTATGGATTTTTACATAGTTTCTCCTTGGAAGGTGGGTGAGTGTATTGCCTCGCAGATTTTCTTTCAAGCCACTTAGTAGAGCTCATTCCTTTTTTCTCTCTCCATAGTATGTGTTTGAACCACTCTTGCATGACAGCCTTTTGAAAATTCGTTTTAGGGCCTGGCTGAGATGGTGTTAGGTGAGCGTATTCATATACAATAAACATATTTACAAAAAGTTTTGTACCTTTAGGTCAATTTAATTACCTTTTTAAAAAATATATATCTTTTCCTTATCCATTCATCAGCTGATGGACATTTAGGCTCTTTCCATAATTTGGCTATTGTTGAAAGCGCTGCTAGAGAAAATGGGTGATGGGCATTGAGGAGGGTATTTGTTGGGATGAGCACTGGGTGTTATATGTAAGCCAATTTGATAATAAATTTGATTCACAAAAAATTAAAAACATAAAAATAACTTTTCCTTCTTGGCTTGAAATTTATCTGCACATTATGTATCTTTTTTTCTATGTTTAGTGCCCTTCTAAGAGCAGGAATACACAAATATGTGGGTGCACACACACACACACACTTGAAAAATGTACCATTTTTGAATTCTACTAAATGTTTATAGAAGAATTAACATCAATTCTTTCAAAACTAAACAACAACAACAACAGAAACAAAAACAGAGGGGGCAACTGTCTCGCTCGCTCGGTAGAGCACGTTGAGTCTTGATCTCAAGGGTCATGGTTTGAGCTCTACATTGGGTGTAGAGATTACTAAAAACAACAACAACAACAACAACAACAACAAAGGAGAAACACTTCCTAACCCTATGAAGCCAACATTACCTTGATACCAGAGCCAGACAAAGACATCATAAGAAAATAAACTTCAGACCCACATCCATTATGAAAAGAGATGCAAAAATCCTCCACAGAACACTAGCAAACAGGTTTCAAGGGCATGTTAAAAGGATCATAACACATGATCAAGTGGGACTTGTCCCAGGAATGCATGGATATCTCATCATACAAACATCAATCATTGTAATTCACCACATGAATAGAATAAAGGAAAATAATCTTATGGTCATCTAAATTGATGCGGAAAGAGCACCTGACAGAATCCAACATCCTTCATGACAGAAAGCACTTAACAAATTAGGAATAGAAAGGAACTTCTTGAACAACATAAGGGGGGTTTATGAAAAACCCACAGCTAATATCACACTTAATAGGGAAAGAGTAAAAGTTTCCCCCCAAAAGATCAGGAACAAGACAAAGAGATCCACTTCAGCCAGTTCTATTCAACAGTTACTGGAAGTTCTAGCCAGAGAAATTAAGCAAGAGAAAATAAAATAAAGTCTCATGAACTGCAAGATCATGACCTGAGCCAAAATCAAGAGCCATATTCTTAACCGACTGAACCACCCAGGCGCCCCCATATGTAGCATTTCTTAAATGGATAAACAATCTAAGATATAGCCATGTAATGAAATATTACTCAGTCATAAAAAGAACTAAAGTATTGATACATTCCACAGATGGTTGAAATGAAATGCAAATTTTCTTGAACTAGAGAGTGATGATGTTTGAGCAACATCATGAATACATTAGAATGTACTGAACTGTGTACTTTTAAGTGGTTAAAATCGTGAATTTTATGTTATGTGAATTATTTTATTTATTTATTTATTTATTTATTTATTTATTTATTTATTTATTTTAAGTTTATTTATTTATGAGAGAGACAGCATGAGTGGAGGAGGGGCAGAGAGAGAGGGAGACACAGGGTCCAGGCTTCACTCTTCAGTACAGAGCCTGACGTGGGGCTCCAACCCACAGACGGTGAGATCATGACCTGAGCCGAAGTCAGATGCCCAACGGACTAAGTCACTCAGGTTCCCCTGTGAATTTTTACTCAAGTGAAAATAGTGATAAAAATGGTACCATTATTCTTAGGTAGTTTAGTTTAGTTGAGAAGGAGACAAAGCAAACATGCATCAAAAATCAAGTGGAGGGGATACCTGGGTGGCTCAGTCGGTTAAGCATCGACTTCGGCTCAGGTCATGATCTTAGGACTGGTCCATGGGTTCGAGCCCCATGTCAGGCTGTGTGCTGACAGCATGGAACCCAGAGTCTGCCTTAGAGTCTGTGTATCCCTCTCTGCCTCTCCCCACCTGCACTCTGCCCTTCTCTCTCTCTCAAAAATGAATAAACATTACAAAATTAAAAAAAAAAAATCAAGTGGAGGCCATCCTCACTTTCCCTGCAGTGTGGAGCCATAATACGGCTATGGAAGCTGAAACTATGCAAAGACATCTTTGGATTTTTTATTTTTCAGCTTTGTTGAGGTATAATTGACATATAGACATTGTGTATATTTAAGGCGAACATATTGATGATTTAATATATACATACATTGTGGAATAGTCACCACCATCAAGCTGGTTAACATCTCCATCAGCTCCCATAGTTACCTGTGTGTATGCGATAAGAATACTTAAGGGGGCGCCGTAAGAATACTTTTAGGGGATGCCTGGGGGGCTCAGTCAGTTAACCATCCAACTCTTGGTTTTGGCTCAAGTCATGATCTCCTGGTTTGTAAGTTTGAGTCTGGCATCAGGCTGTTCACTGACAGTGGGGAGCCTGCTTGAGATTCTCCCTCTCTCTCCGCCCCTCCCCTGCTCTTGCACTCTCTCTCTTTAAAGTAAATAAACTAAAGAAATTTAAAAAATATTTACTTCCAGTAAATTTCAAGTATGTAATAATTTTGTTATCTGTAGTCATCATACTGTAACTTAGATTCCTAGAACTTAAATTCATCTTGAATAACTGTAACTTTGCATTGTGTGAATCACATCTTCCTATTTTCCCTTCTTCCTACTTCTGGCAATCACCATTTCCTTTAAAAGATACATTTGGAAGTGGAATTGCTAGATCATATACTTGTTCTATTTTTAATTTCCCTGAGGTAACTCCATACTATTTTCCATAATGGCAGTACAAATTTATATTCCCAAAAATGGAGTACAAGTGATCCGTTCTTCCCACATTTTAACCAATATGATATTTTGACTTTTCCATAGTGGCCATTCTTATGGGGGTGAGGCAATATCTCCTTGTAGTTTGATCTGTAAATCCCTGAAGATTAGTGATGTTGAACACCTTTTCATATAGCTATTGACCAGGTATATATCTTGTTTTGAGAAATGTCAATTTAGGCACTTATCCCATTTCTTTCTTTTCTTTGTTAAAATGTTTATTTATTTATTTGAGAGAGAGAGAAAGAAAGAGAGAGAGAAGCATGAAAGCATGAGCTGGGGAGAGGCAGAGAGAGAGGTAGAGAGAGGGTCCCAAGAGGGCTCCCCACCATCAGTGCAGAGCCCAACACAGGGCTCAATATTGTAAATCGTGAGATCATGACCTGAGCTGATATCAAGAGTTGGGTGCTTAACCAAATGAGACACCCACACACCCCGGTATTCCCATTTCTAAATTGAGGTGGTTTTTGTTTGCTTGTTTTGCTGTGTAGCTGAGTGTCTTATATATTTTAGATATATCAGATATGTAATTTGCAAATATTTTTTCCTATTTTGTAAGTTGCATTTTCACTCTGTTGATTCTTTCTGTTGTGGAACATGCAAAGATATTTTAATGATCAATGGAAAAATTTAATATTGTCCCAAAGCATTAAAACATTTTGTTAAAATATTAAGATCTTTTGTACTGTGTAAATAAATGAAAAATTAGTAAACCTAATAATTAGTGGAGTATAATTGAAACATTAAAATATTGTGAACTAAAGTGTTTTATTTCTATATAAAAAAGGATCGAGAGTAGTTTGGGCCAGTGCTTGCCTTATTTTCTTAGTATAACTTCTTCTTTGGAACTCCCATCTTTTCTATGCTGTGGCAAATGGTCATGCTCCTTTCTAGGTTTGGATCCATTTCTGATATCTTATCTTTTATATGTTCAATGTCATCAAATATCTGTGAGGTTTTGTTTGTTAGTTTCATGTCAATAAATTCACTGCTAAGTTCCTCGGACTGCATATCTAGAATCTCTTGAAAAATAACATGTCAGGAGAGCCTGGGTGGCTTAGTCGGTTAAGCGTCTGACTTTCGCTTAGGTCATGATCTCGCGGTTCGTGGGTTCCAGCCCCGCGTCGGACTCTGTACTGACTGCCAGCTCAGAGCCTGGAGCCTGTTTCAGTCTGTGACTCCCTCTCTCTCTGACCCTCCCCTGCTCACGCTGTCTCTCTCTCTCTCTCCTAGAAATAAAGAAAACATTTAAAAAAAAAAAAGAAAAGAAAAATAACATGTCAGGTATTCCCAGGGTCAGCTATTTCTTCTATTAACTCCATTTACATGTGATTCTCCTTTCATTTCCAATGTTACCACTTTTCATTTCTTTGCTATATTTTCATCTTTGTTGGTCAATTCTGTTTTGATTATTCATTTTTGCAAAATGTCACTTGATTTATTACTAGGACACAAGGAATCAACCCAACAATATGCTTTACTGTCTGTGAACTTAGGACAGATAGATGCACCATGATCAGTTATTGACAGACTTTGAAGGAAATAACAGAAATGATTACTTATCATAATGGACATCTATTATTTACATATTGATGTGTAAACTAAAGAGTCAGCAGCAAATTTTTGCTTTATGCAATCACAGTTAATACACCATGGTAACTAAACTTGGAACTATGTTTTGGAAACATTGGTGTCATTGATAATTAATTTGGGCATAGTGGCACCATGAAAAGTGAGGACTACATGTACTAAAATTGTGCAATATTGAGTAGCATTAAAATAGAATTTTACACATTGGATTAATGAGGAGTCAGATTTATATAAGGATTAAAGTGTTCCTTTAGGCCAATATTTATAAACATAGCAAGAAAGGAGGGAAGAAGCATGGTATAAGTGGGTTAAAGGGAAGATTTTTCTGAATACAGAAGAGAGACTACAGTCCTTACTGATGGATAGGCAGGAATTGGACATACTGTGGCAGGATTTGACATTTAGGCAAATTTTTAATCTGGAAAAAAAAATCCGAAATGAGAAAATCATGGTTAATAGAGGAAGAAAACTAGAGTTTTTACCTAGACTTCGATATACATTCCACTTCTTTTTTTTTTATAAAGTTTTTTTTTTAATGTTTTATTTATTTCTGAGAGAGAGAGACAGCGTGAGCAGGGGAGGGTCATAGAGAGAGAGGGAGATACAGAATCTGAAGCAGGCTCCTGGCTCTGAGCTGTCAGCACAGAGTCCGACACAGGACTCGAACCCACGAACTGTGAGATCATGACCTGAGCTGAAGTCGGACGCTTAACCGACTGAGCCACCCAGCTGCCCCATACATTCTATTTCTAATCTTTGGTAAGTCGTGGACATTCGTTTCCTCATTTGCACAATGAAGGTAATAATACTTAATCCAAATGGCTGAGCATAGAGGTCTTGAAAGCAGATGAAAACTTAGAACTGTCCATTCTTCAAACAGCATTTAGTGAGTGTCTGCTTTCAGACAAACTGGGCTAAGTATTTCTATCACAGAGATGATAGGAAATTGTCTTTGTCTCTAAGAGTTGGGACATAGAGGGAGTGAATAGATGTTTTAACACAAAAACTACTGAGCAATCTGGTAGCTGCTAATAGTGAATGGTTGAACAGGGCACAATCATGCTAAAATATTATATCATTTTAGGAAAAAATCTATGGTAACTCCTTGCAGGGGGAGTTAAAGAGGTTGGATGTCTAATTTTAGTGAAGAGTTTATAGCTCTTGTTTACTAATTCTTGGTCTGTGATCAAACCAATGGAATGAGACACTGAAAGGTACTGAGGAAATATATGGTGTTAAGAAGGTCAAGATTTTGAAAGTCCAGAGTGTTCCTGGAATCATCCACATATACAATGAAGTTCCCAAGAATGATGGCAAGGTCAGTCTTCATTTAGTGCTTCTGAAACTTAAATGTGCATATAAATCACTTGGTATCTTTTAAAATGCAGATTCTGAGGGGCACCTGGGTGGCTTAGTCGGTTAAGCGTCTGACTTTCGCTTAGGTCATGATCTCGCGGTTCGTGGGTTCGAGCCCCGTGTCGGGCTCTGTGCTGACTGCCAGCTCAGAGCCTGGAGCCTGTTTCAGTCTGTGACTCCCTCTCTCTCTGACCCTCCCCTGTTCACGCTGTCTCTCTCTCTCTCCTAGAAATAAATAAAATATTTTAAAAAAAAATGCAGATTCTGATTCAGAGTCTATTGATGGCTTTTAGTAGTATTGACATTTTAATAATATGAGTTAATTGTTAATAATAATATTACTAATGTTATTATTGTTAATAATATATATTGTTATTGTTAATAATATTAATAATTATTATATGATTTTGATGTATTGATTCCTTTATCATTAATTATTATATGATTTTGATGTATTGATTCCTTTATCATTATGCAATGACCTTCTTTCTCTGTTTACCATTTTTAACTTAAAGTCAATTTTGTCTGACATAAGTACAGCCACCCCTGCTTTTTTGGTTACCATTTTCTTAAAATGTCTCATCCCTCAGTCTCAGTCTCTGTATATTTTTAAGGCTAAAGTGAATCTTTTGTAAGCAGCATATTGTTGGGTCTTGTTTTTGTGTCCTTTTGACCATTCTATATCTATTTTTGGAGAATTTAATTCACTTACATTTAAAGTAATTACTGAACTGAGGACTTACTATTGTCATTTTGTTCATTGTTTTCTGGTTGTTTTGTAGATCAATCGTTCCTTGTATCTTATCCTACTGTCTTTGTGTTTTGATGTCTTCGGTATCAGTATACTTTGAGGTCTTTATTATATTCTTTCCTGTAAACACTACAGGATTTCTCCTTGTGGTTACCATGAGGTTTACGTAAAACATCTGAACTTATGATGTCCTATTTTAATCTGATAACAACTTAACTTCAGTAGAATTCATAAATTTTATACTTTTACTTTTTACCTTTCATATTTTAGTTTATTGTGATAACAGTTTACATAGCTTTTAAGGCATGTAATTAATAACAGATTATTGTAGTTATAGTCAGTTTTACTATGTTCATTTTTTAAAGTATAGTTGTATGTTCTATTGTTACCATATTGCAGAATCTAATTATGACTATAAATGTATCCTTACCAGTGGTATTTATCCTTCCTTTTCTTATTGTTTTATGATGTTTATTAGCATTCTTTTACTTCTACTAAGGAACCCCTTTTAGCATTTCTTATAAGGCAGGCCTGGTCATAATGAATTCACTCAACTTTGTTTGGGGAAGCCTTAATGCCTCTTATTTTTCTAAAGGACAGCTTTGCTGGGTATAGAATTCTTGACTGACAGATATTTTCTTTCAGTATTTTGAATATGTCAATTCCCTCCTGGCTTAAAAAGTTTCTGTTGAAAATATGCCTGAAATCTGCCTCAAGTCTTATGGTGTTCCTTTGTATGTAATTTCTCTTTTCTCTCTCTGCTCCTAACAGTCTTTCTTAATCTTAACTTTTGACAATTTAGTGATCCTATTTGAGTTCAACTTATTTACAATTCTTTGGACTTCACAGATTTGGATGTCTATTTTGCTTCCTGGAATCGAGAGATTTTTAATTATTATTAGTTTAAATATACTTTCTGTCCCTCTATCTTTCTCTTCTCCTTCTGCAATTCACTAATGAAAATATTATTTATTTTCATTGTGTCTTAAGCTCTTAAAACTCATTTTCATTCTTTTTATCCATTTTGCCCTGACTGGGTAATTTCAAGTGTCATATCCTCTAGGTCACTAATTATTTCTTCTGCATAATCAAGTCTATTTGAAAAAATATTTTTAATGTTTCTTCATTTTTGAGAGACAGAGATAGAGCACTAGCAGGGGTGGGGCAGAGAGAGAGAGAAGGAGACACAAATAAATAAATTTTATTATTGTCTGTCTGTGTTTTCTTGTAGTTCACTGCAACTTAACTTCACTAAGGAGATTATTCTGAATCCTTTATTTCACAGTTTATACATTTTCCTTTTGTTGGAGTCAGTTATTGGAGCTTCATTAGTTTCCTTTGGTAGTATCATATTTACCTGATTTGTTTATGATCCTTGACTTCTTATGTTGGTATGTGTACATTTGGGTAATGAGGTTGCTCTTCTAGACTTTATAGATTTGCTTTGACAGGCAGTTCTCCACCAGTCAGCTCAGTTTCAGTTCTGGGTATGTCTACTGGTAACATCTTTGGGCAGGTGGGGCCTGGTATTATGGTCTATTTTGGGGTAAGGCAGCTATTCAAGCTCTGAGGAAAGGGATGGTGGGGTGTACCACTGATTGAGAACACTTGGATAGGACTTCTGGCTTGGTTCCCAGCCCAAGTGGGGCTTTAGCATGGGCTCAGTGACAGCCTAGATTCTCTGATCAGGCTTACTAGATGGTTTAGACTGGGTACTACAGTCACTACTAGATGGGGCTATGGAAGGGCTGGGCAGCAAGTTTGCAGACTTAGTTCTTCAGGTGAGGAAGGCTGCTGATTGAAATTACCGTTTGGGCACTGCAGGTGTGAACATGGATCTGTCTGCCATGATCAGTGACCCACAATGATGGGTGGGGGAGCTGGTTGTCCCTCCTGGGTTTTCTTTTCCTGCAAGGAGAAATGGAGGCTCAGGGAAGACCCGTTGGCATGGTGCTATGCTGGCCTTATGCGCGGGCAATGCCATCAACATGTAACTGCTTTTCTTACTCTTCTGATGAAGTCAGTCTGGGTCTCTGTTGTTGCTTCAGCCTCACTTCCATATTCTAGAATTCTCTCAATGGTGCCTTGTTGTTGAATACCTGTTACTTGTTCTTGTGGGGGAAGGAAAGTCAGTAATGACTTATGTCACCATCTTGGTGACAGCACTCCTTCTTGTTAATCTTTACTCTAGAATAAATTCTGAGAGATGGAAACTAATAAGAGATAACGGGCATTATTGTAATTCTTAGTTCTTATTGCCAAGTTGTATGAGTTGGCTATTATATTCTTTTACCTGAAATGAATATGGTTATTTATTGATTACTATAATCTTTTGAATGTTTGCTAATTTAATGGGTCACAAGTTATAACTCATTTTATTTTAATTTGCCTATGATTCTTTGATCACTAAGAAGACTAGGCAATTTTTCACCAGCAAGTGTAGTGGCAAAAAGCAATTCCATGAGCTGCGGAATCAGATTACTTGAGTTCAAATCCTGACTCTGCCATTTACTAGATGATATATTTGGGACATTATGTAACTTCTCTGTTCTTTCTTGCTTTAGAAAATCTAAATATTTATGGCACCTATATCATGTGGGTGTTCTGAGTTTGAAACCAAATAACTTATATAAAGGTCTTAGAATAGTGCTTAGAACATATAGCTAGTCGATAGTGAGTATTAGTAATCGTAGTTATATTTTCAGTCATAAATAGTCTGCACTTTTTGTTTTTGTGCTTTTTTGAAAAAAAAATGTTTACTTATTTTTGAGAGAGAGAGAGCAAGTGAGAGACAGAGTGTGAGCAGGGTAGGGGCAGAGAGGAGGGAGACATAGAATCCAAAGCAGCCTCCAGGCTCAGAGCTGTCAACACAGACCCTGATCCAGGGCTCGAACTTACAAACTGTGAAATCATGACCTGAGCTGAAGTTGGGTCTGACGTTCATCTGACTGAGCCATCCAGGTACTCGTTTACGTGCATTTATTACTGAAAATGTCAAAACTAAAATAATCAGAAGTCAAGGATGCAAAGAATTATATAGGTCTGCCTTGCCCAATACTGTAGCCACTAGTCACATGTGACAATTTAATTCAAACACAATAAAACAAAAAATAAGTTCTTCAGCCATGGGAACCACAAGTCAAATGGCAGTAGCCACACATAACTAATGGCTATTGTGTTGGACAGTGCAGATTTAGAGATATTTTCATCATCACAGAATGTTCTAAAGATAGTACTGATCTAGAGAGTTCAAATTATTGAGATTAAAGTATCTTTTGACCCTTGGATTATCCAATGATTGACCTTGAATCCTTACTTCACTGTGCTACTTTAGTTTTGGCATATGTTTAAAATACCATTATCTGAGTTTTTCAAATGTATTTCTTTAGTTTCTTAAAGTAATTGGTAAAAATATAACAAAGTCAATCACAAGAGTGTCAGGATTGGGAACTTGTGTTATATTTGTATAAGAAAAATTAAGGGAAACTGAAATACTAGAGAGACTATTTTACAATTTTGTAGGGACTATAGTGGAGAGAAAATAATAAACCAGATTATTTTGCCTTATTTATTCCAGTAATAAACCAGATATAGGAATCTTAATTTCCTAACATGTTTAAAATCAGTTCCTCTATTATTAATATCTTCTGCATTGTTATCAAATAGTGATTTTTTACATACAGTTAACCCATAAACAAGTTTACAAAGCAGGAATAAAATTGATGCTACTGGATATAATCTAACAGGCTATGAGTGTTATTTTTTAAAATAATAATAACTGTGCCTGCCTAAGTACTTGAGGTATAAAGTACTACATAATGAATTGAGTAAAATAAGCTTTATAAATAATTAAAACAAGAAAAAAAGAATACCTTATTTAAAATTGTTGGTTTTTTAAGATATTGATTTTTACTAGAATTCTTAGGGTTGGAAAATGGGTCATTTACCAATCAAAGAAAACTTAAGTACGCTTGAAATAAAATCTTCACCTCTCAAAGTGATTTTTGGAAACATGTGGCCTCCATGTTATTAGATGTGTATAGATTAAGAAAAATAGAGTATTAGTGAAAAGCAAAATGCCATAGGGATTCAAAAGAGGAAGCTAACCAAATCATTTGAGAGAATCAGAAAGTAATATATGGACCAGCTCACATTAGAAATGGTCCTTAAAGGGTGGGGAGCATTTTCCTTTGAAATTTAAGAATGTCATTATAAGCTCATGACTTTTCATATACTTGATGTTATGTAATCCATTTCAAATATTACCCTTTTTGGCTAGTGGAAACCCCATCTTGGACCACTTGGGACACTTCATCTTGCTCCCCCCATGTCCTAGAACACAACTCAATTAGTCTTATATGGTTTTTTTTGCTTTCCCAACAAGATGTTCAAGCTTATCTTAAATATGTCTTGCCATATATATAGAATAATAATAGGCAGTTTGTTTTTCAAATCTGAGATAGTGGGAAAAAGTTCTGGAAGGCGGAGGAAGACAGGCATTTACAAATGTCGAAGGAACAATGGCTTCTGTAGATCTACCCAAAGGAGTAGAGAGGGGAAAAATTAAAGACAACGTGGTTGTGGGGAATTGTTTCTAAAAACTGTAAGTGATGATAAATCATCTTATCATTACTAACATTTTAAAACATGCATGTCTTGACTGTGAGTGAATTTTAAAAAGGCAGAATTAAAGATAGTATGTTAGAGGAGGAAGAAACTGTAAAAAAAATTAATTATAAGGTCATTACAATAAATGCTGTGAAAGTTGATGAAAACTGCAGCAGAACTGGAGAAAGACAGCATAGAAGTGAGAGTAAAAAAAAAAAAAGCCTTTTTGTCTTTATTTTATTTTGAGAGACAGAGACAGAGAGCGAGTGCGGGAGGGGCAGAGAGAGAGGGAGACAGAATCTGAAACAGGCTCCATGCTCTGATCTGTCAGTATAGAGCCCGTTGCGGGGCTCGAACCCATGGACTGTGAGATCATGACCTGAGCTGAAGTCGGATGCTTAACCAACTGAGCCACCCAGGCACCCCTAGAGATTTTAGAGGTAAAATCCACAATAGTTGGCTACAGAATGAATATAGGAGTTCAGGAAAATTAAGAATTAAAACATTGAAGAAATCTGGGTTTGGAAACACAGTCTTTCAACAGCATAAAAAAGCCAGGAAGAGCAATTGGACTTGTGAGAACCCTAAAATTTGGGACATTTCAAAGCAGACAAGTATCTAAATATCAATGTCCAGAATGCCATTAGAAACTTAAATTTAAAGCTCAAGAAAGAAAAAAGAGAGGTATTTGGCAATCTTTGCTATTGAGGTTGCAATAAACCCATTAAAGAGGTATTAATTTAAGAGATTGCACAAAGAGAGAAAAGATGGCTTAATAGAGAATCTTGCATAGCCCTTATAATTTATGGAGAATGAAAAGTAGAAGGAATTGTTGCAGGGGACAAAAGAAAAAAAACTTCATAGAATCAAGAGGAATGAAGATAATTTGGTAGCATGCAAATGAAGAAATGAGGGGGTTCTCAATGATGAGACAGTACTCAACTGAAAGACTTAACAGAAGAAGAGTTGGGGAAAAGCCATTTTATTTTGAAATTGTGTACTCATCAACCCAATGAAAGGTGCAATATAAGTGAAATACCTTTCGTACTTGGGGAAGACCAGGAATGGGTGGTACTTGGGCTAGGAGCTAAGAGGTTGAAGTCTGGAAGTCCTTATAGTGAAATGGAAACCAACAGATGATGTATCTGAGATGACTTATCACGAGACAGCGAGGGCTGAGGCATGAGAAACAGGCAAAGACTAGTTCCAGGATATCAACCGATGATACAGACAAGGTAGACATGTGCAGATTCCCAAGGCAAGGAGTGAAGAGACTAACAAATGTCAAGAGCTGAGACACACCGTTGCCAGGTGGCTTGGCTAGAAATTCTGTACTCGTTCTCCATTGCCACCTCTCAGTGGAAGCTTGTGGCTCTTAAGCAGCATACTAGAAGTGATGGAAAGGAAGTATTAACTCAGGGAGCCAATAAGACAATCTGAGCTGAGCCATACTGAGGACTTCTGCAAGAAGTTTTACAGTGAAGGAAAGGAAGAGATAGTAGCTTCAGGATGAAGTAGGATCAAGGACAGACTTTTTTTTTTTTTATGAGGTTGAAGGAATGTTGAACATGTGTAGATGCAGAGGAAAATGATTCTGGAAAACAGGAGGAGATATAAAAGTGGGAACAGGAGAAAGCAAGTTTAGAAAGAGAGAGAAGAGAAAACAATGAAGCAAACAGAAAAACATAACCCAAACCCGTTTAATTTTCTAAAAATTGGGCACTGTTTTCTTGTTTTATTTCTAAGATGCTTGGTGTTTATTATACCATAGGACCTGATTTATGGGTAGAAGACTCAGCGTATTTTCTTAGAATCAACTGGCAACAGTTTCATATTTCAGATGACATACAGCAAGATATTTTTAAAGTAGTGGTTTTATTAAGAAAACTTAACTTCTATTGAAGTAAAATTAACACACAAAGTTATAGTAATTTCAGATATACAGCATTGTGACTTGACAATTCTATACATTAGTCAATGCTCACCATAAATAGTGTCAACATCTGTCACCATACATGATTACAATATTATTAACTATATTCCCTATGCTGCACATTTTGTCTCTATGACTTACTTATTTTACAAGCAGAAGTTTGGATCTCTTAAATCCCTTTATCTATTTTACTCCTCCTCTGCTACTTCCCCTCTGGAAATCACCAGTTTGTTTTCTATATTCAAGAGTATGGGGGTGCCTGGGTGCAGGTTAAGCACCTGACTCTTGGTTTTGGCTCATGTCATGATCTTATGGTTCATGTGTTTGTGCCTGTGTTTGGCTCTACCCTGACAATGAGGAGCCTGGTTGGGATTCCCTCTCTCTCTTCCCTCTTCTTCTCTCTCAATAATAAATAACTGAACATTTCATTTAAAAAGAATCTGTGCTTTGTTTGTCTTGTTATTCATATCCACATATAAGTAAAATAATACAGTGTTCATTTTCTCTGTCTGACTTATTTCACGTGACATTATACCCACTATGTCCATCCACGTTGTGGCAAATGGCAAGACCTCATTCTTATTTTTTTAATGGCTGGGTAATATTCCATCACCACACCTTTTTTTTTTTTATCTATTCATCCATCTATGGACACGTGGGTGGCTTTCATATATTGCTACTGTGAATAAAGCTGCAATAAACAGAGGGATGCATATATCTTTCCAAATTAGTGTTTCACTTTCATTAGGTAAATACCCAGTAGTGATCATATGGTACTTGCTTTTAACTTTTTTTTAGAAACCTTCATGCTGTTTTCTACAGAAAAATTTTTATTGACAAAGATGTCACCAATTGCTCCTTATTTTTAGGAGAAGAATTTTGGGCTGATTTTACAGTGATGATAGTGGTTTTGTAATGAGCCAGCCATACTGTCTTATTCAATTTCCCTATAGGCTATGAGCATGACTTGTTCTGTATAGTGGTTAGAAACATTGTTACACTTTGTGGCCATGAAAGAGAATACAGGAACCTTCCTTGTGAGAGATTAAAAATGTCAACTTACTTCAGGATCAGAATGCTTTATCCACCAAGTCCTTTTATGTTGGGAAGTGGGAAGGCACACTTTCAGGACCACATTTTCACGACCCCTGAATATGTTAATCAGAACCATTATTTAGTGGGTGTACAATTCCCAATTTAGTTAATTTACTGTTATATTCATTTACTTGAATCATAACTTCCATAGAGAACTTCACACACTATTCCTTCCTGAAACTAGATTTTAACGTAACCATTTTAGAAAAATGACTGTCTCCAATTAGATTGAAAATTTTACCTATCCAGTTAGAACACATAGCTTACTTGGCAAGAATGAAAATGCTGGAAAATATTTTCATGAACAGGAATTATATTTTTTTCTCTCTTAAATTCAAAATCCCATGTACCATATGTTTCTGTCCTGAATTCAGGAGAGAAAAAACTCTATTTTATTGTTTTTTTTTTTCCACTGGCTCAATTATGTTCCAAGAGAATCCTGGAATCAAAAATCACTCATTGGGAAGACAACAGTTGTATAAATTTTCCGCAGCAGGTATATAAAATCCATTGAGGAAGGTGATGACCTCAAAAACCTTTGAAACTATCTGGTAATCTATAGGAACTCACAAAGGATATAAAAATAAAAGCTTGAATGGAGCTGTCTTCTCCCACTCATTTTGCTCATTTCTGTGCAGTCCCTTTGAGCTGAAGCTGCTAGTGGGGTTAATTCCTTGACTGTTCTGTCAAATGTTAGGCTCCAGTACACATACTTGTGTATATATGAACAACTGTTTTTTAATAACCTGCCAAGAAGCTATAATCTTCCATTGCAGTCCCCTTGGGATTTAATTAGAATGGTTTTCCACAGCCTGACATGTTTATGGGGCATAGGTAAAGAGACAGTTCATAAAACTGTCAATTTTCTGAGAAATTAAAGAAAAATTGGGCTGCTTAGTGCTTTGGCAATTCTGTGCTGCTGATACTAGCATTGCAAGCAATGAAATCAAAGGAAACATAACAAGATACTGATGCATTAGATATGGGTGGGTTAAAAATAATGTACAAGGGCATTTGTCAATTTGAATGCATAAAAGAAGCAAGTGGAGAAAGCAAAACAGAAACTGGAGTAGCCTGACTTTGGGGTGTTGGGGAACAAGGAGGTAAACACTGAACAACAGTTTATTTGCATCCAGAAGATTTATAATTTTGTCTAATAGACAAGATGAAGAAATGAATTCATGAGAAGGTGCAGAGTCTCCTTAGGGAAATCGTAATGTAATAAGCAGTGCTTTGATTTGAGGATTCTTCATTTGAACTATCTTTCTTCTTTTAGCTAAAAATTATTAATTGGATATAGACTCCAGACTGAGGAATCAAGTCTGTTGGAACAAATAAAGCAAAGGTATCTTGGTCGAGCCCCTTTTCACACTCCAACATCATGTGGTCTAAAAAAAGAAATCCATCAACAAAAACAATGACAAAACTATAAAATGATGTAGTACAAAATACGTTGTACTAGAAGAAGAGGAAGTCCGACATTGAGTGCTGTCAAAATGGCCATGGTATGAGTAACATTAATCATTCTGGATGTGTTAACAACCCTCAACCTAGCAAATCAATGGCAGGAGTCTTCTGCAGATGGTGACATCCTGAATGCTATCACTGAGAACAGAGCTGGGGCTGGTAGAAGGTAGAGCTCAGAACTTGGATATCACCATGGCATTCATACCTTGAGATTGGAGAGCTCCATCCCTACCATCTGGGTGTCCAGTTCATATTCTAGTAGTTTTATTTATGCATCCATTTACTCATGATTGATTTAGTGCTCTTTCCCAGGCACTGTGCAAAGAACTTGGGGTTCAAAGTGAACTAGACATCATCCTCTTCATACAGTGAAAGGCCATAGGCTTTGGATTCAAGATCCTGACTCTGCCACTTACGAGCTATGTGACTTTGGTTATTCGTCTTTATGCTACCCAGTTTATTCCAGGGAAAATGAGGAAAATATTACTTATCTTAAGGTTGGATAGATACTTTAAACATATTAGTTTTATCTCCTTTTCTTATTCCTCAGGACTTCCTAAATTAATAGATGTAGACACAATAAGAACAAAAAAAAAGATTATAGTGTTAATTAATAAATACTTAACAGTACATTGGATCTCATAGGGGAATAAAAGATGGGTTCTTCCTCAGAAATGGACCCAAAAGTATACAGCCAACTGATCTTTGACAAAGCAGGAAAGAATATCCAATGGAAAAAAGACAGCCTTTTTAACAGATGGTGTTGGGAGAACTGGACAGCAACATGCAGAAGAATGAAACTAGATCATTTTCTCACACCATGCACACAAATAAACTCAAAATGGATAAAGGACCTGAACGTGAGACAGGAAACTATCAACACCCTAGAGGAGAAAGCAGGAAAAAAACTCCTTGACCTCCATCGCAGCAACTTCTTACTTGACACATCCCCAAAAGCAAGGGAATCAAGAGCAAAAATAAACTGTTGGGACCTCATCAAGGTTAAAAGCTTCTGCACAGTCAAGGAAACAACCCAGCAAATTAATAGGCAACCAACGGAATAGGAACAGATAGTTGCAAATGACATATCAGATAAAGGGTTAATATCCAGAATCTATAAGCAACTTACCAAACTACATGCCCGAAAAACAAACAACCCAGTGAAGAAATGGGCAGAAGATATGAACAGACATTTCTCCAAAGAGGACATCCAGATGGCCAAGAGACACATGAAACGATGTTCAGCATCCCTCCTCATCAGGGAAATACAAATCAAAACCACACTGAGATACCACCTCACGCCAGTCAGAGGGGCTAAAATGAGCAAATTAGAGAACTCTAGATGCTGGCGAGGATGTGGAGAAACGGGCACCCTCCTACACTGTTGGTGGGAATGTCAACTGGTACAGCCCCTCTGGAAAACAGTGTGGAGGCTCCTCAGGAAACTAACAATAGAACTCCCCTATGACCCAGCAATAGCACTGCTAGGAATTTACCCAAGGGATACAGAAATGCTGATGCATAGGAGCACATGTACCCCAATGTTCATAGCAGCACTCTCCACAATAGCTAAAACATGGAAAGAGCCTAAGTGTCCATCAGCAGATGAATGGATCAAGAAGATGTGGTTTATCTATACCATGGAATACTACATGGCAATGAGAAACAATGAAATCTGGCCATGTGTAGCAACATGGATGGACCTTGAGGGTGTTATGCTGAGCGAAATAAGTCAGGCAGAGAAGGACAAGTATCATATGTTTGCACGTATAGGAGGATTAGGAGGAACTTGACGGAGGACCAAGGGGGAGAAGAAGGGGGAAATGGTGGGGGAAAGGGAGAGAGGCAAACCATGAGAGACTCTTGAATGCTGACAAAAACTGAGGACTGATGGATGTGGGGGGGAGGAGGGATGGGCATGAAGGAGGACACTTGTGGGGATGAGCACTGGGTGTTATGTGGAAACTAATTTGACAATAAACTATTTGTTAAAAAAAAAAGATGGGTTCTTCTTGGGATGTTGAAGTTTCTGTAAAATAGGTAATATCTGAACAGTGTTAAAAAAAACTCTTTCAAATGGAGACTATGGAGAAGGAAGTGTGTGGGTAACCAAGGGAACATAAGTCACCTCATGTTATTGAAACACAGTGTCAATATGCACACTCTTGTGCAGGTGAGGTTGGGGACATGGCATAACCGAGAAGCACCAGAAGTTGAAGATAGGTTGGGTCCCAAGGGAAAGCTCTTCCAAATTAACACTCTATTCTTCTGGAATGAAAAGCCACCAAGGAATCGTAATCAACAGAGTTTGAGGAAAAGGTTTGTATAGCTTCACTATTGATTGAGCAGGTATATCTATATGATGAAAATGGTTTAGTTCTGGAGCTGGGGGGCAAGATGGCAGAGAAGTAAGGAGCTCCGTACTTGCACTCACGCCCATACATCACACAGAAAAGATCTGAAGCCATTGGAAACCTTACAAAACCTGAGAGACTGGGAGAAAAACGGCGCAGAATCCACTGAGAAAGCCTTCTAACGTGAGTGCGAACCGGGGGAGGTAAAATCGGGCCGGGATCGGAGACTCCAGCGTGGGAGGCCATCCCCCTCTACCCTCTACGGGGAGTGAGAGGGGAAAAAGAGAGAATCCGAAACAGAAAAAGCTCCGCTCGGTGCATAGAAAGACCATACTTGCCAAATACCTGCACACCAGGTCCCCTCGAGCCAACTGGTCGTGGGGGAGGCTGAGCACACAAACTGCTTCTTTGTGCCGCTTCTGGAGGTTTGATTTCAGAGCGGCGGCGCGCCTGCCGCCATTGTAGCTCCAGGGCGGCTGGGACCCCTGAAAGAGCCACGCAGACACCGGGTGTCCGCGCTCCTGGCTGGCTGGAACTCAAGAGGGAAGGCAAAGAGCTAAAAACTGGGAAATTTGCCTGTGAGTTCGTGTTTCGGGTGACGAGCCATAGAGAGACCCGGTTTTCCTCACTCCAGCGGGCTCAGGCTACGCGGACCCGGCAGGCAAGCCCCCGCGCATGCGCACCAGAGCCGACCAGAGAAGGAAGCAGCGATCCTGACTCCGCCCCCAGAGCTCAGCAGGGAGCCTGGAATAGCCTGAGGGGGTTGTCTGGGACGCTGTGTCTAAGGCAACTTCAGCGGGGCGCGGACTGGGATTTGGAGATTGGAACTGGCCTGGGTTGAAGAGTGCAACCAACTTCGGCTGCGTCCCCGGAACGGGGAGTTGACACGCCAAAAAAAAAAAGGGAGCTGCAGCGCGGGGTTCAAGAAGGGACTGGAGCACCGTCACTCTCCTCCCCACAATCGCCAAGGCAGAACCCCCGCCTGAGGCACTGGATCACGCCACGCCCATCCCTGCCTGAGAGGTGCCCTCCTCCCTTTTTCTTTTTCTTTTTTTCTCTTTCTTTTTTCCTTTTTTTTGTTTTTTTTTTCCTTTTTTTTCTTCTTTCTTTTCTTTTTCCCTTTCTTTTCTCTTTTTTTCTTCTTCTTTCTCTTTTCTCGCTTTTTTCCCCAAAACACTGACCTGATTAACTCTGGTCGCCAGCTTGCTTAAACAATCACAACAAGTCCATTCTGTAAATGTAAATTCTACACCTACCGACTTTTTCAGTTATTTCTCTCAGGAGTAATTAGACTATATAGTTTCTTTGGATAATTCCAGCATCCTTCTCTCACCTATCCAACCATATTCTACGCTTTACCTCTTTGAAAAAAGCTTCTTATCCCTTCTGCCTGTTCATTCTATTTCCAAATTTGCCTCGTCTTGCCCTGCCTTCTCTCTTTTTCTCTATGCTCTTCAACCAGCACTGCATACACACGGCTATTTAACTGTAGCTGGGAAATCCAGGTATATGCTTTAAACCATTCTTTGTCCATCGGTTTTCTTCTTTTTTCCTTTTCTTTTCCCCTTTTTGACCCTTTTATGTATTTTATGCTCCCTATTATTGGCCCTCCCTCCTCCGTCTTTTCTCTTAACTTTTTCGTTTTCCCTCTCGCTTTGCATGTTAGTTGAATCAGCCTGTGCGTTTGTGTGCTCCTGCTCCCTGTGTGTTTGTCTGTCTATTTTCTTTTCCAGGGCTACCTCAAGAAACAAGCTAGAGTACACAAAGTGAAGAGTCCCAAATATCACTACGAATAGGAAAATAAAATAACTAAGGTCCCAACAAGAGAGACCGAGGGATACCATTCAAAAAACAATCTCTGAAAGGATAGGCCCTTGAAAGTCAAAGAGTCTTCTTGGATATAGCAGCGCTCATAGAAACAGAGAGCATAACAGGTCTTTAAAACCAACAAGAGCCAGAAAGCTAACTAAAATGACGACACGAAAGAGCTCCCCTCTAAAGAAACTCCAAGAAGAAATGACAGCTAATGAACTGCTCAAAACAGATATCAGCAGCATAAGTGAACAAGATTTTAGAATAATAATGGTAAAATTAATAGCAAGGCTTGAAAAAAACATAGGGGACATCAAAGAAACTATGGCTACAGACAGAATGGAAAATAAAAATAGGCATGAAGAATTAAAAATGCGATAAATGAGATACATAATAAATTAGAGGCCTCCAATGCACGGATTGAAGAGGCAGAAAGGAGAATAAGTGATTTAGAAGACACCATTATAGAAAAACAAGAAGCTGACAAAAAGAGACAAACTGATCCAGGAACAGGAAAGAATTCGAGAGCTCAGCGATACGGTCAAACGCAACAATATCCATATCATAGGAATCCCAGAAGAGGAAGAGAGAGGGAAAGGTGCTGAAGGAGTCCTGGAACAAATTATAGCAGAGAACTTCCCCGACCTGGGGAAGGAAGTCAGTGTGGAAATACAAGAGGCTCAGAGGACTCCCCACAGACGTAACTTGAATCGATCTTCTGCACGGCATATCATCATAAAAATGGCAAAATACAAGGACAAAGAGAGAATTTTGAAAGCAGCTAGGGAGAAAAGGGCCCTCACATACACAGGGAAACCCATCAGAGTGGTGACAGACCTATCTACTGAAACGTGACAGGCCAGAAAGGAATGGCAAGAGATCTTCAATGTGATGAACAGTAAAAATATGCAGCCAAGAATCCTCTATCCAGCAAGCCTGTCATTCAAAACAGAAGGAGAGATAAAAACCTTTCCAAACAAACAGAAATTGAAAGAATTTGTGACCACGAAGCCAGCCCTACAAGAAATCCTGAGGGGGATGCTCTGAAGGAAAGGTTGCAAGGAACAAAGATTCTAGAGACACCACCACAAACATGAATCCTACAAAAGATACAAAGACTCTAAACCCACATATTTCAATAATAACACTGAATGTAAATGGGCTGAATGCTCCAATCAAAAGACATAGGGTAGCAGAATGGATTAAAAAACAAAATCCATCTATATGCTGTCTATAAGAAACTCATTTTAGACGGGAAGATACCTTCAGATTAAAAGTAAGGGGATGGAGAAATATATATCATGCTACAGGAAATCAAAAGAAAGCCGGAGTAGCAATACTTATATCAGACAAACTGGACTTTAAAATAAAGACAATCACAAGAGATGAAGAAGGGCACTACATAATAATTACAGGGTCCATCCATCAGGAAGAACTAACAATCATAAATGTCTACGCACCGAATATGGGAGCACCTAAATATCTAAAACAATTAATCACAAACAGAAACAAGCTTATAGATAAGAATGTGCTAATAGCCGGGGACTTTAATACTCCGCTTACAGCAATGGATAGGTCAACCAGACAGAAAATCACTAAAGAAATAATGGACTTGAAAGATACATTGGACCAGATGAACCTGACGGATATATTTAGAACTTTACATCCTGAGGCCAGGGAATTTACTTTCTTCTCAAGTGCGCATGGCACATTCTCCAAGATAGATCACATACTGGGACATAAAGCAGCCCTCAATAAATATAAAAGAATAGAGATCATACCATGTACACTGTCAGATCACAATGCTTTGAAACTTGAAATCAATTACAGGAAGAAGTCTGGAAAACTTCCAAAAACATGGAGGTTAAAGAACACCCTTCTAAAGAATGAATGGGCCAATCAGGCAATTAGAGATGAAATTAAAAAATATATGCAAACAAATGAAAATGAAAACAAAACAATTCAAAATCTACGGGATGTGGCAAAGGCAGTCCTAAGAGGAAAGTACATTGCTCTCCAGGCCTATTTCAGGAGATTAGAAAAAGCGCAAGTCCAAAATCTAACAGCTCACCTAAAGGAACTAGAGGCAGAGCAACAAGAACGCCCTAAACCCAGTAGAAGAAGAGAAATAGTAAAAATTAGAGCAGAAATAAACAACATAGAGACCAAGGAAACAATTGAACAGATCCATGAAACCAAGAGTTGGTTTTTTGAAAAAGTAAACAAAATTGACAAACCTCTAGCCAGACTTATCAAAAAGAGAGAGCACCCAAATAGACAAAATTATGAATGAAAATGGACTTATTACAACCAACCCCTCAGAAATACAAGCAATTATCAGGGAATACTATGAAAATTATATGCCAACAAATTGGACAACTTAGAAGAAATGGACACATTCCTAAACACACACTCACTACCAAAATTCACACGGGAAGAAATAGAAAACCTGAACAGACCCATAACGAGTGAAGAAATTGAATCAGTGATCAAAAATCTCCCAACAAATAAGAGCCCTGGACCTGATGGCTTCCCTGGGGAATTCTACCAGACATTTAAAACAGAATTAATCCCAATTCTTCTCAAGCTATTCCAAAAAATAGAAAGCGAAGGAAAACTCCCGGACTCATTTTATGAAGCCAGCATCACACTGATTCCCAAGCCAGACAGAGATCCAGCAAAAGAAGAGAACTACACGCCAATATCCTTGATGAATATGGATGCAAAAATTCTCAACAAGATCCTTGCAAATCGAATCCAGCAGCATATCAAAAGAATCATCCACCAAGATCAAGTGGGATTCATTCCTGGGTTACAGGGCTGGTTCAACATTTGCAAATCAATCAATGTGATACATCATACCAATAAAAGAAAAGATAAAAACCATATGATCCTGTCAATAGATGCAGAAAAAGCATTTGACAAAATACAGCATCCCTTCTTAATAAAGACTCTCGAGAAAGTTGGGATAGAAGGAACCTACTTAAACATCATCAAAGCCATCTATGAGAAGCCTTCAGCTAACATCATCCTCAACGGGGAAAAACTCAGAGCTTTCCCCCTGAGATCAGGAACACGACAGGGATGCCCACTCTCACCACTGCTGTTTAACATAGTGCTGGAAGTCCTAGCATCAGCCATCAGACACCAAAAGGAAATCAAAGGCATCAGAATTGGCAAAGAGGAAGTCAAACTTTCACTCTTCGCAGATGACATGATACTCTACACAGAAAACCCGACAGACTCCACCAGAAGTCTACTAGAACTGATCCAAGAATTCAGCCAAGTTGTAGGGTACAAAATCAACGTACGGAAATCGGTTGCATTTTTATACACCAACAGTGAAACAACAGAAAGAGAAATCAAGAAACTAATCCCATTCACAATTGCACAAAAAACCATAAAATACCTCGGAATAAACCTAACCAAGGAAACAAGAGATCTGTATGAGGAAAACTATAGGAAACTTATGAAGGAAATTGAAATAGACACAAAGAAATGGAAAAACATTCCATGCTCATGGATAGGAAGAATAAATATAGTTAAGATGTCATTACTACCTAAGGCACTCTACACATTCAATGCAATTCCAATCAAAATTGCACCAGCGTACTTCTCAAAACTAGAACAAACTATCCATAAATTTGTATGGAACCACAAAAGACCCCGAATAGCCAAAGTAATCCTGAAAAATAAAACCAAAACGGGAGCGATCACCATCCCAGACTTTAGCCTCTACTACAAAGCTGTCATCATCAAGACAGTATGGTATTGGCACAGAAACAGAAACATAGACCAATGGAACAGAATTGAGAACTCAGCAGTGGACCCAAAAGTTTACAGCCAACTAATCTTTGACAAAGCAGGAAAGAATATCCAATGGAAAAAAGACAGCCTTTTTAACAGATGGTGTTGGGAGAACTGGACAGCAACATGCAGAAGAATGAAACTAGATCATTTTCTCACACCATGCACACAAATAAACTCAAAATGGATAAAGGACCTGAAAGTGAGATAGGAAACTATCAACACCCTAGAGGAGAAAGCAGGAAACAACCTTCTTGACCTCCACCGCAGCAACTTCTTACTTGACACATCCCCAAAAGCAAGGGAATCAAGAGCAAAAATAAACTGTTGGGACCTCATCAAGATTAAAAGCTTCTGCGCAGCTAAGGAAACAATCTAGAAAATTAATAGGCAACCAACGGAATGGGAAAAGATAGTTGAAAATGACATATCAGATAAAGGGTTGATATCCAGAATCTACAAGGAACTCACCAAACTACACGCCCGAAAAACAAACAACCCAGTGAAGAAATGGACAGAAGATATGAATAGACACTTCTCCAAAGAGGACATCCAGATGGCCAACAGACACATGAAATGATGCTCAGCATCGTTCCTCATCAGGGAAATACAAATCAAAACCACACTGAGATACCACCTCACGCCAGTCAGAGTGGCTAAAATGAGCCAATCAGAGAACTCTAGATGGTGGCGAGGATGTGGAGAAACGGGCACCCTCCTACACTGTTGGTGGGAATGTAAACTGGTACAGCCCCTCTGGAAAACAGTGTGGAGGTTCCTCAGGAAACTAACAATAGAACTCCCCTATGATCCAGCAATAGCACTGCTAGGAATTGAAATGCTGATGCATAGGAGCACATGTACCCCAATGTTCATAGCAGCACTCTCCACAATAGCTAAAACATGGAAAGAGCCTTAGTGTCCATCAGCAGATGAATGGATCAAGAAGATGTGGTTTATCTATACCATGGAATACTACATGGCAATGAGAAACAATGAAATCTGGCCATGTGTAGCAACATGGATGGACCTTGAGGGTGTTAGGCTGAGCGAAATAAGTCAGGCAGAGAAGGACAAATATCATATGTGTGCACGTATAGGAGGATTAGGAGGAACTTAACAGAGGACCAAGGGGGAGAAGAAGGGCGGAAATGGTGGGGGAAGGGGAGAGAGGCAAACCATGAGAGACTCTTGAATGCTGACAAAAACTGAGGACTGGTGGATGTGGGGGGGAAGAGGGGTGGTCATGGAGGAGGACACTTGTGGGAATGAGCACTGGGTGTTATGTGGAAACTAATTTGACAATAAACTATTCGTAAAAAAAAAAAAAAAAAGAAAATGGTTTAGTTCTAAGCCACTTAAATTACATGTTGATACCACTGAATTTGTAGACAAAATAAACCCAAACCCAAACCAAACAAGAACAACAACACAACCAAAAGAAAATGTCTCTTAATTTCAAGTATGAGAAACACATAGATAGTTCTAGCAAATGAGATAAAAATAAGGAGTGGATTTAATTAAACCTCAAAGTTATTTACTATGATAGAACTCCATTGAGTTGTTGAGAGAAGAAATTTGGGGTGGGGGGAAAACTTGTTGAAAAATATAACCCATAGCAGGACATGGTCTTGATTTAAAGGAATTTAGGAGGGCCACCTGGGTGGCTCAGTCGGTTAAGTGTCCGACTTCAGCTCAGGTCATGATCACACGGTTTATGGATTCAAGCCCCGTGTCAGGCTCTGTGCTGACCACTCAGAGCCTGGAGCCTGTCTTCGGATTCTGTGTCTCCCTCTTTTTCTGACCCTCCCTTGCTTGTGCTGTCTCTCTGACTCTCAAAAATAAATAAAAAAACATTAAAAATTTTTAAAGGAATTTAGGAATTTATACCAAATCAGGGACAGCATGGATTGATAAAGTCAATATCATAGCATTTTCTAGCAACAACACTTTTGCATGACTTCACTAATCAAGAGGCCTGCCAGCACTGAAATTTTCTTCTGAGTTAAATGCCTATAATTAAGGTCTATGTAGAACTATAATTAATGCAATGTTATACTTACAGTTTTGTAATGATAATAATAATTTAGTGTGCTGTTCGTTTCTTCCACGTAAGCATCTAAAAATGATTCATAATCACTAACTAATTAAAATTCTTAACAGCATCTGAAGGATAAGCTAAATGGGTTATTCAGAACTTAATGCTTGTTGTAAAGTAAGTTCAGCCTTCATTGGAAACACTGGAAAATAAATACGTGATGGAGAGGTGGGAAATAAAATCTGTCAAGTTGGGGTTGTTCAGAGTATTGACATTAACCTGTTTTACATGAGTGGTTTCCAGCATGTGTCCCAGACCCTGAAGGATAAGAAATCCTATAGAATAGTGATTCTGAGCCTTAAGCACTGTTAGGGAGTCACTTATTTGCATATGGCAAATTATCAAGTCCTTTGCAGTGAAATGTTTTGGCCTCAACAGGTGATAGGAAAGTAGGAGTGAAGACATGTTTCATTATGATTCCAGAACAAAGCATAGCTTGGTTCTGAGCAGACGACTGTACTATCTGACTACTCTACAAGTAACTCATTTGCTGTTCTAAGTTATATCATATTTTACGATCATGTTGTAACTTGGCCAAAAAGTGATATTAGGTTTGTAATGGTTATACTTACTCTGGCTCAACGATGATATAGAAGCATATGTTCAAAATATGTTACTGTGCTGAGTTTGTTTCAAACAAATTTACTCTCCCCTCCAGAAAAATTATTTAGATTGATTTAGCTTGTTAGAATTATTTACGAATAGATGCAAACCTTTTGAAAGTTTTAGACTAGTTATATATTTTCATTTGTTTTGAAAAAAAAAAAAAAAGTTCCAAAGCACAGTTTTTGCTTACTCATTTGTATGCTTTGGATCCAAGATATTATTACAGGATACAAATGTATTTCTCACTGCTTTATATTATTTTCAAGAAATTGATTGCAGAATACTGATATTGAGTGTAACAATAAAATGTTTCAAATTTTGAACTTGAGACTTCTAAGGTATTTAAAGACTGTAACTATTAGGGGTGCCTGGGTGTCTTATTCGGTTAAGCATCCAACTTTGGCTCAGGTCATGATCTCATGGTTTGTGAGTTCAAGCCCTACATCAGGCTCTCCAGTGTCAGCCAGGAGCCTGCTCTGGATCCTCTATCTCCCTCTCTCTACTCGTCTCTTGCTCTCTCTCTCAAAAATAAATAAACGTTAAGAAAAAAAAAGACTGTCACTGCTAAAGAGTGGAATCTACCATCTATGCAATAAACGACACTATTCTTACTTTGATGCCATGATACACAAATGAGGTAAGTATATTCATTACCCTAAAATCAAAAGCATTTAAATAAACTAGTATGTAATAAGTATGAGTAAGATACATATATATATATGTGTGTGTGTATATATTTATATATATGTAAGAAAACAATTATTTTTTTTTCACTGGTTTCACAAATTTTCTTTCTTAAGAATGACAAAACAGAATCCATCTAGTCTGTGTCATTCCATTTTTCTTTTTCTTCTTTTTTTCCATTTATAACCTTTCTGTTTCTCTTTCCCATAGAGTACTGCCTTTAATTTTTATTATATACTCTCTTGCTTCTCTCTGCATTTTTTGATTCAATTTTTTAAAAGTTTCAAAACTATTATTGTCACTTTTAGGAAAAGTATAAGCAGCCATTAGATACAGGTTTCTGTGTGATTTATTTTTTATAAACATGCTGGCAGCCTGGGACATCACAATTTTATTTTTTCTTGTCTTAATTATTTTTTTATGCCACTAATTGTTTCTTATCCATTCATACAATTAAACTAAATAGCTGAAATTTCTCTCTCTCTCCAAGTACATAAAATCAAGAATATATGCATATAGGCAGGAATAGAATAAAATAGAAAAGAATGAGAGTCAAGGAGAGATGTTGTAAAGGTCACCAAAGTAATACAGAATTCGTTCAGATCAAAGAAAGTTGGGAGTTATTTGACAGTGTTTAATATGGAGCAGCTGCACTGGGAAGTCTTTTGTAATAATTTATCCTTCTTTTGACTTGCAGAGTGCTGAGCTGTCATCAAAGAATTCCGATCCTTGAATGTGGTCACCCCTTTCTCATTTCCTTCGCCTATTGAATTCAGAAGATGTGATACAATGTGATGTGTCAATGTATGTATGATCGAGGTGTCAGTCTCTATAAGTACTCAGCTCCAGGATCCTGGGGTGAAGTGCCCGAAAACACATCTTTGGTGGAGCAGAAATAATGTTGCCTTTGCTGCACTTCCCATGGCTACTGTAGATGGAAAGAAATGAATTCAGAATTCTCAAGCTGGTCAGGCTATCTCCTCCGTGAGCTTTGCCTCAGGCACGCTAAATATTGCCACATGAGAGCTATATTTCATGTGTCCTTAGATGCTTGCAGCTAAAGGGCCACGTTTTAAGGCTGCAGTCTGTGTCTCACAACCAACCTTACCAGCTTCATCTACCCATAAAAATAAAAATCCATCAGAATTTGCTAGAATTTATTGCAAGAGTGGTTGTCTGTTTCATGAGTTACCAATGATGTGAAGCCTGGCTTTCTCAACTGTCCATGTAACGTTAATAAATTCAAGTCATTATCTAATAGTAAACAAAAATCATTAACAGGTCAGTGGAGGAACTCTCAATCTCCAAAGGGCGATTCGTGGGTAATATATGAGAATTTTGACTGGATATTGTGAGAAGCAGAAAACAAAATGCTGTAGTTTGCAGTGAAAGCAATCACTGGTCTTCAAATTCATTACCAGAAAGTCTGAAATTCAAAAGGTATGAGCTCTAGTCTCTGTTATTGACGTTGGAGAATCCAACATGGCCGCGGTTGGAAAAAAGGGACTGTGGATCGGATTGTCTCGTCAGCCCCACCTCCTCATTTACTTCACTTTCTTTTCAAAGGCACAGAGGTTAAGTGAATTGCCTTCCTGCAAGTCCTTCAAGCGTCCCACGTTCCCTCTCCAGCAAATACATGTATATGCCAGTATCCTCACACATTCTTCTTTTCTTCTCTCCCATTTCAAGGTAGAAATGTAAAGGGAGAGGCTGTTTGCCTGGGCTGAGCCCTGGCCCCATCCTCTCCTGCTTAGTGTGGGGTCTTCCTCTAAGAATGACCTTTTCTCCTTTCATTAATTAACTTTTCTCTTACTTCCCATCAAGGGAAATAATATTGCCATCCATTCAAACCTTCTAGAAGCTTTGTGATTTGGGGGGAAATGTTTTCTCAACATTTTATTATGGAAAATTTCAAAGTAGAATAGAAAAGGGAACCTCCATTTATGCAACACTTAACCTCAGCAATCACCAACTCATGGCCAATCTTGTTTCATCTCAGTGTTTTCCTTCTCACTGTGTCTCTTGCTGTCTCTCTCTGTCTCTCCCTCTCCGCAATTAAGTTGTTGAAAAATCTGCACTCTTTGTTAGGTGGAGTATACCAAAGTCTGGATTGTATCCTGTGATGACAGTTAGCAAGTTCTGAACCCTATGGTTCCTACAAATTGGTATTTGAATCCAGAATGTGGAGAAATATATATATATATGTGTGTGTGTGTATATATATATATATATATGTATATATATATATATGTGTGTATATATATATATACATGTAAGAAATACCTTTCAGATAGTGTTCTAGTCTTCATTTAGGAGGTGATAATGTCTGGTTGTCACACAGGTGATATTGGATAAGTTGACCAAATCCAATGTCATACACTGGAAGTAAACCTGTCCCAGAGTACAGCTATATGGGGCACATTGCCTGCAGAATTTGAATCCTAAAGAGAACTTAAAAGCAACAATAAAACTAAAGCTAGCATATTTTTCTTTATTACGAAAGCTGCCAATTATAAATAATGTCTCTGGAAAAAAATCAGTTGGACTCAGTTCTAAACAATTGCTGTGGTTACTGTTGACTTTTAATCATATATATGTAAGCTTCAAATTAACACATTTTTATGATCTATCCTCTAATAAACAGTTTCTTCTACACGGAAGTTAGAGAAGTCCAGTTTCACAGTTAAGTTGACACTTGGTACTTCATGAAATGTTCTCATTTCAAGATAAGTACATGAGGATTTGGATTCATTAGAGCTTGATTTGGGTGCAGTCTGTGTCTTCGATCCTTGTGGGGCTGCATAGTCCTGAGGAGCACCTGGGTGGCTCATTCAGTTCAACATTGGACTCTTGATTTCAGCTCAGGTCATGATCTCACAGTTCATGGGTTTGAGCCCCATGTTGGGGCTGACAACACAAAGCCTGCTTGGGATACTCTATCTCCCTCTCCCTGCCCCTCTCCTGTTTGTTCTCTCTCTCTCTCTCTCTCTCTCTCTCTCAAAATAAATAAATAAACATTAAAAAATAAAATCAATAATGATATCATGATCATTGTAAAGAAGAATATACACACAGAATGTGAGTTACATCAATTCTCCAGTGGTCATTTTGTGTGACCGCTTGAAGTTATTTGTTCTTAAATTTTAAAAGACTGAAATAGAATGCAAATTGGATGGTGTGATACTTTTGTTTGGTATGTGTACATTTTAGTTCATATGTGAAATCTTCCTGTATTTGATTGAAATGTTTAAACATGAATTAATTCTTTTTATTCGTTAACTGTTTTAAAACTAAAGAACACGTTTGTATAGGAAGGCAGGATTAACCCTTGATTCTTTCTCTTTATTTACTAGTTTTCAAAAAAAATGAGTTCATTCTTTATCATCCTCCAAAGGTAAGCAATTAGGGGTTTTGTTTTGTTTTGTCACCGTGAACTCATTGATTTAAAGATATTTGATGTGTTTTGCAACGCATTAAATCATTGCAACCAGATCGCAATTATCATCTTCTGGATATCTCAACTGTCTATCTTTGGCTGGTGTGGGACTCTCTTCAAGTCAGCTTTTGAGTCCTCTTGATACAACTTCAGAGTCTTTGATTGCTTTCCTGCTTGTTGGTATGACAGGATGTTTCAGACTCCTTTTGTACATTTCCTTTCCCAGGCTTGGTGTCAGTCATTTCTCCAAAAAGATCTGGTTTCTTTTAGTCTGAAATAGTGTTAAGATTCAATAGTGGTACTTATTGCTAACATTTTGGTAATGGTTTTAAGGCATTTTCAGTGGCTGGCATTATATTAAAAAATGGTAAAATACTCAGTAAGTTCAGACTGATATTTCCAAATCATACTTAAGACTCCTCAGGATCTTTGCTTTTCTTCATCGATAATACATCTCCAACTTGGAATGGAAATTTAGTTCTCACAAATGCCAACATCAATACTGATTTGCTTTATGACATAATTCCTGCACCATCGCCTCAGAACACCACCAAAACTACCACACACAGTACAATTATTTCATTTATTTCATAATTACTTTTGCCCATAGGGTCTCCTCTACCAAAGTGTGCAGTCGTATTACTGTCTTTTAAAGCCACTTAAAAATTTTCCGCTTTGTAAACTGCATCAACTTGGTGCGTCTTCACCTTCATTTCTTTCCTTTGGCTTTAGATAACAGATTGTTTTTTAGCATTTAATTTGGTTTATGATTGTGTAAACTATTTACATGGTTCCAAAAAGATTCTACAGAGCATGGAATCTTCAAAGAGGTCTTCTTTCTGTCTCTGTTCCCTCTACCTCTCAACTTCAGTTGTCCTCAAAAAATTCTGGTTTATCTTTCCATTTTTAGTCTAAGCAAATACTGGCTTATGCTTCCAGTTTTAGTATTTACAAATATAAACAACAACATGTTACGCACACTTTTCTATTCATTGGGAATGCTTTTTAAAGTCTCTCATTGTTTTAAGTCATGGTTAATATAAAAGTAATGATACTTACATGGAAAGTTGCAGTGTATATTAAATGAAATAATATTTGTGAAGTTCTCACTATACATATTAGGCACATATTAATTGTTGGTTTTCCCTTCTCTCTGAACTCCACCAATCCAGATCCTCCTTTTACCTAAAGGGACATATCCCACAAAGCCAGCTCTGCCTCGTAACTACAAATTTGGGGCAAGGGCCAGCCAAGCTTGTCAACTTCAGTCTTTCTCACTAATGATCCCTCTTACAATCAATGGAAAATAATCAATTATTCATCAAAACCTTGTTAAAACCCAAAAAACAAATATTAACTTCTTCATGAGTTTTAACTTACTTTAGCTTTCCATGAAGGCGTATTATAAATTGAATAAAATATCATTGAACGTTAGACCTTATTTTTGACTCTAAGTATTGCAAAGACCAGGGATTCCAACGTGTGCTTCTTAAACTTCTCAAGATGACAACAATTGAAATGGGGCATTGAGCTATTACATGGGTGGATCACAGAGTCATGGGATGGATTCATTCATTTATGTCATTTATTCCACAGATTCTTCCAAATCATGGACCAGGTGGAGAAATAGACAAGTCAAAAGGAAATGTCTTAGTGGTTGTGACTGGTAATGACCAGGTTTTAAAGAGCCCACCTCCTTCTGGATAGACGTAGTAAGACTCTGCTCTACTCAGTTCCTTCACACAGCACAGGGGGACACTTCATATTATACCTACTCATCACCTGATAGCTCACCACTTGACAAAGCTATACTTGAGTACAACTCTAGGCCAAGAAATGTCTGTCATTAACAATGACAACCATCTCGTTACTCAGTGGGCAGCATCATTGCTCTGGAGGGCATGGTATTAAGACATTAAACTCGTTTCATACAGTTCACATCCAAGTAGCTGCTGAGAAGGCAATAAATTTGTCAACACATTTAATGCTTGCAGGAGGCAGTACCAGATATGTGATATTCGGCAAGCCACCCAAGCTACACTGTGATACAGAGCAACTCGCTTTATCTCTCTGAGATTTAATGTTCTCATCTGCAAAATGCAGCTATTGTACAAGGTAAGTAAAATTTCTTCCAGATCTGAGATTCTAGGACTCCTGGTCCAGCATGAGCCAAATTCACATCAGTTAATGATTATATTGGTGTCAATGTCACATAATCCTCATTTTCTCACTTTCATTTCAATTTGTAAGTATTTTTGTGTTTGGAAAAGGAACTTCCAGGGTGTGTGGGGGCTGATATTTATATCATTTTATCTTAGTGTGTTGGAGAGAGACTGTAAAAACTGTTAAGAAGGAGGTAAATGTGAGTAGAAAGATTGGATTATTGGTTTGCATAATGAAACTGATCACTATGCTGTTCTAAAATAATCAGATGCGCGAAGTTCCTTTTTTACATGAGAACACTGAAAATTTCTGAAATCACATGGAAAATATTGTATAGAAAGATAAAAACTACTAACATTTCTTGATCACGTATATGCTTGATGCATTCAAATAAATTCTCTCATTTAACCCTTACACAGATTGTGTCATGTATTACCATCCTTGTCTATAGCCTGGAGATCAGATATATGTTAATTACTTTGCTTCCAAATCACACAGCATGTAAATGACATAGACAGATTTGAACTTCATAGAGCTGTTATGAGATAATATATTGAAGGAGCATAGGAGAGTACTCAGTATCCAGTATGCACTATAATGGTGACATATTCTTCTCCTTCATCTTCTTCTTATCATTTTGACCTCAAAGCCCATTATCTTTACCTGGTGAAAGATAGTTCAGTGATTTCACATTTCAATACACATCCTGCTTTTATTTGTCTAGGTGTGTGGTTGAGGGCAAACTACTTTACCTACCTCCTCTCCATGCCTCAGTAATTGTTTGTCATCTACAAATTAAGAATAAATAGAACATTTAAGGTTTTTTTTGTGTGTGAGGATTAAATGAATTCATATACATAAAGTCTTAGAATAACATTTGGTATATGAAACACACAATAATTAGAAAACATTTCTATTAATATATTTATTTTTTCTACATTGATTTTGCAGAAACAATTCTTCAAATGCTACTATTCACAGTGTTATGGAATAAATAAGATAAAGACTAATTAGGAAAAAAAATACTGCTAACTCTCATTGGTCAAATTCTGTGATATGATAGATATGGTGTACAAAATGACTTCTTTTGCTGTCTCTTTATGAATTAGAAGTTTAAGTCAGTTTAGGTCCATTCTTATCACTGCTTTTTGAAAAAGTAATTCCTTTGAAAGCTACTTGTGGTAATGAGGAAAAAGTAAATTCTAAAATAAGGTCTACTCTTTTTTAGCAAATGTCTATTTCTCTACTTTGAAATGAGGAAATGCATTGTTGAAATATGATTATTTTATCCATCCATCCATCCATCCATCCATCCATCCATCCATCCATCCATCCATCCATTTGTTCAATTATTCCTTCCCCAAGCACCCAGGATTGCTCCACAGATGGAAAGAAAATCAGTCTTGGAATCACACATCTAGTACTGAAATGACATTCTGTCTCTTGCTAACTGTGTGATCTTGGAAAATTTACTTAATCACTCTGAGCCTCCATATTCTCCAGTGAACTATCAGATTAATAACACTTTCCTATATGTTGGCTGACCAATCAACATGTATTTAGAGCAGTGCACTTATGTTCCTCTCAGAGCAATGTTTCAGTATAGTCAACACAAAGTTTGTCTGGATCTCTGTTTATCTCCTTTGGTTTTGGCTCATGATTTCATCCTGCCTAGAGTAGAAGCATCGTAACATAGAGAGCTGGAATAGGCCTTAGACCTCATTCTATCCAACTTTCTTATTTAATAGATGAGAACATTTTGGCCCAGACAGGGTAAAAGAGACTTGCCTTGAAATCAAATCTGCTAAACTGCAATGCATTATATTGTTTGTGCCTTTATTTTTCACTTTATCCTTTCCTTCTTATTTCACAATAAAAATGAGTACCTTCACTTATCTATCTTTAGGAAATTCCCTGTCCTTGACGTTCAGTATTCAAGAAAGGCATATTTTTTCTAATCTACTTTTTTCTTATATCTTGGGTTGAAAATATCCCATTTTTGCAAATAAGTCAATACATTTAAAGAAATACCAATCTAAATCTTCAAAATAGACTTTTTGGAACTTTATAAGTAAATTATAAAAATTATACAGAGAAAAGGAAGCATAGGACTAGGCAAGAAAAATTTTAAAAGAGAAATAAGGCAGGGTGTTTTTCCTATAGGTATCAATATATAATATAAAACTATAGTAAATAAAATTATGTGTTTTTGGTATGGGAATGGAATAATAGATCAATAGAACAGACTAGATTCCAGAAGGATATCATGACTATGAAAAGGCATTTAAATTTTTTTAATGTTTATTTATTTTTGAGAGAGAGAGGGAGAGGGAGAGTGGGAGAGAGACAGAGAGAGAGAGAGAGAGAGAGAGAGCTTGAGTTGGGGAGGGATAGAGAGAGGAGACAGAATCTGAAGCAGGTTCCAGGCTCCGAGCTGTCAACACAAAGCCTGACACAGGGCTCGAACCCATGAGCTGTGAGACCATGACCTGAGCCGAAGTCAGACACTTAACCAACTGAGCCACCCAGGCACCCCTGAAAATAACATTTTAAACAGTGGGGAAATAATTTACTAAATGATATTGGATCATTGGATACAGATTATCCAATGGATAAAGAATCATATCTTGTAGATGTGTAAAATCTATACAAAACAATAGCCAATATACTGTTAAAAAATAAGGAATGAAGAAAAAAATGGTTCAATACATATGTAATGAATGTTGCAATCCCATGTGCACTTAAAAGAGCATATCTGATATGTATGTGTATGAGTGAGTGAGTTTGTGTGTGTGTGTGTGTGTGTGTGTGTGTGTGTGTGTATGTAAGCATGCAATGTCAAGGAAAGAAATCATCAAAGTGAAGGTTAAGAGGTTAGGGGTTAGAAGAAGCTTTTATTTTTGTTTATTCTCTGTGTATCTGTGTTTTTAATATTTAACATTTTCCATCATTTTCATGGAATTCTAAAAGGGAAAGCAGTCCAAAGTACCAAAAAACAAAACAAAACAAAACAAAAAAACAAAAAAAAACCCTTCTCATCGAATTTTCTAAAAGTTTTTGGCAAATCGATAGCGTGTGTGTGTGTGTGTGTGTGTGTGTGTGTGCATTGTGCAAACCAAATTATATTTTAGAATCAGTAAGAGAACTATTAGGTTTTGGAAAGCCATAGTGTCTCCTTTCAAAAAAGTGAAGACCACCCCCTAATCTCTCCAGTCCTTAGGTTTAGGATTTGGCACATCTGGCTCTCTTTTATCGTGCTTATTTCTAGTTGCCCTTGCTCTCTGGAGGAACCTGATGTAGATTAACCACGTCATGCTCACTTCTGAAAGATGAGGTCGGTCCTAGACTTCTGTTACCTGCTTTTGCTTAAGCTTTTGTTAAAGTTTTCTGCGGTTGCAGCCGAGGTTGAAGACTAGACCAGTGGTTTCCATGTGGTCCAGTGGAGCATGGAGTAATGAAGTTCTGACGTATAAATATAATCGCTTCCTATTGTGTTATTTGGTTAACTGGTATGGGTAAATAACAAGGGTAGGCTAAATAAATTCAATAATTAAAAATAATAAAATATCTTTACATGTAGGAGACTTGTGTTTTTTTAACACTTGCTGTGTATGAAGTCAATTTTCCAGTATCACAATAGGGTTGTTCTACTTATGAGTAAACTACAGCTTACAAAGGTTAGTAACTTGCCCCAATTCACAGACCTGTTGAGTATTGAAGCCCAGCACCCTCAATCCTCTTCTCTAATTATAGCCAATAAGGCAGTGTATATTCTTACATGTTTTCTTAGGTCCTCAATGAGCGGGGCTCTGCAGGTGTGGAAGTCTTGTTCCTTGGCCATCTGCAACATTCTTAGATAGTTCCCTAACACTTTATTACTTTTATTCACTTCTAATTTTTGAAGTTTTA
This sequence comes from Proteles cristata cristata, assembly GCA_017311185.1. NCBI lineage: Eukaryota > Metazoa > Chordata > Mammalia > Carnivora > Hyaenidae > Proteles > Proteles cristata. The sequence continues at coordinate 403,994 of JAESUZ010003871.1, forward strand.
ATGTTTTTTATTTGATAGACACACACACACACACACACACACACACACACACACACAGAATGCATGATCAGGAGAGAAGGGCAGAGGAAGAGAGAGAGAATTTAAGCAGGCTCCACACATAGCATGGAACCCATCGTGGGGCTCGATCCCACAACCCTGGAATCATGACCTAAGCCAAAATTAACAGTTGGGCGCTCAAGTGACTAAGCTATCCAGGCTCCCCTACAGTTTTTCCTAACACTTTAAAAGGACTGTTAATATTGGGTATGAAAGGGTAGATCATTGTTATTTTTATTTTTCATTTCACTTACCACTAGAGATGTTGAAACATTTCTACTGGGTTTTCCCTACAGATTTGGAAGATTTTGTTTTTATGTCAGAATCTAGCCATTTATTCAGTATAAATATTCCTTGGCTGTTTGTTCTGTTACTTTGGTCTATTTCCCTAGCCCTGAGCCAGTACGCATTGTCATGGTTACACAAGTTTCTTAAAACTTTTTTATCTTCTTCCTTTTTCTTCCTCCTTCTCCTTCTTCTGGAACATCTTATATTGCATAGGACAAATGAATCCCCATGTTCTTCCTCCAAGTAGACTTGACTGTTGGTGGTCTTTCAGCTTTCATATAATCTTGAAGGTAACATTATCAAATTCTAGAAAATAGATTGGGTATGTGGATGAATTCGAGAGAACGGAGTTCTTTCTGGCCTGCTCTTTCTGAAAATGTTGGAAGCTCTAATTAAATTAGTTGCAGAACTTAAAAGTTAGTGAATTTTACTGGTTGCCATAAGGAAATAAAAAATTCTTAAGTAATTACTTATGGGCATGGCCTCTGTTAGATGCCAAGTGCTATAGCTAAAGTTTAAGAAAATTCATTGTTTTAATAAATACTGAGGTCTTTATTGTGTTAAATTTTTTTAATGTTTATTTCTTTTTGAGAGAGATAGACAGAGTGCGATCAGGGGAGGGACAGAGAGGGAGGGAGACACAGAATCTGAAGCAGGCTGCAGGCTCCAGACTCTGAGCTGTCAGCACAAAGCCAGATGTGGGCCTTGAGCTCACAGACTATGGGATTGTGACCTGAGCTGAAGTGGGATGCTTACCAACTGAGCCACCCAAGCACCCCTATATTGTGTTTTTAATTGATGCTATTATTTCTATTTCTCTCTGTCTCTCTCTCTGTCTTTCTCTCTCTATATATACATAACTATATATATATTTCTAGTTATATATATATAATATACATATTATTATTACATTATAATATAATATACATTATATAATATATATTAATATATATATTATATCAATACTATATTATATCAATAATATATTATAATATATTATAACAGTAATATATATTATATCTAGTATATTATATATACTAGAAAGTCACATTTGAACATTGATGATGGCCATTTTTTTTATGCAAGACCAGGCCCTTGGGATTATCTAATAATTTCTTTGGTACTGATTCCTAATCTTTTGGAAGATCTGAAGGCAAGGATCTGCTGAGCTGGGATTTGGTGTTGCAATGCCTGTTTCAAGCATTTGTTGATGTGGCATGATTCCAATTTAGTGATTAAGATTGCACTTTGTTGTATATATTTCAATCTTGATTTTAATATTTTAGTCTTAATCTTGACTTTAATCTATAACCCAAATTTATCAACTAGATACCATCTCAGATAAACAGGATGAAAAATCTGATGAAAATCCCTGCAAGAATTAAATAGCATGGCTTTGCTACCTTCCAAACAAAATTATGAGGCTTGAATTTTTTCTTTAGACATACAAACAGCCTGCTACTGGAAGAGCCAAGGTCACCCTACACATTTCAATTACTCAGATTATTGATATTAGCACTCTTAAAATTTATCTTGGGCCATGGCTTACAGAAACCATCTCTACCACATGCCAGGTACTGTGTTTGGCAATTTCTTATCAATTACCTAATTTATTTTTCACAACAATCTTATAGATTAAGTACTTATCTCCAATTTATGAGGCAACAAGGCTTAGAAAAGTTTTATAAGGTACCTTGGGTGTTGTAACTAGAAGCTACAGCATTGGGTTTCAAACATAACCATATTAAATGCATGTCTGTATTATTTCATATAATTTCATTTGTTCTTCCATCGGCTAGGAACTAAATGATAAACAAACAAACAAAAAACAACAAAGTTGAAAGTCAGATGCTGATTCTTTTTTTTTCAAAATTTTTTACACTTATTTATTTTTGAGAGACAGAGTGTGAGCAGGGAAGGGGCAGAGAGAGAAGGAGACACAGAATCTGAAGCAGGATCCAAGCTCTGAGCAAGTGTTCAGCACAGAGTCCGACATGGGGCTCAAACCCACAAACCGTGAGATCATGACCTGAGCTGAAGTTGGAAGCTTAACCGACTGAGCCACCCAGGTGCCCCAATCAGATGCTGATTCTTGAGTTAGATACTAACTCGTAAAATTTGAACATTTTCTAAAAGTTTTTCTAAAAGATTTTAATAGATGGGAGAGTTTTGGATACAAACACCAAATACTAAATACCTGGGTTCATGTTCTGCTCCTGCCACATATATATCCCATGACTTAAGACAAATTATTTAATGTCTCTTTGTTTCTTATCTGTAAACTGAAGGGATTGTATTACATGAGTAAAACCCAACATCTAAAAACTAAAAATAAACAAAAAACATCATCTGTTATTGTGTTGGAAATGCACATACAGTTTGAGCAGAATATTAGGGTTAGCTGATAAGATTGGGAATTATCTAACTATATTGAGAAAAATCAAGAAATGCTTAACATTATAAGCAGAGCACGTTGTCAGATAATGCCCCATAAACTTGGGCATCCCTCTTCAAGTCCTCCCCAGACTGTAAAAGTGTAGTTTAAATTATTAAGGCTATAATAGGTATCTCTAAAATCAATTTGTTCGAGAGCTTTTCAATTTTATTGCTTCGAATTGCTGGAACATTTTGAATATATATAGTCCACGTGGAAATTATTTAAAGTCATAGGGCGGACCTGACATAGTTTATCTGTAACTCTGCTTGGAAGCTGGGATACAGATTTATACAACTTCCATAGGCCCCTGCATGTCCCTGGAATATATGGGTAATTGGTTTAAGCAGTGCTTGAACAGCACATGGTTTGAGTATAGAGTAGGCAGAATTTGACCCCAGGAAGACAGACATAATGTTAATTTTTTAAAAATAATAGCACTTGAAGAAAGCCAGAATAAATCCAGACTTAGTATAAACAAGGGAGAGAGAGACTTACTCATCACAGTGAAAAGTCAGGCTCATTAAAGAAGGTAATTATTACCTCTGACGTACAGAACTGTGTGCTGCTTTAAATTAAGGTTCTTAACGAGGCATTTCATTGTGTGTCCTTAACTGAGGGATTTAAGGAGGCAGCCTTTCTTCCAAAGTCAATGTGAATGGGAATTCTATAAGAGTCAGGAAAGAATAGTTCAGAAATATTAAATACACAAATGTATGTATGGACATTCAGCTTTCCAACATTTTGATAGTGTGCTGAATGCCCATCCAAGCTGTGTGCTTCTAAGAGGAAAATGCAAACTTTGCCAAATGCTAGTGATATGCTAATGGTTTTCACTTTAACTGACTGAGCTACCCAGGAACCCCAGTGATTTTCACTTTAGATGACAAGGGTGCTCGAGGTCTTTGTTCCTTACCTGTTAGTGTAATTAATGAGCTTGAATAAACAGTTTTAGAGAAAGTTGTAAATGTTTACATTTTTTTCATTTTTATTAGGTTCAGTTTATCTCACTTTTCTTGCTCATCAAATGTCTTTGCTCCCCTTTCTGTGCCTTATTGCTTATGGGATTCAGGGTGGGTTTTATTTCAGATTTAACGTACTCTCACCTTCTCACAAGATGAGGAATAGTCTCGGTCACTAAAAAGAAATTCTTTACAAACATCTCTAACCTGTGGCCATGTCCAAAACTCGATATTGAACACCAATATCGACTTCTTTTGATATTCATCTTCAAAAATGTGTTCTGTCTTAAGGAAAATAAATTGCTTTTCAGTTGATACTTATTTTAAAAGATATGTTTTACGGCTCTGCTTCTTGAAAGTTAAAAATACCTCACCAAACCACACTGCTATTATAAAAAATGGAATGTAGATGTTTGCTCAAATCTAAAGTTTGTGTTCTACTCTTTTTCCAAGCATATAGCGAATTCTGGAAAACCGATAGCCCATTTACATGATTTCCCTAAGGATTTTTACCTGTTCCATCTAAGAGTAAGTGATAGTATAGCAATTTGTAACCTCATTTTCTATATCTATCAGAAAAGCAGCAATGTCTACCCGGCACCCAGGAGATATACTAGTCCAAGATAGAAACTATGATCTGTACCTACCATAGAGGAAAAAAATCTAAATCTTTCTAAACTTCAGCATACGAGAGCATTTGAGTGTGACCCATAATATTACTAGCTGGTTAAAATCCATTTCCAGTTAAATTACAAAGTCCTATTGTTATGCACACATACCTCACCACGGGACATTAAAAGTTGGTTCATGTCCTTGGTAAGTGTTCAAAATGTTCTCCAAAGTCAAATATTCTATGACATGAGCTGTTATGTCAGTGTTTGATGCTGACCTAGCCTTAGCTCCACCATGATGTCATGTTTAAAATATATGTTTAGTCTGTTTTTAAAATAAATACATCATTTTCCGATTTTTTTTTTTACATGCTATCTTTTCAATCTTGACAACTGGTACAGTCGTTATTCTTCTCTATTTTTCTCTCCACCTTATTTATAGATCAGAGGACAGATGTCCTACCACTGACCATTTCAATTACTTCAGTTTCTCTCTATACATTCTGCATCATTTAAAATTGAAATTCAAGATATAAAATTTCTTTAAAATATTAAAATTATCAGGAAATTTGAAGTAAGGTATTTATGATGAAAATATTCAGAACCTGTTTTGGATAAAAATGAAATATATCCACATATACACTAACTACGTCCAATATCACAGTTATTTAATTTTTAATTTAAGGTTTAATTCTAGTCCCATAAAATCTGTTCAGTTAAAGGGATTCATTACTTTATTCAGTGGCCACATCTTCAGGTCTCAATTTTGTGTGGGTACCTAGAGATCACAAAGCACAGAAAGAATGCCTCAGATATGTATCTTCAAGAATATTACGTTAAGGCACCCTCCTACACTGTTGGTGGGAATGTAAACTGGTACAGCCCCTCTGGAAAACAGTGTGGAGTTTCCTCAGGAAACTAACAATAGAACTCCCCTATGACCCAGCAATAGCACTGCTAGGAATTTACCTAAGGGATATAGAAATGCTGAGGTATAGGAGCACATGTACCCCAATGTTCATAGCAGCACTCTCCACAATAGCTAAAACATGGAAAGAGCCTAAGTGTCCATCAGCAGATGAATGGATCAAGAAGATGTGGTTTATCTATACCATGGAATACTACATGGCAATGAGAAACAATGAAATCTGGCCATGTGTAGCAACATGGATGGACCTTGAGGGTGTTATGCTGAGTGAAATAAGTCAGGCAGAGAAGGATAAATATCATATGTTTGCACGTATAGGAGGATTAGGAGGAACTTGACGGAGGAACAAGGGGGAGAAGAAGGGCGGAAATGGTGGGGGAAAGGGAGAGAAGCAAACCATGACTCTTGAATGCTGACAAAAACTGAGGACTGATGGATGTGGGGGGGCGGGGGGTACGGGCATGGAGGAGGACACTTGTGGGGATGAGCACTGAGTGTTATGTGGAAACTAATTTGACAATAAACTATTTGTAAAAAAAAAAAACCTTTAAATAAATGCACTGTCTTTCACATGGCTGTGATAAACATATTATAATTTATAATTAAGATTTGTCTTCAAAGAATGGCTTTTAAATGTCATTTGAAAAAAAAGTCAACAATGCTACCTGCAAAATAAAACCAAGCCATATATAAAAAAAAAAAGAATATTCCGTTAAATGCATATTAATAATCATTTCATTTAATTTCAATGTTCAGTCACTGAGAGATCTTATTGGGCTGTCTCATTCTCCCCATAGTTATTCACATCTAAATCATATGCCTTAATGTCTTTATAGGTCAATTTCTCACCCAAAGTTGAAAAGGTTATAAATATCCTTATCATATTTGGGGATTACTGAGAGGATTCCTTTGACAATGTCCATTTATAGTCATGGTTATAACTGTAAAAACTAATAGCTCATGGAGCTTTAAACATATTTTGGGCCTAATTTATAGATGGGAACATGGAGATTCTAAAGAGTTTAAGATCAATCGAAAATGAATATCCAGGGGCTCCTGGGTGGCTCAGTCAGTTGAGTGTGTCAGACTCTTGATTTGGGCTCAAGTCATGATACCAGGGTCATGGGATCAAGCCTGGCATTGGACCCTGTGCTGAGCATGTAGCCTGTTTAAAAGTCTCTCTCTCTTTCCCTTTGCCGCTCTCTCTCTCTCTAAAAAAAAAAAAATCCATTTTTACCAGTTGTTTAGTGGAAGAAGGAAAGCATGACTTGAATTTCATAATCCTTCATCTTCTAATTTATTGCAACAAAATAAGTATGGAATTATGACCAAAAAATCTCAATTACCTAATTACCCAATTACAGTTAAATGTGTTCTTTCAAAACAGTCCTCTGGTTATCAAACATACTAGTGAATGCTAGTTGTCGATGGTTTTGGAATTTGCAATTGATTAACTGTTTCTAGGGATCTTCTGGCAGCTATGTTTTAGAGCTATTGCAAGGAAATTTGAACATTTGTGTTTGAGGTCCTTTAAAAGTTTTATTTCACATTTTGGTCACTTCCCCAAAACAAGGTCAGGACGACTAACGTCAAGTGTGAGGCAATCCAAAGCAAACACCATGAGTTGCCTTCAAGATCACCTTCACATGCTGCTCTCCTTATTTTGGACACTGTCACACCCTTCTTCTCTCAGTAACGGCTGATGGAGCTAATACTTTACTGTTGATCTGGATCTCATTTTTGTAAGTCCTTCCAGGTCCTCATCTATAATCACATCTCAAGCTTCCGTGGAAAGATTCTCTCTTTAACATATTCAGTTTCCATTATCCTGAAAACCAAGCAAAATCCCATTACCCAATATTGCTCATTACACTCATTATTGTTCATTATCACGGGCACTATCATTTTTCTCCTTTCTTTTCTTGCCAAATTAAAAAATGTTCCATAACTCATTGATTTACTGGTTCATTCATTCTTACATGCAGTAATCTATTAAGAATGTTTGTTAGAGAACTGATACTGTGCTAGGCCAGTGGAGAAAATCTTATTCATGTCTCTGTCTTGGCCAATAGGACATACTTAGCATATAGTATATGCCAAGCAAATGTGTTCTTTTGCCTACTCGCCCTTCATTTTTTTCCCCACATTCACTGATTATCTTCCTTGTTCATTTAAATTTATTTTATTAGAGCCAAAGTTATCCTTACTATGTGCAAATGCCACATATGCAAAATATTGGGAAATTTTTAAAAAAACGTATCGCTTACAATCATACAATTTTACTACTACTGTTTATTTGTTTTCATTTTCTCCAAGAGTTACTTACATGTATATGTACTCTCATGTCACAATTTTGTGTGGAAATCACTGGAGCCTTATACCCAGGCATGCTGTCTTTTCCTTTATCCAAAAACTCAAGGAGAATAGTGTAATGCAAAGATTAAAAATAAAATGAAATTCTATCACCCTGAGATACCATCTCAATATTTTAGTGACCATGATTCATATATTTCCCTTATGCACAAACACTTATAATTTCATATGTATTGGATACTGTTTAAACTGTTCAGACATTTCAAAAATCATACCTGTAATATTCGAAGACACCGTAAATACAAACATTTCAAGGAATCAAATTTTATTGAGTTCAGTGTAAGCTCTTCCTCTTGAGTAGCCACCCTGTTCATTGTGACTCATTCTAAGTCTTTCTCGACACAAAAACATACACAAGTAAATATCCAAATATATAACTTTAACAACATAACTGAGATTGTACTGAAAGTATTTGTCTGTGGCTCACTTAATATAACTGACTGTCTTGAATATGATACCAAATCAATGGTTCTGTATTTATCTCATTCAATGTTTTCAATTTCTTACTTTTATTCAATAATATACACACATGTTTTTAAAAGCCTTACTATAATCAGGCTTGCAAATAAAAACAGCAGGGGTGCCTCAGTGTCTCAGTCAGTTAAGTGTCCAACTTTGCCTCAGTTAATGATCTCACAGTTTGTGAGTTTGAGCCCCGAGCCCATCGTCAGGCTTGGTGCTGAGAGCTCAGAGACTGGAGCCTCCTTCGGATTCTGTGTCTCCCTCTCTCTCTGCCCCTCCCCAGATCATGCTTGCACCATCTCTCTCTCTCTCTCTCTCTCTGTCAAAAATAAATAAACTTTGGGATTTTTGGCTTGATAATGAATAAAAGTGATGAGAAAAGTAAAAAAAAAAAAAAAAGACTTACACTTTGGGGCCAATGTATCAGACAGAGGAGAAATAGCATCAGAGTTATTACAATCACTTGTTGAGAAAAGTTTGAAGTTTCATTCAGATCCAAGCTTTCTTTAGCCTCACTGCTGTAATTGGATTTCTTCTTCCAGATTAGATAGTACAAATATGCCACAAGCACAAACATGCATGCACACATACAACCCTAAATATGAAACTATAATATGGCTTATAACTAAAACCCACCAGAAGTGATGCATCTTGTTCAGTAATGTTTTAACAACCAAGTGCATAAGAAAATGATTAAGTAAATTTTATCATCAAAAATGGTACTGAAGTGGCTAACAAAAGTGGATCCCAGAAGATAATACCCCTGATACACCACCAAAATGAGGGAGGACTATAAGTTACTGCTTACAGGAGGCAGATGGCAAGGCCAGGCCCATCAGTGCTGTGGACAGCGAGTAAGTTGTGGCTTTCATGAGAGCCTGCTGTTTGGTTGTTGAAAATGTCAACATAAAGCAGACAGATGTAGGGTACGTTTCACATACCATCAGCATCTACCTAGAGCATTTGAGTGTTATTGTCTTGAATATGCTCATGTTCTATAGTTATGTTGTGTCCACACATCTTTTCTCTTGGAGATGCTCCTCAAGATTCGAATGCTCCTTAGGTGCTGAACAAATACTTAGGAACCCAAGCAAGATATCCCATTTGGTATGCCTCCTTTCACCTTAGTTGGAATGGTCTGGATATCTCTGTCTAATTTTTGGAAGAAAGCTTCTGGGAAATGGCTGCTCGCAATATCTATCAAAGCAAATGAATTCTGTAAAAAGAGAGATTTATGAGAATCCTTAAAGTTTCTGCAATGTGAGTTCATTCCCAGGACCAGATCCTACCCGTCCCTCATGCCAAGCAGCTGACTGCAGCCCTGCTGATGGTTTTCTCAGGATGGCGTGGTGGTGCTTTCCTTGGTGACTCTTGAACCACTGAGTAGGACACATTTGGGAGTCTTAAGGGGAGGTCTTATTGACCCCAGACTTATCATCTTTCAATCTTTCAATCAGAATAATTCTTTACATATATTATAGTTAGGGTGTTATTTTTCCAAACACCAGGATACTGAGAGATTACTTTAGCATGGACCCTGAGTCATCTTGTTTTTTAATGGTTTAATTCTTAAAAGAAGTCTGAGATTAAACTAAACCCTACTCTCCGACAGTTTCATTAATAATACAGAGAAACAATTTGTACTTCTGTTTTTTCTCTGTCCATGGCCCTCTGTGACATTCACAGGAGACATCAGTGAGAGATGGATGTCATCAAGAAAAGAGAAATATTTACACTAATTTTCACAATTATTAACCTGTCAAATTTTGTAGATTGATAAGGAAGCCATGGGTTTAACAGCAGGCAGTGTGTTTTGTCTCTTGGTGGTCCACTGGAACATTCTATAATTGTGGACGAGATCAGTGACAACAGGTTGTCAGAGTTCACATCCAACACGGAGAGTACATCCTTATGGGAAATACAGTAGAAGACCACATATATCTGAGGAAGGGGCTCGGAACACTCTCTCCCGAGGAATTCAACCTCATATCAGTAGAGGTAAAGTGGATAGAAGAAAAATGCCGTGTCTGTGGAGAGCATTAGGAAAGGTCATATATTTCAAAAAAGAATATTGTTTACAAGGAGTGTTAATAGGTTTCAGGGGAAATGTTAATTTTTTTTTTCCTGGATGAAATAGCTACTGTAAGTTTTTAATGGTTAATCATTCATTCCTGAATTTTTATATTAAGCATTTTATATTACTTTATTGACTTAACTTTTATGCTCTTCTTCATTTTGACAGTAAAGAATGACCAGGCAATACTCTTTGAAAATTGGAGGCCATTTGCAGCTGCTCTCTGTTGAGGAAAGTGAATAATAGGGTGCCCTCAAGGAATTTCAAAGGTATCACTCAACAGAAACTTTTGTGTCTGAAGAAAACTAGATCATTTTATCATGGTAGGCATACTGATATGTTTGCTTTAATAAAATGCCATATTTCTGCCTTTAATCTCTTGTCAACCAGCTATTAAAAAGCCCCAAAGTGCATGCGTGCAGCACATGTAAACACTTGTGGTTTTGAGGTTACTACAGAACATACTAATAAAGCATGTAATTTGTGTTTTGTGCACAGACCGTAATAATTTATTGAGTGGTAGAAAGAAGCTGGAAAAGGATTTTCTCTAACTTCAGCCAGCAAGTCAATTTAATTTTGGAGCTCTACACAGAGGTGCGTGTATACGTGTGTTCATGCAGCAAAAGCATGCTTAAAGAGCATCGCTAGACCCTCGGAACAAAAGTAGGACAAAAAATGTAAGTTAACTTCATATACACCAAACACGTGCTATCAAGTAATGTTGTTCCTTAATTAATCAGCTGGGAAGGCGTGCTATATATTCCTTCCCAAAGGAGTGTGTGTGTGTGTGTGTGCACACGTGTGTGTGTGTCACACCCTGACAATACATTGGCAGATGTAGATTCAGTTAACTCAAGTAAATTAGAAGAAACTGTAGTAAAAATAACTTGATTGCACTTTATGGACGGGATCTCCATGGCTCCTGTGAAGAGAGAGCTGAGGATTGTTTTGTTTCCCCTTTTCATATGGAATAACGAAGTGTGGGAAGGTCAAATCGCTTCTATGGAGTCACACAAGAGCTTATTGTCTGAACACAGCTTCTATCATCCTTATTTGAGTAGCTGACTTATTTATTTATGTGAGACCCTTACAGGTAAGGATTGTATGTTACACATCTTCTTCATCTTCTCTCCTCATGAGATAATTAGCACACAACAAATAATGAATGCAGGTCATTGGAATGCACTGGTCTTCAATGTATGGAGGAAGTAGGATCTTCACCGCATACATTCCCCATTTCTGAAAAATTTTGTGAATTTCTATAGTTGGGGAACAAAGCCTTATTTACTCAGACAGACAAAAAGCTTATTCAGTTTGGGGAAAATGTTTCTGCCCAGAGGAAGTGGGTGTCAGGAATCTAAATGTGTTTATTCCAAAAAAATGCAAAACTTCTGTTCTGGAAAAGAATCTACTCTTTTCCATGCCATTTTTTGTTTAACATTTTAAATGTGCAACACATCTTTTTAGGTTCAGAATCTTTACATTTGAGGACTAATTAAAATGAAGCTTTTGTGGCACCTTTAAGCAATGACCCACTTTTTTATTTTGTACATTCACTTATATCTAATCAACCAATACCGATGTACCCAATTAGGGATTGCAGAACTTCCAGTGGCCATTGGAACGTATAGAGGCATTTTGCAAATCTGTGAGGAGACAATGGCAATGAGTGCCTGAGGCCTGTAGTAAGTGAAAGAGAATTGAAATTGCACCCAGGTATGCAAGGCTGATCACACTTGCAAAGGGTTTTTCTATGAGGGACTAAGCCAGTTTTCCAGTCTCATGAGAAGGAAACCATGTACCTCATGGACATTCTATCATTCCCGTGGTCTGAAGTGCTCCACCGTTTAATCATGTGCTTGTATGATAGGTTGAGAGAGAGAGAGAGAGAGAGAGAGAAAGAGAGAGAGGATAGGAGGGGAGAAGCGAGGAAGGAAGAGGACAAAGGAAGAAGAGAAAGAACAAAGAAAGCCCTATCATTCACATGTTCCTCTTGTGCATGATGGCTAGTAGTTTTTTGTTTTCTAGTAACAGAGGTACTGAAGTCAATGTTAATAAAAAGCCAGGAACTAGCATTCTCAGATCGATAAAATTACAGTTTGGAAGGTTTTTGATTGGCATAAAATGCAGGGATATATCAAGTAGAGATTAACTACTTAAGGAGCTAAATTAAAACAAGCTTCGTTGGGGTTCTTTGGCCTCACATCTTTTTCTGTGGTATTTATCTTTGGGTCTCTGAACCTCAGATGGATGTCAAATCATCTTTCATGAAGTGTCTTTTTAACTGAGCCGATTACTCTTAACACACCCAACAAAAAGGGGAGAGGGGCAAGTAGATACAAAAGATTCAGAGTCAAAACAAAGATAGTGTTCCCCAGGTCATGTTTAAATTTGTAATTCTGTAAGATTGTAAAGGTTCATGCATATCAAACTTCCTTTATTTTATGTTAACGTGTTGGTCACGATGGCTTTGAAACATTTTAGGTAAAGAGGGAGAGATTTGAAGACAAGCAACAAAACTGAATCAATTTAGAATACCACAGACAGATTCTCCTCTAGATTAAAATGATTTCAGAAATCAAATCATTATCTTCTATTCTCTGCTTTAGGGCTTTCATATTTTGTATTTATTTTGTCAAATAAAAATGACATACATAAAGGCTGTAATTCCTACTTAGAGTGATTGACTTAAAATAATTCCATAATTGCAGTGGAGCCATCATTGATACCAAAACACACAACACTGACATCACAGGATAGAATGCAAGTTGTAACTCGCTAAATTGACTCATACTACATGAAACTAAAACCTTTAAAAACCAGTTTTTCTCCCCTCGATAATAATAATGAAGGAAAAGCAATACTTTAATTTTTTTCCAGTGAATATCTATATATTCATTGAAATATATCTATATATTCATTAGAATATATCTATACATTCATTGGAATATATATCTATATATTCATTGGAATATATATCTATATATTCATTGGAATATATCTATACATTCATTGGAATATATATCTATATATTCATTGGAATATATCTATATCTATATTTCTTTGTAATGAAATCTAGAACTAATAGAAGAGTAGAAATCCAGAGCGAAAGAGCAATCACCAGTTCAAGTTTTAAGAGTTTCATAATGTCTGTGATTGGTCAATATCTTGTAGTAATCATTGATCTTTTATAATAAGTTGCCAATTTTTTCAAAAATTTTAATGTTTATGTACTTTTGAGAGAGAGCGAGAGACAGAGACAGAGACAGAGCATGAGTGGAGGAAGTGGTAGAGAGAGGGGAAACACAAAATCCAAAACAGGTTTCAGGCTCTGAGCTGTCAGCACAGAGCCCAATGCAGGGCTCAAATCCATGAAATGTGAGATCATGACCTGAGCTGAAGTTGGACGCTTAACTGACTGAGTCACCCAGGTACCCCATGAATTTCTTTTTTTTAATCACTATCTTCCACGATTTAAGATTAATTAGTTGGGAAATTAAGAAGATATGGATTCAAACACATCTAGACTACATCTTGTTGAATGTAACATTTGTTAGGGTATTATAATTTCTATTTGATCAACTTTCTTTAGTATTTACCTTTCACATTTGAAATAATCATTAGCTCTGAATAAACATTTAAAAAATCATTCTAGGTCTGTCCATTTTGAAGCCTGATGCAAAATATCAATAAATTCAAGTGCCAGACCTCCTAAATTCTGATATTTAAAAAAAAACTGCATTAATAAATTAATTCACTCATTTTGGTATGTGCCATTGGGAGGTTCTAAATAAATAACATTCTGGTTGGGAGAATGAAAGAGGCTGAATAAAGTTCCATCCACCTGGAGCATACCTCTTATATATGAAATGGTCTTTAACTCAGAATGAACTCTTTTTTTAAGAAAAAAGGCATTCTAGGTGCTGGAGATTGTGTCATAACACAATAGACTAAATTTCTTGCCCTCATGGGGATGACATTCTAATGATAAAATTTTATAAAAGATACTCCCGCATGTCAAACTAAACACAACAACTGGGAAAGTCATTTTTCTTTTTCTCTTTTATTATTTATTTTTAAAAAAATTTTATTATTAACTTTTTAAAATGTTTATTTATTTTTGAGAGAGACACAGAGACAGAGAATAAGCTGGGTTGGGGCAGAGAGAGAGAAACAGAATCTGAAGTGGGTCTCAGGCTCCGAGCTATCAGCACAAAGCCGATGGGGGGCTTGAACTCACAAATGGAGAGATCATGACCTGAGCCAAAGTTGGATGCTTAACCAACTGAGCCAGCCAGGTGCCCTTATTTTTTAATTTTTAATGTTTATTTATTTTGAAAGAGACAGTGACAGCATGAGTGGGAAGGGGCAAAGACAGAGAGAGAGAATCCCAAGCAGGCTCTGTGATGTCAACACAGGGTCTGATGCAGGGCTTGAACCCACAAAACTGGGAGATCAGACCTGAGCAGTAACCGTGAGTTGGACACTTAACTGACTGAGCCACCCAGGCACCCCTCTTTTTCCCTTTTAGACATCCCTGGTTTCCTCTGCCTTTCGCCTTGAACAGGCTGCAAATGTCTTAAAATGAGTTGGTGCATGAGTTCTCAAGGTGAGGGAACTCGCTGCTATTACAACTTGTGGACTTCCTCATGATGGCATTATTAGGGGGATCTCAGGTATAATCACAGGAGGTAAAAAGGGATTTCTACACAGCATTAGAAAGTTGAACCCAATGTCAGAAACATTCCTCAATCATCCCCCAGCGCTCTTCTCCCTGGAAATGTCAAGAACATCGCACATGCCAACGACCATCTGAGCACAGATGTCTTACAGGAGGCATTTGCAGATTAGATTAAAACTGGCCAGATAGATAGGGGAGAAAACAATCTTTTCCTGTAGCATCTATCTCCACTTCTTCTATCCTTTCCAATATAGCAGTAGCATACTCTGACTGCTTCTTGAAGTCATATTTGATTTTTCTAGCAAGTCCATTTGCTGCCCCAAACTTCTGCGTAGGATTTCAGACTTTCATACCCAAGAAGAAAGATGTCAGATGTAGAGGGGGCCCAGGATTCAGACATGGGGGCAGATTCCAGAGCACCCTTATTTGCTTGAGGTATTGGAGAGTCTTTCTAACAAAGCTCGCCTTCAGGGTGAAAGAAATCAAAGCACAGAAGTTGGAGCCAAGGAAAATAATTCATGGCCAGAAAGGGTGATTCTAATATTGGAGGAGGATTTGTCATCTAAATGGGTCCTTCTATCCCTAATTTAACCCTATGGAGCCATGCCTGAGTGTTAGAGAGGAAGCTAAGAGAGAAAGAATGAAAGCAATCAGAAATAAATTTCCCTGTTCTGCGTGGACACAGCCACATGGCTGTAAGACCACGCAGTACGTGGTCACGTGGCAGGGGCAAACTATCCCTGGGGAGCCGAAGCTCCCCTCCTAGGCGGCTACTCAGGGGTCCTAGAGAACCCATCCACGCCTGACTCGTAGGCACACATAGCCATGGCTGCATTGGCTGCGGAGAGTTTCAGGCCACGCACGCAAATGTAGCACAGGGATGCTTCAGCGGCATCGGCCACAAGACAAAACCCGGTCCTCAGCCCCCAGGGGCTGGAGCCCGATATTAACAATACCCAGTACTTGAGCCCTAACTCTGTGCCTGGAAAAATTCTAAGTTTCTTAAAAGCATTGACTCTCACAATCCTCAGAACAACTCTATGGGTTTATTATTCTCATTTTATAGGCAAGGCAACGGAAGCACAGAGAAGCTAAGTGACTTGCTCGCTGCCACACAGCAATTAATGGCAGAGCCGCTATTTTAATCCGGGTAGAAAGGAAAATCAGTGATTTTTCCAAGCTCTGAGAAACGCGGAGTTGGCTGAGAAGACAGGATTTTTGCTTTGAAGGTGGCTTCAGCGGGTGCTGAAATAGCCTGGAAGAATAAGAAACCTATTTTTAAAATTTATGTATTTACTTTTAAATTTATTTTTTATTTATTTACTATATTCACCCTCTTCGGGAGCTGCACCTCAGACTGCTCCAAGGAAAAAGGACAGAAGAGCTTGTCTGAAATGCCTGTTACGAATCAGGTGCTGGCCTAAGTGTGGTAGCGCTCCGCTGTTCACAGATGTCCTGCCGTGGAACATTTTCATTTCTATTTTGTAGTTTAGGAAATAGGCTCAGAGAAGGTAAACAAATTTCCCAAAGCCTCACAGTCACCATGTTGCAGAAATGGGATCGGAATGCAGATTCCAAGCCCAGGCTCCTTAGAGAGTGCCATCTTGTTCCTCCCCAGAGAAGAGATACACCAGAATGAAAAGAAAAAAAAAAGTGGATTTCAAACATCCTTTTGTTTTTTTTAAAAGTGAATTCATAAGATATGTTCAATGAGTAAATTGTTAATTCACCAGAATTAGACATTCCTCAGAACATGATTGATTAAGATCCTATTCATCTATTTACACAAGGGAATACAGTCACAAACAGTGTTGTAAAGGCTTCGGTTGTTAACTAATGGTTTTCCCTAAATGCATCCGCGCTGGTTTTGATTAGGGCAAGCACAAATGCTGACCCAGCAGACTTGCCCTGGCTCAGGAAGCACTTTGGAAACCAAACTGTGACTACTTTGTAGCAACTGTAGAATTTGTCAAAACCTCAGCTGCACAGAGCAAACTGTCAGATTCACCCCTGCGTTCATTCTCTTAAATGTTTGTATTCATTAAATAGCCTGCTTCTGCTATAAAGGGTTTCTCCTCTACTCCTTTAGCCCACACATATGTTTTTTGGAAAAAAAAATTAAATTTATTTATTTCTTCTGAGAGAGAGAGAGAGAGAGAGTGTGTGCGCGCGCAGAAGCCGGGAGGAGCAGAGAGGAGATTCAGAACCCCAAGCAGGCTCCGCTGTCAGCACAGAGCCCAACACCTCAAACTCAAAATCGTGAGATCATGACCTGAGCTGAAGTCGGTCGCTTAACTGACTGAGCCACCCAGGTACCCCAGTTTCTGATTTTAGTTAAGTTATATTCTGAAAGCCTTTTTGGAAATCAAATCCATTATCTCAGAGAACAGTGCTTAAAAAGATGGCTAAATTTTGAGTTAGCCCACTTAACCTTGCCTGCAGATTAAGACCGCAGACTACAGTGGCCATCTGGAGGAAGGGGGAGAAATAAGGTTGGTATCAGGAGAACAGGGTTCGGAACCTTTAACGAGTAAAGGGGCAACTCTCCTTCGCACCAGCTTATGTGTTCTAAGGCTCCTTTGTAAGTCATGGTGATTCCACCAAACAGGTTTTTTCTCTGTGTCACACATGGTTCTGAGTACTTCATGTATTGCTTCATTGTTACAATCCCCTGAGGTAGGTCCTATAACTGGTCCCATTTTACCAAAGAGAAACATGAGACACAGAGAACTTAAGTACTTCACCCAAGGTCACACAGCTGGTGAAGGGAACCAGAATTTGGAAAACAGGGAAAGATTATATCCATATTCACAGTTTGGAGATTCACTTAGGAGATATGTCTGAAAGCACCCCTCAGCAAACTCTAAAGCGTGAGACACATGGTTGTTCTTTACGTTCGGAGTTAAAATGCCGTAGAGAGTAAGGATGGGAAAGGAGAATCTTCTCCCTTCTGGATAAACACAGGAGAGGCCCAAAGACAAAATGGATGTGAGCGTGTGTTTGGAAATCTCACTTTATTTTGTGTGCATTTCACCTCAAATCCCCTGAGCTTTTTCAGTCCCTCCTCAGCTTCCTCCTGTGCTCACACTGAAGACCTACTTGAACTTGGAGCGGAGGCTGGGGCGATGGGAAGGGAATGCCAGAGTTCATGTTTTTCTGATGCTTTGACATCAGTGAAAGAAGAACACACAAAGCACTAGGTCAGCGGCTGCTCCTTGGAGTTTTTGCTAAGCAGGTCACATGAGCACCATGTGGCCTGTCCAGTAGCAGTGGCTTCTGGGAGTAGACTGTAATGTTCAGAGAGGCGGTCATTGGGGTCATTCATAAACCAGGTACTAGTGGTAATAGTTCTGACCATTTTTCAAAACTTGAGTTAAATATCAACCTCAATGAAGACTGATTTAGAATGAGTAAAATTGCTCTTATTATGGTTTTAACCAATTCTAGCTCATACTCAAACTTGACAGACTAAAGACGTCCAGCACTACACTTTCAACTTCAAGGATTCATACTCATAAGGAAGACCCGATCTTCCACTTTCAAGCCAAAGTTCAACAATCAGAAAATATAATAGTTACATATTTCAAACACTATTGCATTTCATTTCAGATTCTACTGAAATCAAGAAAATTCTGTTCGTCAGTGTCAATGGAATGTGTTAAAGTAATCACCACTACATGTTGATGGTGCTTTAAGACTAACTTAATATTTATTTTCTTGCATAACCTCAATTGCTGAAAATAGAAATAAATAAATAAATAAATAAATAAATAAATAAATAAATAAATAAATAAAATTTTCTCTCTAGGGGATACCAATGAGATCTTTTTCGGTGAAGATCTTTTTCGGCTTTATTACAAACAACCTTCTCTACTCTTTTATGAGAGACAGATTTTGGCTCACTATGAAAGAAGTCTCTGGTTTTTTTCTTAGACTCAGCGGTAAACCTTACCACTTCCTATCTGAGCACGATACTAGTTGAAAAAACTGCTACAAACAAGGTAGGAAACAAGCACCTAAGAATGGTTGCCCTCTGCCCCCTCTTTTTTTCTTCCTGACTGAAATTTTATTTGGATTATTGCTCTAGCAATTATTAAACAGCAAAAATAAAAAAGATGTGGAAATAAAACAAGATGTTTTCTTCATTATGAATATGGTGAAAGATCAAAGTCTTCAAAAGTCCTCAAGTATCAATTGATATATTTAAATAAATTCTGGTTTAAAATAGGTAGTGAGAGACAACTGGGTGGCTTGGTTGGTTGAATGTCAGACTTCGGCTCAGGTCATAATCTCATGGTTCATGAGTTCAAACCCCACACACCGGGCTCATGGCTGTCAGTGCAGAGACCGATTTGGATCCTCTGTCCCCCTCTCTCTCTCTGCCTCTTTCCCATTCAAGGTCTCTCTTTCTCTTTCAAAAATAAATACATAAATAAAATGAATAGTGATAACTGTCACTTACAGGTCACTCAAGCACACCTGAAAATTTGTGAGGATTGATGGGGTCACCATAAGTCCATATACTTTTTTTTTTTAAATGTTTTTTTAATTATTTCTGAGAGAGAGAGAGAGAGAGAGAGAGAGACATCATGAGCAGGGGAGGGCCAGAGAGAGAGGAAGACCCAGAATCTGAAGCAGCTTTCAGGCTCTGAGCTAGCTGTCAGCACAGAGCCCCACTTGGGGCTCGAACCCATGAACCGTGATATCATGACCTGAGCCGAAGTTGGACGCTTAACCGACTGAGCCACCCAGGTGCCCCAGTCCATATGCTTTTAGAGTGCATATGGATTCATTAAAGAATGAAGATCTTTTAAGGATTAACAGACATTTGAAAACCAATCCTTTTAAGGAGTAATAGACATTTGAAAACCAATAAGCAAAGTTCCCCAGTGATTTGTTACTGGATGCAAAAGAAGAATGATGACCTGGAGAGAGTGGTCTAATCAACTTGATGGACATCAGGCAGAAGAGGGCATTTGGTAACCAGATATTCTGACAGCAAGGTTGGTGACACATTGCAACAGACTTCAGTGAAAGGAACAAGCTTCTGAAGTATCTATGGTCCTCCAGAAGACTCTGAATTAAAGACCTCAGGTGCCGTGGGCTTACTGTCCCATGCTAAGAATTCCTGAGTGGCTGTGAATGGTAACATGGTAACATTCTTAGATAAAGCAATGGCTCTTTGAGTCTTCATAGTGAACTTTAGCCCTACAAAAAATCCTACCTGATTTCCGGTATACTGCCTGGCACAAACCTAGCCTCGCCTTAGGACTTTATAACAGATTTCAGCAAACACATTTTACATGGTTTTTTTTTTTTCTTCTCCACTAGAACTTTAGGGTTACTCTTTTCCTATTGCATTTCTATGAAAAAGGAAAAGGTTGATTCTTATCTTTCACCAGGGAGCCTTTCGGGTATATAAATAATAGTCATAGCCATGTGTGTTTGATTTATCACTCAGACCATGGTAGAGCTCTGCATGGCCATTGGTGTTCAAGGTTTAAGTGTTGCGTGTCTCCTAGTGGGGCTATTATATTTTAAGTACGATTCCTGTAATTCTTTTTTATTCTTCCCCCTATATTTAATCTCAGATTATACCATAAAGGTAACCAGCTGTGGAAATGGAAGAGTGCCCGACATCTTACGGAGTGGATAATCTGAAAAGGGCTGATAAGATCGTTTCAGTCTCCGTAGAGCAAGGCCAAGGCCAGAGGGCAGTTTGTGGTTAGCTTTATGCAAACCAGAGTGTTCTCCTCTCCTTTCGCACCAGAGTCAGGCCTGTTAAACTGAGGACACAGTGTTCTGAAGCTAGAGAAGCTTTCTCTTTTTAGGTATTATGTGTGAGCAAGTCTATTCTGTTTAATTACAAAAACATGATGATGCCAGGAATCTGATAAACCATCGAGAGATTGAAAATCAGGTTTCAGGCATGTCTATTTCCTCTGATGCTTCCAATTCTATTGGAGGAACTGGTATGGATAGGTTAATCTGGAAATGCCTCTAGGCAAATTCAGTCCTTTGCTTAGGACTCCAAGCACCAGGATCATTTTACACCCATGGATTATTTGCGCAATACTTTTCCTGGGTAAGTTAGTTAATGAAAGTAAAGCCTCTAGAGAAACTACACTTATATCTTGCTTCTTTATTGATCCATTTAATATCTTTCCCCTTCCTTTTAGGGGGAACTTAATCCAGTGTATGGTGCTTTTTGTCTGTGGCAGCATGACTAAAATCAATCTCTATTTGGGGGGAGGGACAGAAAGTATCTGGAGATAGGACTTCCTCTCCAATCTCTGCTGCTAATTAATTAATTGTATCATTTCGAAGAGCCACCAAGCATTCTGCCTCCATTTCTCTATTTGCAAGAAGAATCATTCATGTGGCTACATTTCTAGGAAAAGGGTAATACATTACATTTGGAGAAGGAAATACACTCAGCTGGGTAGCCAACTCTCTTGTTCCCACATTGGTCACTTATATCCCCTATTTCTCTACTCAATTTTTTTTCATTCGTTCTACAAATATTTTTTTGTATTCCAGTTATGTACCAAACCCCGAGCGAGGTACTGGAGATGAGACATTCCATTTTCATAGAATTTACATTTTGTCAGGGAAGAGAGACAAATAAATGGCGCCAATAATAAAATGTTGGGTGCTCTGTTGGAGAAGTATGGCATACTTCAGGAGCACATGAAGCCTGTCTAATCCAGTTAAGAGGGTCCAGGGAAGTTCTAGAAAGGACCATTTAGACAGAAACCTAAAAAGATACAGGAGAGGCATGCAGAAAGCAGTGGAATTATCTCATGCTGAAGGCACAGGTAGTGCAAAAGAGTCAAGGTAAGAGGTCATGTTCAAGGAAACTCACAAGAAATTGAAAAACCATGGACAACAGAGTATAAAAGTGACTGGTAAGTGACGAGGCTGATTTGCCATCACAGGTAGATGGGCTTTGAAGCCTTGAATTAGGAAGAGGGCATCATCACTTCCAAGCTTTGAAGGGTACCTCTGGCCATGTGTGGAAACGGATTAGAGGTGTCAGGTATCTTTAGCATGCTTAATAAATGTTTGCTGGCGCATAGTATCCTTCAAACCCAAGGGCATAAAAATCTTCCCAATCCCCATATGAATAATTGGAAATGGATTCTTAGTCTAAATTTGTATCATCTTTTTTGCAGGAGTATATTATGGAAGCATCTTAATCTTTTCCTGGGCACCAATAAAAAAGGATGCTCACATGGAAAGCCCACTTCCATGGGCATATCTAGTTTTATTGAGTGATTTGTTTGTTGGCCATCCTCATGGTCATTGCACTTACCATCATTATAACCTAGTCCTGTAGATGGGAGATATGGATAAGATAAGCTTCAGTGACACAGATACCATATTATCTTCAGTTATTGTTTCTCCCTTTTTTTTTATCCTCATTTATCAGGATATCATATATCAGAATTTATCATATATCAGGACTCTGTTGCTGAGTACTGAAATTGTAGAAGTCCCCATGTCTTGAACCATTGGGAACAGTTCACCTGGTTATCTTACCTTCTTTGTAAGCCAATTTATTTTCTCCTGTCTTATTTGTACCACTTGTGTTCACCAGATTTTGTGTACAATATATTGCTGATTCACTAGGTATCTGCTGCAGTCTATTTGACTTTCTTTAAGCCCTGGCCTCGATCATATCATACTGTTTCAATTGCTTGGATAATGCTGGTGGGGCAAGTCAATGTATCATTCTTATCCATCCTCAATAAATTAAGAAATAAAAAACTAAAAGGTCGGAATCATGACTTTGACGAAAGTGATCTTCCTCCCTCAGCCCCTGCCATTCTTATTTTTTCCATATCAGACTTATTTGTTTGTGGTCTCTGACATCCCGTTTCCCAGAAACAGAAGTGGAAGAAACATGAAACTGGTATGTGACTATTTGCAAACAATAGAAATAGAATAGATTTAATGGGAAGAGGACAGAGCTCTCACAAAAAGCTAACTTTCTCTGAACCCTTTTAGAACTTATCATAAATGAGTTTGGTTACAAACAATACGAGTCTTTATTTAGGAAATGTACTTGCTTCAACAACAACAAAAATTATAACATAAAGCTATGTGAAGTAGAAATTATAGTGTTTATTTTTCTTGCTTCATATAGTTTATTAGCCTCAGTAACTTTATATGGAAATATGTATCTTAGCTTTCTCTAGCTAGCTAGCTAGCTATCACGTTATAATATACAAATCACTTATAAAATACTGAGGTTCAAAATAGAGAAGTTAGGAGAATTTCATATACTGCAAAAGTCTTCATTCATTGATTTACAAAGTACTTGAATTAGGGCTTTTTAAAATAAAAGAACACTTTTAAGGCAATTAAAATATTTACTATGCTTTATGTAACCATTTCACACATATAGGATCTTACATTTAGTAGGAAACCTCAAGATTATTTAGTACAACCTCAACAAATAAATGAGTACTCTCCACAACGTTTGTAATAAGGGGTCATTTCATTTTCTCTGCATTTCTATTGGAGTGAAATGGACCATCTCCTTCGAAAGCCAGACATATTTTCAGGCAAAATCTGCCTTTCTGTGACTTTCTCCTGCCTAGTTTTTGTTCTGCCTTCAAAAGGTCTTGGTGAATTCATCTAACCTCGTCTCACCTGACAATATTTCAGATATTTAGAAATGGCTATTATATTTCCACTGTTTTTCCATCTCCTATTAAATATCCTCAAAATTGTCAGTGTTACTCAGAATTTTTTGTTAAAGACCTACTGAATTCAGACAGCCAGACCTGAACATTGTGTCTCTAAGGTGGTAAGAACAAAATAGTGGAGATTCAAGAGTCATCTTTGCTCTTGAAATAAGAAAGGAAGGAAGGAAGGAAGGAAGGAAGGAAGGAAAGAAGAAAGAAAGAAAGAAAGAAAGAAAGAAAGAAAGAAAGAAAGAAAGAAAGAAAGAAAGAGGGAGGGAGGGAGGAGGGAGGGAGAAAGCAAGAAGAGAGAAGAAAGAAAGATGAAAAGAAAGGTTTTTTCATCTTCTCATACTAATTTGCAAAAGATATCCACTGGATTAACAACTGTCCTTTTACTTGTGGTTTTGTGGTTTGCCATTCCATTTTTGACTCAGATTTGCATCAGAAAAATCCATGATAAAAAATATAGACAAAAAAAAGGAAATAGATAAGATCCAGTTTTCTTCTTGGAAAAAATTACAAATCGTTGCTCAAATTAAAGAGTGTCTTCGAGGAGATTTGCCTTTTAGGTTACTAAATGGAAAATAGGAACATGTAAAAGGTACCTCATGACATAAGAATTTCATAAACGTGGTCACCTGGCTGACTCAATCCTTAGAGCATGAGACTCTTGATCTCAGGGTCATGAGTTCAAGCCCCACATTGAGAGTAGAGTTCACTTAAAGTATAAAATTAAATTAAAAAAAAGAATTTCATAATTGTTTTAACATATAATTTTGCTCTTTCATCTTTGAACACTTTTTATTACTATTTAAATTTAATGTATAGAAAGTCAGAATTTAAAAATTTTTCTTTTTCCCCCAAAGCACAGCTGAATTCATTTCTACAGTTAAGACATATCTTTAAAACTCTGAGTTGTTGTATTTCTTTATATATAAACACTTATATCTATCTATATATATGTTTGCTTGTTTGTTTACAGAGAGCGTAAGCAGGGGAGGGGCAGAGAGAAAGGGTGAAACAGAAGCATAAGCAGGCTCCATGCTGAGCATGGAGCCCGACATGAGGCTGGATGTCACAATTCTACAATCATGAGATCACAACAACAAGATCGCAACCAAAGCCCACATCAAGAGTTAGACACTAAGCTAACTGAGCCACCCAGGCACTCATGAGTTGTAGTATTGCTGAGCCTGGAAGCTTGCCTTACTAACTTTGGATGCAGTGATAAATCTCCTTGCTGTTCTTAAACTCACACCTGACTATTTTTTTTTCTTCAATTGCCTTTTCCATTTCTTTCTCCATTATCTTTCTGGACATTCTCTCACCCTCAGGATTTATCAACCTCTTGCCTAATCATTTTAAATTACCTTCTAGTAGATGCAGCACAGATTCAATCTTCTCTGCTGAGAATGCAATGCCCTGCTCTCCTGGTTTATACCTACCTTCTATGCAGAGAAGGAAAAGAAGAGGTATTTACCTGGGGAAGATATCTATAATAGGTAGACTTCTTCAAGGTGGAAAAATAAATGTGCAAAGAATGTTTCCACGCATTTGATAAACTGGTAAGAAAATCGGTTTATTCAGCAGGACAGTCTTACATATTTTAGGGGATTCATAGACATGATACAGAAAAATAGCTATACACAGATTTGCATTAACTAAAGATAAATAGAAAACAACTCCAACATTATTTTCTAAAAGACAAATCAGTAATAGAGTGTTCTTTAACAAATATTTCTATTTTGCCTTAGTTTTGTATTCCTACTAAGCTTTTGATAGCCTATGTATTTAATCACAAGTAGAATTGCTTCCAGTACAAAGAAACTTCATAATAATTTTGTGGGTTTGAAAGCAGCTTCTCATCTCTTTTAAATTTCCAATTCTTTTTTTCCATGAATGAACAACTTTCTAAGAGAAGGAATACAGAGTTTATTTATTCTTTGTGCTTATCAGATTAAGGAGTGGTGTCATTTCATACTTTTTACTGTTTAATCAAAACATTAATAAAATGTATTTACATCTAAGCTTAAGAAGTTATTGGAAGAGTATAAAAATTATCTATTTATGCATAAAAACATTAAAAACATGGACTCCATATCAACATCTAATATGGCAGACTGAGGACACGTCAATTCCATGACATTTTATACAAAAATGTGTAATCTTAATGTGATCGTAAGAAAACATTAGATAAACCCGAACTGAGGGATATGAGACCAGGAGTCATTGTGCAAAATACACTATCAGTGCTCTTCAAAAGACTATGTTAAGGCCATACGACACAAAGAAAGATTGAAAGACTGTTGGGCATTGAAAAAAACTAAGGAGATATGACCACTAAATGTATCATACAATCCTAGACAGAAAAAGGATAAGAGTGGTAGAAATGGTGAAATCTGAATAAAGACTGTGGTTTAGTGAATATTGTACCGGTGTTTGATTTCTTAGTTTTGATCACTTAATTTTTAAAAAATGTTTTATTTATTTACTTATTTTTTAAAGCAGGACATATCACAAGCGGGGAATAGCAGAGAGAAAGGGAGGCAGAGACAGACTCTGAGCTGTCAGCACAGAGCCCAACGCGCAGCTGGAATCCACAAAGAGTGAGACCATGACCTGAGCCGAAGTTGGACACTTAACCAAATGAGACACCCAGGCGCCCCAGTTTGATCACTTTTTAATGGTTATGCAGTATGTTAACATCAAGAAAAGCTGGATGGAGAGTATATGAGATTTCTCCATGCTACTCTTTTCCATTTTTCTATCACCCTGAATTTAAGATAAAATTTTTAAAAATCTTACACTTTTCTGAGTGTTCTATAGAGCCATGCTCATATACATTTATACTTTTCCTTATTTGAGGATTGGGTTTATTTCATATAGTAGATGGTGGCATAGAATCCTGACTTAGATCTGAAAGGGGGCTGATTATCATGCAATTTGATCTCATTTTATAGAGTAGGAAGATAGAGAGCCAGAGAAACTGGTGACTGAGCTGAGATCAGCATTCAGGAACCCTGACTATCAGCACTGTCAGTGTGTGTGTGTGTGTGTGTGTGTGTGTTTCCACGTCATTCTGACTCCAGACTGAGGAGGGCTATTAGCAGAATTTATGATTTAATTACTTTAGACATTTTTTAATTACAAAGAAAAAAATAATTTAAGACCTGCTTTTTACCTAGGGTCTACTCAGGGCTTGGTTTTTGATTTTATCCACAAAAGTGTTCACTGGCTTTGTGTTACTAAATGAAATTTAAAGCTGGTGATATACAAACATATTTATCAAAGGCAAATATTATCTTATTTATTAGTGTTCTCTGATAGCGTATAATTCAGCACAATCTATTGAATAAAATAGACTGCTTCTTTTCTTTCTATTGATTGTTTCTTTGAATTTTCTTAAGGTAATTTATTAACAAAAGGCTATCTCCACTATTACTTCCAACACATCTGTATTCACATATTTTTCTTTCCTTACTAAATAAAAATGAAACAGTTTAAGTAGTTTTTCAAACGTTTCCTTAAGTTTTACTTATTTCTTCACATATGTGACTGTGTATGTCTGTGTTTTTCTTCTTCAAAGTATAAGGCCTTTGTCTATTTTATAGAAATGAAAAAAAATTTTAATCCTCAGCGTTTCTAATGAAGATCTGAGCCAGTTACTAAACTGCTAAATAACATGAGTACTTGATTCAGAGCAGTTTTATATTGTATTTAAATAGTTACCCATGATTTTTATTTTCTTACTTTTCATTAAAACTTTTTTTAATGTTCATTTGTTTTCAAGAGAGAGGCCATGTGAGAGAGAGAGAAGGGGAGAGGCAGAGAGAGATGGAAACAAGAATCCGAAGCAGGCTCCAGACTCTGAGCTGTCAGCACAGAGCCTGATGTGGGACTCAAACCGACGAACCATAAGATCATGACCTGAGCCAAAGTTGGACGCCCAAAGGACTGAACCACCGAGGCCCCCCAGTTATCCATGACTTTTAAAATATACTGTCCTCTTAATATTAACAGTCATGTGCCTAGGGTCTTGAACTGAAGTGTGGAGGAGGCAGTGACTCTTTACCAGTCATATTAATGTGGTAAAATGGCATAGTTCCTCTTCTTTAGCCTTACTTATTATTTTTACTGAAATATTATTAAATATGTGATAAGAGATCTGTAAATGCATGTGACACTTTTCTCCTATCAAAGGAAGCTTTCACACGCAATGCTGACCATAGTTGTGTGCTGTCATCCTATGGAGGCTGCCTGACATCTGATGACCAGAGGTACTGTTTTGTAGAAACTGAAATAGAGGGAGTCTCACTACATTATGTGGTCAAGAAGAGTTTGCTTTAAAATAATGCTCAAAAGAGGATCAATAAAATTGATAAGCCTCTAACCAGGCCAATAAAGAGAGATGACACAAATTATTAATATCAGAAATGTAAGAAGGGACATCACTATAGATACCATGGACATTAAAAGGATAATAAGAGAATACAGTGAACAGCTCTATGCCCATAAATTTGATAACACATAAGAAGTGGATCAGTCTCTTAAGAGACGCAAATTGCCAAAACTCACATAAGAATAAATAGACAATATAAATAGACATATACCTTTCAGAAAATTAAATCAGTAACTAATAGCTTTACAAAAAAGAAAGCACTAGGCACAGATGTGTTCACTCGTAAATTCTACCAAACATTTAAGAAGGAAATTGTATCAGTTCTCTACAATATGTTTCAGAAGACAGAAGCAGAAAGAATGCTTTCCAATTCATTTTATGGGGCCATTATTACCTTAATATCAAAACCAGACAAATATAATACAAGAAAAGAAAATTTGCAAATCAATGTCTCTCATGAAGGTAGAAGCAAAAATCCTCAACGAAATGTTAGCATATTGTCTAGAACAGCGCATAAAAAGAATTATATACCATGATCAAGTGGGATTTATCTCAGATATGAGAGGTTGGTTCATCAATTGAAAATCAATTAGTGTAATTCTGTCATAGGCTAAAGAAGAAAAATCACATGATTATATAGCTGCAGCAAGAACATTTGACAAAATCCAACACCCATTCATGACAAAACACTCAGTAAACTAGGAACAAAGGCTATCTTCCTCAATGTGATAAAGGACATCTACAAAAAAAATGCCACTAATATCACACTTAATGTCAGAAACCAGAGGCTTGCCAGTTAAGATCAGAAACAAGGCATGTATGTCTCCTGTCACTACTCCTTTTCAATGTAGTACTAGAAGTCCTAGCTAATGGAATATGGTAAAAAATAAATAAAAGGTATAAGAGGTTATACAGATTAAGAAGGAAGAAATAAAATTGTCTTCATCTGCAAATGACATAATTATCTATGTGGAAAATCCAGAAGAATCAACAACAAAAGTCTTCTGGAATTAATAAGTGATTTTAACAATGTCACGGAATACAAGGTTAATATACAAAATTCAATCATTTTCCTATATATGAGCAATGAATAGATGAAATTAAAACACAATACCTTTTACAGTAGCTCCCCTCAAAATCAAATACTTAGAATAAATTTAGCAAAACATTTATTCTATTCCTGATAGAATAAGTCAAAAAAGAACTAAACAAATGAAGAGACATTCCATGTTCAAGGACAGGAAGACTGAATGCTGTCAAGATGTCAGTTCTTTCCAATTTGTTCTATAGATTCAACACAGTCCCAATTAGAGTCTCATCAAGTTATTTTGTGAATATCAACAAACTGATTCTAAAGCTTGTATGAAAAGACAAGTCAGCACAATATTAAATAAGACAAAGTTGGAGGACAGACACTATCCAACTTCAATAATGACTATAAAACTATAGAAATTAAGACAATGTGATATTGGTGAAAGAATAGATAAAAAGATCAATGGAATGGAACAGAGAGCGCCAAAATAAACTTATATAAATATAGTCAACTGACCTTTGAGAAAGGAATAAAGTCAATACAATAAAGAAAATACAGTATTTTTAACAAACGGGGCAGGAGCAACTGTACCTCTATGTGCAAAAAATAAATTTAGATACAGACCTGATAGATGACATTACACATTTGTGAAAACCCATAGAATGTGTGACCCTAAAAATGAGCCCTAATTTAATGTATGGACTTGGGGTGATAATGATGTTTATATAGGCTTACTGATTGTAACAAATGTGCCACTTTGGTGTGGTATAATGATAATGGGACAAATTTTGCATATGTGGGAGTAGGCAATATATGAGAACTCTGTACTTTCTACTTAATTTTGCCGGGAATCTGAAACTTATGTATAAAATAACTTCTATTCATAAGGAAAAAGGGAAAAGAATGGACTATTGATGATTCAACAACCTGGGTGAATCTCAAAGAGGTTTTGCTAAGTGAAAAAGCATATAAGGTCATATAAGTTAATATACTTATTATGGACACAGGAGTCCATATATATAGCATTATGCAGCATTCTGGAAATGACAAAATTATAGGGATAGAGATTAGTGATTGCCCAGGTTTAGAGATATTGGGGGATAGGGATTGGGTGTAGCTATAAAGCCATAGCCAGAGGGAAATCTTTGTGGTGATGGAGCAGTTCGGTTTCTTGACTGCATGGTAGTTATAGGAATGGAATAGAACACACACACACACACACACACACACACCTCAGATTGTACCAATGTCAGTTTCTGGGTTTTAATATGGTACTAGACTGGGGTGTGGGCAACTCAGTTGATTGAGCATCCAACTATTAGTTCAGCTCAGATAATGATCCCAGGGTCCTGGGGGGATCAATCCTGTGTTGGATTTCATACTGACCCTGGGACCTACTTGAGATTCCCTCTCCTCTGCCTCTCCCTTTCTCTCTCTCAAATTAAAAAAAAATCCTACTGTACTATACTTATGTAAGGTTTGTTACTATTGGCAAAAATTGGGTTAAAAGTGATCGTGGAAACTCTCTGTATTATTTTGCAATAATAATACAATAATTTGTTGAATCTATAATCAATTCAGAGGGAAAAGTTTAAAAACAAACCCACATTAACAAAAAACAAATGTTCTAGGTCTTAAATGGAGGTGGCTTGGATAGGTTTGAGGAGCCCTGTGGGGCATTCAAGAGGGATGATTTTAAGAAAATGACCTGTTGTCCTACATCTTCTATGAATTTAAAGACCTTCCATGTTGTGTTCATTCCTTCTTCCCAATGAAGAGACTGAATTTTTCTCTCATTTTCAGAGATAGTCATCTTAGAAGATTCATCTTATTGGACAGTATGATTAAACTTCAGAAGGTAAATTGGTTTCTTGTAAGGATTCCCAGAATGGCATGCATCCAGCTTTATATTAAGCATTTGAAGAACAAAAAAAAAAAAAAAAAATTAAATCCCGGCACCCATTACTCAGAAAGTGAAGCAAAGTGAAGGCATCTTAAAAACATAATTACTAACTAAATGAAGAAAGGCTAGAGCAATGCTCAAAGAATTCATGTTTGAAGTAGTGGATAATCCCGTAATTGCCACTTCTCAGAAAAGTTCTGTGTAGATGTGGAAGAAAGCCGTTATTTAAATCATGGAACATTATACATCAAAGCTGTTGCTGTCAAGGATGTTTTAGCTGCTTTAAACATATTAAAAAAAAAAAAAAAACGACAAGACTTAGGTCCAGGATTTCAGATGAAACTAAAGGAAGGAAAGGAAAAGAAACTTTCTTTGTATTTCCAGTGCATTCTTTTCTAGCGCACACACACACACACACACACACACACACACACACACACACATACACACATACACACACAATGTAGTCCTTTGTGATAAGTTAGGATGTAAAAGCAACATTTCCTAGTTGGGAGCTAACTGCATTGCATCTTTTTATCATTCCCTGTCCCCAAGATGGGCCCTTTCACATGGATTTAGCACACTCTGGTTTTGCCAGAGACAGGCAGGTAAGGTATAAATTTGATTATGCCGTTTGCCTCCTTAAAACCCCACAAATGACTTCACATCACAGATTTTTAACTCTTTGAGCCTCTTGATGTGAAATAGAATCCCCTGTCAAAACACCTCCTCCTATTTTCCACGTCTACGTCTTTCAAACTTGGCTCTCCAGTAATTGCAAGTTCAGCTGTTGCTCTTTATGATGCTGTGCTGTTTACCTCTGCGATTCACTGGGCTTGCTTCACCCTCTTCCTTCATGCTGTCGCTCCCTCCACACACACACAAGACATTCCTCATTCTCTTGTCTTAATCTGTCCATGTTGCTGTAACAGAACTCCATAGGCTGGACGGCTTATGAACAACAGAAATTAATTTCTCATAGTTCTGTTGGCTGGGAAGCTCAACATCAAAGTGCTAGCACATTCAGTGTTTTTCTCTCTGTGTCTTCACACCGCATGAAGGGACGAGGGAGCTCTCTGGGGTCTCTTTTATAAGGGCACCAATTTCTTTTTGTGAGGGATCCACCCTCATGACCTAATCACCTCTCAAAGTCCCCACCTCCTAACTCCACCACATGGGACCTTAGGATTTAACATATGTATTTTGGGGGAAGGTTAGTATTCAGTCTGTGGCACCAGGCTAACTTTTAAGGCCAATCCAAGGTCTCCTGGGTGTGCTGGTGTTCCCAGCACCTCTCTATCAAAGCCCTTACAAGAAGGAACAAGAATTACCTACTGATTCATCAACCACCCCTTTAGACTGAGACCCCCTAAGAGAGAAAGGTCACATTATCCACATGCCCCAACAATTCAGCACACAGTATACACTTAGTGAATAAAATGAACTTAATCTTTCCAGCAATAGTACCTCCTTTCGTATGCTTTACTGACTCAGGAAGCAGTCTGTTGGACCTTAGTACGTTTTGGGAACTGGTTAATTTGTAATATATTTGCATTTTAGGGTTCCCCAGGAAACTCCTGGACCTCTGCGATGCTTCTTTAAGCAGTAATTAGACTTCACAACAAATGTATATGAAGTCTATTGTCATAGCAGACTTTCATTTTTTCTGTTGAGAATGTACGTTTTAGGTCATCAAGGCATCTCTGGTGTTTGTGAATACTCTCAAGTCACCCACAGAATTTTGGGGTAGGTGCATTTTGTGGGCAGACAGTCTATACCTTTCTTGAGCTATCCCAGGTAGTCTGAAGAGAAGAAAAGGAAAAGAAGAAAGAAGTTACCAAATAAGAATGTAGGGTAGATGTCTAGGGAATGTCAGAAGAAAAGGAGACAGATTCTCAGAAAGGGTACAATGATACATACAAATAAAGTGACTAGGGCCATGGGCAATCCCATTCACTCAAACTTTGTCCAAATTTAGATATAGTATGCTGTTTAGCCCTTCTTTGGGGGAATACTTAAGCATGAGCATAAATAGATTCTCTTTTCTCTGCCAGAGGGAAAAAAACCAATAGAGGGTTTAAAAGGATATGACAGTATCAGTATCTGCATAATACTTATCTTTCAAAGTCACAATATCCAAAAGATATCAGTAAGGTGAGAGACATATGCTATTTGTGACATAACTTGCTTTGGGTCAAATGTATGCAAAATATTTAGTACCTGAGCCCTTAGCACAATTATCTCCGGAAAAGACATCTCATGAACAAGAAACTGAAATTAAAATATCGAAAGCTGAGTTTCCTTTGGAAATGTCCATGAGCAACATGAGGATAAAATTCTAGGTTATCCCAGCGACGGGAACATGGGACTCCCTGAGCACATCCAAGTGTGACCTGTGTAGACATTTATTTTATTCTAGGACACCTCCTCAGATATGACAGTTTCCACAACTGTGGAGGAACCAGCCATCGGATTTCAAGTTCCAGAGAAAAGGGGAGAAGTGAATAAAGAGAATCTCAGAGGTCTACCTTAATTAAGCTCGATCAATTACAAAACAAACTAAAACTTAAATGAACTGGACATTTTAGCTCATTGCTGGGGGGTGGGGGAAGGGGCAAATCAACAGATTTCCAAAATTCTACCTTAAAGAAGGAAAAACACAGCATTTATAAATAAAAGCCAGGACATTAATTCAACCCCAAAGCTTCATTGTCTGGCAGCTTTGAGGATGTTCACCAGGCTGCTATTTGGTTGAATGCAGGTTGATGACTTTTAACTAGAGGATTTAATTTGCTAGATTCACATATGTGTTAGTCACTGGAGTAAGGAGGCCATGTAGAAGTATTTTTAACAAACATTCCTAGAGTGAGCACCTTAATCTGTTGTCTCATAAAGGCTCAAGAACAGCAGGGCCTGCTTACAAACATTCTGAATTTACATGCATTTTAAATACAGTATGTTTCATAAAAACCTACAGAGTGGTTACATTTCATTAGTAATGGTCCTTCATCTCAAACCCCTGGAGGGTTCTTTATTCTGGGAAAAAAGTATCTAGGCACCCCCGGGTACTGTTTAGGAGGAATGACTGCATGATCATCTACTCCTGTGTCAGTTCAAGTTAAAATATTTTATGGCACTGTCAAAATTTGGTCAATAGCAAATAACTTATTGTCATAGTCTATTGCAATAACAAGTAAGTATTTGTCAATAGCAATGCAAAGGATAGCTTATCCATCCTGGGTTTCTGTGTGTGTGATGCTAAATCAAATGTCTACAAAAAGAAGAGAGGAGGATATTCTAAGATTAAATCTTGTTATGGAAGGCATTTGATATCTCCATCAATGGGAAGATTCATGCTCTTAAATAATGGAGAAAGATCTTTGGAGAATGAAGAAAAATAAATATTGGAGTGAAGATTTTCTCAAACAGAGCACAGGAGATTTTTTAAAAGAGTTCTCAAGTTGGAAGTGTTTTTGAAATATTTTTTGGAACGTTTTTCACATTTATTTTACATACAGACTCTTACAGTGAGGTTATTTTTCAGATGCAAACTTTAATCATAATGATAATATTTTTGAGGTCACAGTTGCCAGGGATAGAGGAATGAGTTACAGAATCAGAAGCTCTTATCTTGGTTTCCACGCACGTTGGTGTCACCTTGTCTTCTTCACCTTGTGGTGGTCCAAGGAAGACAGTTTCTGTACCTGAGCCATTGCCAGGACTCTGGGAATCGGAGAGGACATTTGCAGGCCTTACATGTCAAATTCATTTACAGGACTAGCCTCTGCGATTTGACAAAGCACTAAGGCGCTGATTCCCTGAAGCATGGTCAGATCATAAAGTCTGAGCATTGGAATAGAATTTGGGATCATCTAATCCCACACCTCTCCTTAAAATAATCCTCCAGACTTCAACCTGTGTGCTGGAACAGCAAGCATTGTCCAGGAATAGGACCGTCTCTTCTTTCTGGGGCAGAATTTTCGCCTGTGCTAAGGCTCAAAGTGTTGGAAAGATGTTCCTTCCATTGGTATTGCTTCTGACCATAATCACATCTGTGTACTTTCCTCCATCACAGTCCTTTAAGATAGCTATAAACTCCCCTCCAAATTTCTTCCTATTTCTCTTTATATGGCTATGTAAATAGTGTGGTTTCCAGACCTTTCCTCATCTTGGTGATCCTCTTCTGAACATAATTCAGTTTTCAGGCTCTTTATAGCTAAAGACTTATCTTACAGATGTGTTTTGACCATTAGCCAAGGATCTTCACCTGTATTTATCCAAGCACTGCAAGTGCAACCTAAGTTTTTCTATCTTATTATTAGTTACATATGACATAGATTTATGGGATACTAATGATATGACCTCTAGAAAGAGTGAGCCAGGTCTCTATTTTTTAAAATTGAGACAGTGGACACATTATCATTATAGAAATTCCAGAATGTAGACACAGGCCGAGCTCCATTAGAAGTAGACCACATGGGGTAAAGCTGAACCCAAGGACCATGCAGAGCCATTGCAGAAGAAATGAAACAGTGTCTTGGGGGCTGGCTAGAAGAAAACTCTATTAAGTAAAAATATAATTTTAATCATAATGTCAAGCAATTGCTATT
Organism: Proteles cristata cristata; assembly: GCA_017311185.1. Classification (NCBI taxonomy): domain Eukaryota; kingdom Metazoa; phylum Chordata; class Mammalia; order Carnivora; family Hyaenidae; genus Proteles; species Proteles cristata. Next base: position 439,502 of record JAESUZ010003871.1, read on the forward strand.
TGTAAATGTGGTTCGCCTACTTGATTGCTTTTAAATCCTTATCACAATCCTGAGAGGTAAGTATCACTGCCCGTGTTTGACAAATAAGGAAACTTGATCCCAGAGTAGTTGTGTCCATAGCCAAGGTCACACAGCAAGTCAATGACGAGACTGAACCTCAGGCAGGTCAACCTGATTTTGGAGCATTTGATTGTAAACAAAATGCTCCAAGCCCCTTAAATATGACTCCCTCATTTTAGGATTAATCAAGGGGCCTTGGGGTCTGTCCCAAGTATGAAGACAGGTTAGTGGCCCAGAGCTGGTTAAAAGGACAGATTGTAAGGCATTGGGACTCGTGGAGCCTGAAGTTTACTGTTGGCCTGCAAGGTAATTTACTACCATGCTAATCAAAGTGGCGTCACTGAATTGAGAGAGTGGCATAAGATGCCTTGTACCCGCCAAAGCACGAATCACCCTTTGCTTCCTTTCTCCTAAAGAAGGTTAGCATTAAACATGGATTGAAAACAAATTGTTTCAAAGGGCAGTCTCTCCTCCATCCATGAAAAAGAAAAGATCAAATCTTTGTAATTAGATATACAAAGATTTTGGGGGCGCCTGGGTGGCTCAGCTCGTTAAGCGGCAGATCCTTGATTTTGGTGCAGATCATGATCTTGTGGTTTGTGAGACTGAGTCCCACTTTGGTCTACGCACTCACAGCGTGAAGCCTGCCCAGGATTCTCTCTTTCCTTCTCTCTCTGCCCCTCCCACCACTTGCACTCTCTCATCTATCTCAAACATAAATAACAAACATTTAAAGAAAAGAAATATGAAGACGTTAAAACAGACTGCTGAAAACTGACAACTCACTCCATTTTAGGAATACCGGTTAGTCATTTTTCAAGCCAGCAGTTATTATGTGCCTTACACTGTCTTAAGAGATTTTTATGAATTAATATATTTCATGCTCATAATAACTCCATGAACTGAGTACCATTAGTCTCCTCACTTAAAGTATGGGTAAACTGACGCACTGGTAGGGTTAAGCAGCTTGTTGGTGTCCCATAGTTAAAGTCACAGAACTGAGCTTTGGGCCGGTATCTCTAGAACTCCCATTTTCTTTGCCCCTACATCATACAGTCCTTCTATTTGGCATGTAGTACTTTTTCCATCTCTTGCTGGATAATTCCTTGGGAAAATGCCCCTGTCAGACATCAGGATAAGCCCCCACCTAACTTCAGAGCTGAACCCTATCTTGTCCCCAGGGAACAGTCTGGTTTAAGGGCTCAGAGTTATAAACCCTGAATAATACTACGTGATTCCCTTCCTATTTTTTGTGTTTCTTTTCTTTTTTCAGAGTTTTCTTTTTTTTGAAGAAATAACTGATACCCAAATGGTCTTGCTTATTTCTCTAAGATGTCTGTTCTATGGCAGTCATCAGTACGATGACTATTTCAAATTTTTTTCCCTATAACTTATTTAGTTTTTTAAACGTCACCTTAATTTCCACCTTTTTCAAATCTCATTGACTTCAATTTCCATTCCAAAAAAATCTTTCCCTGAAAAATGATTCCTCCCCTTATACTGATTTTTCATTATTTGAAAAGGACTTTAAAGAATTATCATAATGATAATAATAATTATAAAACAACAACAAGAAGAAGCAGCATAAGCAATGAGTGGGTAAGTAGCTTTCACTTTGGCCCATTTGCTGTTTTCTTTCTTCCTTCTTTGCCTGGACCTATGTTTATTGAACTCCATAGAATGTCAAGACAGCATTTGTAAAGGGGGATTTATTTAACTGTGGGTGTGTTGTACAAATGCAATAATGTGGCCCAACTCTTGTTTAATTTTGAAGGCTTTCTCCTAGACAACATTGCTCATAATGGACAGTTCAAGCCAAATTATCCATTATTGTTCCCAAAGTTTACAATTAAACTATCGATCAAAACTGGCAGCGATTCCTCCAGCAGCCTGAGCACCGAAGCCGCTGAATTGAATCAGAACCTGAGCATGCAGAGCCAGAAGAAGGTGGTGCAGACACACAGATAACAGACAGACAGATAGACAGACATGCCCTCCACCAGTCACCCTGGGATCCAGCCCTTGGTAATTTTCCTTGAGCCAAGAAACAGGCTGCAACCATGAGTACGCAGTGTGCGTGTATGGTTTTAATAGCCAGAGGTCCCCGCAATTTGTGACCCCTATCCCTGGCTGTAAAAATTGGAGTTTAACAGGTTCGGCTCCATAGGGAACCAACCTCAGCTTTTAGGCTCCTTCAGACACTGCAGAATGCATCTTTTCTGGGGAATTCCACAATAAAATGACTGTTATTTATCATTACAAACCTCTTTATCATTTAGTCAATAAAAGGCCTCTCTCTCTCACTTTTTTTCCTGTGGCGTGCTCAGAGTCAGAAATCGGTATTAGTCTCTCCTGGCCTGAAGGCAGGAGATGTCAAAAGCTAAATCATGATCTACCCTGGCTTCCTGGCTAAATTGTGTATGAAGGCCTGAGGCAAAAAGGTGCACATGCTCATTATTTGAAACCGAGATTTCACCCCCCCTTTCTTTCAGTTTTTCTTTCTTTTTCTCTTTCCTCTTTTTACATATTGAGACATGTAATAAATACATGTATGACTCAGAAGACATCGGGCATGAGACAAGGCAGCAAGAACTTGACGTGTCGCCTTCATATATTTTCCGATCAGGAAATAAAAAAGTGGATTGGCACTTAAACAAACAAACAAAAAAGACAGTGGATTTCACCTCTTGAACTTTTTGATCATGGGGGGAAGAGGGTGTTGTTTATGATTGAGTATCAGTCATGGCTTCAACGTGGAGAACAGAACTCAAGAAAGGCAGTTTCTTAGTTAAGCATTATTAGTGTTATTTTCATTTGCACAGAGAAGCAGGTGCAAAATTCCTGGTATGGGGCTGGTGAGAAGGATCTGTTCGTTTGCAAACAGGTTTTGCCTCCAGGACTCTCTTACTTCCCTCAGCACTGCGGTGGTGGCCATGTGGTGTGAGGCGCTGGCATCCCCAGAAGTCAGCAGGCATGCTGGGGTGGAAGTGTCATCCGGGGTACTTCTTGCAAAATCAGATATCCGGAGTATGGTCTGAAGCATCACACTTTAGCATCAAGTACAGTTTGGCAGCCTTAGATCTCCTTTTCATTACATCGCTGTGGGTATGTGCTCTCTCTTGGTTTTTGCATGTACCAAATAAACATCGCACTCTGCAGAGATATGAGTGTGCTTGTTTCTTCATTGTCTTATTTAGTCAATGCATAATCTGGGCTCATCCTATGCAACAGATACTATGCCTGTGATGGGAGTACAGCTGTGGACAAGTGAGGGGTTATGGGGTGCAATGAGATGGGCCCAGGATAAACTTTTAATGATTATAGTTCTATAGATCCATGTCCACTTATTTCATTTCTTTTTTTTTTTTAAGGTTTTTATTTCTAGGAGAGAGAGAGAGAGAGAGAGACAGCGTGAGCAGGGGAGGGTCAGAGAGAGAGGGAGTCACAGACTGAAACCACTTATTTCATTTCTAATAGGTCAATTTGCAAATAAAGAAATAAAATCTCCTGGTATCTCTAATACTAAGAGGTTGATATTTCCCCATGTCTATCTAATTCCTGGAGGAAATAACATGTGGAAGTATAGAAACTGATATTTTTAGAGCTGACAATACTTTAGAGAGAATCTTATTCAATAACTGCTATTATAGAGGGGAAGAAATTGGGGACTAAGAAGATTAAACAGCCAACAAAAATCATACAAGCATTCAACTGGTAAGTGCAGTGTAGGAGCTGAAACTTGGATTCCTGTCAGTATGTCCGTTATGAGATCTTCAGTCTTCGGCTTTTCATGTAGCATTTACTGATGATGCATTCAAAGTTTGCTTGACGATGGCAAAAAGACAGAGGAAAAATGTTGTCTCAGTGGTATCAAATAGCTGGACATATTATCATCATTTGCTCATCTGCATTCTTAAAGATAAGCAAGAACATATGCAGGTATAGAGAGGTTCAATTGAGGAGTTCAGCTGAACTACAGAATCTGTTTATTTTGGGATATATGTGTGTATACATATATATGTGTATATGTATGCATATATATGTATTTATATATACACATATATGTATGTATGTGGGTTTTTTTACTTCACTTGGTTATTAATCACTCCAGTGAATGTATTGATGTTCACTTCTTATCTTTGACACAATCCGGACAAAGATTAAAAGTATTTGTTTTAATTCTGGCCTTCTAGCCTTATTTGACTGGCCTGTGAGTTGCCCTTTGACATGAGGTCTAGAATAGAGCAACTGTAAAGGATTCAAATCTGTAAGGCAGAAGAGCCAATCCTAAAATGAATTAGTCTTAAATAGGCCCTTGCTAATCTTTGAGGCTATATCAACAAGTTTTGGGGATAAACAGATCATGTGGTATGGACCTAACCATGTGTATAGCAGAACTTCCATTAAGATGAAAAATGATGTGAAGTCAAACTGGGGCTGTCCAAAAAAAATCAAGCATAGTTTAAAATCTTCCAATTATTAATTTATTTATATTCAAAACAATGTCTATAGCAGCTGTATCAACAACAACTAAGCTATGAAGAGAGCCCAAATGTCAATCAATCAATGAATGGTTAAAGAAGATGTGGGGTGTGAATATATATATGTATATTTATGTATATACACACATACATATATACACATATAATACACATACATACATGCATATACACATATGCAATAGAATACTACTCAGGCATCGAAAAAATGATACATTGCCATTTGCAAAGACATGGATGGAGCCAGAGAGTAATATGCTAAGGGAAATCAGTCAGAGAAAGACACATACCATAGATTTCACCCATATGTGGAATTTAGGAAACAAAACAGACAAACACATGGGAGGGGAAGTAAATGAGAGAGGGAAACGGACAACAGGAGACTCTTAAAGATAGAGAACAAGCTGAGGCCTGATGGAGGGAAGTGAGTGGGGGATGGGCTAGATGGATGATGGGTGGTAAGGAAGGCACTTGTTATGATGAACACTGGGTGTTGTGTGCAAGTGCAGAATCACTGAATTCTACTCCTGAAACCAATGTGGACCTGAATATTAACTAACCAGAATTTAAATAACAGTGTAAACACAAAACAAACAAACAAACAAACCCAATGTGGAATATTTTTAAATATTTATGAAAAAAGATTGCTTCTAGACTGAAATCTTATATTCTCATCTTACAGTGAACTCTTACGACAGCTTATTAACCATTGAACAAGGTGATTGCTTGTCATATGGATGCAGATGGAGGGTTAGGAGCATCTGACTGCAGACACTGCTGAAATGAAGAAGGGCGGCATCAGATTGGTCTCTTCTTCCATCCTGAGTGTGATATTTACATCATATCTCACCTTTAAACTGCGCATAATTTAAAAAAAAGAAAAATATATGCATATAATTCTCTACCTCTCATCTTTTTTTTTCTTTCTTTTTTGGTTTTTGATGCTATGAAGAAAAAAAGACCTTAGCTTCAGGTTGCCGGCTCTGACCTACAAACTACAAGTCTTTGTGTTCTTAACAGTTTGAAAAATTACTCAAATTATTTCTTATAATCATGCCTCTTTTGCCATTTAATTCTAAATCCACATCTAGCTAGGCCTGTTTCACAGGCACAGAGGAATGACGCTTCCACAGAGCCAATAAAGAAAAGAACTCTAAGAGTATCAATGAGTTTATTTAGATATCTGCCACTTTATAACCTAACTGTTCATTTTCCCTCTCAAATGGCTTCCTTGGCCACAGCAGCTTGGTGCTCATGTGCCTGTGGTCCAGTTGCTTTATGAAGAAGGCAAATACCTACATCAGAGCATCAGATGGCACCATGCATCTGAGCACCTTTCTTAAAACTGATGGACGATTTTATGGTGGGCGGTCATAAAAGCAGCATGGTGGCTTTCTGTCATGGGGATGGACTACCCCTGCCATCATGTGCGGGTGCTGGGGTGTTCTTCAGTGTGACGGGGACACTCTGCACTGCCTTAGGCCATGTGCCCTGATTCCCTTTCAAGTAAAAAGAGTGTTGAATATGAACTTTTTTGATGAAGTCAAGTTTGGCATCCTGATGGGCGAAGGTAGAATATTCAGACTGATAACACACTGTGAATCCTGACAGAGATGTGGTTTGGAATATTTTACCATCAAGCTCCTTCTAATTCCAATATGGAACTTTAGGAAATTGTTGATGATCCATACTTTTGAGACTGATAACAAGGGTTGTTCATACTCAGGTTCTCAAAGATGATAATACATGTTTTTATTCTTATTTATTTTTTTTAAGTTTATTTTTATTTATTTGTAGAGAGACAGAGAGAGTGCGAACAAGGAAGGAGCAGAGTGAGAGAGAGAATCCCAAGCAGGCTCTGGACTCTCAGCATGAGCCTGATGCAAGGCTTGAACCCACAAACTGTGAGATCATGACCTAAGCTGATATCAAGGGTCATATACTTAACTGACTAAGCCATCCGGATGCCCCAAAAGATGGTAATAAATGTTAAATATTTAAAAAAATACCCAGCAGTATTTTAGGTTATTCCCGGCTGGATACATTTTACACTATATACACATAAAATGTGCCTATATGTTTTATTTAAAATCCCCTTAATAATCACTACAGTTTACAGAATCTGGAAATTCCTGTAGATAGTAGTAGATGGAAATATTAGTAGATGCTACTATTGTACTCAATGATTACTATCTCTTCCGGTAAAAAGATATGTACCCACTCATTGCTATGTTACTGTGCCTCCCATGGGCTCCAAGAATAGGGGCTGGTCATGGGACTTATTTTGCCAATGACAAGTGAGCACACAGTCATATGACACTTGTGGTAGAAACGTGAGGATTCATTGAATGTTTTCGCCAATTCTCTTGCTTGTCTTCTTTGCCATGAGAACAGCATGTCTCAGATAAAGTGTTCTTCTCCAGTCCAGAATTTTTTTAAAAAAATTTTTTAATGTTTCATTTATTTCTAGGAGACAGAGAGAGACAGCGTGAACAGGGGAGGGTCAGAGAGAGAGGGAGTCACAGACTGAAATAGGCTCCAGGCTCTGAGCTGGTAGTCAGCACTGAGCCGACGCGAGGCTCGAACCCACCAACCGCGAGATCATGACCTAAGCGAAAGTCGGACGCTTAACCGACTAAGCCACCCAGACGCCCCTCCTCCAGTCCAGAATTTTAAGTTACATGAGGAACCACAAAAGCCTCGGCTTCCAACATTTGACTGAAAAATAAACAACCATCAAAGGCTATTCAGATTTGGGGACATTTTTCTTGTAGCAAAAGTAACTATTATCCTTACTAGTATTCCTTTTCAAGAAGGATAATTGGATTTTCAAGACACAGAGATACAAAAAGAAAAAAATAAATAAACAAAAGCGGTCCTTATCCCCGAGAACGGACAACCTTTGTTCATGTGTATTTATAGTTTAGAAAATTCAAGCTGGGCAGAAAAGGGTATATTTTGAATATATACATTAATTATGATAGGGTAATATGTCCCTTTTATTACATTTCTTTAAATATATTATGTGAGGGTTATATATCATTAGAAAATTTGACCTCATATTTTTATGTATTGCTTATCTAGCTTTTCTGTGTGGTTAATATTTAAAGAGAAAAATGAATTTCTTACTACGTTTGCTATTTACTTTTCAAAACTGAGTATATTGCCAATGTTTATAATGTCTATATTAAGGAAACATGTTTCTCTACAAGGAAATTGAGACTTCTTTTGATTTTAGTTTAATTTGTTTCCTATAAGCTAAAATAAATTTCCATTTCACCATGAAGGAAAATGACTTTTCTTGCTTTGTTTACGTTTTGTCTGGGAAAATAATCATTTGAGAATTTGAAATAGGCCTGACACTTTATTCCAAAAGATGGGTTTCTTCAGAGAAATTTCACTGCAGTTTCAAACCTAAGTCTCACATAAAAATCTTTGCAGTGGGGGGCACCTGGGTGGCTCAGTCTGTTAAGCGTCTGACTTTCGCTCAGGTCATGATCTCACAGTCTATGAGGTTGAGCCCCACGTCGGGCTCTGTGCTGACAGCTCAGAACCTGGATCCTGCTTCAGATTCTGTGTCTCCTTCTCTCTGCCCATCCTCTGTTCACGCTCTGTCTCTTTCTGTCTCTCAATAATAAATAAATGTAAAAAAATTTTTAAAAAAATCTTCGCAGTGGATTTGCAAAGTAATGACAGAACAAAACTATTCTTTATATCTTGCTTGTCAAGAGGTATTTAATTGTGAAGGCCCATTTCATTTTATGCATGCATGTTGCTATACACTTAGATTATTTTATTACCTTTGTAATCTTTTGTTTTAGAATTGTTGAGGGCCCAGTACCTGATGATGATGGACAAGGGCAGTTGACAATATTCTGAGAACCACAGAATGTACATTTTGGAGCTGGGCCTGCTTTTCAAGCATTCTACATTCAAGATATAGATGGATACAAAGGTATAGAGATAGACATATAAAGTAATTTATTACATATAACTTATTATTTGTATTTACATATGAATAAATGAAGGAAGTTGAAAAGTAGAAGTGCCTATAACAATGTCTTGGACTGTGATCATTTCAGATTTTGTATTTCTTTTAAATATTAGGAGCTCCTGGGTGGCTCAGTTGGTTAAGTGTTTGACTTGGACTCAAGTCATGATCTCACCATTTGTGAGTTCAAGTCCCACATCAGCTGTGCTGACAACTCAGAGCCTGGAGCCTGTTTGGATTCTGTGTCTCCCTCTCTCTCTGCCCCTGCCCTGCTCACACTCTGTCTCTCTCCCTGTCTCAAAAATAAATAAACATTAAAACAAAATTTAAACATCATCACAGCTGATAGAAAACTCTTCCTAGACCAGACTGTTGTATTTAATGTGGTATTTAGTGCCATTTTTTATCATTGAGAATGTACAATTTTGAATATATGTACCATCAATACAAATTCATCATAACATCTTTGAGGACAAGAGCTGTGTCTTTTTCATCTATATGTCTGTATCTCTTAGTACAGTTCTTGGCTTACAGGTTAATGTATAATATATTAAAATTATAATAATGTGGTGTATTATTAATACAGTGGGCCAATCAGAATTACAAAGAAGTCCAGAAGCTTAATTGCAGGGACAAGCAATCTTATGCTTTGAACATTTGAAGAAAAAGAGAAGGATGAAGGTATTGAATTTATTATTGTTATTTCTGAGGGTAGAGCAAAAAGACATGGATTTCAGCTTTGTGTAAAAGAGTTTTCTGTTATATGGACTTTCTTTTCTTAAAGTTTATTTATTCACTCATTTTGACAGGGAGAGAGAGAGAATGAGAGAAAGAGAGAGAGAGAGAGCTGATGGAGGAGCGGAGAAAGAGGGAGAGAGAGAATCGCAACACAGAGCCCTACATGGGTCTTGATCTCCAGGAACCAGAGATCAAATGAAGAGCTGAAATCAAGAGCCAGATGCTTAACCTACCGAGGCACCTAGCTGTCCCTGACATATAGACTTTCCAAATAACTTTTCACTGGGCATACCCAAGCAAATTAAGGTGCTCATTTATCAGAGATTTTAGAAAATGGATTCCCATTCTATGTGGTCAGTTAAACTGAGTGACATGTATAGTTTCCTCAAAGAGTTTTGAGTTATCTTTTCTGACTCAATAGGTTATAAATGTTTTGGTAGGGATTACAGTGGTTGAAGCAACTAAGATTGTTGATTAGTCCTTTTAAGAAACTGAGACATGGAGAGATAAAATAATTAGGGAAAAAAAATAAAACTTTGGGTTTTGTTTGTTTATTTGTTTTGTTTTGTTTTAGATAAGAATAACGAGAATTTTTATATGTTAATTTGAAGGGACCATAAGGAAGATGAAGTTGAAGAGAATGAGTTAAGAGAGTGGTCTATTGAAGGAAGGAATGAGTGAATGAGGGCACAGAACCCAAAGTCAGTCTATGAATGGATCCGATCTAGTATGAAATGTGAAACATTTTGGTGACAGAGAGCCAAGAGATGGAACCATGGGGAGGAAAAGGTTTCTTACACTGTGTTTAAGAATTAAAGTAATTAAATGGCTTGCCTTATTAGTATTCCAAATTTGGCTTATTTTTATAGGGAGTTTCTCACTCCTTACCTTTTTAAGAAACTTGATCACACTTGCTTCTCTAAATAACTTTAGAGCTAAATGGAGGGGAGTTAATATTTTTGTTTTTTTATTAGTGAAGAAACAGACCCAAGGAAAGAATATAACTTACCCCGGATGATGAAGGTCCATGCTATCTCTAGGGACGCAAATTCCACCCACTTCTGCACTATGCATCTGGCATTCCATTCCATCATCAGTTGGCTCTTACCTCACTTTGGAACCTTACTTTCTACTTTCAACTTCTAAGTTTGGCATCTGAATTTTGTCTCCCTGCAAAGAACCTTGGATTTGCCCCTGTAGTCTTTTCCTGTCGCGCCTTCTGGATTTTACCTCTTATTTGTCTAGTATAGTAAAGTAACTGTGTATTCAGCCCTACAGTATCTAAACCCAGACCTGTCACAGGGCTAAATCCTTATCAGTCTGGTCTTGAGCTTCTTGGTAGGGTCAGTATGGTTTTAATTCACAGCTAATTAAAGTCAGAAACAGAATTAGGAACTAGATCTCTTAAACTGACTGGGAACGGGAACATATATCACTTTAATATCCATTAAGTAGGTACCTGTATCAACTGGGTTTACAGAGACAAATACCAACAGAAAGCTGTGACATTTACCGCTTCTACTATGTGAATAGGACTTGGCTGCTTCCACATAGAGAGTAATCTGAATTGTTAGCTGATCTTTCTCAAATTTGTTTGTACCTTCCTATTTTTGAAGGTAAATATTCTACAATCTCCTTGAACAACAAGATTGTTTTATTTTGATCTCCTTGCTGAAATGATTACCTCTGCCTTCTGACAAGCTTGGATTTATTCAAAATGTGTGTTGCTTTGTAAAGTGTTTGAATGACTTAGTCTAGAAAGCTCTCCATCCCATACTCAGGCCACACTTCCAACCAATTCACATTCCCTGGTGTCCAAAATGGTATCATTTAAATTGTCCTTTATTTTCTCTGTGTACTTGAGAACAGTCTGCTAAATCAAGTAGTATTGAAATTATAACACATTTAGGTAGTATCTGTCGTTAGCAATTGTAGGCTTTTTAGGCATCATGAGAAATGCGCAAGGAAGAGAAGGAGGCACCTAGATGGCTCAGTCGTTGAGTGTCAGACTCTTAATTTTGGCTCAGGTCATGATCTTAGGGTTCCAAGATGAAGCCCATGTCGGGCTCTGCCTTAAGGGTGGAGCCTGCCTAAGATTCTCTCTCTTCTCTCTCTTTCTCTCTCCCTTTGCCCCTCTCCCCTACTCATGCTCTATCTCTTTTTTTTCCTCAAATAAAAATAAAGGAAGGGGGGGAGAGAGAGAGAAGTAAAGAGAACCCAACATCAAATTCACATCATCTCTTTGTTCGACATGAGCTACACTTAAATCCCAAAGGAATGAGGACAGTAAGCCCAAAATCCATTTCTAAGACACACTAAATTTATATGACCTCATGGATAAGTAGATTAGAACATGAGGACCCCAGACTTTCACAAGTATTGTAAGGAAACTAAGAAACTCCAATTTTGTAGTTATATGATATTCTGAGGTTGCAAAAGTTTGGTACCTACTTTAGAATAGAAATTATCTTATGATTGCAAATGATGACTAGGTGTCAGATACCCAATTTCTATTCCAATTGTTCTTATATTTCAGGTGTGATTTTGGCTAACCAGTCTCTAATTGTACCAGCCATCTTGCATTATAGTTACTATAATAGAAACTGAAAAAAGTCCATTAAAGCTGCCTGAATGTATTGTTTTCAAAAAGTTGTTCTAATCCACTGATGTTTATTTTATACTTTATGTTTCAGATCTGGCTCTGTGCCAATATCCTTTCCTGTTCTATAGTTAAAATGACTTCTTGTTCCTTTCCCAGAAAGAGGGAGCAAGTATGATTGTATTGTTAACATATTTTTTATTTGATCAAACTTGCAAGATAAATGTTTATAATATTTTTCTGATTAGAAAAGTGTATTATAGAAAAATTTAAAAACATGAAGAACAAATTAAAAATAACTCATAATTCTACTTTTTGGAAATAACCTATTTATGTACTTGCAGATAAATGTGATAATTTTTTTCTTACAATAGAATTAACCTTTGAGTTAGTTGAGTTTCATGTTTTTATACATCACTTTTAATGATGGCATAGCATTTTATCACTGTAATCATTAAAACATTTCATTCTTTTATAACAACTATGTGGTGATTATTCTAGTAAATAAATATGCTTGTATTTATCTGATTAATTTCTTAGTGTAAATTCCAAATTTAATGTAAGGATTCTGTTCATGGTATAATGGTTAATCTTTTGGGTTTTAGAGCCACACAGACGTGGGTTACAGATCAGCTCCACCAATAAAGCAAACCAAACCAAACCAAAACACCTCACACCAAAACAGATCATATTATAGGAAGCTTCCTCAATCTCAAACTTTCTGAGATATGGTTTCACCATCTATAAAATGAGATACTTATGGTTACCACAGAGGATTGTTGAAGATAATAGAATGCAGTGCACTTTTGTCTATAAATGTATTTCATGGTTGTTTCTTTTTAGGTACTGTTTAATTGTGTTATGTGTAAAATTGCAAAGATAGTTTACAATAAATCTATCAGTTAGTATAGTTGAGTTTACCACATGGTTAATTAATAATGTATTTTATTTTGTTTTTTAAATAAATTTTTAATGTTTTTATTTATTTTTGAGAGACAGAGAAACAGAGTGAGTGGGGGAAGGGAAGAAAAAGGGAGAGAGACACAGAATCTGAAGCAGGCTCCAGGCTCTGAGCTGTCAGCACAGAGCCTGATGAGGGCTCAAACTCATGAGCTGTGAGATCATGACCTGAGCCGAAATCAGACGCTCAACTGACTGAGCCACCCAGATGCCCCAATAGTGTTTATTTTAAAACATGGCAAATTTAAATTTTACTATGGATATATCATCCCAAATCTATCACTGTGTAAATCAGGAACTCCTTGTTAAATTCATGCTTTCCCTTGACACATTACACTATTTTCTTGCTTGACTTCCTACTTGACACAACTGTTTGGCTGTGTGGCTCTTAGATGGAATTGCCAGATGTAGCAAGTAAGAATATACAGGCTTCCCAGTAACGTGTGAATTTCAGATACACAACAATTTTGTAAAGTGTAAGTATGTCTCGTTTACACTAAAAATTATTTTTAATTTGAAACTGAAATTTAACTGGGTATTTTTAATTTTATATTGCAACCCAACCTTACTCTTGGGATTTCACACCTTCACTGCAGCAGATGGATTCCAGCTGGGGTGTCTCAGTGTAACCCTGAAGGTGTGCGTGGCCCAGGTGAGCCCTGAGGTTGAGAGTTCAGGACCCAGCAGCAGACAACAGGACACCTTGGTTCTTACCTCTATTTCATGCCATGAGTTTTATATGACTCATTTCCTGAACCTCAAATTTCTTTATGGTTTTCGAATGACAGTTGTGTGCCAGATTTCATGTGCTTGCTTTTCCTGCTCTAGAACTCTCCTTCCTCTTTATTGCATCCTTCCATATTTATGAACCTTTTTAAATGAACTTCTTCAGTCTACTTTCAAAGAGCAAACATTTAAAAACTTTTTAAGTTTATTTATTTTGCGAGAGGGAGAGAGAGAGCGAGTGAGCAGGGGAGGTCAGAGACAGAATCTCAAGGAAGCTCCCACTGCCAGCATGGAGCCTGGCATGGGGCTCAAACTCACAGATCATGAGATCATGACTTAAGCTGAAACTGAGTCCAATGCTCGACGCCACCCAGGTGTCCCTCAAAGAGCAAACATTATAAAGGAACATCAATGGAAATATGTCTGTCTCTACCTCTGCTGTATTTATCCCCCAAACACACGAAATAGTATGATGAAAGAAAACAAAAACAGGAACATCAAGACCTCCTTCTCTGGAAGTGGTATTCTTCCTGAAAGACCAGAATAATGAGAGAATGGACCATTTGAAAGGAGTTTGGGCTCAGATTTTATTCCCCACATGCTCTCCCAAGATGAAGAGGGTGGGCTATGCAGAACCCACCAGGTGTCTCAGTTTCTCAATATGCTGTTATTACCATAGATGGCCACCTCCCTTGCTGGTCTACCAAGGCCTTCCTAGTCATGGTAGCACTGTAGCATTTCGATATCCTCCCCACAGCATATTCCCTGTGTGCAGGCTGAACGCTTCCAGAAGAGAGGCCAGAAGTGCCTCGGAGTCAGGAAGTATACAGCTGCCCTGGCATTTGCCACCACTCAGACCTGTGCTGAATCCAGGACAAAATTTAAAGAAAATATATTATTGCTGTGGTTCGTTGTTACTGTTGTTGTTGTTATTCCTTTGTCTTTCTTATCCTGCTGTATATATCATGTATATTTTGCCTTGGAATTAGAAATTTCTGTTTCTGTCTGGAAGGCTGTTTTTTCACCTAGGACAAAAACATTCATTGCACAATCAAGAGAATCATTTAGTAGATGACTTGGTATAACTGAAGTTGAATGACTGAATTATCTCACTTTTAAGTCAGCTCATTTGCTAATCAAAAAAATTAGCCTGATATCTTGAAAGAAAGGTCAGCAGGAATTTATTAAATGTATAAAATAGTGGCGCCTGGGGGGCTCAGTCAGTTGGGCGTCTGACTTCAGCTCAGGTCATGATCTCACGGTTCATGGGTTCAAGCCCTGTGTCGGATTCTGTGTCTCCCTCTCTCTCTGCCCCTCCCCTGCCTGTGCTCTGTCTCACTCTGTCTTTCAAAAATAAATAAATGGTAAAAAATTAAATGTATAAAATAATGAAGTATTTTAAACTATCTAAAAGCAATGGATAAAGAAGAAATAAGATGCACCAATTTATAGTTTTAATGGCACTGATTTTTTTTCTGTTGATATATTTCATACATGTATATTAAAAATATTGTGGACATGAATGCCAACTGATAAATGTAGAAGAAATAATGCAATTAGAAAACTGCCATTGGGCAGCCATTTTAGAAATACTTGATCCAGACTAGGAAATGTCAATAGATGCTAAAACTAGTGGGTAATTCTGACACGAAGCATGATATTCAGACATCAAATATTTCAAAATGTATCACAATATTACTCTAGAAGACACTTGTTAATTACAAAAGAAAAAATAGCAACTTACCATACGTAACTCCTTTCTTGAGTTTTAGCAGGTCTCCTGACTATAAGCCTGGTGGGTGATCTATCTGAAAGCCACTGAGGAAGCTATTGGCTATTTTCATCTTGGAAGCTAATTTTCCAGGCCAAGAGAACAAAACAAAAACAAAAACTGACAAAAGAAAACAGCTAACAAAGCACACGTACAGTAACAATAAACCTCACCACTACAACAGACAACTTTGGGTTCCTCTGAGCTTTCTTGACTGTGTGTGTCATTTGTTTTGTTTTTTCTACCGTATCTTTCAATCTACCTTGTTCTTCTATGTATTGGTGGATAGGTGTTTACAAATTAATGAATGACCTATAGAAATGAATGTGAGCTCCGGAAAGGTCAAATCTTCTATCTATATATGTGTTCTCAGTACCCAGTGCCTAGCACTTTGTAGGCACTGAATGATTGAATTAATAATCAAAGGCACCCTGACCCCAGAATGATGAAGAAAGACCTCTGGCAGAGAAGAGGATTTGAAAAGAAAGAGGAACTAAAGAAAAATGCAGAAAGGTGACAAAGGGAATCTTGACAATTATGCCTAAAGCCAAGTCTACACTCAAGTTTTTAACAAGATTTTCCTTCACTGCCCAAATTCTGAGGATTCTATTTCTAATATTTTTGTTTTGTGCAAATAGTTTCCACTAGGGAGAGGGAGAAAATTCACTTGAATAGCAATGAAGAGACTTTAATAGAAGATAGTTTGGCTCAGGATTTACTCTGTAATTTATTTACCACCCCTTGGGATCATCCTTATAAATTATTCCACATCTCTCCCCTGTCCTTTTCATAATGTAACTTTTGTCAAGAATACACAGTCTTACAAACTTCACAGATTTCCATCTCAATCAATTTATTTTTATAAAACTGTAGCTTATGCACCGATTATATCAACAGCTGCAGGACGGACAGCTATTGTCAAGCACACAGAAAAGGCTGGTCTCATAGAAATAGCCTGGGATTGGGGTCACCATGCTTGGTCCTGAGGGAAGGAAGCAAACACCGGTCTAAGAATCAAACAGCTTCAAATCCTTCTTGGGAAGAGAAATTCCCCCATTATCTCGGAAAATACCTTGCTGAGTTTGATGGTTATGGCAGAAGCAGCCTCTACAGTTCCATTCCACAACATTCTGGACAAGAGGGGTTAATATATTTTGGGTCAGAAAGTGATAGAGGCTGGGAGGTCAGTAAGAAATTACCTTCCAAGGACCAGTGAAAGACAAGGGAGCGCTACTGAGACCCAAGGCCTAGTGTTCAGAGGAAACAGGGAACAGAAATGACAGGAGAACACCATGCCTTACATTCATTGAGTTAACTGTGCACCAGACATTTTTCTGAGCACCCTGAATGCATTGCTCATTTAACCCCTGAATAATCCTATTTGGTAGGTAATATTATTTCTCGTTTATAGATAAAAAGACTAAGGCACACAGAGTTTAAGCAACTTATCTAGATTACATAGTTGTAAATGGCATATTATAAATTCAAACACAATCTGACTCTGGACACTCGCTTTTAAACCACTGTGCTATATTGCTCTGAGCCATCGACTATAATCTTGGAGAGAACATCAATTCTCCCGCTGTGCATGGGATGGTGACTCTAGTTATTTTATTTTATTTTACTTTTATTTTATTTTTATATTTTATTTTATTTTATTTTTTAATGGATGTATAACTCCAAATGTCTGGGGGGCTTGGAACCATCCAAACAGTACATAATAAGGTTATGCATAGATTTATCTGTTTATTTTTGATTCTGAATTAACTGGTAGCCTCATCTATTCTTCTACACTCTGCCCCTGTTCTAAAATGCAATCACTGTGAGACACTCTTAGCCAAACACATTCAGTGATTTATTATTCAGTCTTTAATACGGGTAAAGGCCGAAAGAAAATTTCATCATATGATTTCTGTTGTCTTATTAGGAGTCTATCTCATCCCAACTCTGACAAAGCAGCTTAGAGGAAACTCAGGGACCCTAGAAGGTAAGTAAATTATATTGGAACAAGTAACAGATGGAGGCAAGAGCTCTGTGTGTTAACTTGGTTCTCCTACTGATATTTAACTAATATTCACAACGCCAGTTGCCTCCTTGATGTATTTTTGGAAATCCTGTGTGCATCCAAAATTCATAAAATATAAATGCCCACCAACACATTATATCCTTGTTCTTCAATATGCTTCTTTTCCTCTATTCCTTCCTCAATTCAAGTATCCCCCTCTCCCTAATCACCCAAATGAAAATCTTAAATCCTACTGGCATTACCTCTCCATATTCTGTCAATGTGCCATCGCTTCTTGATTTCTACTCTTATTGCTATTATCTTGCACCTGGGTGATGGCCCCAGGCTCTGAAATAGGCAGCATGACATCAGAAGATAGCTTTCTTCATATCTGACCTCTGCCCAACACCACTATGCCTTTCACCACCATTTACTGAAGGAGCAGCTGGGACCTGTCCACTTCCATGCTGAACCTCCAGTGTCTACCATTGCGGAGTCTAAGCAACTTGCCAGGGTATCTACCACTTTGCATATTAAGGCCCTTGCAGTCTAGGCAGTCATTGACCTCTTGTTTTCTGTTCTTATGCACCAAACTACTTCCATTCCTCAAACTCTGTGCATTTCTTTGTATCCACATGCAAGCTAGTCTCTTTGCTTGGTTGTGATACTTCTCTTCTTCTGGTTAGGTTCTCAAAGGCTCCTTCATTTTGTTTCTATCACATGCAGCAAATTTACCCTAGTACCATATCTTAAAAGACATGTCTGAGTTGATCTTGTCCCTATGATAGATGATGAACTTTTCAAGTGTGAGGACCTCACCCTAGTCGCCTCTTCAGCCCCAAGGTATAACTCAGTGTCTAGGACACGGTAAGTGTTCAAGAAATTGTCATGAATCATTAAAATGAAAGGATCACAGATGAGTCACTTCCCTTTCCAGTTCTCATCCGACTAAAAATAAATCAAAAATTACCATTACATATGGCAGATAATATCCTGCTTAAGATTGTAAATACTATGTCATTTTCAAAATCCCCTTTGTGTAAGTGTATGTATTTGAAGTTTCAACTAGTGAGGTATATTTTGTACTTTTATACCCCATTTTGGTTAATTTCAATTTTCACAGATCACAATCTCTAACTCATATGTGTTCATATTTATTTAGTGATGTCAAACTCCTCCTTACATTTGGCCTTTGAGGAAAGGTCCCAGAAAATTTTCTAATCAAATGAAAGTAATAAAGAGGTTAAACCAATGTTTTTGAATATCCAACGCAGGTCGGCATCTGAGATTTTAAAAGACAATAATATGCCTTTGAGGGGCGCCTGGGTGGCTTAGTTGGTTAAGCGTCCGACTTTCGCTTAGGTCATGATCTCGCAGTTTGTGGGTTCGAGCCCGCGTTGGGCTCTGTGCTGACTGCCAGCTCAGAGCCTGGAGCCTGTTTCAGTCTGTGACTCCCTCTCTTTCTGACCCTCCCCTGCTCACGCTGTCTCTCTCTCTCTCCTAGAAATAAATAAAACATTAAAAAATTTTTAAAAATAAAAAAAATAAAAGACAATAATATGCCTTTGAAAGCAGTATGAGAAAACTTTTGGACTCAAATATCCATTAATATGATGAGCTCATAGAGTTTGGAATCACATTGATCTGGTAAAAATATACACTCAGCCACTCATTATCATCAAGTTGATTCATGCAACTTACAAACATAAGAAGACATATATTATCCTTATTTTTGAGCTGGAAATAGTAGTACATCTTTTTCAAGATTATACTAAGCATTAGAGATGATTTCTACAAAGTGTATAGCATGGCCCTAAATATCTCTACTGTAATGTTGATAATGATGCTAGTAATGCCGGTGGTGGTGATGCTGCTGGTGGTGGTGGTGGTAGCCTTTCCTACCTCTGTGCCTTTGCACATGGTTTTATCTCTGCTAAATGAAGTGCCCCCATTGATGGGCTATCATCCTCTCCTCCATCCTTCAACTTCCGAAGTGCTACTCTTTAATTTTTTTAATGTTTATTTAGTTTTGAGAGAGGGAGAAAGAGAGAGCTTGCAAGCAGGTGAGGGGCAGAGAGAGGGAGACACAGAATCTGAAGCAGGCTCCAGGCTCTGAGCTGTCAGCACAGCCTGATGCGGGGCCTGAAGTCGGACACTTAACCGACTGAGCCACCCAGGGGCCCCCTAAGTCCTACTCTATAAATATTGAGCTTTAGTCTGATACTATGTCCTAAGAAAGCATCCCCTGCCTTCTCAAATAAATGAAGTACTCCTATTATAATCTTGCTTGGCAAGCATCATGCACTTTTCTCTTTCACAGTGTGCTTCACAAATGGAATCAATTTATTATTTACAAAATATTGTCATAAAATCTCCTCAATATGACTGTGTTCCAGTAGGCTCATCTTATCTCTGTATCCCCACAGCCTTGTGCCTGACCTAATTCCAGTTCCTCAATATGTATGAGTAACTTGAAGACAGGAGTGGCAATGACTACCAACTGAAATCATTGCACAAGGAAAGCAAGGTCTATGGAACTTAATCCTGGGAGTTGAAACAAGGGACTATTTTGTCTGCAGTTTAAAGAATGTCCCCAAAGCGTGAACCATGTTAAAGAAGATATGAACAATTTTACAGAAACTATATAAACAGTCTCAAATGAATGCAAATACATTACTCAGGGCATATTGTTAACAAAAGCAAAAGGGAAAAAAGACATGATAAAGACACGAAGAAAAATAATTGAAAAGAGCCTTTTTGGATTGTTCTTTTTTCCTTTCCTTTTTTTTTTATTTTATTTTTTTAGCTTGCTTCTGTAAGAGGACGGGTCCTTAGATAATGAGGGTAACTGAGTGACAGTGGGGCATTGCTGGGCATCGACGCATCCCCCGATGCTTTACTGTCTTAGGCCACAGTCACTGTGCAGGACAAGAAAGGCCCATAAAGATGACATGTTTGCTTGGTGGCTCCCTGTTGGGGCTCCAATGTATTACCTGGATCTAATTATCTCATCTCCAGCTGACAGAGGAGTTTCCATGGACCTTTTCCATCACTGGTGCCTCAGCCCAGCTTCCAGGGAGCTGTCTAAGAGCTTGATATATTTTTGGATCCCCTGCTCATTGGATGAACAAGCTGAAGCAAATCATGTATTGACCTCAAAGCATTTATAAACTGTAGAACATTATATTCTCATCAGAGCCATAGGGGCAGTAAACTATAGTTTCTCTGCTGTGAAACATGGTTTTGCTTATGCACTGTGTTGCTGGGATTGTACCTAAACAACAATACATCATTTGTGGCACATGTCGCCTTCTTTATTGAAAGGCAAAACAAAGAGTTGAGGACAAAAATCATTACTTCTTTAGCAATTTTTCACAAAATGCTTTTCTTTTCTACTTGACACACAGATGGGACATTGTGGTGTGAGGGAAATGATGTATGGCAGCGTGACAAATTTCATTTCCTTTCTAAAACCAGAATCGGAGGGATGCACAAATTTGGAAAAGTTGTGTTTCTTTAAAAAATAATAATAAAAATAAGCTTTAAAAAAGTAGCTGGGGGAGGCTTTAGTGGGTCTCCCTGAGAAAGCATTTGTATGCTTTAATAGACTTGTCAGGTATTGATCAAAGTGCTTAAATGAAAATATTGGTATCAATAAACCAGCTGTGTAAGGGCTTTTGTATCATCTTGGAAAGATCATCTAGGACTGAGGCTGGAATTAAGGGTGTTATGCGTGAACTTTCTGAGCAGTAGATGAAATAAGGCAGCTGCTCTCAGTTCTTGCTATTCCTTCTCTATCCTTTCTTTTTCTTCTCCACTTCATCCTCAAATGTTTCTCAAACTTTGTCAACCTGTCACTTGCTTCCAGGTCCCCTGTATGCTTCTTGAGATGTGAGATTCCCTGCACCACACCTAGGCTTCTGAACTGGACCATGTGGACTTGGGGATGTGCATGGTTTGTACATCCACCTGATGGTGTTTCTGTCCTCTAAACCTGTGTGGGAATCACTATCCACATGTCCCAGAATGTTGGTAGATGGATTCATGATGAATATCTATAATGCAAAGGACTGAACTTCCTTATCTGATTTCTTCCCCCTTGGGGTCCCTTTCCCTCAGTGACTTCCTATGTGACTTTTATTTATTTTTTTAATGTTTATTCATTTTTGAGAGACAGAGAGAGAGAGAGAGAGAGACAGAGAGAGAGAGAAAGAGCATGAGCGGAGGAGGGGTTGCAGGGTTTGAGGGAGACACAGAATCCGAAGTAGCTCCAGGTTCTGAGCTGTCAGCAAGAACCCTGCATGGGGATCAAACCCATGAACCGTGAGACCATGACCTGAGCCAAAGTCAGACACTTAACCGACTGAGCTGCCCAGGTGCCCCCCTGTGTAACTTTTAAGTGATCTTAGCTATGATGATTAACAGTATCCCTCTTCTAGATAATTTGGCTGCATTTTACCAGGCTTTTGTTCCTTAATTCATCATTTTTCAAAGCGTTTTAGGCATTTTTTAGAAAAGAAAGAAAGAAAGAAAGAAAGAAAGAAAGAAAGAAAGAAAGAAAGAAAGAAAGAAAGGGAGGAGGGAGGGAGGGAGGGAGGGAGGGAGGGAGAGAGAGAGAGAGAAAGAAAGAAAGAAAGAAAGAGCTGTAGCAGGAAAGAAAGAAAGAAGAAAGAAAGAAAGAAAAAGGAAGGAAGGAGAAGGAAGTAAGAAGAGGAAGAAGGGGGTAAAGGAAGGAAGGAAGGAAAGAAGGAAGGAAGGAAGGAAAGAAGGAAGGAAGGAAGGAAGGGAAGGAAGGAAGGAAGGAAAGAGAGAAAGAAAGAAAGAGAGAGAAAGAAAGAAAAGAAAGAAAGAGAGCAGAAAGTAAGAGTAGAGAAAGAAAGCAAGCAAGGCACCTTTCAAAACAGGTTTAAGAAATGATGGCTTCAACTTTAGTTAACTAGTAAATATCTTTGACCATGGGTCTTGTTTATGATATTTAATATAGGTACTCTATGCTAGTAACTCTCCAGTGGGATTTCTTAAATGTACTTGATAGGAAACTGCTTTGCTCTGAAGAATTTCATGAGATTTGTGATTCAAAGAAGAAACTGGGAAATACTCCCTAACTCGAAGAAAGCATGAAAAAGGTGAATGAGAATTCTGGAAGCCGCTGTGGCTGGTGGGCTGTGGCATAGGATGTTTGATGCCTCTTAAACATTATTACCTATGTGATCTTCTATTATACCTGAGAGTTCTAGATTTATGGAGGAAAAACTGCCTGATAACTGAGAAACTAATACATATGTGTGTGTCTTAGTCTGTTTGAGCTGCTAATGTTATTGTACACTTATTATTTAGGAAGCACAGACATTTACTTATCTCTATGCAGAAAAGTCCAGGATGGAGTCACTGGCAGATTCGTGTCTAGTGAGGATTTATTTGCTTTCTGGTTCAGTAGATGGTTGTTTTTGCTAGTCTCACGTGGCATAAGGGATGAGGGATCTTCTTGGTCACTTTTATAAGGGTGGTATTAATCCTTTTCATGAGGGCTCCACCCTATGACCGACTACCTCCTCCAAACCCCACCTCCAAATCCCACACTGGGAATTAGGTTTTAACATGTGACTGGAGAGACAGATATTCTGTCTTTAAGCAATATGGCTTGAGGACTTCATATTTACAACCAATGGATTCACGCTACTGATATTTTCAGGCAATGTCATAGCCTGTTAAAAAAATAATTTGGTACCATTTATTTAAATAATATATTTTAATATTTAAGTTCCCCGTTATTCTCCTGTTACTCTTCAAACATTTTATCAGTCACTTGGATCATGAAAACGATAATACAACTTAAACACCAATGAAACCCTCTGAGACTTGAGTGCATCTCTCCTGTTTCCAGGAGGCTTCTGCAAATCAGGGCAGGCATAATCTCTGTGGTTCTCACTCATCTTGAGGGACATCAAGTAATTCTTGAGATTTCTGATAATGTGGACCTTATTCTCCATAATCATTATAAAATTCAGATGCAAACAAAATCTCCACTATAAGTTTCTAGCGCTCAAGTAAATTATCTGAAGGAAATTCCAAATGCTATAAAGGCATTCTCACAGAGGATCGTTGGACCAACATCTTCCCAGAGCCTTTTCACCCATGTTCTGTGGATTTCTTCCTAACTTATTCCAACCCTGTACTCAGCACCAGATATCTTCTTTGACTTGCCTTTGTAGTGTTTGGTCGCCGCAGTAGCCCCAACTCTATATCTATATGACTCAAAGTTACAATAACTAAGTTAAAACTTCAAGTGGAGGCTCTGTAAGTCCTTATATTGAAAATATAGCACTACTTTCCCACTTATCCAAAGTTATTATTAGCCCATTTCTTCTGGGTAGTTAGGGGGTCTATAGTTAGAGACTGACTCATGGCGGTCATAAACAATGAAAACATTTTGCAACAAGTGATAGGGAAAACTATTTTTTCAGAACTGTCAAAAAGTGCATGAGGGGCGCCTGGGGTGGCTAGTCGGGTTGCCGGGCCCGACTTTCGCTGACAGATCTCATGTTCGGGTTCGAGCCCTCGCTAGCCGGGTTTCCAGGTTGACGTCAGTCAGAGCCTGAGCCTGTTTCAGTCTGTGACTCCTCTCTCTGACCCTCCCTGCTCATGCTGTCTCTCTCTCTCCAAATAAATAAAAACATTAAAAAAAAAGTGCATGAAATCAGCTCTCCACGTTAAGAAATGAAAGCCATTTTTCTAGTTGTGATGCAACACAATAAAATCGTAATATTCTCATCAAAAATTAAATAATATACTGCTCTGACCATATACAATCATCTGTGCAACATCTCTTAACCTTTTTAAATACATTTTATTTTAGGACAGTTTTAGGTTCACAGAAAATGGTTTGTGCTACAGAGTTCCCTATACACCTCTACCCACATGGCCAGCCTCCCTCATTATCAATCCACATCAGAGTGCTACTTTTATTATATAATTTTGATGAACCTACATTGACGCATACATCACCAAAGTCCGTGTTTAATATGCTCCTGTAGATCTCTATGGGCTTGTTGCTGGATGGTGGGGGCACCTGAGTGGCTCTCTGGTTAAGTGTCCAACTCTCGGCTCAGGTCATGATCTCATAACCATGAGTTTGAGCTCCATATCGGGCTTCCAGCTGACAGCCTGTATTTAATCCTGCTTCGGATTCTGTGCCTCCATCTCTCTGCTCCCCTGCTCACATACTGTCTCTCAAAAGAAATATTCTAAAATTAAAAAATAGATAAGTGTATAATGACATGCATCCACCATTAATGCTTCACCCAGTAGAGTTTCACTGCTCTAAGAATCTTCTGTGCTCCATCTATTCATACCTCAACTTAAAACCACCACATTTTTTTCATTTTTTCCTTGAGTGTCATACAATTAGAATTATACAAAATGTAGATTTTTCAGGATTGTTTTCCTTCATTTATAATGACATTTAAGTTCCTCCATGCCCTTTCATTTCTTCCTAGTTCTAAAAATATCCCATTGTTTGGAGGTACCCCAGTCTATTTATCCACTCACTTACTGAAGATATTTTCATTGCTTCCAAGTTTTAAGAACTGTGAATAAGCTGCTGTAAACATTCTGTGCAGCTTTTTGTGTGGACATACGTTTTCAACTCCTTTGGGTAAATTCCGAGGAGCATGACTGCTGCATTATGGTAAGAGTGTGTTTAATTTTCTAAGACTCTGCCGATCTGTCTTCCAAGGTGTCTGTACCATTTTGTATTCTCACCAGCAGTGAGTGAGCGTTTCTGTTGCTCTATACCTCATCAGCATGTGGTTTTGCCAGTGTTTTGGATTTGGCCATTCTAATGAATGTATAGTGGCATCTCATTGTTTTGATATGTAATTCCCTAATTCCATATAATGTTGAGCATCTTTTCATTTACTTATTTTCAATCTGTAAATTTTCCTTGGTGAGATGTCTTGTTCACAATTTTCCCTCCTCCACATTAATTAATGTGTTAATTGTTTTTTTACTGTTGAGTGTTAATTGCTTTTTTACTGTTGAGTTTTACACATTTTGGGGTTTTTAAAACTTGTTTGATGTTTATTTTTGAAAGAGAGAGAGACAAAGCGCAAGCAGGGGAGGGACAGAGGGAGAGGGAGACACAGAATCTGAAGCAGGCTCCAGGTTCTGAGCTGTCAGCACAGAGCCCAATATGGGGCCCAAACTTCCGAACTGCAAGATCATGACCTGAGCCAAAGTCAGACTCTTAACTGACTGAGCCACCCAGGTGCTCCATTTATATATTTTGGAAAACAGTCTTTTCTCAGATATAGCTTTGCAAATATTTTCTCCCAATCTGCAGCTGTCTTCTCATTTCCTTGATCCTCCAACACATGAACCTTGCCATGGTAGTGGCAATGGAACATTTATAGTGGTGTTTCACATTTCTTGATGTAGTTGAGGCACAGAGAAAGTTATACTTTATTTTTGTTATTTCAATATTATTTTGAAAGGAAAGATTTATTGTTTTAATAAGTGAAAACCAAAAATATAGTGATTATAATTACCTACAAAGTGTTCCAGAAAAAAAAGAAAACTAAGATATTAAATAACTTGAAGGATGTATCCAAAATAACTTAGAGATCCTATATTTTCTAAAAAAATATTTGACTAAAAAATGTTGTGTGTGTATACACACATCTATATAGTCTGCAAGTCCTTTGAAATATGAGTTTGCTCTGCACATCTGCATCAATTACTTTTTTAAATGTTTATTATTTTTAAGAGACTGAGTGTGAGCAGGGTAGAGGCAGGGAGAGAGGGAGACACAGAATCTGAAGCAGGCTCCAGGCTCTGAGCTGTCAGCACAGAGCCTGATGCAGGGCTCGAACTCATGAACTGTGAGATCATGACTTGAGCCAGATTTGGATGCTTAACCGACTGAGCCACCCAGGTGCACCAGCCACCAATTCCTTTGGAGGAAGCTGGAACTTTTGGATCCTCCCTTGAAATGTGCAATCATGTTCCCAAATATACTCTTTCCCAGGGTTTATTGCTTTGGGATCAACATGACATATAATCCTTCCTTCTCTTCATTTTAAATGAAGTATCTACACCACAGATAAGGCAAATGAAAAGAGTTAGGAAAGACTCTCGTCAATTGCAATCTTTTTTTTTTTTTTTTCATATTCCAAGTAGAAAACTGATAGAAAGAAATGATTAAACCAACATTCATCCTGATTGGTCATTTTGGCATTGATTCTGCTTTAACTATTTGGAACGAACTATCTTCTATCCAGAAGATGGCTGAAAGTCCAGATACGGTGTAGTAACAGGCAAAAAGGATGAAAGTCAATGTAACAAGAAACTGATCATTAGCACTTAGTGACCTTCCAATGGCCTCTTCATGGCCATGTAGAGACCTAGCTAGAGCTAACTCAGGAAAACCCGAACCATGTGGGTAGAACATCTCTATGGCTTAAAACAATGACAATGACAAACAATACTGCATATGTTCTTTGCTGATCCGAGTTTAGAAGAGCATTTCAAGACATACGGTTGAGTGTCAGACATTACAAGTATATGGATCACACAGGCACATTGCTGTAGCTCTTGCAGGATTTCTGGTTCCAAGTGTGCAAAATTTGCCTTCACCTCCATTTATTTTGGTGTCATGCACCATTGAGGTCAGGTAGCTTGCCTCATCTACTCATCAAAGCTTTCAGGCATCTATCAACAGAGGTAAGAATGCATTATTTTCTTGGCTCAGTCACCTGGAAATGCCTCTAGCACCTGAGTGGTCAACTGTGCCAAACGCAGCCTCTATTTAATCCTTGCATGAAGGTGTCTATAAAGTCATTGGAACCTTTCTATTTTTTTTTCTTTGTCAAATTCCTCTACTTTACTTTTATCTTTGTCACATTTACTGCAGATTTATTGTTTCCAAATGTTACTCTTGAAGTGCCATTATTGATTAACATAGAAGAAATACCCTGCTTAAGAGTCTATGTAAAGATGATTCTGAAAAATGCATTTAGTATTGTTTTCACCATGGTGAAACAGGTTATATTTGAAAAGTAAATGAAAATGCTATGAGCCTTGGCCAGAAAACACATGCCATTTGCACAAGTAGAAAGTGTTTCTTCTTCGTCTTCCTTTTTTTTTTTTAATATTAGAATATGGACATTTCTTGCCTTATTCACGGTTCAGCTATTGAGCTGTGTATGGTTCAGTTATGATAAAATGTATACTTATTGTTCTTTCATATATCAGTTAATAAAAAATTAAGCCATTAGGAATGGAGCATTTAGGCAAGAGAGAATGATCTTTTTTTAATGTCACACTCAAAACCACATCCCTTTTAATCAACATCTGCTCTGTGTTAAACTGTCTATAAAATCTGGTGCCCTGTTGACAGTGGAAGATGAAAACAAACAAACAGGAAAACTACAAAAAGCATGGTATTAACATCAAAGTACAAAACCCTGTTCTCTTCCTTTGGCATTTGAAAAACGTCTTTATTGTGACCCTAAACAATTGGATTTTCTCCCCACCGATCTTGATTTTGGGGCTGTGGATTAAGAAGAATTGCATGCGAACTAAAACATGAGAATAGAGGGAGCTGATGATGAACAACGACCTGTTTGACCACATTCAACCTCTCGCAATTGTAAAACCTCCTTTATTGTCTGGGACAATCGGAAAACAGCACCACATTTGTTTGTAGATTAAACTCATGACCAACGCGGCAAGACAACCTGATCCCAACCATAGTCTTATAACTCTGCAAATAAAGCACTTCAAAGGTTTGGGATTATGAAGACTAAAAGAAAGATCTCTTGGATTTTTTTTGGTGGACATTGGAGTTTAGGAACATCTTATTTTTTCTTTTGTCAGCTAAGACTGGAGACCCAGATATATCTTAATAATTTATGACTATCTCTGTGTCTATACTAAAAGCAAAATGAAACTAATGCAATGATTGGTTCACATTAGGGTGTTGCTGGTCAGGGACATGGCCACTGTACATGGATTGTGCTTATCACAACAAAAAGTACGTACACATTCATTCCTTACATGGAGTAGGCTGCTATCTGTTTTTGCATTAAATTAGCTGCGTCTACGATTAGCCAGGGGCTGGGAACAGAGGTAAACAAATTTCAGTCTCTGACCTCACAGAGCTGGTGCGAGAAAGCGAACTACCCTCCCTAAGGGCAGCAACAGCAGAAGGATTGCTGTACAGCTTAGGAGAAGGTGTTGAGAAGATCCGTCCTTCTGAGCGTGATGCTTTTCAGAAGGTGGAGCTTCTCTCATCCAATGATGGAGGCATTCACAAATGAGCTACGGGAGGCTAAATTAGCCATTAAAGAGAAGAATACGTTCAAAAATAAATATTTTGAGAAGATTACTTTAGAGGCTCCTGAGCGGCTCAGTCGGTTAAGGGCCCGACATCGCTTTAGTTCATGATCTCACGGTTCGTGGGTTCGAGTCCCGCGTCGGGCTCTGTGCTGACAGCTAGCTCAGAACCTGGAGCCTGTTTCAGATTCTGGGTCTCCCTCTCTCTCTGACCCTCCCTTGCTCACGCTGTCTCCCGCTCTCTCTCAGAAATAAATAAAACATTAAACAAATTTTTTGAAAAGATTACTTAACTTTTTCGAAATTTTGCACTTCAGTACCCATCAATAAGAGTGTATTCACCTGTAAATATTTGCACAACATTCACCATAAGCGTTAAGGGAATGATTTATAGGGGTACTCCAAATTTGTTCTTCTTAGGATCCCTGAATTCTAAGACAATTTCTCTTTTTCTTACTTCTTCAAAGTCTCTTTTGTAAAGACTTCAATAGGTAGGCTATGGTGAATTCAGGTTTTTGGCATCTTTTTTTGTTCAAAGCAATCTAAGACAGCTTCCTGGAGGAGAACTGTGGGTGTCCATGAAATGTCTGAGCAAGGGCACAGATTTTAGAGTGTTATTTTCCAAGACTCTTCTCTCCTCTAGTTTATGTTTTTTCTTTCATTGCCTGAGATGAAGTTTGTTTTTCTTATCCACTATGTCTCTATTATAAACATGAATTTGGCAGAGAACCATGGAAGAAGAAAATTTTGGGGCCAGGGGCTGTAGCTGGGAAAATCAGAGAAGGGCAGAACACCTCCATGTTTCGGAGGGAAGGTAGAATGTGGCACAGAAGGGGACTGAAAGGTCAAAGGTGCTCTGCATTGTCTAATTTACACATTTCTTGGATTTTGCCTGTGATCCGGATCACTAACGGACCAATGGTATAACTGAACTAGTTCACCCTTACTGATTCATATTCTCCAGCTTAGTTCCAGTACGCGGTGAGTTTAGGGATTATTGGAATAGTGACTGAAGAGGAGAAAGGAGGGGAAAAGTATTTTACAGACCTGTAAGAGTCACGGGTATGGGGCCTATAAAAGTCACCTATTCAAGACCGATAGCTATAACTGAGCTAGCTGCACCATTCCTTTGGGATTTTTCAGCTACTTTTTAAAATCACTGACCTCGAAGTTTATTGACTTCCAGTGCATTGGAGTCATGCTCTAGCAGATGCATTCACATTGTTCATGGAGGGTGATTCTGAGGAACCACTCCGCCACACAGAAGGATGTTTCTTGGTGAGGTGTTTATTTTCAGCTCTTTCGGGGATAAAGCTCCAAGTTGGAAAATAGAAGAGATTATTTTGCTGTAGTTTTTTTTTTTAACCATAAAAGAAAAGGAATTTAGTCCTATTAAGACTATAGATACAGATAAGGATTCAGATTTAAAAATGGGTTTTATAGTATGTGCATTAAATGTGAAAAAGACCCAATCTGTGTTCATCTTTTTCACTTGTGTATAAAACCTAGAATCCTTCCTGGCTATTCCAAAAATTATTCAGGTTATACAATTCCTCACTGATAAAGATTTGGGAACACTTAGAGTCAGCATGAATAACAAAAGTCCCCTCGTGAAGCAGAAACCACATAGCAACTTATTTCTCACTCATGAAACCAATTTAATTTGTAAAACAGTCTCTTTCTCCTCACTTGTGTCTCTCTCATGCCTGCTGAATTCCCGTCTTGGCTTCTTTTTCCTTAGATCTCTTTGTGCTCATTAATTAAACAATGACTACTAGTCAGCTACAGGATGCACGAAGTCCAATTCTAGCTTCACAAATCTGCATGAAGAGATATAAACAATAGTCATGTATAATGGTATTTGAATATCATAAAGGAAAATGCTAAGTTGATGCATAGTATGTATAGGGTGACAGACTGTATGTACATTATATTGTAGGAATTCTTCCTAATTTCTCTCTCTCTATATATATATTTATCAATATGTGCATTTTATAATATATTGATAAGCCTATGCCACATTATAGCATTCAGTGGATGAGAATACCCAAGAATTTCCCCCGTGTAATGGTAACTCAAGCACCCTTCTTAGGTAATCCATTTTCCCTCATGCTATTTAAAAATACAACAAGGTACATTTTTAAATTATGCACATGAAGGCAATAGTCAGCGGGCTGCTTAACATTCCGAGGGGATTGCTGAGATCCACCCCGTCACTGCCATGCCTGCCCTCTCTCCGCAGTACAAGAAAACACTGTTATTTACCCTGGGACACAGGTGACTGAACTTATAAAAATCACTACAAGACAAGATGTATTGAGGCCTGGCATGGAATGACAAATTCTGGTGAGGTTCACCAAGAAGAGACATATTGATTCTTAAATGATTAATAAGGAGAATATAATTGTATTTCATTAAGATGGATGGGATTTCATTTAGTCTGTCTTCTCCCTTTCCACTTCAGATGCGAGAGGAAATCAAGTCATCATCAATGGCACCTCGTGTTAGCCTGCCATGGCAACAAGCTCATTGATTGAGTAAAAGAACTTTCAGATGCACTAGCTGGTCTTTAATGGGCTGCTGAAGGCACAGACAGCAGCGCCAACAGAGCTGACCGAGTTTCCATGGATATGTACGGAAAGATCGGAAAGTCACAGTGAGATTTCTCAATGGTTCCTAACAGAGTTAAGTCCCTTTTTACCAATCTACGATTGGGGTACAAATTGTTACCTGCTTCGTTCAGTTTGGTTATAGCTATTGAGTTGGAGGAGGGAAGGGGATTTGTCTTGCCGAATAATCGAGTCTGGATTTGCAGAGCACTTTGCACTAAGACTTTATTAAATTATATTTGTATAACAATAATAGCTAAGGTATTTAGTATGTGTTGGATTTTCTTTGTCTGTGTAGCACCTCTATTATTTTTCAAAAGGGCCCCCAGTGCAGGTCACTGTTAATATCACCATTTCAATGATGAGAATGTTGAGGTAGAGAGCGAATTCCATGTAAAAGGGGGCAGATTCAACCCTGAACTCATTATACTTTGATCCTGTTTTAATTTTTTTTTTGAAATTTATTTATTTATTTTTGTTTTGAGATAGACATTGAAAGCAAGTGAGAGAGAGGCAGAGACGGGGGTGGGGGGGGGGTGTTGGCATGCAGATTTCAAACCCATGAACACATGAAGTGAAGAGTCAGAAGCTTCCCTGACTGAGCTGCCCAGGCGCCCCTCATCCTGTTCTTAAAGTAACTCCTGATTTTCTTGCAACACCCTCTTTAATGTGGAGGAACTAATCTGAGGGCAGCAATGAAGTGCTTACACATGTCTACTCTGGAGCCAGACTCCCTGAGACTTATGACCAGTTCTGCCACTTAATAGTTACATAACCTATTGAATTCCTTCCCCTCCTATGCCTCCATCTCTTCACCTGTATAAAGGGGGTGTTGTGAGGCTTCAATAAGTTAATGTATGTGAAGCGCTGTGAACGTACTATCTCAGTGCACAGCACATTGTAAGTATGCGAGACGTAGGATCACACGCCTGGGTTAGACAGATGCCCAACAGTACAAGCTCCCTGTGACATGTGACAGCCGCATTTCAAGTCTCGCTTTCTCTGTTCCGAAGTGGATTCTGAGGCCAAGCCCAGCTTCAACATGCAGGGCAAATACATTCTGTCTATTGCAGATGTGATGGTGAGAATATTTGCTGAGCAGTAATCCAAAGTGTCTGACTGCTCAACTTTCCAGGAGTCATTTCTGTATTTTGTGAAAGTTAAAAAGGAGTAACTATCAAAGCATGTGTGACAGATACATGGAGAGAAAGAATGTAAATGGCTCAGCTCCGTGCCTTGGATGTGGTAAGTATTCCTCGAATTCTGGCTATTACCGTAATTACTGATCAGCATTATCGAGGCAGCCCAGTAAGGGTAGCAAGAGTAAAATAGAAAGATCTACCGAAACTCTATTTCATGAGAGAATTACTACAGAGAGCTCCTATGGCTTCGAAGAACTCTCAAAAGAATTCTCATATGATAAAATATACTCAGTGACAAAACTGAATGGAATTTACTATGATAATTTGATGATCCACCTGATATTTGAAATTCCTCAATTATCATCATACTTCACATATTCAAAAGTATAACTTGATGGAGATACTCAATACATGAAATGCCGATGAGACCAGCTTGTGGCGGGAAACAGGCAGGTTTCAGATTCTCTTAAAGTGTGGGGTAATAATAAATATAGAAGTTTTTGAGGGAAGCATTAAACAGCACGGAAATCATACAATTATTGTCTTAAAGATATCATACAGCCATTGAAAATGGGACAGAGAAAACATGAATGCAATGTGTGGCTTTTTACTAAAAGGGAAACTGAGGCAGGGATGATGGACAATTCTAGTTAGTGCTGTAGCCAAAGACGTCTTTCCACTTCTGCACTGAGGTTCAGTGCTTTGGATGTCACCATATCCAGAGGCAGAATCTGGTGGACTACAGGAGTACATGTGATTCTGCTTTGGGCATTATTTACAAATAACTTTAGAGATACCAGTCTTTTTTAATGAGCCCCTGGGATGGTAGAGGAGTGAGAAGCAGAGCACTTGGGCGTTTTAAAACCAGAGCCCTGAGGATGGGAAGAAGGTGCATGCAGATGGAGGTCGGGGGTCCTTAGCATTCATGGTGGTTGGGCATCCCTGCAGGAGTCTTAAGGAACTCCGCAGTAACTCACTGCTCCAGCAGCTGTGAGCCTGACCTCCTGAGAGGCAATGAGTGACACTGACTGTTCATCAGAGAATGAGGGATGTGTCTGCGTTCAAGTGCCTGGCAGAGCAAAGACAAAAGAAGGCGTTCACAATTAGCTCTAAGTTCCTATGTTTGTTGAAGGCATTCACTTATCAAGTAAGGCGTACCTGCTCACGAAGGGAAGGTTGCACCAGCATGAAGTGCAAACTGTGGTCTGGAATCCCTTGAGAAAGGAGAGCTCACACCACCCTCAGTTTTAAAACCCATTTGGGTGAGCAGAATGGGGCTTGTCTCAAACTTCAGGGTGAATTTTTATTAGGCAACAGAGAGTGCACTTTTTAATAAAAATAAAATAAAGCTTAAATGGCACAGGAGTCTCCTTAGATTTAAAAAGGTCCCCATAAAGTAACTTTTTGATACTCTAATTGGAAATGAATCAGAACATATAGATTAAATTTCCCCGAAAAAAACATTGTCTTTTGTATATTTTTTATTACATTTTCATTTTCAATATCCTGAAGTAGGATCCAGAAAAAAAATTAAAAAGAAAGGAAGGGTAATGGAAACATGTATTCAGCTCTGAGCATGATGTTGTTTCATAATATTTTCAGTAAATAAGAGAAATTGAAAAAAAATTAAGCTGGTATGAGGGTTTTTTATGCAATATATCCTGGAGACTGTGTCTTTGAAAACAGGGTGGATTTAGAATCTAACAGCAAAAACAAGAAAAAAAAAAAAAACAAGACAAAAACTGGTTAAAAAATAAAATTACATAGGCACTATTTTAAAACATATAAATGACCCTCTTCATTGAAGGAGTATAATTTCAAGAGACTCCTTTGTAGAAAGGCACATTTGAATAGGTTGAGATATAATTTCAATTTGAAACTACATTTTAAAGGGTAAAATAATCCTTACTAGATGAATTTTCCTATCAAAATAATAATTTTGGAAGGACATTAAAAAAGAGCCATATGGGGGTGCCTGGGTGGCTTAGTTGGTTAAGTATCTGACTTTGGCTCAGGTCATGATCTCGTGGTCTGTGGGTTCAAGCCCTGCATCGGGCTCTGTGCTGACAGCTCAGAGCCTGAAGCCTGCTTCAGATTCTGTGTCTCCCTCTCTCTCTGCCCCTTCCATGCTCATGCTCTGTCTCTCAAAAATAAATAAATGTTAAAAAAAATAAAATATTTAATAAAAAATAGAACCTTATGAAAAGGAAAAAGCATGTGCTGGCATCATCAATATTAACAAAATGTTAACTCAATTAAGGATCACTATACATTATCTCATGTTTTCCCTTAATGGCCAATTTTGTTATCTATTGTTATTTCTGTTTTACAGAAATGGAAAGCTAAATTTATGGATGCAAAGCAATTTTCCCAGTTTTGCATACTACTTCCCACCTCATGCCATAACTATCCCATCGCACACAGCCTCTCTTTCTTGATTCAGTTGCTTTATTTGAGTAGAAACTCTAGTAGTTTCTTCAGAAAATGGGCATGGGAGGTAAATTGCTGTGCTTTCTGTGCATAAAAAAATTGTATTTGTCTTACATGTGAAGGTTAGTTTGTCTAGGTATAGAATTCTAGGCTTAAAATTGTTCTTCAGAATTTTGAAAGTGTTGGGCTTTGTTTTCTGCCTTCCATACTGCCATCGAGAGAATTACAAGGCCATTCTGATTTCTGATCCTTTTTATCACCTTTTATTTTTCCCTTTCTGGTAGTTTTTGGGATTTTATTTTATCCCATTGTCATCACTATTTCATGGCAATATGCCAAATTGTCTTATTTATTTTATTTTATTTTATATTTTATTTTATTTTATTTTATTTTATTTTATTTTATTTTATTTTATTTTATTTTATTTTATTTTATTATTTTACTTTTTGTCTAAGGGCTTTGTCAGTTTGTTTGTTTTTTAACCTGAAAGTTTGTGCCATGCACTTCTGGAAAATATTATTTAACTGTTTTGTTGGTGATTTTCTCCTTCCTTTTTTTTTGTTCTACATGTTTAGAAACTTTATTTTGGGAGCTACTGGATTTCCTGAGCAGGTTAATATTTTTATCTTTCATTCTCCTATTTCCTATTGTCTTTGTCCTTTTTTCCCTACTTTATAGAAATTCTTTATCTTCCCACCCTTTTACTGAATTTTTTCTTTTAACTAATTTTGTATAGACCTCTAAAATTTTGAGAGTTCCCCTTTGTTTTTCTCATTATTTCTTCTTAATAACATCCTGTTCTTGTTTCCTAAATGCCATTTCTTTTTAAAATTATTTTAGGGTATTAACAATAGTTTTTGGAGGCGAGGGGAGAGATTTCTTCTTCTTGCACAATCTCAATATTCTCCAACTTGTTGTGGTTGCCTTGTCTGTATTATTCACCTACTTTTACATCAATGGCTTTCCTCTAATATCTGTTAAGCTTTATCATTTTTTTATCTTTAAAAATGAGAATTAAATTGGAAGCTATGATCACATGCGTAGAGCTTGTTAACTCTGAGAACCACTCTCTTTAAATCTTCAGTTCCCTTGTGAAGATTTCAGCCCAGATGACACAGCCCTGGCTGCTCTTCTTTTAAGATGGGACCCTCATATTTGGTGTGCATGTGTTCACCTATGACCCTGTGCTTTCAGCTGTCAACTCCATTATCACTGTGTCTTACTCACCCAAACAGAGAACCTATTTCATCC
The DNA here is from genome assembly GCA_017311185.1 of Proteles cristata cristata. Taxonomy (NCBI): domain Eukaryota; kingdom Metazoa; phylum Chordata; class Mammalia; order Carnivora; family Hyaenidae; genus Proteles; species Proteles cristata. The sequence continues at coordinate 475,617 of JAESUZ010003871.1, forward strand.
ACTCCAGAGGATAAATATCTAGAGTTCAGTTAGGCTGAGAGGAGGGAGAAAAGTCTGAGAAAATGTGTTAGGAGAATGATATTTGAGACCGGACTGCTTCTTAAGCAACATTTAGTCTTTCTCTTTATTTTCAAACAATCTCTACCCCCATAAATTTATAGAGGTACTTCGTACTCCAAATCCGTAAAACATTTGGGTATTCTGCCCTATAAATTTCATTCATTCTCAGCTTTCCTTGTTGCTGGCTCAGGGTTCACCTAAGTCAACTTATTCACCTTCTGCTTTCCAGCTTTTGTGTATGTGTGTATGGGGCACTTGGGTGGCTCAGTCGATTGAATGTCGGACTTCGACCCAGGTCATGATCTCACAGTTTGTGGGTTTGAGCCCTCCTCAGGCTCTGTGCTGATGGCTCAGAGCCTGGAGCCTGCTTTGAATTCTGTGTCTCCCTCTCTCTTTGCCCCTCCCCTACTCATATTCTATCTCTCTGTCAGAAATAAGTAAAGATTAAAAAAAATAGTCTTTATGTATGTATCTACCTATTTATTCATTTTTGCTCTTACTTTTCTCCTATTCTTTCTGTTGTTACAAAAAATCCCCAACCCTTTTACTATAATTTTACTGGAGTTTCGTAAGATAGCTAAATTAAATATATAAATTCATATTTCTTTAACTGTAACCTTGCAAGCATTTCTATTTCTTCTCACAGTTAAAAGAATTTTTGAAAATAAAGAGAATGTCCTCTTTCTGTATCAATGTATCTGTCACAACTTTAAACATAGACATACGTAGTAGGTGCCCAATAAATGCTGAATATGATGCATTACATTCTACAAATACTCAGGTGGAGGCTTACTCTTAATAGTTTAAACTGAGATTTGGCAAGTGATAAAGAAAATAAAATTAATTAATTAAAAGAAATAAAATAAAACTTTTAAAATATACATATATCTCTCTGATATATAATATTTATATGAACAAAACACCTTAAATGTTCCAAAATGGAAAATTTGAATATCATAATATATTGTTGAAAATTCTATATCACCAAATAAATTGTTTCCTTTTGAAATAATCAATTATTTTTATTAAGTTAGTAATTCTCAGGTTTTGGTGACAAATTAAATGAAAATAATAGATGAATAGCCTTTCAGATTCAGTATTACATGGTGAGATTTTTTTTACAGTTTTGCAGAACTCCCACACAAATTAACACCTTGCATAATAACCATCAGTTTACATACTAATTGCCCACTAATCTTTGGGCTTCTCTGATCAGTGATCATAGCTTATTCGTATTTGCTGAGTAACCAAATAGGTGCATATGCATAATTAGTCTTCTGATCAGTATTGTTCTGTAGAAATGTGGTGGTCTTTTACAAAGAACTTAAGATATGCTTAACCCTGTTACAAGAACCCAACAGAGAGGGACACCAGTATAGCACATTTAAAGTGGCTGAATACCTTACAAAATCCCCAATTCAAGAGTACTGTGGACTAAGTTATAATAATCTTTCTATATTAAGGTTGTTCCCAGTTGTGTGGGATTAGGAAGGTCCACTGTGATTAGATTTCATGGTCTACTTTCTTAATGCTATTCAAATGTAAGTGGAACAAAAAACAAAGAAATTATTGATGTTGTTTATTTATTTATTTATTCATTTATTTATTCATTTATTTAAATGTTTTGTTTATTTCTGAGAGAGAGACAGCGTGAGCAGGGGAGGATCAGAGAGAGAGAGAGAGGGAGACACAGAATCCGAAGCAGGCTCCAGGCTCCGAGCTAGCTGTCAGCACAGAGCCCGACGCGGGGCTCAAACCCACGAACCGTGAGATCATGACTTGAGCTGAAGTCGACGCTCAACCCACTAAGCCACCCAGGCGCCCCTGATGTTGTTTATTTAAGGAAATTTTAATGTTTATTTATTTTTGAGAGAGAGAGAGAGAGAGAGGAGCAGGGAAGGGCATGAAGAGATGGAGACACAGTATCTGAAGCAGGCTCCAGGCTCTGAGCTATCAGCACAGAGCCCAACTCGACTCGAACTCACGAACTGTGAGATCATGACCTGAGCCCAAGTCGGTTGCTTAACCAACTGAGCCACCCAGGCACCCCTAGATGTTGTTTATTTTAAATTTTCCTGTGCTTTTAGCAATTTTTCTAATGTACATGCAACTACAGTTGCACTATCTTTGCATTTTAAATATTTTAAATATGCAAAACTGTACTTTGAGATAACGTATAATTTTCATCTCCCCTGAAAATACCTTTGCTGCTAAATTCATAAATGGAAAAGAACAGGTGAAAACATGGCATGCCCTTGAAGGGAGAGGTTCTACAGTTTCCCTTTTTCATTTTCTTTTAATATAGCTTTAAGATGGAACTTTTTTACTTTACATATGTTCATAAAATGCTTTAATGACCAGTGAAATAATGATGCTTTATCATTTGAGTGGATCCAGTTTTCACTGAGAACAATTAAAATCTTTAAAAATATATCTATTCTTAAAGTGTATGAGGATTTCCCCCTTATGTAGCTTAATGGTGTCAAGAAAATACAACATATGGGCTTCAAACAGGGTAATTCTTTGATCTTAGAGCTCAGAGACTGGTAAGAGTTAGAGACCAAATCCTCTCCTTTGTTGTTTATCCCTTGCTGAAGATTTTCTTCCAAGTTCAAGTGCTGGAGTCACTAGATCATTTTTCCCTCAGAACTCGCACCACCCGCTTGCCTTGTCTTATATCACAACTTTGGAATTACAAAGGTTTTTAATTAAGTGTAACTCCGTTTATCAAGTGTTAGAAAACTGAGATCTTTATGCCAGCACTGCAAAAAGTATAGATAATTAGAAACTAGGGGCGTCTTCAGGTCAGCTGCTCCCTTGTCTGTTTCTGGTTCCCTAGAACACAGCATAGCCCATGACACAGTAAGGACTTGATAACTATTTGTTAATCAATAAATAGGTATCTGACTTCAAGAGATTGGGAGTCTGAGTAGGAAGAACAGCAAGGAGTCCTGTAAGAAGTTAGTGGAGTCAGAGCTGCAGGTGGTATGTAATGTGCTGAGAAGTCTTTGCAGAAGACGAAAAGCTCATGGCAGCCACGTAATTAAGTAATCCCCAATCCCTTTGGACATCAAAGGTGCTTATAAAGAAAAAAATTTAGCTAAGATATCCATCAAAGGCCCAAAGTCGACTCCAAGAAACAGACAAACCCCAGCACCCCAAAACTAGTATTATTTGTTTGTTTGTTTACCAAAACCTAGTATTTCAATATAATTGCTTAGACCATGTATTCAAAGGCATCCCACTCCAAAGTTGCAGACTGACATGGTAAAAAACAGAAAACAAAGCAAATTAATCAAATACGATATAGTCAGCATCAAGTCAGGTACTGATCAAGTGCAACTGGACTATGAACTCCTAGAGGGCAAGGATGCTTTCCATAGTTTTCATTATGTTGTTCCAGCACACAGCACAGTGTGGCTCCTTCTGCTGGCTCCTCAGTGATCTGAACTTCTGTGAATGAATGAAATCTTATTGTGTGCATAATGTTCTGCTAGCTGTCCTAGTCTGTTCAGGCTGCTGTGAGAGAATCCCATAAATTAGGTCGCTTATAAACAAAAGACATTGATTTCTTAGAATTCTGGAGGCCTGGAAGGCCAAGATGAAGGCTCTGGTTGAGTCAGTGTCTGATAAGGATCCCCTTTCTGGTGCATAGACACCTTTCTTTTCACCAGGTCCTCACACCGTGAAAGGGGCAAGGGAGCTCTCTGGGGTCCTCCTTAAAGGGCACTAACCCTATTCATTTTATTTTATTTATTTATTTATTTTTTAAAATGTTTTATTTATTTCTAGGAGAGAGAGAGAGACAGAGACAGCGTGAGCAGGGGAGGGTCAGAGAGAGAGGGAGATACAGACTCTGAAATAGGCTCCAGGCTCTGAGCTGGCAGTCAGCACAGAGCCCGACGCGGGTCTCGAACCCACCAACCGCGAGATCATGACCTAAGCGAAAGTCGGACGCTTAACCGACTAAGCCACCCAGGCGCCCCTAACCCCATTCATTTTAAAGGGCACTAACCCCATTCATGAGGGCTCTGCCTATATAGCCAAATTACCTCCTAAAGGTCCACCTCCTAATGCCATCACATTGGGGGTTAGGTTCCAAATAAGAATGTGGAGCGGTACAAAAATATTCAGTCTCTGGCACTAGGTGTTTTTATAGGTACACGATATTTTTTTTAATAAAGAATGGTTCTTCTCTGAGAGTCTGAAATGAATAAAGGACCCACAGGAAAACCATGACAGGATTGGACAGGGAAATCTGCAGCCTCTAGGAGTTTAATAAACTCAATGCAAAATGCCCCAATCAGAGTAAACAGTTGCTAAAGCTTAACCCTTTCTTTCTTTCACTCTTTTAAATAATAAGATTTTCAGAGCAAAGAGAGAGGAGAGTAAAATGACATCAGCCTTTTGTGGGTGTTACCATTGTATTCTTGGACAAACACTTGTGTTGTTTTGTTCCAAATTCCCAATGCCCAGACCTTTTCAGTTGGGTCTTATCCTTAGGCGGTTTCATCCTCAACAGGCAGCAAAGAGCATGCGTACATTGCATAATAAAGGATCAAAATCTGTTCAAACTAGCAAATGCATCATCCTTTGCTTTAACAGCAAAGGTGAATAGTATTTCGCGTGTTATAAAGGCCCTGAGGAGCTAGGTACTGTGTGTTTCCAAGACAAGAATGAGAGTCCGAAGCTGTTGATTAGAATCTTGGTCATGAGCTGGACTTCTCATGCCTTGACTTAAGTAATTTATGATTTGAGGGCCATGTTTTAATTACCTATGAAATTGTGTGGACACTCTGTGGTCTGTCCATGCCTCAGAGGTGCACAATGAGGAGTAATTACGTGCAAACAAAGTTGCCGAACGGGCAGAGGAAATGGGAGTTTCAATTATTTTTTAACAACCTGTTTACCGATTCTCTGGTGTTTAGTACTTTTTGGGCTTATGAGGTTCCTCATTGATGGCTTCAGGCAAGAAACCAACAGAAAATTGATGGAGAGGATCAAGGATGCCCTGGTTCATGGGCAATATTCTCTCACTCAGGAGTGTGATTACAACCTCTGAGTTGTAGTTTTTAAACACGGGTGCAGAGCTTTCTGCTTGTCCGAGCGAGGAAAATACCCCATTTGGTTAAAAAAAAAATGCGATCTCATTTGAGTGAGAGTTCTTGGCTTGACATGGCCATGAGTCTCGCTCAAAAGGCATAGGAAAAACAACAACAACTATTAAATCACAGTGTAGCCCACCCAGGCAGTCATTAGTCATGCAAATGATTTTGTCTATCAGCTTAGACAGGAGCAGGTTTTATGCTCAAGGAACTCAAATTATTTTGAACACTTTAATCAAGACCAAAGAACCATTTGAAAAAAGAATAGCAGTTATTTCATGTAGAAGAACGCTGTGTACATATATTATTATTCCTAAAAATAATACATAAGATATTTGAAATGCATATTTGGTTCCCTGCTAAGGAATTTAAAATGCTTCACATAGCTTCCTACATTTGTATCTGCAGTCTTGGTAAATTTGCTGGGTTATTTAGAGGTATTATTATTTCTATTTTACAGATGGCAAAATGGAGGGATTGAGTAAGCTTTTTGCAATTATACTATACATCAGAAGTCATGGCACACATAGGGCATATAATCCAAGCTACTTGATTCCCAGATGAATGTTCACACGAATAAATAAAGCACACAAAACTAATGTTATATTTTGGCAGCATCAATATTAGTATTTTTCTCTTTCTCGGTAGTGAAATGTGTCAGTAGTCAAATTTGAATTCTAAGGAAGCAAATTCCTGTGTTTTTAGATCATATAGACTCTTGCTTTTCTTCCAGATTTTCTTTCTGCATCATATATAACTTTAGGATCTTTTATTGTATCTTAGCACTTTCATTGGGTAGTAGAAAGCATCTGGGCTACATTGTGTGTTAGCAAAGCCTCCTTATGCTTATATATTCTTTATTTTTTTAATGTTTTATTTATTTATTTATTTATTTATTTTTGAGAGCAAGATAGAGACAGAATGAGCAGGGGAGGGTTACAGAGAGAGGGAGTTACAGAATCTGAAGACAGGCTCCAGGCTCTGAGCTAGCTGTCAGCACAGAACCCGACATGGAGCTCGAACCCACAAACCGTGAGATCATGACCTGAGCGGAAGTCAGACGCTTAACCAACTGAGTCTCCCAGCCGCCCCATAATTCTGCTTATTTTTGATTTCTAGCAAGGGAAGTGTCCTGCACTACTCATAAGCTGGGAGTCAGAAATTAACCACATAACCCTGGTTTCAAGGCTTTCTTCCAGTACTGACTCTTCTCCTTTTCTACTGCCAATCAAGAAGAAAACCATGACACCGTCCCCTAGTACTCTATTGCTTAAGAGAAAATGCATCTCTTAATCCCACTCTGGAGTCCCTCTCTCCATACACACGCTTTCTCCTTTAGTCAATAATCCCTTTTATTGGTTACAGTGCCACTACACTATTTCAAACTTTTCCACAGCCAAGCACAGCTGCTCGTGTAGGCTATTGATTCCATATGTTCGCTCAAAATTGTATAATAGTCTGTTCTAATAGTTGCCTTTGGCTTTTCCTCTCCCCACTCCGAAAAGTGCCCTCTGCCCCTGGCCTGGCATGTCAGTAACTAGAAATGGATCCTAATTATATCAACCATTCTTCACCAAAAAGCCCCGAGAGCTGTCACATGTTGGAATAGCTCACTGTGGTTTTGGTTTACATGGCTTCGTGCTGCTGTATGGAAAACACTTCGAGAAACCAAGGATAACTTTGTTGGTAGGAAGAAAATTTTGCCGTATGGAAGGTTTAGTGACCTCTCTCTACAAGGAGATTTTCTGATTTAATTAGTGTGTGATAATTCAAGCCTGTTTTCCCTCCAGTTATCTTCATGTCCTTCCATATCTTTCTCGCTTTCAACCTTGTTACTTTATTTATGTGAACTGCATATTTATTTATTTATTTCCTTGAGAGATAGCAAGAGCATGAGTGGGGCGAAGGCAAAAGGAGAGAGAATGAGATTCTTTTTTTCTCTTTAAAAAATTTTTTTTAATGTTCATTTGTTTTTGAAAGAGAGAGAGAGATAGAGACAGAGGATGAGTAGGGGAGGAGCAGAGAGAGAGAGGGAGACACAGAGTCCAAAGCAGGCTCCAGGCTCTGAGCTGTCAGCACAGAGCCAAATGTAGGACTGGACCTCATGGACTATAAAATCATGACCTGAGCTGAAGTTGGATGCTCAACCAACTAAGCACCCAGGTGCCCTTTATTTTTAATTTTGGTGTGTTATTTCAGCTCATTTTATTTTTTTTTTAAGTTTTTAAGTATAATTTATTGTTAAGTTAGCTAACCTACAGTATATACAGAGTGCTCTTGGCTTTGAAAGTAGACACTCATGATTCATTGCTTACATACAACACCCAGTGCTCATTCCAACAAGTACCCTCCTCAAAGAGATTCTTAACATTGCAGAGCCTGAGGTGGGGCTCTGTGTCAGGATCATGAGATCATGACCTGAGCCCAAATCAAAAGTCAGACTCTTTCTTTTTTTTTTTTTTTTCCCTTCACAGTTTATTGTCAAGTTGGATTCCATATAACACCCAGTGCTCATCCCAACAAGTGCCCATGCCCATTACCTCCCTTCCCCTCCCTCACCCTCATCAGCCCTCAGTTTGTTCTCAGCATTCAAGAGTCTCTCATGGTTTGCCTCCCTCTCCCCAATTATTTTCCCCTTCTCCTCCCCCATGATCCTCCATTAAGTTTCTCCTAATCCACCTATCCATGAAAACATATGGTATCTTAACCGACTGAGGCACCCAAGTACACCTGAAGTGCATATTTAAATTGCACATTGAGAATGGCATTTACCTGGAAGAAGACAATTTGAATAGTACCTAATAAGTGTCACCTTTGAAAGCACTGACAATTGCTGCACACATCTGAATGGCTCCAACAGTCCAGCGTGCACATGTTGCCTCAGAGTCTCTGGGCATCTGAGTGACCCAAAAGCTCAAAACCTGGGTCACAAAGGACCTAAATGACAGCTCCTTCCAGGGCTGCAATAGCTTCCTGTGTTACAGTGAGCAACAAAACAGCTCCCCTCCTGCTCTTTGAGCCAAGATGGCTGAAAGAACAAGACATGAAATCTCAGTCGGTTCAGGAAGATCTGCTCATCAGACATAGCAAACAGAGTTCTGGTCTCTCCCAACAGCCTTTCAAAATGTACCTCAATTAACAAAGCCCATTCAACCCTCCTAGGTAGATCCTAGAGCCAAAATCAACCAGAAGGAGGTGGGGCATAAACTGAATGAAGTTTTGCCACTTGGAAACCTGGTGGACTTTAAAGAGTTTAGCGAGGTGTAAGCAACAAAGCCCTGCATCACGGAACTTGGAACTCTCTTCTGCCTCTGCTTTCAGCATCTGAATCCAAGTCTTGTGGATTCTTGGGGCGTCTGGGTGGCTTAGTCGGTTAAGCGTCAGACTTTCACTTAGGTCATGATCTCGCGGTTCGTGGGTTCGAGCCCCGAGTCGGGCTCTGTGCTGACTGCCAGCTCGGAGCCTGGAGCCTGTTTCAGTCAGTGACTCCCTCTCTCTCTCTCTGACCCTCCTCCGCTCACGCTGTCTCTCTCTCTCTCTCCTAGAAATAAAAAAATAAATAAAAATATTAAAAAAAAAGTCTTGTGGATTCTTCCTGTGCCATACTCACTCCTTCTCTTATATATGTCTGTTTCATCCCATCTCTAGATTACTGACAAATTCCCTGCACGTTCTGTTTCCTGTTTCCTGTTCCTGTAGCCAGTCTTAGTGGTGAGTGGTCAGATTAATTGTTCCATGCTATCTCACTCACCATGCCACTGTTCTGCCGAAAAGATCCTCACACTTTTCCATCACTGGCCAAAGAAATTACACTAGTAGTGTTTGTGTGTGTGTGTGTGTGTGTGTGTGTGTGTGTGTGTAAATGTCCATGGTGGAAATTGGTGGCAAGTTAAACAAATTGCTCCAAAGAGACTGTGTCAAGCGTAAAATGTCTCTAAGTCTCATATTTTATCTGAATCAGGCTAAGTTGGTTAACACTTAAATCTCTAAGTCTTTGGGTAAAATCAGGGTTCCCAGAAGCAGTGCCTATTTTTATCCCATCACAGTTCAGACTGGTTACTCCCACTCTCTCCTCTCCTTCCTTGTACCAATGCACAGACTTAGCTCAGAAGCAAATCTGCCTCACATGAGGGTCAAAACTCTACCCAGGTTGACCGAGGGGGTCTTCGGTCTAGCCACCTGTTGCCCTTGCTGTCCCTCAACCAGCCTAGACCTCCTTCGCACACTCCTGCATGATCATTTTATTTCTTCTACTCTGAAGCTTTAGTAAGTGAATGGTTTACTAAGTGGAAGATAGATTTACCTACAAATAAAAACTACTCTAATTACTAAATAAAGTGCTTTTTGTCCATTGACTTTTATTTTCTTAAGAATATTGTCCAAACCTAAAATGTTGACCAAATACTCTTAAGTGGACCAGAGTTCACAAATTGCTGAGGCATCTACAGATTTTCAGCAAGATGAATGCACCCAAATTCTCTGAGATTAACAGGGAGTCAATAATGAAAGTACACTTTACTCCCCACTTTAAGTCCCATAAACAAGTCATTTCTTTGTTCCTCAGTGTTGCCATGGTTCATTTTGAAACTTCTGATATTCCTTTACTTTCCTAAGTCTCCCTCACTATGAGGAGAAAGTGACCAACCAGCTCAATACTTGGCATGTGACAGGTGTTTAATAAAGACATTATGGAATATATTGAATGAATAGTAACTATAACTATAGTCATAGGGATGCATTCTGAAGGTTCTAGAATGTTTCAAAATTGGAGTGTGCCCAAGATCCACCTAATTTTGAAGTTGTGAAATAAGAAATTCTATCCATAGGAAACTTTACAGTTCAATGCAAAAGAAGGCTACTGTTGATGGGACCAACATAGGTCAGGTAGCTAGCAGGGTACATGACAAAGTGTTAGGATTCTAAAAGCAGAAAGGCACCAAAGGGTTCTTGTAGGATTTTGGGGGGAAGTGAACTGTTGGGATACACTCTCCTAAATATATGCTCAGTAAGCAAAATGCTAACCTTGACCTCCGTAATCCATCATGCTCACTTCCAAAATCTAATTTGCTTTGGGTTTATATAGGTTTTTTCCACCAGTAAGGTAATTAAGAATCCTGCCTTTTCAATTTCAGAGAAATTTGAATGAAGCATTTTATGAGACCATGTGGGTACAGTTTGAACCGACGCAAGAAGGAAATTGAACATTAAGCATTAACACCTTGCTCTTGCTCCACTCCACCTTCCGAGGGCTCGCAGACGGAGAACACTTGTGATGGAGTGCCAACAGTTTGTGCCGCTTTGCATAGCCAGCTTACAGTTAGGGCTCCTATTAACTTGAAAGAGAGTTCCAGGTGCATTCAAGTTCTGCTGAAGAAATGGAAATTTGGAAGCTTTATTATTAGCTTAGGCCATTTTCAACTCACGTGAGTAAGAGATGGAGAAAAGTTATTAGAATTTATTTCTTCTTCTTCTTCTTTTTTTTTTTTTTATAACTGCTGCTTTTAGGTCTGATGTAAAACTGCATGTAAATGTAGGTGCTTAGACAAAGCGTAGGGGCTATTTCTTTTTGTGTGACAAACAGTATGGGTTTCCCACTTCTTTCCCAACATAGGCTTTAACATGACTTTAAATAAATGTTCATGTAAGTGTAAACTTTCAGCTCTTTGGCTCACAGGTAACCGGAATGCACTGGCAGAAGGGTGTAGAAAAATATTCCAACAAGTAAAAATGGAGTATTTGTTGGAACGCTACAAAAGTAGCTCACAGAAGCCAAGGATAGGAGGTGAGAACAGACAGAGGAAAGTCGCAGGAGCCATAAAACCATTGACTGTTCCGTTTTCTTCCCCCATTGGGGAGCTGTTTTCTCAAATATATTTATATGTAGTATTATTGGAGCTGCTGTGGTACATTTGCTAGGTCTCTTAGTTCAAGGGACTAGAAAGACCACTACTTTCTATTCCTTTGCCTCCAATCCAACTTTATGGTCTTTTCCATCTTATGCTCTGGGAGATACAACTTGATTGGTCTAGTTCAAGTCAAATATCCAGCCCTTGTCAAACACGGGAGAAGCAGAGCTGTGTGGTACAAATATGGCAACAAGACCTTTTATCTTTCTTCCTGTCTCTTTTCTTTTAAAGGCTGTGAATGCCTATCCCATAAGGCAGTCAGGGCTGCCAAGAAATTTGCACTTCGCCTAAAGAAGAATGCCACAGAAGTGAACTAAAGATCACTGGAGTCCACTGATGCACAAGAAAGAGCTCCTCCATCTTCCCAAAGGCCTTTCTTTTCTTCTTTCTTTATGTATCTTTCAGTAGACCTGTGTGTGGGTGCCTTTGTATATCCAAATAATTGGATATACAATAATTGAGAATTATTCTCAATTCTTTTCTCTACTCTCTTTTGTCTCTCTCCTGTCTTTGCCAAGGGAAATCATATTAGACCAGAGCAGTGATTCTCCAACCTGAGCTGTGTCAGAATCCTCTAGAGGGCTGGTTACAATGCAGATTGCTGAGCCCCAACCCCAGAGTTTCTGATTCAATATGTTTGCGGTAAGGACCTGAAAATTTGCATTTCCAACAAGTTCCTGAGTGATACGTATGCTGCTAGTCTGGGGACCACATTTGGAGAACTTTTGGACTAGACAGTAGAAAGGAGTTACTGCAATTCAATCTCCTCACTAAACCATCAGGATTGTTCTTATTTCAGCCATATTTTTCAGGTTCATCATCAACAAGTGCTGGCTAAGAAACAACTGTATTGAAGTCAGTAAATCTAAGACATGTTTCCAGTCCTCAGTGATCTAGCTAGAGAAGAAGGTTATAGCTGTCTTTAGATGATGGTGTAGCTGAGCTATTCTTGTCATTGTCTTGGGCATCATGTTGTATTAAATTAATTCTTTGTTTTCATCTGTAAGCAAGAATGATAACCATCATATCAACTTTGCAGAGCTGCTGGGAGGATTCAAATAGGCAATACATATGTAAATTTAATAGTGCTAGAAGATATTAGATGTTGTTTTTAATGTGCTTAGAGCACCTTAATGTGTTGGTGCCATGAATCTACTCCTTCATGGACAGCCTTTAGCTCTACTTTCTGCCTCCTTGGCTATTCTTCCTCAGGGGAATTTCTGACAATCCATTAGTGTTTCCCAGAGTTGCTGTAGTCTTGGTTTCTTACTATTTTCACCCCTATTTCCACTTCTCTAGTCCTCTGAAATCTTGATCTTCCATGAGTTGCCAATTTTTCTTTTGGACTACTATTCTGCTTTCTTCTTTGAGTTGTCTCCACACAGCAGCCAGAACATCCTTTTCAGACACAAGTGAGGATATATTACACATACCCCTGTCCCCATTCAAACTCCTTCAAGAACTTTCTTTTGATATTAGGTCTTTACAAGATCTTGAGTAATTTGAGTCTTTCCTTATTTCTCCAAACTCATACTGTACCACCCTTCTCCTTGTTCTTCGTGACCCATATGAGTTTCCCTTCTGTTGCTGGAACACAGTAAATGCTTTCTTAACTCAGCTCTTCTCTTTGCTTGGAAAATTCTTTCTCCAACTTTGCCATCGATGATTTATTCATTCTGAATATTTTGGGACTCAGCTCACTTTTACTTCCTCGAGATGCTTCCTTCTATCATGTCTCCACTTTCCTTTCTTTTATAGTGTCATAGAATTTGTTTTTATTTCTCTGTTTACTTATTTGCTGCCTGGCTGCTCTTCTAAACTACAAGCAGCCATTAAAGCAGCTGCTCATTTAGAGATTTCTTCCACTGCCCCTGGCAGCCACTCAGTACAGAATGAATGAAAGGATAAATATTCTTCTCAAGGAGTGACAAGATAGTCATCTAGATGATCTCCTTGCTTCTATTTTGTTTCTTCCTTTTCTCCTCCCCCTCCCCCTTCTACCTCTCCTCCTCCTTCTTCTTCTTTTCCTCCTTCTTCTTCTTTTCCTCCTTCTTCTTCTCCTTCTCCTCCTCCTCCTCCTTCTTCTTTTCCTCCTTCTCCTTCTTTCTTTCTTCTTCTTCTTCTTCTTCTTCTTCTCTTCTTCTTCTTCTTCTTCTTCTTCTTCTTCTTCTTCTTCTTCTTCTTCTTCTTCTTCTTCTTCCTCTTCTTCTTCTCCTTCTTCTTTAGGAAAACCAGCACAATATGGTCAGATTTGTCATTTTTTAAAGTATTGCTTCTATTGTATTGCTTTCCATATAAAGAGCCTCTTGAACTGTCTCTCCCACTTAAAGAGTGTATCAAATCTAAACTCCCACAGATTTTTGGTATAGGAGGGTGAGGGTTAGGAACTGACTTTGAGGCTTTTAACTCTTTGACCTAAGGCAAGCTATATAACCTCTGTAAGCCGAGATTCTTTCTCCACAATGGGTAAAGATTCAGATTATGGTGAGTCTTGAATAAAATTGATTTATGTAAAGTCCTTAGCATACTGCTGCCAGGCATAGTGTAAGGGCTAAATGGATATTAGCCACATACCTGCCATATGTATCTGCTCCAAATCAGGTCTTCTCACCATTCTGGTATCCAGGTACAGTGTTCCCAGTTGCACATCACTTCTGCTACACTGGGTCTTGTTCCTCCCTGTCTAGAGCAGTAGTGGACTTCTTCCTCTGTGCTTTTCTAAGTTCTACAACAAATTCTACAAATTAAACACTTTGACACTTCAGATGCTGTCTCTGAGCCCACAGTGTCCACCCAGTAACTAAAGGGGCACAACAGCTTTGATCAGTGAGAAGAGGAGAAAGAATTTTCATAGACACTGTAGTTTTACTTTGTGCCAGGTTCAATGCAAGAAGGTATTTCCATTTTTTTAAATGTTTTATTTATTTCTAGGAGAGAGAGAGAGAGACAGCGTGAGCAGGGGAGGCTCTGAGCTGGCAGTCAGCACAGAGCCCGACGCGGGGCTCGAACCCACGAACTGCGAGATCATGACCTAAGCGAAAGTCGGACGCTTAACCGACTAAGCCACTCAGGCGCCCCGAAGGTATTTCCATTTATGCTAACTTATGTTGCCTCCTTAAATCTTCACAATAATCCTGTCTTAAAGGTAGTATTTTCCCTGGTTTCCAGATGAAAACACTGTGGCCCAGGAGATGAAGGAACATGCTAATAAATAGCTCCTGCTGATTTCTAACCTAGATTTTAATGACAAATATATGGAAATTCATCACCCAAGTATAAAGCTTTTGTAATTGAAAAGAAAAAAAAAGAAAGAAAGAAAGAAGGGGAAAAAGGGAGAAAGAAAGAAAAAAGTCCTTGTCTACTAGAGAGCCAAAATGCCACCACAAAATGCTCAAGTACAGAGCAATCTGGAGTCAAGTTAGATCATTAGTCTGGTTACACACATATAAACACACAGATGAGCATATTGTCATCATGATCATAGATAAAGTAGATGGAACAAAATAAAAATAAGGACAAGACCACAAGGGTTCTCAAAATTATATTTCTAAGTCAGAGTTAGGCCAACAAAATGTCAGAGGTAGGAAGAAGCATTGGAGCTCAGGCTCCCACACTAGTACAGGGCAGAGGGAGAGAGCAATAGACTGTCATGAGTGATGATCTCAAAAACTTAAAAACAAAACACAACCTTGAGTTGTACTAGTGGATGCGCATTAGAAATCATGTAAAAATGCCTCTTCTGAACCCAACATCAGACAGGAAGACTCACTGACTTAGTCTGGGTTGGGGTCCAAGATGTTATCGTTTTACAGTTTCCCAAGTGATTTTATGTATTCCAGTGAAAACCTGTGGGATATGGGGGACACTACTCCAGTAGGTCTCAAAGATTGCTCCTAGAACCAATCACATAATTATCATTTGGGGTAATGCAAATTCCCACCCCCATTTCAGGTCTACCAAATCTGGAATCTCTAAAGGGTTGAAGATTGGGAACTCCGGTTTTAGCCAGTGGCCATAGTATTTAATCAAGTTGTTATTGTACTGTAATGTGTTTTTACATTTAATAAAGGTTAAGGCATTTTCTTTCTCCTCACTTCAAAATTTCACAAAATTCTTTATTTTTAAAAAGTTTTAGAGTACACAAACCAAAGAGATAAGAGATATGAAAAAATTTTAGATGACACAGTCCAAAGGATAAGAGATATCTTTTTTAAAAAATAGTTTATTGTCAAGTTGTTTTCCATTTAACACCCAGTGCTCATCCCCATAGTGGTACAACTTTACCATTAACGTTTGGAATGGAATAACTAGCCATTGGGTAAAAGAATTATTGAATATCAAGAGAAATTAATGCTATCTGCCACTGAAAGTAAATTATTTTATCAGTAGAATGCCTCCCTAAAACTTTCCATTTCTTGAAATCTGCAGTAGATACATGTGGCTTTATTTCTCTCCAGTTAACAAGGAGATTATAAAGTAACCATGGGTGCCTGACACTTGATATCATCATACCGTGATGCAAGCCCTGTATCCTGTGGGTCCTCAATACATATTAACTTAATTAAACAACTTGCATTGTTTGAGTATCTCTAGAAAACCTCCAGAAGCCCTCAGTTATTCTACAATGGTCGAGTCAGCTGTTATAGAAGAATATTGCCTGGAGAGAATTTTGTAATCTCTGCTTGCTTAAGGTATCACCTAAGGTGCTGATTTTGATCACTTCAAGGTGTTTTTTTTTTTTTAATTTTCCAGTTCTTAAAAAAGCTTTAAGTAATGTAAACAAGTAATATTAAATATGTATCTCTGTTTGAATAGAATTGAGCACATATATATGATCATTTTAGTTTAATACCTCTTTTTTAAATGTTTTTTAAAATTTATTTTGAGAGAGAGATAGAGAGAGAGGGATTGATGGGGGGGAGAGAGAGAGCGAGAGAGAGCGAGCAGGACAGCAGGAAAGGGGAGATGGAGGGATAGAGAGAGAGAATCCCAAGCAGGCTCCTTGCTGTCAGCACAGAACCCAATGAGGGGCTCAACTCTGTGACCTTAAGATCATGACATGAGCTAAAACCAAGATTCAGTTGCTCAACTGGCTGAGCCACCCAGATGCCCCAAACGTCTCTTGATGGTAGTGTTTTTACACATAACAACCAATGGTTTCCTCCAAATCATTGTTTGATGTTTTTATCTGTTAGCTCCCTGAAATAAATACTTCTGAAGCGATTAAGTGGTATCATACAAATTCTACTCTTAAAATAGTCTGTATTGTCTTAGGTTCTTTAGCAAATACGCATACATACACAGTCCCTATTAATGATTTCCAATTTAAAAAAGACATGTCTCTATTCTGCTCTCTCTTCATTCCCTACAATAGTTGGTTTTCTTTCACTTTAGTCTATGCATACTATTTTTCTCTTTAGTTTGACTTTCTCTCTTTTTTAAAAAAGCTTATTTTATTTATTTTGAGAAATAGAGTGTATGAGTGAGAGGGGGAGAAGTAGAGAGAGAGGGAGAGAAAATCCCAAATAGACTCCACGTTGTCAGCATGGAGCCCAATGTGGGCTGTGAGATCATGATCTGAGCCAAAACCAAGTGTCAGATACTCAATCAGCTGAGCTACCCAAGTGCCCCATATGGCTTTCTCTTGAGTAAAGAGTGGGAATTCTTTTGAATTCTTATTGTGAAATATTAAGAGTTTTCTTTACTTGTTATGATTGGAAGGACAATCTTGAAGATTATAGCCTACTAAATAATGCAGTGTTCTTATGCAACCCACATAAATGTTGATTTTTTTTAAATTAAAAAGGTCGGGGCGCCTGGGTGGCTTAGTCGGTTAAGCGTCCGACTTTCGCTTAGGTCATGATCTCGCGGTTCGTGGGTTCGAGCCCCGCGTCGGGCTCTGTGCTGACTGCCAGCTCAGAGCCTGGAGCCTGTTTCAGTCTGTGACTCCCTCCTCTCTGACCCTCCCCTGCTCACACTGTCTCTCTCTCTCTCTCTCTCTCTCCTAGAAATAAATAAAAACATTAAAAAAAAATTAAAAAAATAATAAAATTAAAAAGGCAAGATGAAGGGAAATTTCTTGTGGTATGCTAATGTGGTTTGGGATCAACTTAGTCTCTTATCTAGTAACATAAGAAGTGATAAAATACAGACATAAAATTGGGCCTGGACGTTGATCCAGATGTTGAGAGAGATGGTTTGGTGACAAGTCTCAAGCATGACTGAGTAGATTCAGTGGTTGTGGTGCATTCAGGGACAGATAAATGGTTGCGTAGACTCTTCCTCTGAGATGCCTCCATTAATGTTTATTACATTATAGAACTAGGCAGGCTGGTCTTTTGGACAAAACTGGGATGTTGTACATAAAAATACAGAGACTGGACTGGACACATGTTCGTTACACAATACATTTTTAAATTTTTCTTTAATTCGTCTTGCAATCACACCAGACTTCTCATTCCTATGTGAAGGTTTTCAAATAGCCAGTCTCTAAGAAGCACATTGAAGGCACATCCTAGCAAAAGGTGTCAAGAGACAATGCAAGTTCTCCACTTTAACTATCCACCAACAAGGGAGAAGGGTCAAGCAGTTTCATTGTATCCAATAAATAATCCACTCAACTCCTATATTGCTATGGATTAAAGAAAAAAAAACAGCAACAAACCTATCCCATTTTAGAATGAACTACCCTTTGTGATGTGTCTTAGCTGTCTCTTTTATGCAATGGTGAAGTTTCTTACCTCACCTCTTGAATCTCGACTGATTTTGTGACTGCGTTGACAGATATAATATGACACAACTGCCGAGTCTAGACTTCAGGCTTAATCTTAAGAAGCCTTGTACCTTTTGCCTCTGTTGTCTCTTGAAATGCTACTACCAGTCTACCATGTAAGAAGGCCAGTCTAGCCTATTGGAGGGCAATAAGCCAGGTGGATGGTAACCAATGTGCCGGAACCAACCCCAGTTGCCAAGCATGTGAATGAAGTACCTTGGACTTTCCAGCCCATATGCAACCTAGTATCTATAGCCATATGAGTAAACCCAGGCAAGACTAGCAGGGGAACTTCCCAGAAAACCCACAAAATGGTGAGAAAACAAAAACAAATTCTTGTTGTAAACCTCTATGTTTGGGGATAGATTATGTTACTGCTTTGTAACAGTTTCTGCTATAGATATTCTCACACTTACCTAAAATTGTCAGTCTGAAATTAGTCTGTCCTGGTACAAAACCCATGTCTTTGGACTATAGCTGGTAATTACAATTGCTTCTACAGCAGGACTTTGGGCAAGAAAAATGGCTAGAGTCAAGGTTTTCTGGGTGGTATGTGTGTGTGCGCACACACACACACGCACATGCATGCACACATCTGCATAAGTATGCGTGGGAGAGAGGGTGATTATGTCCTAAATTAGAGACTCTGAGAGGTAGGGTGGATTTAGAACACGGATGGATTTTGATTCAACAGTAGTTGTGATCTTCTCTTCCACCTCATTGTGGTTCAGGGTCGAAAGCAGCAAATAATTTCCATATCAATTTAAACAGACTCTTTGAGAGACACATCCAACATTCCAATCTATTTCATACTTGCCAAAGGTCTAAGCCCCATTATGAAAGGCAGTAACAGCAGGAGAGATGAAGGCTTTGTAAAGCAGGTTCCATAGCTGCATTCAGTTTCTGTAAAAGGTGAAGTCCATTTGCACTCCTCATTTAGCCGAATGAGAATGAGTCATTTGCTTAATGAATAATTTTAACTTGATTTCCAATAAGTGGATTAAGTAATTGAAAAACTTCCACACCCGGAAGAATATTTGTTGTAGCATTTGGAAAAGAAACCAGAGCCAGGTCCGTCAGCAACGTACGATGGAAAATTCCTATTAGTCAACCTATCAATAAGGCTTCATTATTAAGCAACATTCTAATGGCTTGGCTACAGTGCTGACGTGTTGCAGGCATTTGCAATGTTACACCAAGGTTGCAGGCTACCCTGATAGGCCTCATGCTGTTAGTCCACTTTGTTAAATAGAAGTTGATTTTATATTTAGCTGTGCATGGAGTGTACAGATGAAACAAATCACTTCTATAAGCTCAACAAGATGAATAGTTGCTGTTGAAAACTAGCAAGGAGCTGGATGCAAGATTAATATGCAGTCCCAAGTTCCACTTCCTACAATTTTTATTGATTGTGTGAAAAAGTACTAAAATTCATGATTTCTTAGGTGAGTTAGATTGAAACTCTTGCATAGCTATAGTAGATGTAATTTCTCGGAAATGTACCATTTGTCTACAAATAGAGCTTTCCATTTGGGACCACGTGCAATGAATTCCACGATGAGAGCAAAGCCTTTCTGATGGCATCCTTTGCCACAACTGTACCCAGTCCCCAAGCTGGCTTCTTTCTACTCTTTGGCCTTTGCCAAGTTGCCTCCCTGGGAGGATTTCTTAAATGTCCCCTCCTGCTGTGGTCCAAATACCAGGACTTATTTGGGGAGTTTTGCTTTGTTTTGTTTTGTTTTGTTTCATTCCCAAAAACCACAAAAGATTGAATGTTGATATATCTTAGCATTTAGATCTTTCTACTAACATCTGAATGACGTTCCAGCTAATTTGACACAGTGTTCCATCTTTTTTCAGTAGGCTTGAGGGAGAGAGGAGGCTATTAAAGCCTGTCCTTAATTATTTTACTTTCATGGTTGGTGTCTACATTTTGGTAGAATGAAAGCAAGGTATGGGTCAGTTTGGACTCAGAACACATAGTCCAGTTCTGTCACTAGTTAGTAGTTTTAGAAAATACGTGGCTACATTTCCAACAGGTACACTGACATATTTATTTTTCTATTGAAACCCAATTATTTTAGTAAATTCTTTTTTTAGTTCATTTATTCATTTTGAAAGGGGGAACACAAGTGGGTTAGAGGTAGAGAGAGAAGGAGAGAGAGAATCTGAAGCAAGCTCTGCACTACCAGCACAGAGCCCAATGCGGGGCTCAAACTCATGAACTGTGAGTTTCTGATCTGAGCCAAACTCAAGAGTCGAGTCCTTAACCAACTGAGCCACCCAGGAACCCCAGTTTTAGGAAATTCTTGAACTCAGTTATGGTAGATCAAAGTTCCAATGCATCCATAAAAGCTCAGGTCTATTAACCTATGTTGAGCTCCTTGATTCTTCAGATGAATTAAGCTCTGTAAGAAATCTGGGATTTGATTCTCCCAAAAATGTCTGTTGTCATTTAATATGAAACTTGAAGCTCAAACTATCCCTTTGGCTCAAAATCCAGGTGAGGTATGTCCTTTTCTTCAAGTTTCAACTTTGACTATGTAACAAGACCTGACTTCCAAAAGTACTGAGATATAAGTGACTGTACCCATTATATTTCCTATGTTTTGGGTTCACTTATGTCTTACTTTGTATATGATAGTGTTTTATTTCATTTTATTGTATTGTATTTTAAATAGATTTTATTTATTTATTTATGATAATTTGTTGGCTAACATACAGCGTATTCAGTGTGTTCTTGGTTTTGGGAATAGATTCTAGTGATTCATCTCTTACACACAACATCCAATGCTCATCCTAACAAATGCCCTCCTCACTGCCCATCACCCATTTCCCCCTCTCCCAGCCCCCAAGCAACCCTCAGTTTGTTCTCTGTATTTAAGAATCTCTTAGGGTTTACCTTCCTCTCTGTTTGAAGCTTTTTTTCCCCTTTCCCTTCCCCCATGGAGTTCTGTTAAGTTTCTCAAGTTCCACATATGAGTGAAAACATATGATATCTGTCTTTCTCTAACTGACTTATTTCACTTAGCGTAATACCCTCCAGTTCCATCCATATTGCTGCAGATGGCAGGATTTCATTCTTCATCATTGCCAAGTAGCATTCCATTGTATATATAGGCCACACCTTCTTTATCCATTGATCAGTTGATGGACATTTAGGCTCTTTCCATAATTTGGCTATTGTTGAAAGTGCTGCTATGAACATTGGGGTACATGTGCCCCTATGAATCAGCACTCCTGTTAGATATGATACCATTGTAAAGCCCTCTAATTATATAGCACATTTAAGTTTGCGCAAAGAGCTAAATACCAATGCAAATTTCAAAGCAAGTGATAATGAGTTCTAGTACTGAGATCATAATACACTTTGAAATAAAATAAGAGGAAATGAGAGTTATTTTTTTAAATTGGTGAATGGGCTTTAGCATCTCTTCTCCTCATGGTTTTGGAGTGTATTTACTGCTTCCTTGAATGTCAGTCAGAGAAGGTATAGATAGGAGAAAACCATAATCACCCCACAAGAGAAGTAGCAGCTACAGAGGACAGCTCCCTCCAGAAATCTGGAACAGCTACAGAAGAAGTTCTGAGCAGGCCCAAACTAGATTGGAGGTTAGGCTGCTTCCTTGAAAAGAGGGTGATTGAATGGAACCCTGAATCTCCTCTGAAGATGTATATCTTCCTTACTCTAACTACGAGCTGTGGGCATTTGTAACAGAGACTTCTTTTGGGCAGTATTCTTCATTCCAACCTGTGTTTTCCACCAGTTTTCTTAAAGAATGTGCGTTATGTTTTAGCACTATCGTTTCCAAGAGTATTAAAGCTGATTTTCTAATTTACCCACAGTAAAATATTTACTGACTTACCCACAGTAAAATATTTACATTTATGCACTAAATATTTACTTTATTTGGTTGGGTTAATGGCCCCATAGTTCCTTACTACTGAATATCATTATTTAATCGATAATAATGAAATAGAATTTCTGGTGGTGATCTTTGCTACTAAATGTGTGAACATATTCTTTTTTAAATTTTTTTAACATTTATTTATTTTTTTGAGAGACAGAGGGAGACAGAACATGAGTGGGGGAGGGGCAGTGAAAGACGGAGACACAGAATCTGAAGCAGGTTCCAGGCTCTGAGTTGTCAGCACAGAGCCTGATGCGGGGCTTGAACTCATGGACCACAAGATCATGACCTGAGCTGAAGTCGGATGCTTAACCAACTGAGCACCCAGGTGCCCCCCAAAATTTTTAATGCTTATTTATTTTTGAGAAAGCAACAGAGACAGAGAGTAAGTAGGGGAGGGGCAGAGAGAGAGACGCACATAGAACTTGAAGCAGTCTCCAGACTCTAAGCTGTCAACACAGAGCCGGATGCGGGGCATGAACCACAAATGGCAAGATCATGACCTGAGCCGTAGTCAGAAGCTTAACTGACTGAGCCACCCAGGCGTCCTGATGTGTGAATATATTCTAATACCCTCTCTTAAACAGGACCTGACACGAGGACCTAATTTTAGTTCAACTGCATATTACTCAAGAACGCTGCATCCTAGCGTCTGACTTCGGCTCAGGTCATGAGCTCCTGGTTAGTGGGTTCGAGCCCCTCATCGGGCTCTGTGCTGACAGCTAGCTCGGAGCCTGGAGCCTGCTTCAGATTCTATATCTCCCTCTCTTTCTGACCCTCCCCTGCTCACACTGTCTCTCTCTGTCAAAAAAAAATAAAGATTTAAAAATTTAAAAAGATCGTTGCATCCTGTCTACCCTCTATGTTGAATTACACATTAAAATTAAATTGCATTCTGGGAGGATTTCCATTGTCCACCTAGAGATTTGAAAATCACTGGGCAGAGTGCAGATCATTTAAAACGTTGCTTATTTCCAATACCGTCTCCTGTGTGTATTACTGTGTGGAGCTCTAAATGATTTGTTTAAATGGGCCATAGTTTATACGGCTAAAAGATGAATCATGTTAGTTTAGGCACATATTTATAGAAATAACGTATACACATAATAGGTGCACT
Source organism: Proteles cristata cristata (assembly GCA_017311185.1). Classification (NCBI taxonomy): domain Eukaryota; kingdom Metazoa; phylum Chordata; class Mammalia; order Carnivora; family Hyaenidae; genus Proteles; species Proteles cristata. Next base: position 498,488 of record JAESUZ010003871.1, read on the forward strand.
TTTGCTGCAGATACAAAACACAAAGATAAAGGCACAATGCAAATCTGCCCTAAGAGATTACTAATGTTCCCCCAATACATTTACCCACTAATATCACGTTGAATGCTCTCCACTGGCAATACCATGCTAATGTTGTTATCAAAAGCATGTTACTTTTTAATCCATTAAACTAAGATTACTGGTTTAGTTGCTTATATATTTATATGCTTATCTTAATGTTATAGCACAACAGAGAACACATTTTAGCAGTATGTTGGTTATCTAGAATATACTTGATTAATCCTAGACCTATCATGACATTGAAAAAATAGGCAAATATAAATATCCAACGGAAAGTATTTTGAGATGTAAATTCTGTGCTGTATCCTATTAAAGAGGAATGCAGCCAAACAGAATTGCTTTATATCCTTCTCGTTCTCAGTTTTGCTTCTTTCTGCAACATTTGGTAGTAAGGGAACCATCACAGAAATTGAAAAATAAATATGATCAACTATAAATACAATAATGTTACCTTATAATTATCTTGAGGGTGGATGTTGGGCAAATCTGTGTTACCCTCTCTCAGTGTGGGTTGGAGGACTGTGGCACTAAGAATGCTAGTTCAAATCTCATTTTGAATTGCTTGATGACCAAAGGTGAACACCCTCGCACGCACACACACGCACGCACACATGCACACGCACACACACGAAGAGGCCAGTGGAGACAGATAATGCTTGAGCCCTTCTGCTACATAAAATTTAGCAGCCATTACACAAATAATTGCTTTATTTTAGAAGCTTGTTCTAATTAAGCATTAGTCACACACTCTCCCTTGACCTCTGCTTCCTGTGTTAAAAATCACCATCCTAAAAAGCTTACTTTATGCATTCCATAATTATAAAAAGTTCCCAGAAGAATGCAACATTTTATTGTTGCTTTTGAAAAGGGAAAAAACACATGCATATGTCTGTGTGTGTGTATATAGGCATACGTTTATGTGTGTGAAGATACACAATTGTATTTCACAAAATTTTTGCAGTCATATTCCAAAAAGCACAAGAAAGATGAGAGAGTACGGGTGATGGTGGGGAAGGGAAGCTGGAGAAAGGAAAACAATAGGTACAAATTTCTACCAGTTTCCTCAGGCATCCATAGCAGCTGCTTAATGATACATGTATCATTATATCCTGGAGTAGTTCGAGGGCAGAAACAGACTTGATTACACTACAGACAATTGTTTCACAATAATTCTGGGCCATTTTTCATTAGCTGTCTCCCCTCACAGCAAAACGCGGGGTAATTTTTTTTAAGGAACAAAACAAAACAAAACAAAACAAAACACCCTTATACCACAAGAAGGTTGTCCAGCAGTTAAAGATTTTTAATAATTCATCATGCGAAACATTTTAGGCTAAATGCTAAATTTCTCAACTATGACAACAAAGATGAGTGGGAAAAAAAACACAGCTTAACTTGATTTTATAAAAACAATAGGGTAAAAAAAAAGAAATTGCATGTTCAGTTATCATGATTACACCATACATTTTTTTTTTACCTTGCTTTGTCTGACAGGCTTTGTCACCAGCAGGTGGAAAAAAGAGTTTGTTTTGAGGAAATTGATTAAGATGCTCATTTCTTTTTTTTTTTAATGTTTTATTTATTTTTAGGAGAGAGAGAGAGAGACAGCGTGAGCAGGGGAGGGTCAGAGAGAGAGGGAGTCACAGACTGAAACAGGCTCCAGGCTCTGAGCTGGCAGTCAGCACAGAGCCTGATGCAGGGCCCGAACCCACGAACCGTGAGATCATGACCTAAGTGAAAGTCGGACGCTTAACAGACTAAGCCACCCAGGCGCCCCGATGCTGATTTCTTTTTAAACAACACATGGGAATCTGTCCTCTGGTTATCAATTAAGGATTTTTACATATCAGCTTACTGGATCCAGTCAAAGGTCCCATTGAAGTCTTCTTTCGAAGGAGGATGGAGAATTGTAGTCAGTGTACATGTCTTTCAGAGAGCACTGCATTAGGACTTTATTTTCCCTTCAGAGGATAATGATAACTAATGCTGTTAGGAGTCATGTCTCAAGCAACTCTTCAGAGTACTTGCTATGGATTACTTTATCCAATCACCACAACTGCCCTATGAGGGCGGAAGCCCTAATATTCCCATGTAGTAGACTCAACCCATTTTATGCATGGTCCCCTTGAGTGTCTGGGGACACTCTTGAAGCCCTTCTGAGAACCATACTTTAAATTTTTTTTAATGTTTTATTTGTTTCTAGGAGAGAGAGAGAGAGAGAGACAGCGTGAGCAGGGGAGGGTCACAGAGAGAGGGAGTTACAGACTCTGAAACAGGCCCCAGGCTCTGAGCTGGCATTCAGCACAGAGCCCAATGTGGGGCTCGAACCCACAAACCACGAGATCATGACCTAAGTGAAAGTGGGACGCTTAACCGACTAAGCCACCCAGGCACCCCAGCATACTTTAAATATATAAAATAAAATACATAGGCTTACCTAAGAAATCAATTATATTAAAATAGCAAACAAAATATTTTAAAATTATTATATAGTTTTATTTATACTTCTTCATTAATGGAGTCAATAAGAATATCTATACGGGAAGTCTAATAACAACTATAATTTCAAAGCAGTGATGAGAAGAAACAATATTCTGAGGTAACCTCAATAACTGATGGAATGGACTTCCTGCAATCTCTGCTGGTGACATAGTCATGGTACTGCTAATACAATTGTGATGTATTGCCTACCTTCCTAATCGATGGGAAACCTAACTTTCGGTTAAGGATTAGTGAGAATAAAGATATACCATTTTTTTTTTAATGCAAGGTCATGGTCTCCACGTTATGAACTGTTGACAGTTACATGTTGTATCCCACCGCGTAACAAACTCAAAAGGAAGTAAATAAAACCTCAGATTCATTTGAAAAACATGAGAAAAAGTGTCAAGTAAATAAGTTTAGAGAATTTGGAGTCTACTTTAATAAAAATGTAGCCACTAATCTAAGCACTGTCTACTATGGAAGCTTCCAGGTTTTAATATAAAACATGTGGTTTTGGGGGCGCCTGAGTGGCTCAGTCGTTTGAGCGTCTGACTTCGGCTCAGGTCATGATCTCGTGGTTTGTGAGTTGGAGCCCCATGTCAGGCTCTGTGCTGACAGCTCAGAGCCTTGAGTCTGCTTTAGATTTTGTGTCTCCTTTCTGCCCCTCCCCTGCTCATGTGCTCCCTCACCCCCCTTCCTCTCTCTGCAGAACAAATACACATTAAAACAAAATTTTAAAAGATGTTGTGTTTTTCCCCCATGCATTCTCTTATCCTTCATAATTCGGCATTTTTTATATAACAGTAGATGAATAGGAAAGTACAAATGCCAAAGTTCAAAGGACTAATGTTGACTGAAAAAGTTTTCATTAGGAATTGGCTGCCCTTTGTGTAAGAGGTAGTAACTTGCACTGTTTTTTTCAAGCTGGCCGATTCCTGGGCCAGTTCTCTTAGATTCAACAGGTCCGTTCTTACCATTGGGGCTTCCTCCATGTGGTCTCTTTCCCCTTCAGAGGTCTCATCTGCTCCTCAAAGCTTTCTTTGACATCTCTTCATCCTTTGCTTTCCCCACATTATTCTCCCTGTCTGGAGCATGTGTTTTGTACCCAATGAGGCTGCTTTGTGCCTTTTGTCCAGTGTTTTAAGGTCTTTTTTGATGTTATCAATTGATCATGTTACAGATGGTCCCATGGTTCAACTTTATGGTGGCATGAAAGCTATACCCATTTTGTAGAAACTGCACTTCGAATTTTGAATTTTAAATTTTGATTTTTTTTTTTTCTGGGCTAGTGATATGCAGTCGGATCCTGTTTCTTGATGTTTAGGCAAACCACTGCTCTGGGTCAGCCATGTGGTCAGGAGGCTAAACAACTAATACATTTGCAAACATATGTACCCGTATGACAATTTGGGGGCCTTTGTGTTGTGTAATTGTGTCTAACTGTTGGCTAACGTATGTGTTCTGTGCATGTTTAAGGTAGGCTATGCTAAGCTATGATGTTTGGTAGGCTAGGTGTATTAAATGCAGTTTTGACTTAAGATGTTTCAAAGTTAGGATTGCTGTATCAGAACATAACCCATTGTAAGCCAAAGAAGATCTGTATATATATTTTCTGCATATTTAGCCTAGCAGGTATATGGGGATCTTTTGCTAAACTTTGGCCTGCCCTCTGCAACCTGGATACACAGAATTGATACAGTGTATTTATGGTTTCATCTATGTGTACATATGTCTGTTACCCACAATCAGTTTTTGATTTGCAAATTACTCCAGAAGATTAATGTCATTCTGATTCCCAAATATTCTATTGAAAGTGTACATTTTGTTTCTCTACTCTTATTTTTGACAATATACTTTTATGTCTTTCTGCTCTTTTATCTTTTGAACTCTGTAGAACACTTCATTTGCTCCATCCAAAAATCTACATCGTGAGGACGTATATCCTTATACTCTGTTGATGAATCATGTTAAAGTCTTGGATTGATATGACAGCAGGAACATGTTCTCTACAGTTCAGCTTCCTGCCAGTATTTTTGCCACATTGCAGTCATGATGCTGGGTTTTCACATCACCCTCAAGAACATGATGATCCTCTGGAACAGGAAAGACTTGTCTTCTCTAGGAATAAGATCAGTCCCTGGGGTGCATGTATCTGGATATCCAAATGAGAAGACCTGAAGTGTTAAAAACTGTTTTGACCATTTCGGGTTGAAATAGAGCATGGTGTAATGCCAGCATTTGATACGTATCTTTTGAATAAATAAGTTAATAGGTACAAAGCTCTGTTTGGACACATATTCTCTGGTTTTTGCTGTCACTTTTTGGAGGAAAAAAATAAATGATTGTAGATAACAGAACCCAAATTGAAAACATGGCAGGGGGTGGGTCTGGTGATGTTTCTTAGTTGTAGTGATGGTGGAATTTCCTTTGGTGTTGGAAACGCCCACTTCTTGTTGTTAAGCAGAGTCTACAAGAGGCAATAGACATGAAAACAGACTGTAAGGGCACACACTAATGTCTGTTAACGTGGAAGGCTCAGAGAGGAGGTGTGTTTAACACTGATATTATATATATATATATATGTATATATATATATATACACATATATATACACACATATATATATTGCTGTATCAGAACAATATTTTATATATATATATATATATATATATATAACCTTAGAAATGAAGTATGTTTTTAAAGGTAAAAAAAAAATAAAAGGACCAATCAAGGTTTAGTTGAGAAGTAGAAACTTCTCTATGACTGTGAAAAAAAAATGCCTAGCATATGTGGGAGAACAGGGAGAGTCTGAAAGAGATGCATGTGTAGAGGTAACTGAAGGATAGACTTTGAAGTGCCTTATTGGCCAGAAAGCCAATGTGTGGAAGTTCTTCTACCAAAAAAACAGAATGAAACAAAACAAACAGCAACAACAACAAAAACCAAAACCAAAAACCAAAAACAAACAAACAAACAAACAAAAAAACCCCAAAAACCTAATAGAGATCTTTAAGAGAATGAAATAATTAGATCTGTTTTATGGAATGACTTCAAGCAATTCTGTATTTAAGCATTTAGAAAAGTGTATTTCATGCAGATTTTCCCCAGTTTTTCAAGTTGAATCTGTTCTACTGTACTTTGCCTAACACTGTCCTTTTCATTTTCTTCCATGCATGATGCCGGCAGCAAACTGAATACCACAACATAGGCAATGTCATCATCTTGCCAGAGAAGGACACTTTTATATCATTCCTGCTTTTGAGCCCACTGCTTTTTGACTCTATGAATTATAGCCCACGATTGGGTCAGTAGGTGAGAGCTGAATAAGGCACCTCCATCTACTTTGTGTAGCCTAGTATTGCCTGAGAAGCCTTTAAGGTTTGGCTAATAGTTTGAGGGGAGCTTCTTTGTGAATGAAATAAGGAGAAACACAGAAGACCTGAGACAATTTCAGTGTTTCCAAAGACCTTGGGAATTCATTCTTCCCCCGCCCCCTAAAAAAGTGGTACATCTTCATTCCAAAGAATCTAAAAGGAAAAGTATCCCAGAGAAGCAGTGCTTAAAGGCTTTAATATGAAGATCCAATTTGTAAAGAAAAAGAAAGCTAAGGCAGAGGATTTGGAATGTAAGAGATGACAGGATAAGAGAAATAAACATCCTTCTTAACTTTATTCATTAATTGATGACATTTTTGCCCATATGCTTCAGATGTTGAGTCTGATTTCTTTCAAAGCAAAATTTTAAAGTACTGCAACGATTTAAACCAAGAAATTGTTTAGAATACTTAACTAGATATAATAGAGATAGTTGAATACAAAGATTAACAATAATTTGTCTTCAATTTACCTTAAAATATTTGTAAATAATGGACATTGCTTCCAGCTGGACTCAAAAAACAGAACAGATAAGTTGGGGGGGGGGGGAATGTGAGGGAGGAAACCCAAGCAGTCAGTCTATCTTCTTTAATGGTAATACAGTCCAGATTTAGAATGGCTCTGATGATCATTGTCTCCCTTTTGAGAGTTTTCCCTTCTTATCTTTGCAAGACCAGAGTCTGCCCTGAGAAGGTAGGTCAGGTGGGAAGAAGACCAAAGGAGCTTGATCTTCCAGAATTCTACCCCTGTGGAATAAATCTTAGAGGCTCTCATATGAGAAACAGGAATCCTAAGAATAGACAGGGGATGAACAGAGGTAGAGCAAAGACATTGAAGTGTTAATTTCTCAGAGTACTTACTAACAAGGCTAAGAGTAGGACCCAGAGTCCTTGAGCTAAGAACAGAGTGTGGATATTTCAAGAATACTCTGAAGTGAACACCATGTTTATTAGCCCATAAGCCTATTTCAAAGCCTTAGCAGGATGCTTCTTTTCACTCTGGATATGATATACCCACAGCATCACCCAATATCTACTTGAATCTGGATTTCCGGTAAAGGGGAAAGGGATATCAGGATGTCCACTCAGTGTAGCCAAAGTTCTTGATGAAACTCCTGTGGGAAGAGCAGGGACTCTTAACATAGTGTCTGGAAAAATTCTGAGTTCCCTAGAAGACATGAAATGGATCTTGTGTCACAATGTTCATGAGACTGAGAGTGTAAATGAGAGTGTAAATCACTTTAGGAGGGTGTCACTTTTCACTTGACCAAGGCCTGACTCAGACACCAGGAAGAATTGTTTTGATGAGCAGTCTGACAGGTTACCACATTCTTCTCAACTTGCAAGTGTGAACGTTAGCTCTCTAAAGTCAAGGGAAAAAATAAACATGATTAAAATATGCAGCAACAGGAAATAAAGCCATCTGATGCATGTTGAGTCGAGGTTATTCATGACTCTCAAGAAATCAGATTCCTCTTCTCTTGTTTCATGACTGTGCTTAATCATGTTCAGCTGGTCTGCTCCAGGGCCTTCTGACATATAGCCTCATTTGTCCTCAAAGATGTTCTCTGATACTTCTGAGAACCCCACAAAAGAAGGGAGACACAGGATAGCTGCCTCGTGTTCTCTCCTGTGACTGAAGCTGGTCCCTAGAGTTCTCTCAATAAGGACATTCAGACAACTCTCTCTCTCCCAAGAGTTTTTTTGTAACTCAACTGACTTTACACACACACACACACACACACACACACCCTCATATGTTTACCTGATGCTCAGATGTAACAAATACAATTATAGACACCCAGTCAGTTAACTTTAAATTGTAAACAGGAAAAAATTGCTTTGGTTTCAATATACCTAAAAATTGCATGGACAGATTTCAGGGATCTTTGTGCATGCACACAGTGTGTCTGTCTCACCAACCAGAGAGCCACCCTGGGGACAACATCTCAGCATTGTCGCAGAAGGATGGTGGACTTGGAAGAATAGGGGATTTTAATATCAGAAGGAGTGTAGGGTAGTGATTAATATTAGAAAGAGTGGCCTGGTGTCCAGTTCTGTCAGCCTTACAATCTTTGGCAGGTGATTTATCCTTTCTAAGACACAGTATCCTCATCTGTAAAATGGGGATAATTCCATTAACAACAGCTAATATTTTTTGAGCACATACTAAGTAGTAGGCACTATTCTAAAACCTTTACATGTGTTGACTTATTTAATTTTTACACTGGTACTATGAGGTGGATATAATTATTAGTATTATCCTCATTTTATGTCTGGGGATATAGGGCCTTGAGAGGCCAAATAAGTCCCCCAGGTACAGAATTACTCAGCAGTGGAGTTTTGAATTAAGGAAGAATTCAGGAAGAATTCTGAAAGAAAGTTTAACTCTATAGTGTCCAGAATTAAGATGTGTATGGCACCAAGCCCAGTGACAGGCGAGTACCTAGCACTTAATCTGTGCAGCCACCAGCCTTATCAGAGACAGCTCTACCTGGCCCCTGGAGAAAGCAAACTATCAATATATGAGAACATAGTCCAGGAGGAGAATTAGAGATTACTCTCAGCAGGAGCAAGTGACTAAAATCCAACAAGCGGTCTCTACCATCTAACAGAATCCATCATGAGCTCTGACAGAGCAAAGCCAAAAAGCTGGAGGCTTTACTGAAACCTTTCTGACCTGAGAAGACCTTACGTAATCAGAGTTGACTCTAGCCTGGGTCCTGTCCACTGCTGTGAGACTAAAGTGTCTGCCCTTCAGTGTGCTCAGTTTATCTTTTTGTTCTTATTTGTTCATTCATTTCTATGAAAATATTTATTGAGTCCGTTCTATGTTAGACCAACTGGGTGTTGGGCTAGGTTCTACAGGTACCAATATAAACACAAGATCATGCAGTTTGTGCAGATGCAGGTCTATAAAGATAAGATTTCAATGCAGGGTGATGCAGGCATCAATAGCAGAGGTGGCTCAGAGTTCCAAGAAAGCAGCCTACTTAAGGCAGAGGGGAGGGTAGAGAGGGGCTATAAGGAGATCAGAAAAGACTCCTTCGAGCAATGGTGATGGATCTGGACTGAAAGAGAATTCTCACTGCCAACATCTGCTGAGTACCTACTATATGTCAGGGAGTACTCTAAGAACCTTCCATATGTTAACTCATTTCATCAGGAGCCCACCACTATTGTTCTTATTTTACAGATGAAGAAAAACAAGCATAGTAAACCAAATTCAAGTAACTCTTCCCCAAATTATGCAAGTATTATGCAGATGAGCTCAGATTTGAACCCCAGTGACTGGCTTCAGAGTCCATGCCTTTTATCACTATGCTGTTCTAGTCAAACAAGGGGTTTCCTGGTTAGTTGTGAGGGCAGGTATCACAGCCAAGGACTAGAAAATGCACAGGAGCATGCATGATGAAGTGTGGGGAGAGTGATGGGCAGGAGGGACATGAACCTGGAAAGGTATGCTGTGTAAAACTTCCTCTGTTATTATGGTCATTAGATCTTACCATGAGCAAACACGGAAGGGCTGGAAGCAATGGATCAAGGATCAGATTTGTATTTTAAAAAAGGTAATTCTGAAATACGGAGGACACAATGGATGAGAGTTTTGCTGGAGGTTGAGACATCAATTAGAAGATTCTTGGGGCACCTAAGTGGCTCAGTCGGTTACACCTCTGACTTCAGCTCAGGTCATGATCGCATGGTTGGTGAGTTTGAGCCCCGCATCGGGCTCCATGCTGACAGTGTGGAGCCTGCTTGGGATTCTCTCTCTTTCTCTCTCTCTCTGTGTCAAATAAGTAAAACTAAAACTTTAAAAAAAAGAAAGTTTTTGCAGCCATCCACCTCAAATAAGACTAATGTCTGTCTGTGAGGTGATATCTCATCGTACTTTTGGTTTGTATTTTCTTGATGAGTGATATTGAGCATCTTTTCATGTGTCTGTTAGCTATCTGATGTCTTCCTCGGAAAAAAATGTTCATGTTTTCTGCCCATTGTTTAATTGGATTATTCATCCTGTGGGTGTTGAGTTTCATAAATTCTTTATATATTTTGGATACTAACTCTTTATCAGATATGTCATTTGCAAATATCTTCTTTCATTAAATAGGCTGGCTTTTAGTTTTGCTGATTGTTTCCTTTGCTGTGCAGAAGCTTTTTATTTTGATGAAGTGCCAATAGTCAATTTTTGCTTTTGTTTCCCTTGCCTGAGGAGACATCTCTAGAAAGAAGTTGCTATGGCCGACGTCAAAGGGTTACTGCCTGTGTTCTCCTCTAGTATTTTTGTGTATGTTAACTAACTAGAATTTAAATAAAATCTTTAAAGATAAAGACTCATGTCTTCCTGCGTAGTATTGTAGCACTATACCTAGTATACAAGGGGTCTTTCAAGGAATTAAATATTATTTGAAAAGAATATTAAAATAGATGGGAATATATCTGCATTTGTTGGCACTTTACCCAAGAATTCTACCTCCAGGTGCAATAAGGCAATTAATTGTAAGGCAAGATGATCCAATCATTGAAAATGGGTGTTACAGTTTCATCCCAGTAAACTATAAACCCTATAATCCCTTCTAAATGTAACTGCAAATCGTCTTTGCTTTTCAATAAATATTTAATAACAGAGGATGCAGAGGAAGGCTATACTTCAAAAATCCTAATTGCTCTAAAGAAAGCATCTGTAGACCTAGCTATTAACACACCTAATTTGTTGCTAAGATGCATTTATCAACCAGGATGATCGACCAAGATGCAACCAATGACTCTTCTAATCCTTGGGTGGGTAGGAGAGAGAAAACTGACAGCTGCATTGTCTCTCACTCAGCAGAAATTTTATGACTCACCCTTTTTAGATCCAATTTGTCTTTTATTGATAGGCTGTGTAATCCAGTTTTATCCTGTGTTTCATTAGTTGCATGATGATTTTCCATTTTTCCTATATTTCATTTTTTAAACAATATTCATTCTTCCCTATTCCACATGCACTCAGAGAGTTTTTAAAGTCAAAGACCCTATTGATGCCTTATCCTCAGCTATTTTATTCTCCAACTCAACTAGTTTATTCAACAAATATATATTGAGCATCTATTTGGAGGCAGGCCACTATTCTAGTCTCTCAGATAAGTGGTGAGCCAAACAGATAAAGCCACTGCTGCCACTGGACTTGGACTAAGATGGAGAAGGCAGACAGTAAACAAATCAGACACATAAAAATATTGGAGTCAGATCACACAACAGATTGTGTTAAAGGTTTTGGCTTGTAATTCAGTGTCAAATGGCCTCAAAATGGATGGAATAATCATTAAAACTAAGGTTGTTGCTCCCTGATATTTCTCTAGATTTTACTCAATTAATTAAAAAGGTATGAATCGTCTGGAATTGACAGCAGGGGCTTGGGGCACAGACACTGGACAGAAAGTCAAGGGACTCTCATTCGTAACCTGACTTCCTCACCAACGATTCCAATTTATTTGAAAATGACTATTATTATCTTATTGGAAAATAAGTTTTATTTCTGTAACTTGCCCACAACCCCATCTAGATGAGAACTACCACAGGAAAACTTAAATTTCTGTAATATCAAAAACAGTAACTAATATGTTCACAGAAACAATCAATTTTTTCCAGAGAAACTATCATGATTCAAAGTTAATCTGTTCCAAGGAAAGGAGCTGGAATTGGTTACTGACATGCAATCATTCATTTCTTATTTTACCAACAGTAATTAAATTGCCCGGAACTGTTGTCATTTAACAGGCTATTAATTGACTAATGTGCATTACTTGCATTCAGAGTATAGGTAAAATCCAGGGATTAAGCAAGAAGGAAAAGAGATTTGCAAACTCCACCTGTCATCCCAAAAGGGGTAAATTCACCTCATACTGCAAGGTAATTTATAAATGCACAGGTAGCTTGTGTTTCAGAAGAGGGGAACAGGTCAGCCTGGAATTATGGAGCAACAGGAGCCTACAGGTTAGAGCCACAGAAGTTGGTGTCCTGAAATGTTTCTCATGAACAGAAGGACCCACTACCCTTTACCATCACCAACATGCCTCCTCTGCTATACCTTGTTTTCTCATGAACAAATTTATTCACTTTTGCCAATTCATCCCGATTGCTCTCTAAGACATGTTATTTTACATTCCTAGTAGGAGTCATTCCCATTTCCCTAACACTTGTGTAGCACTTTGCTACATTCCCATGCTTTATTTTTCTTTTCCAGTTTTAGAATTTTAAACACAATTGGTTTGTGAGAACCTTGTAGCATATTCTGAGGGCATAGCCTGTGCCTTTGCCAAGGTCTGAGGCTTCCTGAGATCTCTGCATCTTTGAATTTCTGGGATATCACGTAAGCCATGGAAGACGTCAAATGATGTTCCATGAATTGAATTGAAATAGGAAATAATTTACTATTAATAAGGTCAAAAGGAAGTGACAAAACTGACATTCACTAGCATTATTAAAAAGTTGCAGTTCTGGGATTTCATTTTAAATTGCTAGCAACCCAAAGGCAAGTATCTCTTTCACTCATAAAATTTTCTTCAAAGCCTCTTGTCCCCAAACAACATTTCTATCGAATTACTCACAGAGCCACTAAGAGTCCCTGTCTCCTTTCTGAAGTCAGAAAACTTCCTCTCCTTGGACTTCCGGTATAACGTCCCTGTAAAAATCGTATCACTCTTGCCAGGAAACCTTTTTGTCAAGACTCATTACAGTCCTGGTAAGTATTTATGCCTCCTCCTGTTTCTGAGTAGTGCATTCTGCTGACCTTGCCTGAGTAGTGCCTCCCTAGGCAAATGCTCTTACTGCTCAGTGCCTCAGTTCACTGTCTGTAAAATGGAGATAATAGTGCTTCTTAATTTCCTGACACAATGAGTAAGTTGGAGAATTACTTTGGCGGGGATCTGAAAGTATGGATGGGGTAGAATAAAGTAAGATGTCATAATTCTCTTCACTTGGGATCCTTGATAACCCATTCCCTTTCTCCTTCTCCTTCCTCTTCCCCTTCTACTTCCACTTTCTCTTCCTCTCCTCCTCCTCTTCCTTCTTCTTCGAGATGTGGGAAGAGACTAAGGTGGGGGGGGGGGAGAGAGAGAGAGAGAGAGAGAGAGAGAGAGAGAGAGAGAGAGAGAGAGAGAATATTAAGCAGGCTCCACATTCAGCATGGAGTCCAACATGGAGCTCAATCACACGACCCTGGGATCATGACCTGAGCTAAAATCAAGAGTTGGATGCTCAATTGACTGAGCCACCCAGGCACTCCATTTTGCCTCTTATTCATTGTGGATGACATTAAGTAGTCTCATATTTCTCCAGTAGGATTGACCTATAGAATAGTCTAGTCTCTTATTTTGGAGCACTGGTTCTTTGTATAAATAATACAGATGTAGAATAAATGTATCCTTATATGTTTATAAAGTATAAGTAAAACTAAAGGTATAAGATTAAGTTGTATACCCTGAAGCATGAATTCAGAATTGACTTATTTGATCTTAGTTAATTGTCAGCCTCCAAGACAAAGAAAGAGACCTTCTTTATAAGTGGGCAACATGGATGGTTTTGAAGTACAAATTAAAGTACAAGTTTATAAGTGTAACTGTGCCCACTTAGGTTGATGTGTGACCTTTGGTAAGTCTAAACCTCACTGTTTTCATCCATTCTGTGAGTCTTTGTAAACTAAACAGAACTGACTGTGTTAATAAAATTCACAAGAATTAGCCTGGTGCATTTGTCAGAAATCAAGACCAGCTCTAATCAACCTTTTCTAAAGAGAGTAAAATATATATTTTCCTTTCTTTTTGGAGTCTATGCAAAACATTTTAATACGTTTCACTTCCTCCCAACCAAACTAGCTATAGGATTAACTTTACCATTCTCTCTGTCAATGTCTACTTTTATTTTTAAGGTCAACTTTCTGTAACAATGTAAAATTCCTAGAATTTGCTTGTGAAAGGCTGGTAGAAGAGAAAGTCATGACTAGAGTCCATCCTGAATCCTTTCAAAACATATTCTATCAGAAACCATAACTGTGATGCCCGGATGTATGTAGATTTCCTGTGGCACATCAGTAGAGTCCTCACAGGGTGACCTCTCTCCACAGAAAAATACTTTTCTTTTTTTTTAAGTTTATTTATATCTTTTGAGAGAGAGAGAGAGAGCAAGAGGGGGACAACAGAGAGAGAGAATCCCACTAATACTGCAGAGTCCAATGTGGGGCTCTATCGCTTAAACCAAGAGATCATGACCTGAGCCAAGATCAAGAGTCAGATGTTTAGCCAACTGAGCCACCCAAGAGCCCCACTGAACAGTATTTTTGAAGGACAGATCTTCAGTCAACATGGATGCACCTATCTGTATTCTACTCTTTGTTTCTGTAAAAGAAGTTTATTCAGTGCTTACTACCATAAATATATAATACTGTATTAAAGCACTTCACATATATTATCTCTGCTCAAAGTCCAGGAAAGGGGCTCAAGGTCCTTCCTCCACATTACTGCAAAGATAACACAAGAGGTTCCAGTCAATACATTTCTTAGAGACATGTGATTCCAAGTCTTGTAATTATGTACAATTTGTAATTATGGTGTGAAAAGCAGTATTTCATAATAAGAGATGGCTGTCATCAGGAGAGGCTCAGGGAGTTTTGGAAAGACTGAGGGAGACTTCTTAATGTGTTGGGTATTAAGCAGAACAGATTCATTCCTTTGCCAAAGGCCAAACAGCATCTAAGACAGGAGAGTATTGCCTGGCACAGCAAAACCCCATTAAAAGCAATAAATGAACACATTCAGCTGATATCTGGATAGTGTTCTGAAATTTGAATTCAAAAAACTACACAGTGCATTTTAATAACAAATTGCTGATCTGAAAATTTTCTAGGAGAATCTATTGTGTATCATAAGTTGGTGGTTCATCTCATGCCTCTGTAGAAATCTGTAGGCTGAGAAGCTAGACTGTCTGGCTTATAAATTGCAACATTATTTTTCTTAAATCCCCAACATTCATGATTTCAGTTCAGTAAAACAGTAATTTAAACAATGACTAAAAATGTGTAGGAAAAAATACATTGAAGGCTGTGGAACAATTTATTAATAATGGTAAGACATTTTCTGCAGTACTTTTAATGCATCACTTAGGACTGTATTGATTCAGCATCAAAGTTCTTGGAAACAGGCCTCTTACCAATATCTAAGATCCTGATGTTGTAATTGAACTAGAAAATGTAAGATTTCTACTGTTCCTGCTGAGAATTCTTCCCAATAAATGTGTGTTTTCCACTGGGGTTAAAACCACTGCTACTTGTGTTTTTAATTTTTCCTCCTGTTTGTTTTTTCATATTATTCAGTTTTCTTTTTTTTTTTCTCTCTCTCCTTTGCCAGAAAAACAGACATATGAGACACTATTTATTCCTCTAAGACAACTTGCACTTTAGGGGGCCATTTGAATGATAAACTTTGTTATAACTTATAGCCAGAAAATCACCAGTGTGCAGTATGAAAGAACTGGAAAATGTATTAGTGTTTAACTCTATAAAGTGGTTGAGTGGAACTTTTAGCAGAGATGAGCTTTTGTGATTTCTCCCATTGTTTTATGTGTTTTCCTGTAAAAAGTTTAAGAAATGTCTCCATTTGCAGCCTCATTGAGAAGACAAGGCATGCCCTTCTGAACTTAATGAGTTGCATATGAATGTGTTAGTGCCACAGCATTTGTTTTCTGAGAGGACAAAGAACTCTTAACTAAGGTTAAAGCTGATTCTAGTGCTCAGTAGATGTGTGACTTTGGAGAAGGTGTTTTATGTCTTTGAGCATCTAAAAGAGAGGCGGTTGGGCAAGGTCATCTCTAAGGATCTCCATTGCTGTAACATACCTTGGCAGAGTGTTTTCCGAAGCTGGAGGAAAGCAAAAAAGAGCTACTTGAAGAAAGCTGACAGAATATGCCTCATTAAGGAGTGTTGAGGAAAAACAGTACCATGAATTTCATTGAGGTGGGAAGAAATTTAGCTGACGCATAGCTGTAGAACCAGTATTTGCACACCTGGGTTTTGGGACCGTGGATCCTGGATGTAGTAGATGCTGTGCTGTGCTAGTCAGACATCCCCTTCAGGACTCAGATGCTCATTCATCAGTAAACTTGCACTGGGACTTGGTTTCTGATGCCTCAGACACATTCCTCTTCTGGTACTACTCTCAGCTGAAAAGAACTGCTTTAATGAAGGCTATCCCTCCTTCTTGGGAAAAGTCTGTGTCTAATGATCATTCCACATAAGGAGGTACAAAGGTTTAGTTGTTTTTTCTCAATTTGAGACAATGCTGAATGATCATCCCAGCTCAGAGTGCCTTATAAGATTGTGGGGTCCTCTGAGGCTTCTGTTACAAATGGATCACCCTTTACTTTACTTTCTCTCTCTGCCAATTTTTACTTCCCTCATTACCTTCTGGGTCATGGACATGAGAGAACTCCCCAGTAAACTTCCCACCCAGAAAATGGGAAATAAATGCTGTAGTGTTAAAGATCCACTAAGAGATGGGTTGAGGTTAGGGATAGTGAGGTAACAGGCAGGGAAGAATATGACAAACAAAAACTGGAAAGCAATTGGATCCTACCCAAATTGAGTTAGTACAGATAATATATTAGAATAAGGTACTTCCTTTGTCCAATAGAAATAACCCATTTAGGCACTTTGGGGGAAAGTCTCTGTTAGAATGCAATAAATATTTTAGTAGAAGGAGCTTTAGACAACAAACTCCAGTGATTGCTATGATATTTTGAGCTGTTAGTGTAATAGTGAAGTCAGTGGAGGGGGGGGCAGATGTTCTTCCAGAGAAAGGAATCCACTAAAGCACATGGTATTTTAGAGGAAGGAGATCCAATCCACCAGGGGTAGAAGCAAGAGCACTCCAAAATCTTTGGAAAGCATCACTTTTTGCCAAGAAAAAAGTAAGGACTCCATGCCAGTTCTAACAGAAATCCTGAGAGAGAGACAGAGAGACAGAGGAGAAGAAGAAGAAAGAGAAGAAGAAGAAGAAGAAGAAGAAGAAGAAGAAGAAGAAGAAGAAGAAGAAGAAGAAGAAGAAGAAGAAGGAGGAGGAGGAGGAGGAGGAGGAGGAGGAGGAGGAGGAGGAGGAGGAGGAGGAGGAAGACAAGGGCAAGGAGGAAGAGAGAGGTGGGCAGAAATTTGTCTCCCTATGAACAGTGATACAGAAGATTGTATTTCTTAAGACATAATCTCAGGAAACATAAGTGGACATTTTCTTGTCCATTTTGTTTTCTGAGGAAGTCACTTGAGGAACTTGTTGAGAGAACAGATATTCAAGTAGTAAGCAACTTGGGAAGGAGAGAGGTAGGGTGTTGACACATTCAGGGCTTATTATTCAACTTTGATGCCAGATATTGCTTTAAAAACATTGTAAAGAGCCAGAAACTCCTCCTCCTTCTCTCTCCACAACATTTTATTTCTGTGCAGCTGCAGTTTAATTGTATAGTGTTTCATATTCATATTTACTACAGTTCATCTTACTATGTTTGGACCTTGCTTACAGCCAATTGTCAATCTTTTCCATTCTGATTTGATCATTCACTGTTTTCTGTAACCCATCTTCTACTCCCACTATTTCCCCTACTCTGCATTGTGCTGCCCATTATATTGTTAGACATATACCAAAACATCCACTAATAAGAATGTAATTGGTTATATCATTTAAGTTTCTCCAGAAAAATTCACTCTTTATACAGTAAAAAACAAACAAAACCAGAAACACAAGATTTCCATCTTTTCTCCTCCTCATCATAGCATTAGATATTTTTCTTTCTAATACCTACTAGCACAGATATAAGAATGCTGGACCCCTTATGAGCATATCCATGTGTTAGTGAAAGATTTTAGCTACAGAGTGTAGACATCAACTCTCATTAATGTAAGCAGGAAATAAATTTCAGGCAATCCTTAGAATTAATGGATGAGTGAAGATTTGGGTTTGGAAAATGGACAGGGATATAGAGAGCTGAGGTCACCTTGCAGTTAAGGTACTGCAGGGACTATCTCCTCATGGGTCAAAGCTGACGGCCAGCATCCTTGCTTTCAGGTGCTGTCACCATGAATGGACTCACACATTGGGTGATTTCCCCACAATGGAAAGGGGTTTTCTATACTCGACAGCCAACCTATTTAGCCGCTCAGTCTCCGAATACACATTTCTTCTCACAGTTATATTAAAACGGTACCTTTCCCAAAGTAATGTAACTCCATGAGAAACTAAAAAAAAATATATATATATATGTGTGTGTATATATATATATATATATATTTCCTCCCCCTTCCCCAAAAGAGATATACCAAATTTTCATTAATATTTACTTATCGCTCTCAGTTGTTACCTTCCAGGTGATGGCCATTCCTTCCCTTATTCTCTCATGATCCTGGTTAGATATTCTGAAACCTATGGAACAAGTTTTAAAATGATCAACTGCCAACACACTCTATATACAATTGTGGGGAGAAAGATAGAAGCAAAAAGGGAAATTAAGACACAGGAAAGCACACATTCACAACAAGAAAGAGAAATTATGGATAAAAGCTCTAGAAATTGTGGATAGCAGATAATGAGTCCTAGCTGGTATTTAATACATTCCTTTTTCACATTAATTATGTTCTCTTTGCCTCTGCTTAGTACCTCATTTGATCAGATTTTTTTCCTAGTATGGAAACCCAAATCTTGGTGATATTCTCTTTTTGGGATTATCATGATCCATTATCTTTGGCCACAGAGCAGGGTAGTATGTTGAAATACCCTGAAGGCTTCTCTGGATTCTATTTACATGTCCCATGCACTGTGCACAGCAATCCTAATTCTCCTTGGTAGTCAATGTCGATAACAGAAGACAATAATACAACTAACCTTATACTTTAGCTTTTGTACCCATGAGTTTAAGACTCTGAAATGTCTAAGTAGTAGTTATAGATTCTGACTTAAAAGTGTTATCTTCTATCAGAGGAAGAAGTTCTTTCTTGATTACTAAAGTCTCCAAATTTGGAGGAGCTCAGAGTTAAGAAAGCCAAATGAAAAATCCTTTAAATAGATCATTCCCTGAGAGTGAATATCCACACTTCTATCCTTTGGATTTTGCCAACCTATATTCTTACTCATTGAAATAATAATACTGCCTATTGTTTAAACTGAATCTTAGATCATGTCACCATTCTAAAGCCATCTGCATCTGGTTGATGACATGGTTGAGACCTTGAACTACATAGGCATTATAACATTGTTTCAGTTGTTCAGCTGTAAAGCAAGTTCCTGCATGGAAATCTATGTTTTCTGATTGTACAGAACATGTTCCATAGGTTCACTGGTCCTGTTGTTTACAGGGCAGTGACTGGAGTGAATACAAATTAAATTCCACAAAACCTGTATTTTTGTGAAGACAAATTGATATCCTGATCACAAGTGAATGGGGTTAAATAAAATCAAAGTGTTGTAGGTGTCCTGGAGGTGTGGTATCAATGATGGACCTTTGTCTCTACTATTGCTTGCCAGAAATTGCACATTGGGAGATAGAGTAACCATGTTGGTGAAGTTTAAAATCCATGTTATTGAGTCTACGTCTAGCCTCTAACAATGCCACCATGTCCCTTTGTTCATGAAATAAACACTAGAGTGGCTGGAGATAGGAGTTGGCAAGAACCCATAAGGGAGGTCCACATGTTTATTTCAGTTTCTTTAGGGAATATTTTAGTACTCATAGGAAATATAAATATTTTCCAATTAGGGATCCATTCTGTGAGGCCCATTCACATACCTTTACTGTTAGATTCTTGTCAGTTCTCTAATCCTGTTCTAAAACATCAGGTGAAACCATCAGTTATTGCCAATGAATCAATGCAGAATCTTATTCCCAGTAATCTCTCTCTCTCTCTCTCTCTCTCTCTCTGCAGGTAAAGTGACTGAGATGTAATCACTGAGTTTAAACTCAATGTATTTCCCTTCTCCACAGTCATCTTGGGTCACTTCTGAATGTGGCTAAAATGCCATAGAAGACCTTTTGTCTAGAGTTGACATCACTGCCAATCTATTGAACCCAAAATATTCTGATGTTCCTAGGAAATTCTCCAAGAGGCCATCAGTCATTCAAGACAGTGTATAATTGTGATAGGAGTGGATATTCTGAGAATGTGACCAACATGTGTGTGAAACTTCCTCGTATCTTCCTGACCTGGTCACTTCCAATATCATATATATATATATGATATCTATCTATCTATCTATCTATCTATCTATCTATCTATCTATCTATCATCTATCTATATCTATCTATCTATCTATCTATCTATCTATCTATCTATCTATCTATCTATCTATCTATTGTGATTGTGTATATGTATTTATATGCTTTGATTTAATGACTAACTGTTTCTGGGAATAAAAGAATTTTAGAACAAATGGAGCATATAACTTCCAGGTCTTATTAGTCAACTCAGATTGCCTGGTTATTTGGTGTCCCAGGATCAGTTGTTCAGTCTCCAACAGGGCCCAGTTAGATGCAGATTAAAAGCTATTTATAAAAAGAAAATAATTATTTGCTGAAACAAACATAAATTTACTACAGAATTCTAGGTTCTATAGCGCCTACTCATCTATTTTTGTTGTATGGATCCTATAATCAATTAACTGCTACCAAATAACTCTGTGAATAAGACCATTTTGCTTCCCACACTGATCCTGGTCATTGGGTGATTAGTTTCAGCTTGCACTTAGTGGTTAAAAGCTGTCCACTTGGCATCTGACACACTGGACACCTTCCACTCTATTAAAATGAAGGAATGCACATATGAATTGTGGAGTTACAAGGTATAGAGAAGTGGCCATTAAAGTGTTGTTTAAAAATACTGGCTTATTCTCCCTGATTTATTTCTCCTTATTTGAGAATGGTGGCAAGAAGCTAACATGAAATTGTGGTTCCACATTTCTATCCTCCAAAGTTATTGAACTCTTTTTCCTTTTTCTTTTCTAATTTTATTGAGGAATAATGGACAAATATAATTATACATATTTAAAGTGTACAGTGTGATGACTTGCTATACATGTGCATTTTGAAATGATTGGCAAGATAACACATTCATCACCTCACATAACTGTGTGTGTGTGTGTGTGTGTGTGTGTGTGAATGCTTAAGATCCACTCTGAGCAAATTTTAAGTGTACAATACTGTATTATTAACATAAGATATTTTAAATGCCTTTTTTTTTTGCTGAAGTACAGTTGATATACAATATTATATTAGTTGCAGGTGTGCAACATAGTGATTCTACAATTATATATATTATGGAATGCTCACCATGGTTCAGTCTAGCTACCATCTGTCACCATACCATGCAAAGCTATAATAATACTATTGACTATATTCCCTATGCTGTATTTTACATCCCAGTGACTTATTTATTTTAAAATTGGAAGTTTGTACCTCTTAATTCCTCTCACTTATTTTGCCCAATCCCATTACTTCCCTCCCCTCTGGCAACCATCAGTTTGTTCTCTGTATTTATTAGTCTGTTTTTGTT
Organism: Proteles cristata cristata; assembly: GCA_017311185.1. NCBI lineage: Eukaryota > Metazoa > Chordata > Mammalia > Carnivora > Hyaenidae > Proteles > Proteles cristata. The sequence goes on from JAESUZ010003871.1 coordinate 519,961, forward strand.
TTATTTATTCATTTGTTACTTTAGATTGCATATATAAGTGAAATCATATGGTATCTGTCTTTCTCTGTCTGACATACTTAATACCCACTAGATCCATCCACGTTGTCGCAAATGGCAAGATTTCCTTCTTTTTTTGTGGCTGAATAGTATATATTCTATTGTGTGTGTGTGTGTGTGTGTGTATGTGTGTGTATGTGTGTGTGTGTGTGTGTAGTGATCATTATATATATGTGTATATGTATATATGTGTGTGTGTGTATATATGTATACATATATATATAGTATGTCACCATGCTATACATTAGGTCCTCAAAACCTATTCATCTTATAGCTGAAAGTTTGTACCCTCTGACTTACATCATCTTGTACCTGCACTTCCAGGTTCATTGCAGCATTCACAATAGTTAAAGTATCTGGAAAGTTCCTAAATGTTAATCAATGTAAGAATGGATTAAGAAAATGTGACCATATATTATAATTACATATTAGTATGTTATATAATATTTTATACATATATATGAAATATTATTCAGCAAGTAAAAGAAGAAAATCCTGCCATTTGCACTAAGGTGGTTGGACCCAGAGGACTTTATGCTAAGTGAAATAAACCACAAGAAAGACAAATAATGTATGGTATCACCTATATGTGAACTCTCTTTCCTGTATTAAGTCAATACATCTTTGGCAATTTGCCTCTGCTTAGAGTTGGCTATCACAATATTGCTTAGTGTGGACTTACCTCATATACAACTGTCAAAGATAGATGTCATGTTGTATTTACAATTATATTTGTTTTGCTGCTGTTTCTAGCATACTCAAAATATACTCCAACATTCATTAGACAGATTTTCAATAATCTATATCAGAAAAGTCCAACAATAATTGGGTGTATATGGGATATCCCACTCATTTTTGCCTTTAATTAGCTCCTTGGTGCATGCTAGGCTTTGTTTGATTACAGATATGGACATATCAAAGGGGCTGCACCATTAGCACTGGCTTCCTTCTTGAATGGAGAATCACCATATAAGACAAGGAGATGCTTCAGGAAAATACTTTTAATGCGGATTGTGGTTTCAAGATACTTTTCAAATTCTATGCATTGTCTTCATTCCTAATCAATGCCCTTATTTCTACTGAGAAATGGAAAGATTGGAAATTCGATTGTCATTTTAGTTGAGCAACCAACAGAGTAGAACTTTGAGTTTGTTTCCAACAATCTCAGGCATGTAGTCTTTGCCTTGTATTACTGTCCTGAAATATTGATAAGACTTTGACTGCCTTTTGCCTCAGCTAGAACAAGGCAACCAATGTTTTACTGCTCACATGTTTCTGATGTTCTGTTTCCTAAAACTCATGCTCTGATTTTGTGAGTGTAAACAACAGAACATGACTATACTAAGCCTGAGAAATAACTTGTTAGAACATTATTTTGCAGCTTACAGAAACAATTTTGGAAGGCCCATCAAGTTAGGGGCAAGCAAGAAAGACATAATGATAGAAACAAAAGTGTTATACTAACGAGACAACCTGGTTGAGATAACCCTTGGCACTTTTCCTACTGCTATTTCTGGACATTCCAGCTCTGACCACTCTAAACTATATCACCACTTTCACTGCTATATGCTGATACCATTCATGGATTCTAACTCTCACTTCATCTTAATATTATTTATTCTAGTTTCAAAATTCTTTCTGGAAGTATCCAGTTATTCTACTCTAGGTCACATGCACACATTTACTCTCAGAGTGAGGAGATGGAACATTTGGTCCCATTTTTCATGTATATAGGAGAGTATGGCTTCCTTCCACAAAGACTCTCACAATGAAGATTCTTCCAAGATAGGAATGAGTTTATGTGCTGGAAAAACCAAAATGACACATGTCTATTTCATGCACAAGTGCTGTTGTAAAGGTAAGGGATATTAGTTACCTTACTTCCCAATCAGCCACAACAATGGCTACCTTTTAGTAGTTAACCACTGAGTAGTTGGGGGCAATTTATTATAACTTTGTTACAAGTATGTTTGTCAGTTAGGCAATTAGGCACAACTAGGTCCTAAATCCATTGTATGTTTTATCTCCAACTATATTAATTGGGCAAGTTTTTTGCTTGCTTCTTTGTTTGTTTTTAACTTTCCCGGACAGAGAGGGCAGTGCAGAGCGGGTTGGTGGCTCACACTGCTAACATTCTGAATTTCTATCTCAACTAACCTTCCTCTTCTGACTGTGATTCCGGCTGGTTTAGGAGGGGCTGTGGAAGGCAGTCCTTCTGGCTCTGTACATGGACACTTGTGGGGTGAATATAAGATCATTTTGTAGGAGCTGCTGATACCAACATTTTAGAACCCGAAATTCAAGGTCTATACCTCAGACATATGGTTTGAACTTGGTCTTCCATCATTCTTCCAAGATGCAGAACTGCAATGGAAACCTTTGTGTGATGAGAGAACAAGAATGATTTATTTAGTTGCAAGCCCATTAAGATTGGAGGGTAAGGGAGAAGCTTTGAAAGCAAATTCCTATAGTAGGAAAGAGTAGGTACCATAAAAATTCAATTTTACCAAGGGCTAAATGAGTGTTGTGGGTTTTTTTTTCCTTATTCTGAATTAAGTTTGTCCTGAAATAGAAATCCTTTTCTTTTTCCTTTTACTTCACTTTCATTCTCAGCTCTTGTCTAGGGACCCTATTTAGGATTAAAATAAATGGACCATTTCAGCATAAATGTAGCAGTGCAGCAAGGAGTGTGGAAAGTGCTTACTGCATAAAACACATCCCTTTCTGATTCATTACACCCCTTTTCTGCTGTGTATAAGTGGACACCTTTCACTAACTCACTACAGGGTAGCTATGCCCATGTACTTTGAAAGGGAGAGGAATCCTCTCCCAAATTACATAGGCCTAAACCATAAATCAAATAGGCTTATCAAAATCAATTAACAAAAGGAGCCTTTGAAAACTTATTTCAGTTAGGCTTGAAACCTTATTTTCCTGTTAAGTAAGTCCCATAAACAGATACATTTTCATAGCACATAAGCATTTTTTATATCCCAAAGATGCTCTGATTAGAGAATAGTTTATGCAGGAAAAACCAATCATTGATATTAATTAGCTCCCCAAAGAGTACAATTCTGTAAAAAGCAAACCAGAAATTGAAGTATGAGATAGGGCTGATTTTAGTGAAGCAATCATAACATACCATATTTGTTGTCTGCATTTTCAAGCCTGTAGAGTTTTAAATCCTTGGGTGCAGTTAAAAAGAAAGATTTCAAGAGGTATTGATGAACTACTAATATTAAATTATTTTATTGAAGAATTTAAAGACACAGTAATACTAGTCTCATCTGCTCTTTATTAAAGATGGAAGAATATATAAATGTGAAAGCATAGGACCTAGATAATATGAATAGAAGTGTGTATAATGCCTTATATTTTTCAAATATATATTATCACATGCTATATCCCATGGTTTTTCCCAGAAACAGTGAGCAAACAGTGAGTAACAGTGAGTTACAGCAACCAGATTTGCATTTCTCCAGGAAAGGAGAGGGAGGAAACCAGGAGTGAGCATATTTAACTCTCAACTAGTCAATAGACTACATTTAGAAAGAGATTCATTTAGAGTTAGCAGTCCTACCTGTAACTCACTAGGGACAAAAAGAAGCTAAGCCAATGTGCAGGAATCATTGAAGACTCTCAGTATTCTGATAATGCAGTCTAGGGTTCAAGAACCTGGCATTGATACTTGCTTTGAAAATTAGGACAGAGATAGCACAAATGTCCACTTTAATGAGTTTGCTCTGCTGTTCATCCCAAACTTAGGACAAATATTCTCAATTTATGTGATCCTTAATATTTTAAAAAATGTTTTATTTTGAGATAGAGCGTGATCTGGGGAGGGGGAGAGAGAGAGACAGAGAGAGACAGAGAGAGAGAGAGAGACAGAGAGAGAGAGAGAGAATCTCAAGCAGGCTCCTCAGTGTCAGCGCAGAGCCTGACACCGGGCTTGATCCCACTATCTGTGAGATCATGACCGGAGCTGAAGTTAAAAGTCAGAACTTGAACAACTGAGCCACACCCAGGAGCCCTGATCCTTAGCATTTTTAATTGCTTCCATGGCTATACAAATTGGCTGTAATGGATTCTGTAACTCTCTTCAAATCACAGACCTCACGTGAAGGTGAAGAGTGTAACTCATTCATGAATGACAATAACCCCAGCATCATCCTCAAAAATTTGGAGACTCCTTTTGTAGATCAAACTTCCTCATCCTCACAAATCGGAAATTATAATTTCTTCATCAATACTTGTGCCTCTTTCCTCAGGCTTCCAAATATCGTCAACACTTGAAGGATGGATAAGCATAAGGGATTCAAAATATTTTAAACTTAATATTTTCACCGGTAGCATTGTTTGTTTATTAGCATAAATTTCACAAAACCTCCACCCTCTAAAGCTGTACTGCCTTGGGCATCTTTATTTCTGTTGTGGTTATGCATTTCTTAGTTGTAGTAACATTCCTAATTCTGCTTTACCTCAAAAATCAATGAATATTTGGGGTTTCTGGGTGGCTCAGTTGGTTAAACGTCTGACTCTCTTGGTTTCAGCTCAGGTCATGATGGCACGATTTGTGAGGTGAGCCCTGCATCTGGCAGAGTGGACCGTGCTTGGACTCTCTGTCCCTCTCTTTCTCCCTACCCCTCCCCAGCTCGCTCATTCTCTCTAAATAAACAGATAAATTTTAAAAAAGTCTATAATCAATGAATACTTGAGCTAAAAAGAACCTGGAGTAATTAACTAGTTCATCCTCTGTACCCAGACAACCTAGACCTTAGAGCCTCCTAAACGACAGATTACTTATCCTAATATGATGCCAGACCTAGACCATCCTATAATAGTAGATTGTATTATTACTGTACATTCCCTGATGTGAGTACTATATGCTGGACAAATAATAAACATTCCTGTCATTTATTACTTTTATTATCATTTCACATGTGCTTTTCTTTCATTGAACTTCTTACAATTGATATTAATTACTTATGTATAATTATTGTATAATATGTATAATTAATTAATTGTAATTAATTGTATTACTTACTTATGTATAATTATGTCTTTTTATATATTTGTATATCTGTATATCACATAGCTTCTTAACTAAGGAAACATGCTAACTCCCTCTATATAACTCAGTCTTCTTCCCCTGTACTGTGGGTTGAATTATGTCTCATTCCTTCCTCCCCACAAATTATGCTGAAGCCCAAACCCTGGTATCTGTAAATGTTACCTTCTTTGGAAATAGGGTTCAGTTTATGTAGATGTAATCAAGTAAGTTGAAGTTATACTTGATCAGGATGGGTCCTAATCCAATACAACTGGTGTCTCTGTAGGAAGAAGATGCCACAGGAAGGCACGGGTTGATAATACCGTGTAACAACAGACAGATAGTGGAGCAAAACAGCTACAAACCTAAAAATGCCAGAGGATTCATGACCACCGCCAGGAGCGAAGAAAAAAGGCAGGGAAGGATTCCACCCAGAGTCCTAGAGGGAGAATGGCCTTGCTGACATCTTGAGTTTGGATTTCTTGCCTCCAGAACTGTGATAGAATGAATTTCTGTTGTCTTAAGACGCTGCTTTTGTAATTTATATCAGCAGCCCTAGGAGACGAATATACCATGTAAGTCACAGTTCATAATAGACACTCAATTAAAACTTGTTAAATAAATTCATAAATGAGTGAATGAAATCATTATACAATGTACTGTAGAAAAGTCTATAAGTACGTGTATATTTCAATGAGTTTCTGTACAAGATAATGTTGAGCTACTTTGATGGAGATAAACCATCGCTAAGCACGAGCCAGCTTTCTATTCGGTGGGTTATAGTAACTGTATTTTAAATTCAGGACAATTTCCCCTACCATTGAATAGTTGGTGTCTTCAAAGTATATACTCTATCTTTAAATAATACTAGTGGATTGTAACCTTTGGCTAAGCAAAATGTAATCATAAAATGATATAGTCATTGAAATATTACATTATGTTCTCAATGTCATAAAAATAGAAATAAATATGAAATAAAGAGAAATATGAAATAAAGAGAAACATCTTCCATCTGAGAATGTGAAAATACCGGAGACCCATTGATATCTGAGTGGCAAACGTTTTGCTATTATGATTTTACATTTGTCTATGATGATTTATCAATGTTTCATTGTATAAACCTTTACGGAATTCTTTAGAATATTTACTTCCATTTTATAGGTAACTCAACCAAGGCATTTTAATATCTAAAATAAGAACCAAAAATGTTAAAACTAGGTCATACTTTAAACTGCATACCATATAGAGAGACTGACTTGACAATGAAGAATTATTGTATGTCCTTAAACCACAATTTTAACGACTTGATAAGCTTAATGCATTTTAGCACAAAAGATCTCTCCCAGAAAGAGAGAAAATGAGATCAAAAGGCAGAAATGGATTTAAACAAATACAGAAATATAGACATGATTTATGTCTTGTATTTGATGTGTATGTATATGAATATGAAGATACGAGTCTGAGATAGATTGTCTATACATATATTTGCTTGAGAAAATAAGTTTCTGGAAAGCGTGGTCTATGCTGAAATTTTAACTCCCAAAAGTACATTGTCAGATGTGTCGATCTTAATGAGATTCACTTAGTAATGATAATCTGCCTATCGATGTTTGTATCTTCTTATCTCTTTTTGCTCTCTTAGAGCAACAATTGATTTGCTGGATATAGGTAAAAACCTATACACTTGGAGGTACTATGTGTCTATTTTTTTCCATTATTGCAATAAGCATAAGAAGTCTATTTGTTATAAATAAACTCTAGAAATTTCCCAGTAGGGCAATTGAAACTCTACTGCTTGTTTCCTTGCATGATAGCCTTTGAAAATAAATTCCCCTAAAAAGTAGTGTTACTTAGGCAATAGGTACAATGGATAACAATGGGCTGGCACTTACATTTCCTCATGAATGAAGATATCTGTGATCTTTGGTTTGTGGTCATTTGTATGGGCTTTAAGAAAAGCTCACTGCTATTAACATGAAAGCGTTTAAGGGTACATTTCTGCTTGGAAATTTACTCTCTGTGAATGTTATATGTTACCTATTAAGTAATCACAGCTATTTGATTACAGATAAAAACGAGCACCTGTTCTATCTTTCGGAGAGTTTAAAAACCTTGTCTATTGGAGGCAACAGATAGTGATCTCTGATCCGCAGGGTCCTGCTAAGGATGCCCCCCACCCTCTAGAACCCCAGAGCAAGGAGAGATTTTATGGTTGCCTGTGTACATTGCCCAGAGTACCTTGTGCCTCCTTCTCCAGGCATCTATCTCTTCTGCAAAATATCCTGACATTGTCTGCTCGTGGCGACCTCCCTCTCCTCACTGATATTAAAATTCTGTAACAAATCAGCAGTTTGTGCATCCCCATGCCTATGATTAATCTCCCATAGCATGGGAATATTAAGGATTGCCCTAATTCTTAATTCTTTCATTCATGTATTCAGCTGTGTTGTGATGATTAAATACTATCATATAGACTAAACTGCTTTTTAAAATATAAAATACATTAGAAATATGAAATGGTGTGTTAGTTTAAAAAATGTGAACCCTCTATTAGATCTGGCAATATAACTATCAACTGGTGTCTCTCTCAAAGTGCATCAATACAATTATCTCACTCTGTACATGTATTTATATATCTGATGCCCTTGTTCTGTTTGTTGCACCTGGCAAATCTCACCTTTCCCATCAGATTAGATGTCCCCGTGGGCAGGGGCTTATATTTGTCTTATGTAAATAAGACATCTTTGAAATCTGCATATGTAGCAGATTTCTGGTCAGACTCTATAAATCTCCATTCACGACTGACTTATGACACTATTCATTTCTATGCCATCAAAGTTCAATTTCTAGTGGCTTTTTTAGGAAGCCACTGTGGTTTTGTGGTAGCTTTGAGCAACTTGTTCTGGCTGTTGCTGGTCCACCAGCACATGCAAAGAGGTAGAGCATTGTGATCCAAGAATCCAAGGAATCTGAAAACACCGTGAATTCCAATTGGTTTAAAATTTATCAGCTGCATTGTCCCTTTTGATGTTCGATGTATGGCAGACTCAAAGATCTTTCTTTTAAGTGTGCTTGAAGACAATAAAGATATAAGGCAGGCATTTCCTCCCATGTTTCATCTGATGCCTTCTACATAGAAGGTGAAAGCCGTAGATTTATCACTGAAGGATATAAATGGCTGGCTCCTTTGCTTGCCTGTGTGCAAGCATGGAGCAAACAGGGTCCTTCAACTGCTCTGAAGCCCACTCTCCCACAGTGCTCAGCTTGGAGCAGAGGGAGTTAAAAAGCTCTGGTTTTCCCTCAGTAACCGTTTAGAAGTACACAATGCAAGTCAACCATCGTTTAATTTATTTTGCTTTGTTAGATGGCGGCGTTAATTAATTTTGCTTTGTCGCCTCGCTTTCCTCTTGATAACATCATTCTTTTTAATAGCAATGGAACCTTGCAAATGTCAAGCAGCCTGCCCCAATCACAACAGGCTGCAACATAAAAACACATTAGTTTGGAGGCACCACAAGTAAGTACTTTAGGAAAAAAATGTAATAGCTGTAATTACGTTTGTGTGTGCCAGTGAGCTACCCTCCTCCTTTCCCTCTTTCTCTTTCCCTGTGTCCTTAATGGATTTTTGTTGTACAAAAAAAGTCAGCATCTCTTGTCAAATACTCAATGGCCTCTGCCTTTTGGGCAGTCAGATATTTGTTTCTGAGTTGACCCACCTGCCATATTATAAAGCTCTTTGACGCTCTCTGTGCTCAGACGTTATATGTTGGGTCTATTTGATTGACCCGCTTCTTGAACCATTTGTACGTCCCCCATAATTTCAAGCTTATTTGCTTTTCTGATTTAGAGTAAAGCCTGCTTGTATCTCCAAATCACATCCCACAGCCCAACATTGATATCAGGGCTAACATGCCATTCCCTATCTATCTAAGTGCCTCTACTAGACCCAGTGATCCTATCAGGGCTGAGTCCTAAATTTGTCATCAAGAAGGGAGGACCTTAATCTTAATCTCCAAAGATTTCAACCCATCTGGTTTGGCTTTATAGCCCTGGGCTGTGTAAAGGTGAAAAGAAACTGAAATCAGTAAAAAGAGTTATGGGTCCCTGAGATATCCATGTGGTACTTTCAGAGTGGTGCTTCCTATGGACTTCCCAGTGAGTGCTGGTGAATTGGAACAGTAGCTATGATCACAAAGAATGGGAACAAAGAGTTGCCTTCTATTTCCAAGCCTGGAAGTAGGTAAGCGAGGATGCAGGAGTAAAAAGATGTGTGTGTGCGTGTGTGTGTGTGTGTGTGTGTGTGTTCAGTGTCTATGATCTTGTATAAAGGTATAAAGGTTTTGGCTTTAAGAGTCCTTCTCTGGATCTCACAGACAGATACAGAGAATCATCAAATATAAAATAAGAGGGTTATCTGGAAGGACTTCAAGTCTAGGATACTTATTTAACTATGAGCAAGCTGAGACAGAGAAGGGAAAATCCTTCTGTATGCTGACAGCTGCCACGGAAGGTGTAGCATGTAGAGAATCCCTCCAGCATGCTGAAGAGAGTGCGAGTCACTTTAGAGTCACACAGACTCAGGGAATTGCTGAGTGGATAGTTGAGTGAGCTTGGACAAGGTTCTTAAATTCTCTGGTGCTCAGCTCCTTTATTTGCAAACAGAGACACTTACTTTACAGGACCCTCCTGAAGGTGAGAAATAATAAGTCCTAAAGCAAATTAGTTTTGCTGTCATAACTCTAGATGGTTGTTTATTCATTCATTTATTGTATTTATGTGTGTGCGTGTGCGTATGTGTGTGTGTGTGTGTGTGTATGTACATGTGTATGTACATACCTGTATGTCTGATCATGTACCAGGCTAGAAACTGGTACTGTGCTAATGGTGACCAACACACATTTAGCCACTGCCTTTCTGGATCTTCTGTTCTAAGGGGAATGACTTGATAGGTTTAATGAAAGGACTTAAGGCGTTTAGTTACTCTCTATGTCCCTCTGGCATTTGATAGAAACAGCCAGGGATGGAGGATTTCCCTGGGGGTAGGAATGGCATAAGCTAAGACTTACCACTTAGAAAATCAAGGAATGTTGGACCAGTGGAATAGAAGGAGTTTGTGTCCATAGGGGCTAGAGAGAGATACAGCATCTCAATTTTCATGTGAAGGGACTTTTGTGCTAGTCTATAGGTAATGGGAAGCAGGAAGCCATTCAAAGATTTTGAGTAGTGGATGTAGCAACTTAGGAAGAATAACCCAGAGTCAGCAGACATACATAGTAGAGAGGAAACTGTTCAAGATAGTAAAATGCAGAGCAGTGAAGAGAGTGGAGAAGAGGCAGGAAGTCCCTCTAAAAAATGAGGCTGTTTGGGGAGTATACTAATAACCACTGGTAGCAATCAAGAGGCTACCTGGTGTAACAAATGGGATTGCACTCTTCCAAATCAGACCAAAGTGGGCTCAAATCCCTGCTTTATCTTTTACTTGCTCTGGGAAGCTTGGGGGAGGTGACTCTGCCCGTTGATCATCCTTGCCAGATGAACCTCTAAGGGCCTGGGGGGCTGCCTGAGAAGACCCTTTTCATTGTATGTCCTGCTTGGCCCAGAAGCTAGTGCAGCCTGTTCTTATTTTGTGGGTCTTTGCCTTGCTTAAACTCTCACCTGCATCTTTTCATTTCATCCATAGGATGGTCCTTTTACTTTTTCCCCTGACTTTTGAAAAAGAAAACTGAAGCAGAGAAGGATTAACCTCTTCACCCCACGCCCTACAGTTGGTGAGTACTGATATCCAGGTTTAATCTGGATCCAGGGAATCCAGAGTCTCCCAGTCTTCCAAGATCCAACACCACCTCCCTGTTTTAGAGAAGAAACAACCAAAGTGTGGTTTAAGGCTCTCACTCAAAAGATAAAGAGAAACATTATGCATCAAGAAGAAACAAGAAAAATCTGGGTTTCACAGACAGGAGAAGGAATGTCAAGCTAAAGCAGGTGCCAGTAGTAAATAATTTATGGGTGTTAGCATTCCTTCTAGGACCTAATCATCCTATCCTCCCTGTCAGAACAAGCCTGGGAAAGGAGTACTTTCATCTTGTCGGCACTCAACTGGAGAATCTTCAGTGACTCTCCGCCGCCTTAGGACAAAAACCTCGTCACCTTAATATCCTTTTGAAGTCTTCACCTTGGCCTTGGCCTATATTTATAACTATGTCTTTAGATCAATTCCTTGGAACATGATGTATACTGGACCGTTTATTCCCCCACTGAAATCCTCCTAATGTGTGTCTTTCTACTTCGCCTTGGTCTTTCTGCTTCTCTGAATACACAGAAGACCTGGAAGTTGATTAAGGAAGCTGACTTGGAAGCTGACTTCTAAGATGAGGTTTTCATCCTGGCTCCACACTCTTTGGCTTGAGACTTGGAGCCGAGGGACTCAACCACTCTGTAACTCAGTTTTCTCATCTATAGAATGGGGATGGAAGCCATGCAATCCTAGAGTGCTGTTTTCAGGATTAAAGGACACAATGCATGGACAGGACTTAGAAGGGTTCCTGAGACAGTGCAGAAGGTCAACAGACATTTGTTTCTACTATTCTCTTGGGCCTTCTTTCAAAGTCTAGAACAAAAATTCTGTCACATGAAAGGCCATCTTTGACTATTACAGCTCAATGAATTACCTCCATATGTAACACACTCGAATTTTCACAAAAGTTGTTTTGCATTTACATGTTTCACGTTGTTGTCTGGTGAACGTATTGTGTGTATGTGTGAGTGTGTGCGTACATGCAAGTGTATTTTCATAATTAGACTGTAAGCTATTTGGAGGTGAAATGCTAGTCTATGATTTCTCTAACTCTTAGTGTGTCCTATCTACTTTTTTTTCTAAATAGTAGGCTCTCAATGAGTACTGACTGATTGGGACATTAAAAAGCATTCTGAGAGATGGTGCCAGCAACATTACCAATGATTTTTGTCAACTGTAAGCAAAAGTAATAAAAAACTAACCCACAGAATTTGAGGGAAGATATTCACCAGTCAGTTAAGACAGAATTTTCAATTTGGCCCATATTTACAGGAGTCTATCATTTGAATAGTGGGTGAGAATCACACAAAGAACATGTGGCACGGGACAGAGTCAGATCCTACATTCGTTGGACCACTGCAGTGCCCTGAATAAGCTTTGGAGGCCATCCCTCTCCATTGCTTCCTTCTACTCACCTTTTTAATATCCTAAAGAAATCTATTCTTAATAATCAATTGGAATTAAAAAAGAGCACAGACATTTCAAATTAAATATCTTAATTAAATGCACATCTGAGAACCTTAATTTAATGTATTACCTAAAGCTACATGCTCTCAAGACGTCTTAATTTACATTGAGCATAATCGCACCTTACTCGCACTGCAGGCAGTAAATGGTACAGGTAGCTCTTTATACTCCTTAATGGAGAGTAAGATTTCTATTATAAAACAATACTGCCCATGCAACAGTCTCTATTTATTTTTAAGCATAAACTGTTTATCTAGACAAAGTCATTAAGCCTTTTTTGTTTTTCGAGAGTTGAGGCACAGGAGTCAAGCATTTTTTAAAAATGTTTTATTTATTTCTGAGAGAGAGAGAGAATGAGAGAGAGAGAGAGAGAGAGTGTGAGCAGGGGAGGGTCAGAGAGAGAGGGAGATACAGAATCCAAAACAGGCTCCAGGCTCTGAGCTAGCTGTCAGCACAGAGCCTGATGCGGGGCTCGAACCCACGAACCATGAGATCATGACCTGAGCCGAAGTCGGACTCTTAACCGACTGAGCCCCCCAGGTGCCCTGAGCCAACCATTTATAAACACAACAGAGGGTGAGTGTGCGTTACAATTTTTGATTCTGTGATTATGAAGAATGTCTTCTTTTAGTTGAGGTTACAGTAAACTTAAAACTCCAGTAAGAATTAAAAACAAAACACAACAAGAGCATTTCCTCTGAGGATTGATGCTTGCTGGAAATTTGGGTAATAGAATGATCTATTACAGGAAAATGTGTGCTAAATTCCATATTTTCTGTTTTCTGTAAAGTTAGCTTTGTATTAGCATGTTGATTTTAAAAAGAAAAAAAACCATTCTTCACATGATTTTTTTTAACTGCAGGGTTTGATTTCCACTGTCTAAAATAAGACTTCTGCACTTCAAATAAATGTACTAAATAGTTTTTCCTATAATAAGTGTTCACGTCCTTCTTCCCTCCCTCCCTCCTCCCCTTCCTTCTTTCCTTCCTTCTTTCCTTCCTTCTTTCCTTCCTTCTTTCCTTCCTTCCTTCCTTCCTTCCTTCCTTCCTTCCTTCCTTCCTTCCTTCTTTCCTTCCTTCCCATCTAGAAAAATACTAATTTTAGAAACAATTCAGTATATTACATTGATATCATTTCTATTGCATTGGAAATAGGACATTTTACTTCACCTTTTTTTTTTTTGCAAGTAGTCACATAATAGAGAATTAAGAACCAAGAAAATGAAAGCTTATGACCAAGTAGAAGACAAGAAGCTGGAGGATTTGGAAGAACGGTAGTGAAAAACAACCACACCCCCTTCATTAGGCCAGTAAGACATTCTTTAATGTCTTGATTTGGAACAGTAGGAAACAAGTAGCAAGTGATGGAAAAACCCTTGGGCATCGTCATAGAAAAATGTGTTAGAAAAACCATTTAAATTTCAAAAATTTAATTTAAAAAATTGAGATGCATGAGTTCTAGCATAATGAATGTCATTTCTGACATCGTTGCAGAAGTATTTTATACTTGGTATAAAATGATAAGACATCATCAGATTTGAGAACTTGAAGATATAAGATGGAAACAACGGAGAACAACAATGTTTAAATCAAAGCATAGAAACTATGTTCACCTATTTTAAATCTTGTCTCTTTTTCTTCCAATGTCATGCCATACAATTCATTTAGATAGACTGGTTTACCTGATTTATATGCAGCTGTTGTGCTTATGGGTGACAGGGAATTTTTTCCCAGGGTTTCAATGAGCCTTTTAAAAAGGATTATATTCTACTGGCAAGCTAAGAATGATGTTTAAACATGCCTTTCTCAGCATTTACCTCTGAGTGATTGAATTTGAGTATCTCCTAGGAGTGAATTATTTGATTATGAAACTTTTGGATTGCACTTCAAATGTCACTACATAAACATTTCTCCCAGCCTGTATGTGAACAACTAAATTGCTCCCCAAAAGTGCATGGTGACCTTGAGGAGAATACGTATTACTTGTAGCCATAATATGCCATCATACGAAAACCTGGAAATGTTAACAGTGAAGAGGGAGGCATTAGGGGCCTCTTGCTGGCTAGCTTGGGCTAGTTTCTGAGGCCTGTCTTTGAAGTTCCTCTTTCAGTTTCAGTTTCTGGAATATTTGTCACCCTTGGACCCCTATGCTCTACCTCCCTGAGGAAGAGAATAGCCTAATTCTATCCAAAACAGAAAGCTAATACTTCCTGAAGTGACTGATGAGTTCTCTCTCTTAATGGGCCAAAAATAATCAATGGGGCACGTGATGTGCTGGGCGGGGGCTGGCTGATCTTGCAGATGCAGAGAGGACCCACAGCAGCCAAACCCACCAGGTCCTCCAGTAATCAGCTAAGTGATATTAGTCTACATTTCTCACATAAAAATCATTACCTATCATTTAACACCAATTCCCATCATGATTTAGGTTGTGATTTGTCTCACACAGAGCATCACGCAAAATAACTGCCCTTTATCATACATGATGAATATTTCCTACATAAAAGAAGATCTAGTTGTCTCTGGAAATTCTAAGACATTTTCCATTTAAGAGGCTATGCCGGACTAATTTGTGGGATGATGAGGTCATTGGTCTCAGGCTTCAGCTCACTTTTTATTTCTCTTCTTTAATCTCATTCTCTTCGTTTTCTTTATTACTAAGAGGAAAGCAAACTCACAAAAACCTGTTATCTATTATCCTCGTTCCAAATTTTGCTGGTTCTCAGTCCCTAGGGTTCAAAGTCAATATGTTTGGTAATGACTTTTTACAAAGAAAAAAGAAAAGGAACAGAGATTGGATTTCAAGTGTTATGATAAATGCATATCTGAATTTTCAGCCGAGTTTGGCTTCAAGAACTCTGCATCAGTTATGGAGGAAGGCATATCTTCTGAGAAACTGAAAACTTACTGAACACTAAATCAAATGTCATATTCTCTGCATGTGTGTCTTTCTGTCTGTCTGTCACTTTCTTTCATCAGCACCTCCTCCTCCCTCTTTCTTCACACACACACACACACACACACACACACACACACACACACACACACACACAGAGTCATCCCTAATTCTGGTAAAATTGCAGGGAGTTACTTACTTATGTTGTGAACAGAAAATAGTTGAGTTTGCTATTAGTTGGAAAAGCCAGCATTTATATTAGTCATGTCTTTTCTCCCCTTTTGTCGAATTGCCTTACTAACTGGCTTCAAATTAGCTTCATTGCTTGCATTACGTTGGTTTTTCAGGGTGAAATTATATGCTGAGTGTTCTGTTTATTAAAAAAAATATGCTAGAGACACCTGGTTGGTATACTCAGTTAAGCGTCCACCTCTTGATCTTGGCTCAGGTCATGTTCTTGCTGTTCCTGAGTTTGAGCCCTGCATCAGGCTCTGCATGGATGGTGTGGAGCCTGTTTGGGATTCTGTCTCTCCACTCTGGCCCTCCCCTCACTTGTGCGTGCTCTCTTCTCTCTCTCTCAAAATAAATAAATAAAATTTAAAAATACAACTAATTAAAAAAATATATATGCTAAAATATGATGGAAACCCATTGGCAAAATGAATTCCAAACCCAATGTGTTTCAGAAACACACAATCGAAGATAAACATTTATTTTATGTAAATGCTATGTGATGATATAGATACTAAACCAACAGTATATTTCATTAAAAATTTTTAAATTTTTATCTTTATTGAGAAAAAGTGACAGCGCATGAGTAGGGGAGGGGCAGAGAGAAAGGGAGACACAATCAGAAGCAGGCTCCAGGTTCTAAGCTGTCAGCACAGAGCCCGAAGCGAGGTTCAAACCCACGGACCGCCAGACCATGACGTGAGCTGAAGTCAGATGCTTAACTTGACTGAGCTACCCAGGTGCCCCCAAAAGTATTTCTTAAAGAGGAAAAACGAAACAAAAGTTTTATAGAAGTGTCAGTTTCACCAGTTACTATTTGCAAATAATGTAACTTTCTGGTTGACCATGGAAAATTCTAGAAATACTGTTGCATTTTTGAAATTAAAATGTAAATTGATTTCTTTTTTCTCTCAAGAATTTTCCCTAGATATTTTATTTTTCTTTCCTCAAGAATTGAATGAGGAATAGTATGTGTGTGTGTGTGTGTGTGTGTGTGTGTGTGTGTGTGTGTGTGTGTGCGCATAATTCTGTGCATCTGTGGGATTTTCTAATTGGAAACTAAGTTTTCTGAGAGTTGGAACTGGCTGGGGTCTTGGCATTTTTAGGGTCTGACCAAATCCCAAAAGTGGGTTTAAGGTCAAAGTGAAAAATTACCATACTGGTTATATTAGCTTTTTTTTTTTTTTTTTACCTCCAACCCAAAAAGCACAGTCCTTTCTTGTAATACACAGTTGAGGGACAAATGGAGTGCCTGGCCTCGCTCTTAAGGGACATAATCCTTAGCAATCTGGTGGCCTGCTGCCTTCCATGCCTTGAGGGATTCTTGCAGCACCCCATAGCACCTGAGATCACTGAGACTGTGAATTGAGGAGCAAGGGAAGAAGGTGAGGGGTGGTCATTTTTCCATCCAAGTGGTAATAGTATCTTTTCCCCGATAAGCTAGACATTCCACGCTAGGGCAGAAGTTCTCTCCCCCAAAGCTGACACCTGAAGAGTCTCTCCCTGTAATCTCTAATGTGCTTCTCATGCAGGTATCCAGCTAGGAAGCTGCACACCATCTGCTCGTCAGATGTCCCATGGACCTGATTGTTTCTGCTTCATTGGGAATACTTGGAAATGTCCTAGGCACAGCTGGATGTGTACACTGACAAAGTAGTTCAGATCAGAGGGAAAAAAGTCATCTGACACTTCTAGACACACTTGAAAATGGAAAGCAAAGCCCCATTACAGCCAGGCATTCGCCAGATGTCTGTGCTCCAGTCTGAAGGCAAACTAGAGCAGAGCGATGACACTAAGGGCCCTTAAGCTTTTGCTGTAGATTTGTTATTAATTAAAAATTCAGCAAGGGAAATCTCAAGTTCTTTAAAGGAATGCTTTGTCTATTTCCCCATATGAGGATGAACTCTTATAAATTCTATTTCATGATACTCATATTGATGGTTTGGGAGAATGAATTAATTGTTGGGGGAACAAAGCAGGTGAGTGAACACAGAAAAAAAGCCTTACCCAAAGAACAATTAAATGAGATAGGTCATATGATCAGGGTTGAATATACTCCTGATGATTCTCTAGGTTCCTTTCTTTCTACAGGAAAGGACTCAGAGAAAGCACTTCTTTCCCAAGGACTATTATTTAAGTCTACAAGTGCATTGAAAAGCTTAAGGTCTGGAAATCAAAATCTGAATGATTCTTAGGGAATTAAGAGTTCCTTCAGCCAGACCTTACTATAAGTGAAATCACATCATGGTTCTAATACTCAAAATTCCAGTAATATTCTCTTTTTTGTCCCCCTTTAATTCAGTTCAGTGGTTTAAGGCACATTTTTTAGTGCTAGGAATTTTGGTGGTATAATGAAGGGAATTAAAAGACTCAACATAGGGGTTCCTGGGTGGCTCATTTGGTTAAGCATCTGACTTCTGCTCAGGTCATGATCTGATGGTTCATGGGTTCAAGCCCTGCGTTGGGCTCTGTGCTGACAGTCTAGAGCCTGGAGCCCATTTCAGATTCTGTGTCTCCCTCTCTGTCTCTGTCCCTCCTCCACTCACACTCTGTCTCTCTCAAAAATAAACATTAAAAATTTTTTAAAAATTGAAACCTCAACATAAAAATAAAGTAAATCAGTAATATTTATGATAGTCACTACCATAGTAAAATAATATTTCCCATTATCCATAAAGCATTGGGAGTTATGGCGTTTTTTTTCTTTTTTCCAAGTTTGGGGCCCTTTACAATTTCGGTCGACTCTTTTACTGACCTGATCGTGACATCTTCAACTTCAGGATATCAAGCTGCAGTTTTTCAGTAATGAACAAGCTTTCCTTGGTGCCAGCTTCATTTCAGAACCCTGGCCTGCTCATTGCATACCCCCAAGGTAACCTAGGCTTTCTCATATCATGCTTACAAAGTCGTGTCAAAATAGAATTTTACACATGAAAGTTTTTAGCAAGTATATGTGAGAGAGTAATATGTCTCCACTCACACATGCACATAGGGACACTCAGTAATTAGTGCACACCACAGTCTCCACAGAGACTAATTCTCTGCATGTGGCCAACATTGGACATACCTGTTAGAGAGAAAAGGCACAGGTAAAAGAAGGTAAGGGTGTGATATTATGACAGATGTCTTGATGGTAAGAAAGAGAGAGTGAGATCCTTGGACCTTTGAGATGGCTCACAGTATGGGGCGGCCATTTGTTACAGGATGTGAAGGAGGAGAATGGGTTTGCTCATTCTAGCTTTGAAGAATGGAGGAAAGCAGACAGCAAAGGTAAAAACAAGGCATGTTTAGGGGCACCTGGGTGGCTCAGTTGGTTGAGAATCTGACTCTTGATTTCAGCTCAGGTCATGATTTCACGGTTTGTGGTATCAAGCCCTCCATCTGGCTCTGTGTTAAGAGCACAGAGTCTGCTTAGGATTTTCTCTTTCCCTGTCTCTGTGCTTTTCCCCACTCACTCGCTCTCTTTCTCTCTCAAGCATAAATAAATACACATTTTTTAAAAAGCCATGTTTAACAAAAGTGATGAATTGTGTTTTGAAGTATTGATAGTTTGGCCCTAAAAGACAAGAGGTAAGAAATGAAATCTCTTTCTCAGTTGCTCTGATAGTAATCCTGAACACAAAGCCATTGCTACCAGGTGAACATTTTGTACACTGGTTTTTCACAAAGTTGTCAAAATATCATGTAACATGATTTCATCTTCATCACCTGGAACTTAGCTGCTGTATATTGAAACAATGTCTTCTACCTCTGTGTCCCAGCCACGCTGTTCCCTTTTCCTTAGGCAAATAGTGTCATAAATGTTTTTGGCAAGTGCTTTTAGTCCTGATCCATACATGTATAAGTAATTATGTTGTTGTCTCATTTTCTGCAATAATTGTACCATATTATTATAAAACTGGATTTATTTATTCTCTCTCTCTCTCCCTTCCTTCTTTCCTCCATGTTTTTATGAGTATGTGCTTTGTATGTTCTAAGATACTGTGAATTTTTCTAAGGTAAGATATTAAATTACTTAACCCCCCTAAGGTAGATTTTTAGAAATTCTAGCATCAGCATAGAAAAAAATACATTTAATCCTCAGCCACCTTAAGCTGCCTAATCATTCCATCTTGAATGATTACCCATAAGGCAGTGGTTTAGAATATAGAGTCCAGAGGAGGCGGGCCATGGTGGGGTCTCCTTGGACTTGCTCTGTCCAGACCTCCTTCTGACAGAGCTTTCTGTGAGGAGTGAACTAAGTTGATGGCCTCCAGCCACAGTGCATTTGGGATGTGCAGCACATTCAAGGTCAGCCATGCTTTCCCTGGGCGGCTGTCAGCCAATGACCAAACACGGCTGCATACTAGTGCCTGGGCATTTCTGCTCCACCCAGAACTCCCCCATGAGCCATCTTTGCTATGAGCTCCCAGTGGGCTGACTGAGATCTTCTCTGAGTTATATGGCAGTATGAGTCTTCCTACTCAGTTCTTCTTCTTACCTCTTTTCCTTTCACAGATATCAGAACATTTTCTGAAAACCATTCCTGCCTACTCTTGCTCTCTCTCTCTCTCTCTCACCCCCTTTACAGGCACCATCTCCAGTAAATCGTTTGCACTTTCACTCATATTGGCCTTCACTTTCCAAAGGACCCAGACTGACATGCATGGTTTACATGAGGCTCTTACATGTTCTAGTCGTATGAACGTGAGCGATTTACTTAATTTCTCTCTTTTCTCATTACTGATTTTTAATCATTATAGAAGCCGTGCATGCATGAAAAATCAGATAATCAAAGATTCTTGCACATTTTACCAGAGAAACTCCTCAATTAATTTATCTAAAACAGAACAGTAGGAGATAAAATTCTGATTTCTTACATTTTGGAAAAAGCCTTTAATTTTGAATTTGCATCTGATTACTAGTCTCCATTGGTTACAGAGTTATAAGTACAAAAATTCATTCTGTTTTCCTAGAAATTTGAAGGTATTACTTTCTAGTGACTAGTTGTTGACAAAAACTAATAACAATTTAAGCCTAGTCCTCTAGAGGCAAACAAAATTTATTTACTTTTCAGAAGTTTTAAATTTTTTTAAAAAGTTTATTTATTTCTTGATAGAGAGAAAGACAGACAGAGAGAGAGAGAGGTGAAGAGAAAAAGAGAGGAGGATTAAGAACCCTAAGCATGCTCAGTTCTGTCAGTACAGAATCTGACCTGAGGTCCAATCTCACAAAGCATGAGATCACGACCTGAGCCAAAAGCAAGCACTGGATGCTTAAGCGACTGAGCTACCCAGGTGCCCTAGAAGTTTTAAGAATTTTTATATACACTTGGTTCCTGAAAATTTCACTGGCATGTTTCCAAGCAAAGGTACTTTTTTGTTTATCATGCTGAGCACTCACAGAACTTGTTTACTTTTAAGACTGATTCATAGCTGTCTTCAGTTCTGGAAATTTTCTTCTATTATTTCTTTGATTATTTCCACAACTTCAATTTCTTTCTACTCCCTTTCTGATAACTCTGTTATAAGAATGTTGAACTTACTGGGGCACCTTGGTGTCTCAGGTGAGTGTCCAGCTCTTAGTTTCTGCTCAAGTCATAATCTCATGGTTGTGAGATTGAGCTCCATTTTGGGCTCCACACTGGGTATGGAGAATGCTTGAGATTTTCCTTTCTCTCTCTCTCTCTCTTTCTCTCTCTCTCTCTCACTCTCTTCCTCTCCCACCCTTTGCCCATCTCCCCTGCCCATGCTCTCTCTATTTCTCTCTCTTAAAAAAAAAAAAAAACAGAATATTGAACTTGATTGCTAATCTATGTGTATTTATCTCATTTTTGCAAAATTATTTTTAATGATTTCATGTTCTGCATGTCCTCAACTACTTCTATTGGCTTTTTTGCATATCTGTTATTAGTTTATAAGAGTGCTGTTATATTTTCCTTCTGATTATTTCTTTTTATTATACGTTTTTGGGTTTCATAGATATAATGGTCTGTCTTAACAAAAAAGAGTGTGATAAGGTAGTGTATGTGTCTAGGCTGAAATGTTTTTATTATTATTAGTTAGACTCATGTTTTCCCATCACTTTGTTAAACTTCTTTCTTATTTTTTACAATCGATAATCTGGCAGAGTTTATTTAAAATTAAATATTCAACTCTTTTCCAGGGTTCACTGGAAGTACTCATTTAACTTGGATTTCATTTGCTGGTTAAGTTTATACTTCTTTACCCACACCTGTAACTCCTATGCATACAAATCTACTTACATTTTAATAACCCAAGATAATGTTTCCTCAAAAACTTCACCCACTCAGTGTTCATTTTTCCAGAAATGATTAATGACAATAATTTATATAAAGCCTTCTACTGAAAATCACATTAAATAACAACATTGCCAGTACAGCCTCATATCTCATCACACTGAAGAGCAATGCTTAGAATAAATGCTGCTACTTTAACCAATTGCAAATCTTCAAAGTTGCATCTTTGAAGAAATGGAATATTTAAAAGAAATTATTTTAATAGGTATGTGTACTGATGATATTATCTGTATTCACAGAAGCAGTATCAAGGAGTCATTAAAAATTCTCATTCTAGGGGTGCCTGGGTGGCTCAGTCAGTGAAGTGTCTGACTCTTGGTTGAGCTCAGGTCATCTTGTGATTCGTGGGTTCGAGACCCGCATCGAGCTCTGCACTGGATTCTTTCTCCTTCCCTCCCTCTCTTTGCCCCTCCCCTGCTCATGCTCTGCCTCTCTCTTTCCCTCTCTCTCTCTCAAAATGAATAAATAAACTTTAAAAAGTTATCATTCTAGAGATAGCAGACTAGGTTTGGATCCCAATTCAGCTGCATGTTCCTGGACGAACTAACTTTTTGTTTCTTCATAGTGTTGGTGTGAGGATTAACAAATATAATGCATGTGATGTAGTTAGTATCATGCCCAAAACACTGGAAGCACTCAAAAAACATGAACTATTATGATCAGTGAGTAAATTGACAACCTCTCAGAGGAAAATTTTTGTGTCCATTTTATCCAAAAGTGATTGCATCTTTTTATTTCTTATTGCCTTATTGCATTTTGTTTTACCTTTGGAATAGTTCTTGTTTACTCTAAGTTTGTGTACATAGAGTTACTTTTCCACTTCTCCAACTCTACTTTTAGAACTAGGCAGCCAGAGATTGTCACCTTTTCTCCTCCAATGTAACACGCAGGCACTTTGCATATTTCACTTCATAAATGAAGAAGAAAATGTAGTGGCCCAGTGGGATGGAATTATAGCTTGATACCCAGAGTCTCTGTGAAAAAAAAAATACAAATGTACAAACTCATTTAAACATTTAGGAGGTAACATCTGGCAAATCTTTCAATGAGAAAAAGGAAGATACTTGTAAATAGACAAAGAAGAACTTCAAGAATGAGTGGGTTTTGTCATGAGTGACAAAGTGAAAAAAAAAAGTGCTCCTTGTAGATTGAGTAAATGAGGTTAAGCATGTCGAGGTTGTGAACACTCTTAGGTTAATGGATGCGCTCTAAGATACTAATTTCCCCGAACATAATTAAGGGACCGAAGGGATGAAGGTTAGGGAGTGTGCACTGTGAAGAGCTTTAAATGTGAAATTAAAGATCTTGCCTTCAGTCTTCACTCCTGGAAACTACTGTATCAGATGCTAAGCCCCATTAATGAAATGGTTTACGTATTCACTAGGAAAATGAATCCATATAACAGGTGCTTTCGGAGAGGGAATAGATACATGGTGGCCAGTAATGGCTTCTTCCAACCGTTTGGCTAAGATTCTGCGCTTCCACAGTACAATTTGGTGAAGCAAATCCAGTGGTCTTGGAATAGACTTGATAGAGTGCCAGTTATATGAATGAAAGCTCAGCAGACAGATCTGAATTATTACTGATCTCCAACTTTCTTGCTGTGGGTTTGGTCCATTTCTAGATCATGAGAATCCACCAGCACTATCCTTGGTCTTTAATATTTCAGATCTGTTCTCTCTTGGATATTGAAGGATTTCACCATTTGGATGCTCAGTGAAAGCACTTCCATCAAAGAAAGGAAATGGAAAACAAAATGGAGGGTAACCTAAATGCAAGGATTTTAACATGTCTTTGTGGATTTGGCAAAGGAGAAAGAAGAAACGCTGGACTAAATAGTTTTAAAATTGTTGCATGTGGGGGCGCCTGGGTGGCTTAGTCGGTTAAGCGTCTCGCTTAGGTCATGATCTCGCGGTTCGTGGGTTCGAGTCCTGCATCGGGCTCTATGCTGACTGCCAGCTCAGGGCCTGGAGCCTGTTTCAGAGTCTGTGTCTCCCTCTCTCTGACCCTCCCCTGCTCACGCTCTCTCTCTCTCTCTCTCTCCTAGAAATAAATAAAAATATTTAAAAATAAAATAAAATAAAATAAAATTGTTGCATGTGTTTAAAAGCTCTCACCATGAGAGCAGATCAAAATGAACTTTTAATATTTTATTCTCCTTTCAAAATCTTAATCTTTGTTATTCTAAATTCCCTCTAAGGCCTCTTGTTTGCTACTTTGCCTAACCATGAAAGTTCCTTGAGATTTAGAAATAGCCATATCCCAACTCTGCTTCCCACTTTCTCCATCCGGGGAAGAATTGGCAGAGTGGGTTGCCACTGCTATTGGTGTGTGGAGCCTAAGGATCTCTCTGTAGGAGGCTGGGGAGGGTGTGAAGCTTGGATCGCAAGGGAAGGGGCCTAGTAATGTATCACAAAGCTCCTTCCTTCCTTCTTGGCAGGAGTTGTTGCTTAGAGCCAGCAGGTGCCTAATGCTGTTAAATTTATGAGTAGTGAAAGCTGTTGGATTTCTTAACATCTGGGTAACATAAATTATCAGATTTTTTTTTTGGCCTGACATAGTTGGAAAGTGATTTTGAAATCCATGGAAGGCCATTAAGTAACCTTTACTGGAGTGTGTTTATTTCTGAACATTTACCTCTGTTGTCTGCAGGCTGTCCCTAGATGAGTTGCCAGGCCCTGGCCTGGCAGGAAGTGACAGAGTCAAGAAAAACTAAGCCACAACCCTTTCCTCTTGACACTCCTGTTTAAGACACACGGCATTTCTAATTGACATTTATAGTTTGTGTTTTGTTTTCTTCTGGCTCAAACTTATCAGTAAGTTAAGTGCAGAACCCAAGAATCAATTTGCAAATGACTTCCATTGGTCATTTTTCATTTCAAGCCAATTGTGATATTGAAAGCCACTTCTTGATTCCTCTTTTTTCCCCTTGTCTCTATTTCTTCCTTACAACAAATAGTGAGTTTATAACCTGTCAAGAGAATGAGAAAAGTAAAAGAGGAAGAAAGGAATTGGCCTCTTCTTTACTGTAACCAAGCCTGCTGAATGCAGAGACTTTTTTTTTTTTCATTTAATGATTATTTGTTTTTGAGAGAGAGACAGAGTGCCAGTAGGGGAAGAGCAGAGAGAGAGGGAGACACAGAATCTGAAGCAGGCTCCAGGCTCCCAGCTGTCAGCACAGAGCCTGATGCATGGCTGGCTCCAACTCACAAACAGTGGGATCATGACCTGAGCTGAAGCCGGACTTTCAACCAACTGAGCCACCCAGGCATCCCTTTTTTTCAATGTTTATTTGTTTTTGAGAGAGACACAGAATGCCAGCAGGGGAAGGGCAGAGAGAGAGGGAGACACAGAATCTGAAGCAGACTCCAGGCTCTGAGCTGTCAGTCAGCATAGGTCCAGACATGGGTCTCCAATCCATGAACTATGAGATCATGACCTGAGCTGAAGTTGGATGCTTAACCGACTGAGCCACCCAGGCACCCCCAACAAAGAGACATTTCTTAAACTTTTAGCCATTGTTGATTTTAAGTGGTATTGTCCATAAACAGCTCACACTAGTATCTTCAGGTTGTGAAAAGGACCGGTTTGAGCTTGCAGTGTATTGAGATTCTTTTCCTATCCATCTTTTACTAACAGAAATTGTGGTTATATGTAACATTGGCTCAGAATATTGTTATTTTTCATGTTCTGTATATTGACAGTATAATTGAATTTATTGGATTAAAAAAATCAACAAAACACAAAATATGGTAGCATATTTTCACAAGATACACTGGAAAGAATAATGTACCCATGAGCAGAACTAAAGGGTAGAGGCCCAGTCTCTACTGTTTTCTTATGCTGTGACCATGGACAAAGTACATCAAAAGTCAGGGGTCACTGATTTTCTTCCATGGAGTAAGCTTTGCAGTGAACACTGTAGATGATAGCACAGAGCCCATGACTGCATCCTTGTCCTATGCTTCACGGTAAAGCAGTTTGGGAACTTCCTATAAGCAAAGGGGAGGATTTTGTTGCCTTAAGAGTTATCTTATCCCTTTTTGGCAGTGATTTTTTAACCAATGGAGATGTGACCTAATTCTTGTCAATGCGATACAACAAAATGTTTTCCGGAGACTTCTAAGACAATTGTTCCAGTTCTTAAAGGAAAGTTTCCAGAAGCCCGTCTCTCTCTCTCTCTCTCTCTCTCTCTCTCTCTCTCTCTCTCTCTCTCTCTCTCTTTCTCTCTCACTTGTATGTAAATCTGGAAACATGTTATTCCAGGCACTACTCTAGCCAACTGTGACCTTCTAAGGAAGACAGGCAGAAGACAAAGCTAAAATTTGATAAGGATTAGACCCAAGTGGACGATAGAGAAAAGATTCGAGAATGCTAATCAAATCTCCCCTGGATCCTACACCCAATTTGTGGACTTGCAGTTATGTGAGCCAGTACAATTATGAATTGTTTATAAGACAAGTTAGGTGGATTTATATTACTTTTGGCTGAAAGGATCACAACTGATACAGGAACAATTCCATCTACCCATCAGGACTATGTTGAGGGCTAAATGAAGAACTAATATGGAATAACTTGGTGGATTCAAAGATCCATTAAAAATGGTTCCCCTCTGGGGCACCCAGGTGGCTCAGTAGGTTAAGTGTTCAATTTCAGCTCAGGCCACAATCCCCCAGTTTGTGGGTTTGAGACCCATGTCGGGCTCAGTGCTGACAGCTCAGAGCCTGGAGCCTGTTTGGGATTCTGTGTCTCCCTCTCTCTGCACCCCTTCCCCACTCATGCTCTGTCTCTCTCTCAAAAATATATAAACGTAAATTTTTTAAAAAATGGTTTCTCTCTGTCACTTGTAGCTCCTGCAACTCTTCCCAAAAGACACTGGAATCAAGAGGTCGAAGTAACTGAGAAAGTAAGTGGAAGAATGGACTTAGTTCCATTCTTACATGGATAAGAGTATTAAAATATGAGTTACTGAGTGGTGAAATAGATTAATGTTTTAAAACTATTATTTATGCTGTTACATGTTATGCATTATTATATTAGTATATATTAATAGTAATGTACTATTATGTATATATCAGAATTTATATAGTCTTAGAACATTAAGAACATTATGTGCGTGTGTGTATATATGTTTTAAAGCATTACAAAGCACAATCAAACAAATCCAATAAAATAGATTCACCTGGGCTATTATATATAATATTTTGTGGTTTCCGAGAAAGGATGCAATCTTACCAAAAAAAGTATTTAAGTAATATTTTACCTTCCTTTGAAACTTCAATACTTCCAGATTTTCCATATTGACTCCTCGGGAAAATATGTTCTTTAAAAACTGTGTTCTTTTAAAAAAAATGTGTGTGTTTTGCACTACACTTGCTTAAAAACATATAGATATTTCGCTCTGAATTGTATTCATTTATGGGAATATTTTAGGATGTTTTCATAAGAGGGAAACAAAACCCAAGGCTTTCGGATAGGATCTATAATAATGCTTCCCGACTGGACACAGTTTTCTTGGGGGTTTTGCTCCTTCTAAAAAAGAAGAACAATAATGCGCCAGAGACCCCAAAGGGAAATATATTGTTAATGGAAAAAATCGCCTTCATTCACTCTTTCTATTTAAGGGAGCTCTTGCCGCCAGGGTATAATGAAAACGTAAAGGTCTAATACAAAACTGATCGGGGGAAGGAGGCAGAAGAAAGGAACCCAGAAAATGCAGCATCGAATCCAGATGTTAGCTTTGGTGGAGCGGCTTTTGTGAAAAATAGCTGGCTAACTTTATCCTCCTCATCCGACTAGAGATGTCTACTTTGTGATCAAATAAAATTTTTAAAAAACCATTATTTTTCAGGTTTCAAGGTTTTTTACATAATTTAATTAGATTGTATTTGCTAATAAGCAAATCTTAAGTATGAAACTAGTTGTTAATGATGGTTGAACTAATCTAACTAGCGTTCTAGAAAAAGATAAAAACAAGTAACACCTAAAAATGGTTTTGTTCAAACTAGGAAAATCACCTAAAATTCTGTCCTTTCATTATCTCTTATTAAAAGAAATGTTTTCTTGGATTGGTGACATTTAGTTAGGGATGAAATTTTAGAGTTTGACAAAAAAAGCCTCATGCGTGACTTAGGAAATGATGGTGTACAGGCCCATTTGGAATGGGAAGGAAAGGGTTTTTAAAAAGAAGAAACGAATTAATCTGAGAGAAATCCAGACAGACTTAACAATTAAATAAAATAATAGTGACAAATACTAAAAGAACACACATCACAGAAGAAGTGAATACTCTTTTGAACCATCTGTCTTCACCTTTTTCATGACCTTTGGGAATGCATTTGGGGACAGCAGTCATAAAATGTTACAGAATTATAAATTCTTCCTATGGCAACTGCTGTGCATAGTTTCTGAAACTCCATGGCCTTCTGGAAAGCCATAGAACCTGATGCACATGTGTACTCTTCCACACATGGCCATAGGAGACTTAAATACCAGAGCTGTTGTTATCCTCTGCGATTGAGGGCTGGCGTGGCTTCCTTAAACTTGGCAGTGTTTATATCTGCATTTACTGTGTAATTTGTGAGATGGTTTTGTTAAACTTAAGTGCTTGATTGAAATTCCACATAAAGTAATATTACTAAGTAGTCCTAAGTTCGTAATTTTCACAAATGATTTAATGAAAGCTTATCAAATCCTTAAATTTTGTTTGCTTGGATTATTGAATGGTAATGCATTCCATTTTGGTTTTAGAATTTTGTCTTCATTTGGATTCCCTCCCTAGAATAGACTCTGAGCCAAGACTTGGAGTGCAAGTAATTGATCTGAGAATTGCAGGAAACACAGTACTTGTGGATGAGGAGGGATGCAGGAAAGGGAACGAGTTCATTGAAGAGCATGGTGGGAGGCTAAGGGTTATTTCGAAGGGAAAATCTGGAAATCAAGGTAAAACACATGCCTGAGAGCTACATCACCCAGAGGGGCGGAGCCGTATGCCCAGTTCTGCCAGGTCTTAGTTGAAAGCTACATAGGGATCGCTAGCTCTGCTACACATGGGCAAAGAGACGCTAAGAAGTCTGCCGTGATAAATTGGTCATTAACACAAGATTATCAAGAAATTAGCAGACATTACTAAAATCCTTTACAAAATTATGTTGTGAAACCCAAATAACTGAGCAAAGCACAGAAAATTAGCAAGTGCTACTAATATAAACGCAGCATCACCAGTAATAATAATGAGTTAACATATATAACCTACATAACACACAGATGAAGGGCTAAGAGAGTTTTTCTTATGCTTTTCTGTATTTCTATATTTCAATAACTGCATTGCATATTATCTTCGAGTGAAAGTCACTTTAAATATTGTGAAAATATATTATTTTTGTATATTTTCTATTGTATTATTATATCAACGTTCCCCGGAAATTATCTGTAATGTTGGTTCAATATAGACCATGAGAAAATTGAAAGAATTATCTAATGTTCTTGATTTCCTTAAAAAAAAAAAAAAAAAGGAAACCCCACAGGTCTGAGTTAAACAAAACCTTGAATGAATGGAAATTTCTTAAGGAATCAATCTAGGTGAGACAAAGATTTCTTTGTATTGGAATCATTTATATATTTTGCTTTTAAAATTCTATAAGAATCGCATCTACCATAAATGTTTCTGATTTGATTTTGAACTTCTTTTTCACTAAAAATAAAGAAGAGAAAAGATTTAACCTGCAATTTAAAAATGTACACAGCCTGGGTGGCTCAGTTGGTTAAGCGTCTGGCCTCGGCTCGGGTCATGATTTCATGTTCATGAGCTCGAACCTGGCATGGGGCTCTATGCTGACAGCTCAGAGCCTGGAGCCTGCTTCCTCTGTCTCCTTCTCTCTGCCCATCGCCAACTCACACTCTGTCTCTCCCTCATTCAAAACTAAACATTATTTTTTTTAAACACACACAGCCCAGCTACAAAGAGAGAGGATCACAATCTGTTATTATTGTGTTTCTGTGGTCTATGATATAATGAATTTCAAAAGAAAGGTAATAAGAGAAAGATTTAAGCTGCCTAAAGTATAAGAACATAGGCTAGGGGCACCTGGGTGGCTCAGTCGGTTAAGCCTCTGACTTTGGCTCAAGTCGTTTGACAGTTTATGAGTTCAAGCCCCACATTGGGCTCTATGCTGACATCTCAGAGCCTGGAGCCTGCTTTGGATTCTGTGTCTTCCTCTCTTTCTGCTCCTACCATACTCATGCTCGCTCTCTCTCTCAAAAGTGAATAAACATTTAAAAAATGTTTAAAAAAGAATATAGGCTCTGTAATACAATTCAGTAAGTTAATATTCTTTTTTTTTTTAATGTTTTATTTATTTCTAGGAGAGAGAGAGACAGCGTGAGCAGGGGAGAGTCAGAGAGAGAGGGAGTCACAGATTGAAACAGCCTCCAGGCTCTGAGCCGGCAGTCAGCACAGAGCCCGACGCGGGGCTCGAACCCACAAACCGCGAGATCATGACCTAAGCGAAAGTCGGACGCTTAACCGACTAAGCCACCCAGGCGCCCCAATATTCTTATTCAGTAAGTTAATAAAGGTGATAGTCAAAAGGAATTTAAACAACGCAGTAATGTTTAATTTACATTTGGAAAATAGCTTTTTATTTTTAATTTATTACTAGTTTTAGACAAATATGAAAACTTATTAGAAGAAGAGTTTTGCCCACTTGACTTTCCTAAGCCTTAAATACAGATCTTGCACAGTTCAAAAATTAATATCAGCTTGTATTAGTACCACAAACTGTAAGTCTTTACTAGCCTCAACAAATAAGCAAATAAACTCAAAAGCTAACTTAAATGATACACACTTAATTTCATTTATTTATTCTCTAAAATCACTGCTACCAAAACAATGATAAAAAATGTTCTCATTTTATTTTGCATTTACAAAATAAATCAGTAAGAATTACTCAAAAGCAAATGTGGCAAAAGCAAAAATCAAAACACTGCCATACTGCAAGGTACTGTTTTGACACATAGATCAATGAAATGGAATAGACAATGCAGAAATAAATCCAGGATCAATTAATGTATAACAACAGAGCCAAGAATATATAATGAAGAAAGGACCTTTTTTTTTTTCAATAACTGATGTTGGAAAACTGGACAGTCACATTCAAAAGAATATAACTGGACTTCTAACTTACACCACACACACAAGTTCACTCAAAAGACTTGTGTTATAATGCCTGGAATGAAATGGAGTGGAATGGAATGGAATGGAATGGAATGGAATGGAATGGAATACAAGACCTAAAACTCTAAAAATCCTAGAGGTAAATATAGGTGGTAAAGTTCCTGAGATTTGTCTTGGCAATTATTTTTTTTATATGACACCAAAAGCAAAGCCAACAAAAGAAAAAAAAAAAGTAGGCTTACATCAAATTAAAAAGTATCTGCACAGAATAGGAAATCATCCACAAAGTGAAAAGCAACCTATCAAATAGGAAAAAGTAGTTGTTAATATAGAAAATATATCAAGAATCTATGCAACTGGGGGCACCTGGGTGGCTCAGTCGGGTAAGCCTCAGACTTTGGCTCAGGTCATGATCTCATGGTTGGTGAGTTCAAGCTCTGCGTTGGGTTCTGTGCTGACAGCTCAGAGCCTGGAACCTGCTTCAGATCCTCTCTCTCTCTCTGCGCCTCCCCTGCTCACACTCTGTCTCTCTCAGAAATAAACATTTTTAAAAAAGAATCTATGCAACTTAATAGCAAACAAATAATCTGATTAAAAATGGACAGGATCTCAATAGACATTTTTCCAAAGATAACAGACAGATGCCCAACCGGTACATGAAAAGATGCTCAACATTACTAATCAGCAGGGAAATGAAAATCACCTCACATCTGTTAGAATTGGCTATTAGCAAAAGGCAAGATATAACAAGTGTTGGCAAGAAAGTGGAAAAGAAAGAACCCTTGTGCACTGTTAGAGGGAATGTAAATTAGGGCAATCGCTTTGGGAAACATTATGTAGTTTCCTTTAAAAAGTTAAAAATAGAACTACTTAATGATTCAGCAATTCAACTATTAGGTATTTATCCACAGAAAATGAAAACACTGTCTCAAAAGATATGTTCACCTTTATGTTCATTGCAGCATTATAATACTTGAGATGTGGAAGCAACCTAAATGTCTATCCCATAAATGGATTAATGGACGAAGAAAACATAATGTGTGTGTGTGTGTGTGTGTGTGTGTGTGTGTATGAGTGTGTTTGAGTGAATATTACTCAGTCATGAAACAGAAATGAAATCTGCCATTTGTGACAAACTGGATGAAACTTGAGACTGTTATGCTAAGTGAAAGAAGTCAGCCAGAGAAAGACAAATGCCATACAATCTCACTTACATGGCCAAGGTTGTGTTGTAGGCAAAATGGGCAAAGGGAGTAAAAAGTTACAAACTTCCAGTATAAGATAAATAAATCCTGGGGATGTAATGTACAGCTTAGTGACTGTTGTTAGGGATACTGCATTGTATATTTGAAAGCTTCTAAGAGAATAAACCTTAAAAGTTCTCAGCAGAAGAAAAAAAATTGTAGCTATGTGTGGTGATGGACGATAACTAAACTTATTTTTGTGATTGGTGGTGTTTTGCCATTCATACAGGCGTCAAACCATTGTGTGATATACCTGAAACTAACGTAATGTTATATGTCATTTATACCTCATTTAAAAAAAATACTAAAGAGAAGAAAAAGACCTTTACAAACATCCAGGCAAGTAAAAAGACCTTCTTTCTTAAACAGTGGTTCTTGGCACTGACTATGCATTAAAATCATTGGGTGAGGCTTTAAAAAATACCAGTGTTTGGGCTCCATCCTTAGAGATTCTGATTTAATTATTCTGGGATGGAGCCGAGGTATTTCCATTCGAAAAAAATCTCCTTCAGTGATTTGAATGTGAAGCCAGGGTTGAGAACTACTGCCCAAAGTAAGAAAAATCGTAGACTTCTCCAGAAAGCCAAATAGAAGCAGGAAATGAAGGCCGGTTTCCAAGCAGGGAGAAGAATGATATACTTGATCAGGAGGCCATTTGTAGGAAAGACCAATATTCTTCTACAAGGGAGCACTCAGAAAATATTTCAGTCCCAATTTAAAGATACAGATCCATCCATCCCAGGAATGGATCGAGATAAAGGACTTGAAATTGAAGATGTCAAAATAAAGAGATTGATTGTAAGAAGCAAGAGGAACTAGTTAAAACCTAGAATTGATGCAGACCTGGGAAATAGGTTCTGTATATATAAAGATCATCTATAATACAATTAGTATCATCTCTGAGATAAAATTGAAAATAAAGCCTACCATTCAATTACCTTCTCACCAAGACTACTAGTGACTACACTGATATCTAGTTTCTGATTTTCCCTCTAGTAAGAGGATCCTCACTTTTGTCCCCTTCCCAGTAGAAGAGTGACATCTTTTAGGTTGTTTTGGGACCAGCTGCGTTCATGTCATTACATTTTGGCCAATGATACATTGTGTACAACTCAGAAAGCATCTGTAATGGTGATAAGATGCATCCTTTGAACTCCTCACCCTCTTCTGGAGGTTTGTTTAAAGACGTGATGTCAGAACCCAAGGGACACGTCGAATGGTGAAGAGGAAGCTTCCTGCTAAAGATGGCATAGATGAAAAGTTTTTGTTTTGCAGGTTTCATGCTACCATACAGCCCTATGCTGTCTACTGGCAGACTTCCTTTCCATAAGAGAGGGAAAAAAAACTTTCTTTCTTTGTTTTGGTTTGTTTATTTATTTGATGTAACCAAACCTTGCCCTAAGTGAAACACAGCTCTTATTGTTTTTTCTGTCATTACTTGTCTGGAATTTTAAATGAAAAGTTATCTTGACAGCAGAGCAACCAGAATAGAGGATTTCACAGGGTCAAGACTTGGAGAAGTTTCAAAAATTATCTTTTACAAAGTGAATCTTATTCTAGTGGCATGGGAACGGCATTGTTCTTTGAAAAGGTTATTGGTCAGAGATCATTTCCATGATTCATCCATGTAAATACCATGTGTCTTATACTCTTTTGCTTTAATTTCCACTGTGTCAATTATATTAGGATTTCTTTTTCAAAATCCCTTGGCCTCATAATACCAATAGTGAGAATGAAAATTTTCCATAGTGAGATAACCATCAACATCAAAAGAGTTTGGACTTATAAAGACTCCATCAAACACATTTTGAAAATTGTCAGCTTTTAAAATCCAATATATGAAGACAGTTTTTGAATGTGCAATAATTGTACAGTCAAATGTGTATTTAATCTTGCCAATAAAGTTTAAAGGCATGACCATTCTTGTCACAAAATATGTTGCTTTCATTGATTGTTAGTCCTTCATCTCCTAAATAATAAGAATCTGCCTGTAAATCTTGTCTTTCATCTTTCTTGTAGTGAGCTTTTTGTTTGTCCAATAGGAATGTTCTCTCAAAAGAATGGAATAGTCCAGGTGTGTGTGACTCTTGTCCTCTACTATTTTACTAGCAAATTTCTGATGCCAAAGTTGGATCCGCTAGATAATAAATCTTCCTTCATCTTGAGTCTGAATTAAATGCAATTGCCAGAATCACTTCCAGCTTTAAATACCAGCTGGTGTGACTAGTCAGCATTGTTCCCTACATGGCCCAAAGCCTTCTGGTTTGAAAGGATACAGTAGTCTTCTTGTGGCCGGCACCATTACGGTGGCAGGACTGATGAAGAACAGGTTTGCCCACTTCTCTCTGCCCCAGCACATCTGGTAATGTTTAGGTGATGGTTGTAGCAATCTTTTTGTTTGTTTGTTTTTTGGCTCTTTACTATCCATTGCTTCTCCCATTAGCTCTGTAATCTTCCCCTCGGGGGGATTTTCCATGGAGTATAGACATGGAGGAAGGCAAACCCTGGCAATTGTCTTTTCTCTCTGTGTATAGTCTTTCTTCTGCTTGGCCATGACATGCTCTCAAGGTGCTCTTCTAGGCTGTTCTAGCATGTGACTCCCTCTCCATGCATGATGCCAAGCAATCCCAGCAAAGGATGGGCCCATGGAGCATGGAGCAAGCAGAACATGGCAAATTGTTAATCAGTTCTTTCTTCTCATCTCCTCTAGCAGCTAGGACCTTGGCCTGGCTCTACTCTACCACTTTAAAATTCCATGAATTCCCTTCAGAATTATATATATATTTATCCCTTCTCTAAATAGTCATGATACTATTTGAGACTATTAAGGGTTTCTAGAGATCCTCTGATCCAGAGGTCTTTGAAATATGCTCTGAGGAGGGGCGCCTGGGTGGCTTAGTCGGTTAAGTGTCCGACTTTCGCTTAGGTCATGATCTCGCGGTTCGTGGGTTCGAGCCCCGCGTCGGGCTCTGTGCTGACTGCCAGCTCAGAGCCTGGAGCCTGTTTCAGAGTCTGTGACTCCCTCTCTCTCTGATCCTCCCCTGTTCATGCTGTCTCTCTCTCTCTCTCCTAGAAATAAATAAAACATTAAAAAATTAAAAAAATATAAATAAAATAAAATATGCTCTGAGGAGCCATGAAAGCTGTTGCACGGGCTGGTGGAGGCCCAGGTCCATGGCCACCGCCTCCGTGATACTTTGCTCCTAGCTCTCTAATACATGGGCCTCTTGTAAGATTTTAGTGGAACAAAATACTCCTTGACCCACAAAGCGGCCTGCAAATCTCTAACTTGGTCCATTTCATTGTCACAAAGGATATCAAATGAAGTGGCATTTTCTCCAAGTTTATAGAATGGAACTGTGGCAGAATTAAGGCCAGACCTGTCTGGTTGAGTAATATTTTTACTCTATCATTTGGGTCTTTCTAAGTAATGCACATACACTTTTGGCTTAGGACCCACTGTGATTTAACCCAAAGGAAGAAAGAAAAAAACATGATGAGAATAGGAGGTAGACTATGATGTTTTGGTGACAGAAGGATTTGGAGTGTACTTGAACCCTTGAACCAGATCCACTAAGTTTATGAACAATTCTGCTTTGATCATGTCAAGATGCCAATAAAGTACGCTGAATTTTCTATTTCTAATAATAAAAAGCAAGAATAGGAGTGGATATTGAAATACAAAATGAATACATATTTGATACTTATCTGCACAATCGATCTTACCAAATTTTAGATTTGATTAAATCAAACAATTCGGATACAGGCAGAGTGATTTTGAATTGATATTTAAAGTGTATGTGTATTAATAGCAAATTACAATTTCTAAGTTAATTTATCCTATTGGAATCTTATTCCTGATTTTTCCAGCCCTGTGACAGTCCATCCATG
This sequence comes from Proteles cristata cristata, assembly GCA_017311185.1. Lineage (NCBI taxonomy): Eukaryota > Metazoa > Chordata > Mammalia > Carnivora > Hyaenidae > Proteles > Proteles cristata. Next base: position 556,063 of record JAESUZ010003871.1, read on the forward strand.
CTTTCTGATGATATCGCAGAGCGATCTTGGATAAGCCTGTAGTCAGATATTGAATTAGCCAACAAGGGAACACAATTTTACTGAATTTATAATATTTGAGAAGATATGTGGGAAGAGAAGAGAGGGGAGATTGGCACAATGGTTTCAAGCTGAATTACAAAAACTGATAAAGCTTTCAAGTAAATAACCTAAGATATCACTGTGTAATTCACACTAAGCAACCTAGTAATAGCACATGGGATGAATGTGCCAGTTTGTCTACCCATCATTGAAGATCATCTGAGTGGTTTTCAGTGTGAGGATGTGGCCCATAAAACATCCATGTACAAGTTTCTGTGTGGAAATGTTTATTTCTCTGGGGTAAATGTCCACGGGCACAGTTTCTAGTTGTTTGCTAAGGCCATTTGTAGTTTTGAAGAAAGACTGCCGAACTACTTTTCAGAGTCACTGTACCTACCATTCCACCAGCTATGTATGAGTGACCTAGTTTCTGCACTTACCAGGTTTTGGTGATACCAGGTTTTTTTTTTTTTTGTTTTGTTTTTGAGCCATTCCAATTTGGTGTGTCCTAATCATTAGGTTACAATTTGTCATTTTACTCTCTTAGCAAGATTTTTTGCTAAGTTTGCAAATTTGACAGAGTCCAAATTATCAATTTACTAACAAAGTTTTATCAAGTTATTTTTATCAATTGCTAGAGGTTTATCAAATTTTTGAAGAACGAGCTTTTTGTTTTATTAACTTGTTATTCTTTTCCTGTTTTATTTTCATTTTATTTATGCTCTCATTTTTATTGTTTCCCTTCTTCTTACTTTACTCTTCCTTTCCTTTTTTCTTGAGGTAGGAACTTGGGTCATTGACTTGAGATCTTTCTTCTTTTTTAATGAAAGCACTTAATGCTCTCTATTTCTCTCTCAGCCTTGTAGCTTCCCCCCCCCACCACATATTTCAGTATATTTTAATTTTCTAGTAGTTATATGTATCTTAAAATTTTCTTTGAGACTTTCCTTTTGACCCATACATTACTTAGTAATATGCCATTTAATTTCAATGTGTTAGAAGAGTTTCCTACTGTCCTTCTACTGTTGGTTCTCATTGGATCCCACTATAGTTAGAGGTATCCGCTGTATGACTTTAATCCCTTTATATTGGTTAAGGCTCATTTGATGACCTGGGGTATGGTCTATATTGCTGAGTGTTCCATGGACACTTGAAAACCACATGAATTCTGGTTTTGTCAGAACCTGCGTTTCATAAATTTCAGTTTGACACTATCAGTGGGGGTGCTTTTCAGTTCTTCTGCCCTTGATAATATCTGACTAGTAGTTATATCAGCTGCTCAAAGTAAGAGGTTGAAGTCCTCAGCAGTAACTTTGGATTTATCTATTTGTCCTTTCTATTCTATCAAGTTCTGCATCATGTAATTTGAACATCTGTTGCAGCTGATGCATACACATTTAGGACCACCATTGCCTTCATGGTGCATTGATTATTTTACGAATATGAAATATTCTGATTTGTCCCTATTCATTTTCTTTGCTCTGAAATCTGTTTTATCTGATATTAATATAGCCACTCCCATCATTTCTTAAAATTAATATTTGCATGATATTTCTTTTTCCATCCTTTTGCTTTCAATCTACCTATGTTGTTAAATCTGAAATGAGCTTCCTTTACACAGCAAAGAGCCAGGTCATGCTGTTTTGTTTTTCTTTTTGATTCACTCAGCCAATCGATGTCTTTTAATTGGTGTGTTTATATCATACATACACCCTTTTAGCCTTTTTCCTGCCTGTTCTTTCTGTTTCTTATTCCTTCCCTACTTTTTTCTTGCCTTCTTCTGTGTAACTTGAATTTTTCTAGAATTTCACTTTTATTTAATTGTAATGACTTGAGTATATCTGTTTGTATAATGTGTTAGATATCAAAATATGCATATATAATTTAGACTACTAGTGTCAAAGTCTCACCACTTTGAAGAAAATGTATAAAACCATTGATGACCCTTTGTTCTTGACACTTTCTTCATATTACCATCTTAAGTATTTCGTCTACAAACACTGAGCATCCCACGGAGTTAAAATTTTTGCTTCGAACATAAACTATGTTTTAAGAAACTCATGAGGTGAAATTTAGTTTATTATGCTTACCCTTATTTTTTTTAATTTAATGTTTATTTTTGAGACACAGACAGACAGAGTGCAAGTGGAGAGAGAGGGAGACACAGAATCTGAAGCAGGCTCTAAGATGTCAGCACAAAGCCTGATACTGAGCTCGAACTCAAGAATCAGAAGATCATGACCTGAGCTAAAGTCAGTTGCTTAACCAACAGAGCCTCCCAGGCACCCCTACACTTATTTTTACTCATTCTGATGTTCAGGCCTCTGTTATTACTCTCTGTTTTGAGAGCCTTTTCTAGCTATTCGTTAAGGGTTGATCTGTTGGTGACAAATTCCATTCATTTCTTTTTATCTGAGAATGTCTTCAATTCCCTGAATTTCTGAAGGAGTTTCACTGGATGTTGGATTTTGGGTTGACAATTCTTTTCTTTCACCACTTGAATGATATTTTGACACTTCTGGCTCCTGTAGTTTCAGATAATGATATTTTGACACTTTTGGCGTCTGTAGTTTCAGATGAGAAATTCACTGTTTTCTTGAACAGATGTTTTCCTGTAAGCAATGTGTCATTTCTATCTGGCTGTTTACTTTTCAGTTTGAATAAAGTTTAATTATGCTGAATCTTGGTATGAGGTTCCCCCCTCCTCGATTTATCCTATTTGGAGGTGCACTCAGCTTTTTGAATCTGTAGGATTGCCTTTCACTAAATTTGGGAAGTTTCAGCCACTTTTTAAATACATTTCAGCCTCGGGGTGCCTGGGTGGCTTAGTCGGTTAAGCGTCCGACTTTCGCTTAGGTCATGATCTCGCGGTTCGTGGGTTCGAGCCCCCCGTCGGGCTCTGTGCTCACTGCCAGCTCAGAGCCTGGAGCTTGTTTCAGAGTCTGTGTCTCCCACTCTCTCTGACCCTCCTCTGGCTCATGCTGTCTCTCTTTCTCCTAGAAATAAATTAAAAAATATTTAAAATAAATAAATAAATAAATAAATACATACATACATACATACATACATTTCAGCCTCTGGTCTTTTTACTCTCATTCTGGGACTCTGCTGACACAAATATTAGTTTTCTTTGTTTGTTTGTTGTTTTTGTTTTTTTGTTTTGTTTTGTTTTTTGTCCTATGACTCCTGGAGATCCTCTTCTTTTTGTTGCTAGTATCATTCATTTTTTTAGTCTATTCTTTCTGTTGTTTAGATGCACAAAGTGTCCATTTGTTCTCAATGTTACTGATTCCAGCCACTGTCATCTCCACTCAAATCTCAAGTCCATCCAGAAAGATGGTATTACAGTTTTTCTATTATCCACTTATAAAATTCAATTTGGTTCATTTTTGTAATGTCTGTTATTTACTTAAGAGTTTCTATTTTTTTTTATTTTTTAAAAAGAATTTTAAAATGACATATGACAGCTGCTTTAAAATAGTGCCAGATAATTCCAACAACATATTCATATCAGTAATGGCATTGCCGTTTTGCCTTTTGTCATTCAAGTTGTGTTTTATGTAATTCTTAGGGTAATGAGTGATTTGTTTTCTTTTTTGCACATATCTTGGACATTTTGGATACACTATTAGGAGACTTTTCATCGTATTTAAATCTTCTTTTTCAGTCAGCCATAACTCTATGTAGGTTTAGCATGTAGGTCCTAGATTATTTTATCTGCTATAGTTTCAATGACAATTCAGGTTTGAGAGATTTTGCCAAGCTTTTCTGGTCCCTTGTTCTTACAGCTCTGCTGAGATTTTTGACTGATTTCTGCAAATTCCACCTCTTTTACAGTGCCATTGGGTGGGAGGTTCAGGAAACAGTGGGCTTTAGTCCCTGCTGGTAAGGTAGATGTGTCTCTACTGACCTGGGGACAGGCACTCTGCTGATGCTAACACTGTGGCCCATCAGGCCTACTAGTGCCCAAGGTGTGGTGTGAACGTCCTGGATGCTTCTGCCGAGTGTCTACAAGGCAGACTAAGGATGAGTTCCCGGGCGGGCCCTGCTGACAGTGGTGTTGGGTAGGGTGGACCTCATGGTCTCTGCTGGGCTGTCCCTTACCCAGCACTTTGGCCAGAAAGACCAGGCTTTAGTGGTTTGCTTTTTTATCTGCCTTTTTCCAGTTTAACCTTGTAGGTGAAACCTACACCTCTTTTCAGTCCAGTGTACTGTGTTTGGGGGAAAAGGAGAAAATCCAGGAACTCAGTTTGGTATCTGTCCTCAAGTCCTGAGATCCCTAGCCAGTCCCCCTTCTTCCTACCTTCTAGAGTCCTGTTATGATCACCTATTGCATTACTTCTAGAGTATGTGGTGGTATTTAGAGGAGAGGAACTAGAGGAGAATTAGTCTGGAACATCCCATCCGACCATACATTTTCTAAATATTTTATTGATCATTTTTAATTATTAAAGGGTTTGACAAAAACACTTAAGTTGTTTTATTCCTGAAATTGGATCTCGTAGTCCAATACTACCAATATTAGCAGTCTAATATGCTATACAGACTGTTTATTATTGTACTACTAATTATCAGTGATTTTTAAAACCTTTTTCCCTGTTCATTCCATTTGGTTACCATCAATTCTATTTCCTTAATATACATGAGAAGAACACACTGATTTCTATCTCTGAGTCACGCTCAGAGTTTTATACTGATCGCAACTGCTTCTGACATTCATTCTCCATGCCCTTCCTTTCCACAAACTTATTTCCTGGTGGAATGCTAAAGCATGATATCTCAGGAGGTTTTATTTTAATAAATATTAAGAGATGTTCATCCAAAATAATAACTACGGTATTTCAGTAACCGGAAAAACAACTGGGAGAATTTCCAAAGATAAACTCAGCATCAAATGAAAGCACCGATATAAAGCATTCCATACATGTTAATTGTCATTAAGGTAAAATGGCGGGATTCAACTTTACTTTTGCTTTTTTATTCAATTGTTGAGTTACCAGAGCCATAGGAACCATTACAGACTATTATGCCAAATATTAAAAATAATCTTTCAAAACTCTCCCCCTTTGTCAGCTTCCCCTTATAGTATCAGAGGGGTTTCTATATTAAATAAGAGCAAATGATTTCAGATAAAATGTTCCTGCAACAGTTAATCATAAAACACTACTTTTTTTTCCACTACATGATGCATCGGTCATTTAGAAAAAGAAAATTCTTGACTAATATGTCATTATGAAACTTTTATCTGTTTACTATTGACTACAAATATTTCTAATATCCCAAACCTTTTTGTTTTAATTTTAAGAAACTCAATTTCCAATAACGGTGTCTTGTCACATTCATATATCAGCCACTCTAACCTTTACATCAAAATGTATTATATTTTATTCTACTAACTTATCTGTGCCACCACATCTGTTGGCTAAATGGATCCTAATAGATAAATAATCTTAGCTTTGTTTTATCCTGGATTTGATTAGTGAAATATTCAAGGAAAAGAATACACTGAATGGTGAATGTTTTTCTGAATTTATATTTATGTCCAAGTTTTGTTTTCCCCAATATGTGTGGGAAGCTTACTTTATTTTGATCTTCACAGTAACTTGTAAACAGCCAATAGTAACTTGTGAACTGGAAAAAAAATTGTCAGACAAACTGAAGGCAGAGGAAATGACTATACCAGCTTCTTAGAATAAGTGGGGAGTTAATAACTCAAGTCATTTGAGCCCTAAGCTGAGACGTGTATATGTTCTCTAATATGAGAATGCAGGACATGACACCATTTTCAAGTCCATTTCTTCCTTAAGTTAATCAATAAGCAGATATTTTTGAATGCCAGTTCATATCAGGTAACATGGAAGGATCTATGGCTATTTGGGTGAATAAAATAAACATGGTCCTTACTTTCAGAGCGTTTAAAATTTAATGTAAAAAAGCAATTACAATAAGTTGTGTTAAGAGAAATATGACTTACAAATCAAAGACTTTCATAAATACTTTCACGAAAAGAAAAGAAAGCGATAACAAATAACAAAATGAATAAGTAACTATATAAGTGTAAATTTTGTTAAGTATAAATGACGAAAGCTGGTAAAGGGGAGCAATAGAAAATATCTGAGTGGTATTGAGGAGTGGAGAAAGGGAAGATGAATTTTACTAGATACTCTCTAGGATATTACATTTCAGCAGAGCAGAAAGATCAGAAAGAACTAGGCACATTGGCCAGAGGAATCTTAGCTATTACAAAGTCTTCTAGTTTACCTACAACTGCAGTCCCAGAGATAAGTATCTAGTGACAGTTTTGCCCATGAACTTGGGTGAGTTTTGTGGTCAAATAATCTTAATTATTTATTCACATTTTGGGATGGTAGTTAAGATGATAAAGGAATCAGTTTTCTAAGACCCATCTCTATTCATACTAGTCACGGTTTGTAGACTGGCTTAGTGATTGACATGTATTCCATAAAATAGATGTCAAATCCATTATCTTAAATTACCCCATAAAACAATAATTTCTGTGTCTCGAGATACATATAATTCCATAAAATGCAAGGTAGAGCCTTAGAACACCTGGTAGGTGCAGGAATGAAAGTCTCCCTGCTCATCCCCCAATTGAGGGCAGTTGAAAAGAAGCAACTTGAGGTCTTTCCCTGAGCTGGGAAAGTGTGAATCAATCCCATAAGAGTATTTTAAAGGGCCTCTTTGCTTAGTCACTTCTGTCATCCTTTCTGTCCTTAACTGTTACTGTGGAGGAGGTAAAATGAGAGAAATCATGGAGAGCAGAGGAAACAACATAGAAAAATTCCTTCTCTCTGCTTTTTAAATCACCACTTTTTAAAATCAGTCTTAGTTGAAGGAAGAAAATGTGATTTTTTTCCCTTTATTCCCACAAATTCCTAATACAGTACTCTATAACACAAGTTCTCTGCAAAACAACATTATTTTATAATCTTCACAAATAATTTCATATCTTTGAGCTTTACTATTCTTAAAACTTTTTTACTGTTTATTTATTTATTTATTTATTTTATGATTTTATTTATTTTTTATTTTTTTATTTTTTTGTTTTTTGTTTTTTGTTTTTTATTTTACAAATAGTTTATTATCAAATTGGTTTTCATATAACCCCCAGTGCTCATCCCCACAAGTGCCCTCCTCCATGCCCATCTCCCCCCCTCCCCCCCACATCCATCAGTCCTCAGTTTGTTTCTCAGCATTCAAGAGTCTCTCATGGTTTGCCTCTCTCCTTTCCCCCACCATTTCCCCCCTTCTTCTCCCCCTTGTTCCTCAGTTAAGTTCCTCCTAATCCTCCTATACGTGCAAACATATGATATTTGTCCTTCTCTGCCTGACTTATTTCGCTCAGCATAACACCCCCAAGGTCCATCCATGTTGCTACACATGGCCAGATTCATTGTTTCTCATTGCCATGTAGTATTCCATGGTATAGATAAACCACATCTTCTTGATCCATTCGTCCGTTGATGGACACTTAGGCTCTTCCATGTTTTGGCTATTGTTGAGAGTGCTGCTATGAACATTGAGGTCCATGTGCTCCTATGCCTCAGCATTTCTGTATCCCTTGGGTAAATTCCTAGCAGGTCATAGGGGAGTTCTATTGTTAGTTTCCTGAGGAACCTCCACACTGTTTTCCAGAGGGGCTGTACCAGTTTACATTCCTACCAACAGTGTAGGAGGGTGCCCGTTTCTCCACATCCTCGCCAGCATTTAGAGTTCTCTGATTTGCTCATTTTAGCCACTCTGACTGACGTGAGGTGGTATCTCAGTGTGGTTTTGACTTGTATTTCCCTGATGAGGAGGGATGCTGAGCATCGTTTCGTGTGTTTGTTGGTCATCTGGATGTCCTCTTTGGGGAAGTGTCTGTTCACATCTTCTGCCCATTTCTTCACTGGGTTGTTTGTTTTTTGGATGTGGAGTGATATGCACATGTTTTATTTAACAATAACAGTGACCCTATACTCATGATAGTGTTATTCTCAAACCACCAATAAGGAAGCAGTCTCAGAAATATTGAGCAACATGCTGAAAGCCACACAGCTAGTGACGGGAAACACTGAATTCAAACCCAAGTCTGTTTTCTTAACCACTTTGTACAAACTTAAGTTCTGTGGGTTGCATCTACACCGTGGCTTGGGAATAGATTTTATTTTTTAGAACAGTTGTAGATTTCAAAAAAAAAACCATGTGCAGGTGGTACAGAAGAATTCCTGTGTAGCCCTTCTCCCTTGCAATATTTCCTCTAATACTGTTAGCATTTTGCATCCATGTGGTCTATTTGTTACAACCGATGAACTAATATTGATTATATTATTTTTATTATATTGATTATATTTGTAGGTCTTGGCAATGCATAAGGCCATCCATCCACCATTAAAATAAAATACAGAATAGTGTCACGGTTCTAAAAATTCTGTGTTCTATCTATTATTCCTGCCTACTTCCCTCCCAATGAGTCCCTGTCAATGACTGATCCTTTTCTTATTTCCATAGTTTTTTTTTTTAATCCCCTATCAGATATGTCATTTCAAATATATTCTCCCATTCTGTGGGTTGCTTTTTTGCTCTCTTGACATTGTACCTGGAAGCAAAAAAGTTTAACTTTGAGCAAGTCCAATTTATTTTTTTCCCTTCACTGCCTGTGCTTTGGTGTCATAACCAAGAGATCACTGCCATATCCAATGTCATGAAACTTTTCTTCTATGTTTTCTTCTAACAGCTTTATAATTTTAGCTCTTATTTTAGGTCTTTGAGCCATTTTGAGTTAACTTTTGTATATGATGTGAGATATTCTTTTGCATGTGGTCATCTAGGGTCTCAGCACCATTTTTGTTTTTTACAAATAGTTTATTGTCAAATTGGTTTCCATATAACACCCAGTGTTCATCCCCACAAGTGTCCTCCTCCATGCCCATCTCCCCCCTCCCCCCCACATCCATCAGTCCTCAGTTTGTTTCTCAGCATTCAAGAGTCTCTCATGGTTTGCCTCTCTCCCTTTCCCCTACCATTTCCCCCCTTCTTCTCCCCCATGGTCCTCAGTTAAGTTCCTCCTAATCCTCCAATACGTGCAAACATACATTCATGTGTAGGTTTCGTATGGACATAGTTTTCAGCGCATTTGGGTAATTAACTAATAGCACAATTGCTGAGTTGTACGCTAAGACAATGTTTACCTTAGTAAGAAAGAGGCAAACTGTTCTCAAAGTTTCTATACTCTTCTGCATCCTTTTCAGCAAAAAAATGAGCATTCTTATTCCACATCTTTGGTGGTAGTTTTTTTTAATTATCTGTGTTTGGACTTTTAGCCTTTATGAGTGGCATGTCATCATTTGAATTTGCAGATCCTGAATGACATACAATTTTGAGCACCTTTTCATATGTTTATTTGCAATCTCTATATTTTTGGTGAGACAGTTGTTGAAATCTTTTGCTCATTTTTAAATTGGATTTTGTGTCTTCTTGTTGAGTTTTCAAAATTCTTTACATATTTTGGATACCAGTCCTTTGTCAAATATGTGTTTCCCAAATATTTCTCCCATTCTTTGTATTATGTTTTCATTCTCCTAACAGTGATGTTTGCAGAGCAGAAAGTTCTCATTTTAATGAAGTCCAACTGACCAACTTTTCTTTGAGAGGCCCTGATTTTGGTGTTGCATCTAAAATTTCACCAGCAACTCACTTCATAATAAATTTTCAAAAATTCACCATCAATTCCAAGGTCACCTCGATTTTGTCCTACATTACCTTCTAGAAATTTAATATTGCATTTTATATATAAGTGTATGGCCCATTTTGAGTTTTTTGGGGAGGATGTAAGATCTGTGTCCACATTGTCATTTTTTTGTATGCAGATGTCCAGTGTTTCCACCATTTGCTGAAAAGATTACCCTTTCTCCATTGAATTAGCTTTGCTCTTTTTTTTTTTTTAATGTTTTATTTATTTCTAGGAGAGAGAGACAGTGTGAGCAGGGGAGGTCAGAGAGAGAGGGAGTCACAGACTGAAACAGGCTCCAGGCTCTGAGCTGGCAGTCAGCACAGAGCCCGACGCAGGGCACGAACCCACGAACCGCGAGATCATGACCTAAGCCAAAGCCGGACACTTAACCGACTAAGCCACCCAGGCGCCCCAGCTTTGCTCTTTTATCAAAGATCCCTTGACTATATTTGTGTGGGCTTATTTCTGGGCTTCTGCTCTGTTCCATTAATTTATTTGTCTGTTTTTGCAGTTTGTTTTGTTTTATTTGTATCTTTGATTACTGTAACCTTACAGTGAGTTTTAAAGACAGGTAATGTCAGTCCTCTGATTTCATCTTCAAAATTGTGTTGGCTATTCTGAATGCTTTTACTTTCCATATAAACTTTAGAAGCAGTTGCTCATACTACCAGAGTAACTAATTGGAATTTTGTTGGGATTGTATTGAATCCATAGATGAAGTTGGGAGGGACTGATACTCTAATACTGGATCTGCTTATGTATGAACATAAAATGCCTACACAATTTTGATTCTCATTTTACATCAGAATTTTGCAGTTGTCCTCAGATAGATCTGTTACACATTTTTAAAAATTTATTTCTAATTATTTAATATATCTGGTGCTAAAGTAAGTGATATTCTACTTTCAATTTCAAAATTCCCGATTGTTCATTGTTGGTATCTAGAAAATCCATTGACTGACTTTTTAAAAAAATTATCTATTTATTTCGAGAGAGAGTGTGTGCACATGCACACACGGTCGCAAACAAGAGAAGAGCAGAGAAAAAGGGAGAGAGAGAATCCTAAGGAGGCTCTGTGCTGTTGACACCGAGCCTGACACTGGGCTCTATTCCACAAACCCCAATGCAGGGCTCAAGCACATGAACTGTCAGATCATGACCTGAGCTGAAATCGAGACTTGGATGCTTAACTGACTGAGTCACCCAGGTGCCCCTGTGTCTGATTTTTAAATTGCATCAAGCATGGCATAGGACAGACTTGGTGCAATATTAAAAATTATTATTTAAAATTTATTAGTAAACTCACTTTAACCCAGATGACTTTCAGAATGAGAATAGATATGGATTTCACGTTGGATGCATAATTACGCTAGAGAGCATCTAACATTTTGTTACATCATAAAATTCTACAAAATTTTAATGATGCAACAAGTTGGAAATCTTCACTGCGTTTTGCCATCAAGGATTGTTCCAGGGGAAATAACTCTTTGAGTGTTATATTTGAAGAAAAACTAATGATGCGCAATATATATCCAGGACCTAGGGATCAAGCACCTGAAAATTTAAATGTAAGTTCTTTTTAATTAAGTTTATTTATTTTGAGAGACAGGGAGAGAGAGAGAGAGGGAGAGAGATTTTGAGAGATGGAGAGAGAGAGAGAGAGAGAGAGAGAGAACAAGTGGGGAAGGGGTAGAGAGAAAGAATCCCAAGCAGGCTCCACACTGTCAGTGCAGAGCCTGATGCAGGCTTAGACTCATGAACCATGAGATCATGAATTGAGTCAAAACCAAGATTTGGCTGGTTAACTGACTGAACCACCCAGGCTCTGCTAAATGTAAGTCCTTACTTGTTTCTCACATAATTTTGTACAGCGTTATTATGGTATCCAATTTTACATAGTAAACTGAGGCTTAACAAGGTTATGTTACATGTCCAAAGTCTCCAATTTAGCAAGTTGAATTGCTGAGTCATCTATTTCAAAGCCCATGGATTTATTAATCATAACAACTGCTATTTCTCTCCCATCCTGGTTGTATTCTTCATGGTTGGAAGCATAAGATAATTCCTGTCTCCTACAGGTCTGATCTGATCTTACAAAACTGACTTTCCCAGACCCAACAAAAATGTGACCACATAATTTTAGTAAAATAACAAAATTAAATTCAGAAAGCTGTTTGGCTGGACTCTTTGGAAATAATATTCTTGGAACTAAAGTTTGGTTTGGCACCCTAGGGATTCAGTGAGGTTATTGTTCTAATTTAACTTATTGCGTTTATGAGCCTACATTTTAGGTTGCTTGTTGGAATCTGTTACATGGACTACAGAGTTAAACCCTTAATGCATAATTATTCTCGATTTGTAAAGAGAAATTATTTTGGTTATTTCACAATGGGTACATCTCTACACTCTAGGTCAATTAGTATGCCTGCTTTGTGCTGGGTACATGGTAACATATTTGCATTTTGAAGACACAGGGGCACAGAGCAGTTGGGCTATAAATCTCTAGCGCTGTCTGCCAACTCTTTCCCTTTACTCTTTCAGGTAAAATTTGCTCTCAAATTTCTAATGTGGCCCTCCACTTTTATCTCTATTTATGCTTCTGTTTCTGAGTAAACTCAAAAGTAAACTGAGGCACCAATGCTTGGTGATTAAGGGTATGGAATCTGTAGCCAGACTGCCTGGACTCAAATCCTGACTTAATGCTTTTCATCCTTCTGAGTCTCTGTCACCTCGTCTTCAAAAGAGGGATAAAAATACCTCCCTCAAAGAGTAAATAAATTGCCACATAATAAAGATGTCCTAGAACTTGGTAATAAGCCAATAAATACATGTATTATCTTTATTTGATTGTTATTATTCCAAGTGAGATAGGACAACATATGCCAGATCACGTGTTTTGTTTTCTTTGAAATGTCAATGTTTTATTTTCTTTGTTTCTTTCTTCTCGCTTCCTTTCCTGTAATCCTTTGTTCCTTCCTTCCTCCTTTTCTTTTCTTATTCCCTATTCTCCTTTCTTCCTTCCCTCCCATTTCCTTCCCTCCCACCTTCCTCTCTCCCTCCCTCTTCCTCCCTCCTTCCTTCTCTCCTTTCCTTTGTATTTCCCTTCCTTCTTTCCTTCCTTCCTTCTTTCTTTCTATCTTCCTTCCTTATTTTTATTTTTTTGTTTACAAATACTGAATGGGAGGGGTGCCCTGGTGGCTCAGTCACTTAAGTGTCTGACTCTTGGCTTTGGCTCAGGTCATGATCTCATAGTTCACAGGTTCAGGACCACCCCCCCCCCCACCATAGGGCTCTGTACTGACAGTGCTGATCCTGCTTGGGATTCTCTCTTTCTGTTTCCTTTTGCCCCTCACTTGCTCGCACTCTCTCTTTCTCTCCTCTCAAAAATAAATAAATAAACTTAAAAAAATACCGAGTTTGCAGTGACTCCACTGATGAGGCAAACCCACACATATAATCTCTCTAATTTCCGACATAGCAGTCCAGCTGTTAACACTATTCCTCTTGGATTTTGTGAGATATCAGAGGATTTCAGGGGAAATCTAGAATGCTTTCCTATTTACCACATGCAGAAGCATGAGGCTAACCTCAGCAGAACTGATATGAGCTATTCCCAATTGTTCAGCCACGGCAACATCCATCTATTAAGAAGGCAACAATATTGGGATCAGGGGAGTGCCAGGATAAAACATGATCTGCTTATCAGCATCTGTTTTCTAATTAGGATGCCTCTGTGGCAATTTTCATCCAATAATTTAGTTAAATTTCATTCCTAGAGTATAAATATCCTCTGAAGGCACGTGGGTGAAGTTAAATCAATAACTGCATTATTGTAAATTACTTCATAATTATATATTGATAAACAGAATAAGGTTATATGATATCCATTTTCCATATCACTTCATATCTCAGACAACTTTGTAGAAAATTGCATTCTTATGTTGCTTTCAAACAGCTTTGTTTGGTATAACGTGCATTTCATCATTTTAAAGCAATATAATGTCAGCATGCCCCTCCTTGTCTTGTTTAGAGTTTCAAGTCATGTAAATCCAAGTTATCTGAATTATATTTTGTCCCTTTAAATGTGCCCAGGTAATGTTATGTGAAAAATGTTTTTAAGGACTTCTAAGAAAAAAAATTACATTTTGCTGGGTTTAGCCCTGGCTGGAGAGTACTCGGGGGCTGTAAGGTGTTAAGATATTTCTGGGGCGCCTGGGTGGCTTAGTCGGTTAAGCGTCCGACTTTCGCTTGGGTCATGATCTCGCGGTTCGTGGGTTCGAGCCCCGCGTCGGGCTCTGTGCTGACTGCCCGCTCAGAGCCTGGAGCCTGTTTCAGTCTGTGACTCCCTCTCTCTCTGACCCTCCCCTGCTCACGCTGTCTCTCTCTCTCTCTCCTAGAAATAAAACAAACAAACAAACAAAAAAAAGATATTTCAAGTCAACCTGCCTCCCATCTATCCCATAAACCTGACTGACCATCAGCTTAGAATGTTCTCTTTATCTACTGGTCTCTTCTATCTTGGGTCTCGTCCTCCCACGTGCTACTTGACATATACTCATTTATGCTGACCACGTGCCCTAGAACGTTCACAATCATCTGATTGAAAACATTCTGTCTTGCGTGGGGTGGGCACTGAGAGGCTGCGCTGAGTGGCTGGGCGGCTCTTGGGGTCCAGTGGGCTGAACACACTCTTAGCCAGGCAGATGGCTTCTAGGTGGAGGGCAGTGGGAACCTCCAGGCTACAGAGACCACTCCAAGACGAGGAACAGCCTTCCGCCAGCCGCCTGGGGACCTCCAGGGCAGACGGGTCCAGAGGAGGCTGCCCCTTGAGAGCAGTCAACTTAACCTCCAGGCAGGGTCCTCCTGGAAACATCTGGAAACCCCAGAGCCAGGGCAGTAGGGTCTGCTGGCTGTGTGGTTCACTCAGCCCAAAGCACCTTGGGTGCCATGTCCCAGAGAATCCAGGAGTCCTGCCAAGGTGGCACTAAGAGGCTGGTGGAAACTCAGGTGAAAGTCAGGAAGAGAACGGGGCACCTGGGTGGCTCAGTCAGTTAAGTGTCAGACTTGGGTTCAGGTCATGATCTCACAGTTCATAAGTTCAAGCCCCTCGTTGGGGCTGTGTGCTGACAGCTCAGAGCATGGAGCCTACTTCTGCTTTTATGTCTCACTCTCTGCTCCTCCCCTGCTCTCTCTCTCTCTCTCTCTCAAAGGTAAAAAAAAAAAAAATTAAAAATGTTAATTAAAAAAGAAAAGAAAGTTACGAGGAGGAGAAGAGGAGCACAGAAGAGCAGAAGCCCTCCAGCTTGAAGCCTGAGCATGAGGAGCACCCGGCTGTCTGGAACTGTCCCTGCCACTCAACCCTGGACCTGTGGGAGGGGAGAAGGGATGTCTCCTCTCTGCCCAGAGGGGCCCACATGACTCCCCACTGTGATGGTCCAGGAGGGAGGCTGCTTCCTGGAGCTCCTCCTCCTTGACAGGGCCCCTCTGTTCCCCCAGTGATCCTGTCAGTGACCTAGAGCCTTTGCAAGCTAGAATTCAGCATCTCCAGACACTGTCACAAGAGCTGGCTGAGGCCACTGTGACTGAAGAGAGTGGCATTTGTGACCAAGGACCATGCCTTCAGGGAATGCCCTCCTCTCAAGCATCTTTTGGGAGTTCTTTCTCTCCCTCCTCCTCCTCATGTACGAATGTGCAAGAATGGAGTATTTTCTGGAAAAACCCACAGACAGCTGATGGGCCCTGCAGCATAGGAGGTGTGCAAGGCTTACTTGCCTGGAGCCAGAGCCTCTGACTTCACTGATTATGGTCATTAACTTTGTTTGTCTCTGCAGAAAGACACTAAGGTATGAAAGGAAAGAGGGAAGAGTAAGGAAAGAGGGTCAAACTTGCCCTTGAGTCTATTTTCATCACTTGCTAGATGTTTTTTCCCTAGCCAAGTCATTTAAACTCTTCTTATATAACATAGAGATAATACTCCTTCCTCTCATCAAAGCATTAAAAAAATTTTTAATGCTTATTTATTTTTGAGAGAAAGAGAGAGAGAGACAGAGCATGAGTAAGGGAGGGGAAGAGAGAGAGAGGGAGACATAGAATCTGAAGGAGGCTTTAGGCTCTGAGCTGTCAGCACAGAGCCTGATGCAGGGCTGGAACTCACAGCCTGCAAGATCATGACATGAGCCACCCAGGCACCCCTCACTAAAGCATTTAAACTGATAAGAACAGATACTACACTTGATCTTAGCCAAAAGGCCGAGAAGCAATCACTGAAGCATTTAAATGAAGTTATGTGCTTATGACTACCCTTGGTCTTTAACACTTAATGGATACTTAGTATGTGGTAGGGATCATTGTGGATAACAATATTATTATAAATTCATCATGTAAATGAAACTCTCTTTCTGTTCACTATCATACTGTTTATCTCACTAGATCTCCTCCTAGAATATTGGTTATCATTTCTGTGAGATGAATTTTTGTTTATTGGTATTTTGTGTGATCCTAAAACAGTATTTCTCAACCGTGTGTGACCATCCATTAGATCCTTTCCCAAATTCACTGAGCCAGAAACTTCAGGGCTGGCTGTATTTATAAACCCCACACAGAAATTCTCAAGTGAAATCTGGTTAAGACCAACCAAGCCAAACATCTGAATAAGGTTTAAAAGTCTTGTCCAAAGAAATATTGCATTCCTTCATGGTAATTTGCAGGGATCTTCAAGGAAAGTTCCAGTGTCAGTTTTTGGATTTGGAACCCTGCATATCGGATATCCCAGGTAGGACCATTTCCAAGCAGAAGAGAGTAAATAGATGGGGTTGTACAGAGTCTGGGCCCACTACACATGTCAGTTTTATGCAAGTGATATCTAGGGACAATGAACAGCAAAAGTACCTTTTAAGTGTGTATCCTCATGGTGGTAGAAGTGGGAATTTTTCTTTGAGAAACAGATCCTGCAAAGCTCAAATGCCCACTGCTAATTGTCTGTCTATCTTGGGTCCTACCTTTTCCCTCTCCTTGAGCCACCATCTGGAAAAACTACTTCCTTTATCCTCATGGTCTCAAAGATGGTTCCCTTGGTTAAAATCACGGGATCACCCAAAGCTTTCTCTTGACTTTGCTTCATTAGTACATTGTGAACTATTGGGTCGACATGTCATTCTTCTTACCCTAGACCCCAATTAAAGAGAAGTGGAAGAGTGAGTGGGAAGTAAGGCTGATGATGATGTTTGGACTGGATCCGCCATTGAACCACGCATAGAACCTTCGTTTCTGTGTATTTGGCCCATTATATTTTCCATCTTCCTTTATAAAGTGCTCTTCAGACTATATGTGGATGTATTTTCTGAAATCCAAACTGATATTCTGAATGATTTTTGGACATGATGCCTCAAGCCCATATCTAAGAAAAGAGAGAAGTTGTGCCTTATAAGTACCCACGTAAATCGAAAAGAGGTAAGGGATGAACTTAGGGAGAGAGAAAACGAGCCTAACCAGTAGCCTTTGTTTACCTCCACAATAAATAGCAAATCCTGCTATTTTGAATAGTTTTATTTGCACAATTAGTTTAATACTTCAGTTACCTGAATCTTTTAAGAAATAATAAAGCTCTTGGAGATTTTGCATTAATTTCTCTGGATGCCTCATAAATGCAAAAGCATTTGCATTTGAGAAACATAAAAAATGTAAATCACATTTCTATCTCTATTTAACAACCAAAAGGCTTGTTTAGGATCATAACTCTTTTCAATATCTTCTTAACTGTAATACACCATTAAGAATGTCTCAGAACATTTACAATGTATTCTAGAAAGGAAGTCTGATGTTAGTGCGTTAGTGCCTCTGTAGTCTCCGGGTAGAAATGCAAAATACGTTACTGTGAAAAATGAGCATATGCTTTAAAAATAAGGATTAGTTACACAATTTATTCATTTTTTTTTCACTCACATGTATTTAACAAATATTTATTGGCAATCTTCCTGTGAACAAAGCGCTGGTCTGTCTGAAATTTTATCCAACTCACATTTTAGTGAGGAAAGTGGTCAAAATAAGTAAACAAAAAAGAAAAAGATCAGGCTTAATTAGTCCTGCAAAAAGCCTTTATTTTTAACCCAAAGCTTATCGTGTCCAAGTGTAAAAAGGAGTCATAAAAATGTTTTCAAAGCTAGTTTTTAAATATTGTCTCCATGTTAAAATTGTTCATCTTTTCTGTTCTTCTAGAAAAGTCACTTAGCCTTGTCAAATTAAAAAGTGGGGGGCAGGAAAGTTGTGAAAAATTTAAAAATGTTGGGATAATTTTTATTAAGCAAACTCTGGCAGAAGAAATGCCTTTAATGGGTTCCTGACAGCAGGGTCATCCAGGTCAGGAATCAAACACCTTTTCTCTTGTTCGATGACTGCTCTCCTTACCCATTTCATCACATGCTGTTACTCGGGTCACCCAAATGGTTACCATTTTCTTTTGTTCCCCTTTTCTAAGAGGGTATTTCTTTGTCCCTGGTGACCCAAGAGAAGTCAATTATTTTTGACAACCACTGTCCAGACAAAAGCAGAGATGATAGAAGTGTTCAACGCTTGGAAATACCTAGATTCCAAGTGTTGGGATTTCAGTTAAAATATATCTTACTTATTTATTGCTTTTTTTTTTTTTAAGTGAGAAACATCAGTCATACAAATGAGTGCCGAACTGATTCTCAGAAGGAAATTGCTTTGCTATGGTCTCTCCTTAATCAGTGAAGCTAGTATTCTAGATTTGCTATTCTAGATTTGATATCAGTGAGGTTTGATGATCATTTTAGGGCAAAGTGTTCATCTATTTCAGCCAAAACTCTCTTCCTGTTAATCTGAGCAAATGTCCCATTTGGGGGAATGCCAGTTTTTAAATCCCTGCAACTCATTTAAAAAACTATTCAGACACCTGTGTATTTAGGAAGCAAAATCTGTTGTTGGAGCTTGTAGCAGCTACTTACATAAATTAAATGAAATTTTTAAATGAACAACCTAATATTTAGACACAGAGGTATCTATAAAGGTAGTAACATTGATACTCGTACAAGCAATAATGTCCAACTCTATACAGTCTATGTTTGGAAGACCACCTGTGATAATTTGTTTTATTGCCTGCAGTCAAAAAGTAGTGTTGAAGGATGGGAACTGAACACTATGCGATACTTGTTCATGTTCTGTAATAATGTGATTACCTGATATTGCCGTGTGTAGATTGTTTTTACCCCTAGTAATAAAAGATGTCTTTTTTAAAAAAAAATTTAACATTTATTTATATTTGAGAGACAGCGTGAGCCAGGGAGGGGCAGAGCCTAACATGGGGCTTGAACCCACAAACCGTGAGATCATGACCCGAGCTGAAGTCTGATACTTAACCGACTGAGCCCCCCAGGTGCCCTCAAAGATGTATTAATAGAACATCAGCAGACTCCTTGATGCAAGCCAGGCATAACCAAGGTCAGACACAGGGGCCGGCAAGCCAAAGAACAGTAGCCAACAAACTAAGGTAGAAAAATTGAAGACACAGATTACTCTTTAGAAGAGCAAGGTGCCCTCTAATGTTCTTTTCTGAATATATGAAGGGTGTGAAATAGATGGTCCCTGGCTTCTTCTCATACCACAACCTTTGTGCTTTTGTGTATATGTGTGTTCATTCGTGCTTAGCCAGATAGACAGTGATGTCCTTGAGGGGGGAAAAAAAAAAGACACGAAGACAGGGAAATGAGTTAATTGTAACAAATACAAAATTACTATTTTTAATGAAGTCTTTTTTCACAAATGGAGGCAGTGGTATATTACGCTGGCATCCTCTGGTTTCACTTATTTTTTATTCTAGGTTTACATGGACACATATTTGTTCAAGTACGTTAGCCTTTCCATGGCGTTGTGCTGTGTGGTCAAGAAAATCTAATATAGGCTGGGTTTGCCTGGAGGAGTGGGGGGCCAGCCTCCAAAACCAAATTGCCCAGACCAGTGAACTGATTTGGCTGGAGAAACAGATTCATTGGCACAACACTGGTGGAATACCTATGCTATGCCACACCTTGGTATTTGTTGCCTTAATTGTGTTGATTGGATGATGTCAGTTGAGTGTAACTGACTTCATTTGCACAATATTGTAATCCTTAAGAAATATAAACTATAGAGAACAAACTGAGGGTTACGGGAGGGTGAGGGGTACTTACCATGGTGAGCCCTGAGTAATGGATAGAACTGTTGAATCACTGTATTGTATACCTGCAACTGTAACAGTGTATGTTAACTATACTGGAATCAAAATAAAAAGCCTTAAAAAAAAGAAAATCTAATATATTTGCCTATGTGCAGGCTTACTTAACAGACATTCCACTATAAACAAAGAGCACTATTATGTATTTGTGCAACTACCAATGTACACTGTGAAGTTTCTCTTTTGTTTTTTTGCTGATGCCCCTTGTGGTACCACTGAAATTCTGTAAACTTACAAGCATTACATATAGAAAAGTCAAATACTGGGAAAGTGAACTGGAAGAGAAAAAGATGTCTGACAATTACTAGTATATGAACACTGATATCTTATTTTCTGTAAATAGAAACATACACTCTTAAGATGTTATTCAATAATAGTTTTAAGTTCCCTAGAATATCTTGTCTGGTACCCTACCTGGTGCCTCCATGCATGTTTATCTCTATCACACAGTTTTGGCTAGGTTGTGTACCCATCTTCTGTATTTTTCTACATAGCATGTTGTGCGGGTCTTGATCATACCATCTACAACACAGTGTGATTATCTGTTTGTATGTCTCTCAAATGACCATAAACACCTCAAGTGAAAAGACCAGAGCTTATTCATTTTTGAATCCTTTGTTTTTATCACAAGGCTTGGCTGACAGTAAGCTCTTAAGAGATGTGCATTACATTGAGTTGAAATGACTTTCACTTGGCTTTAACAGTAAGAATACTCATTGTTTATCCAACTTACTCAGGAGAGAAGCCTTTATCTCATGTTCATTTATATCTTGGCCATGATCTGGGCTAGTGTTTATGCAATAACAAACTGGGCTATGGTGGACCAAACTATCTATACCTAAGATATCCTTTTTAACAAAGGGTCCAGGCCATCAGACCAGTTAATTGAAATCTATGGTTATCATGGAAACGTGCTTATGACTTTGACGTCAATTCATCTTGCCAAATACTTCCTTTTGCTTGAAAAATATTTATGATATAACAATTACAAAAATAACAACATTTAGTATTTGCAATATTCCAAGAACCTAGATAAATGAAATTTTTATTCCAGTAACAGTCTGAATAACATTATTAGATAAAGTCCTCTAGTATATATATTTCTCCATTTTTAAAGTATTTGGCTTACATTTAAAAATAAATTCATCACTTACATACAGCACCTGGTGCATATGTAAATGATGAGTCACTGAATTCAACTCCTGAAATCAATATTGCACTATACGTTAACTAACTAGAATCTAAATAAAAGTTCAAAGAGAAAAAATAATAAATAAACGACAGAAATGAGAAAATTGTTTGCATAATTCAAGCCAAGCTTCTTTTTTTTTAATGTTTATTTATGAGAGAAAGAGAGAGTATGAGCAAGGGAAGGACACAGAGAGAGAGGCACCGAGTGTGAAGCAGGCTCCAGACTCTGAGCTGTCAGCACAGAGCCCAACAAGGGGCTCAATCCCACAAACTGCAAGATCATGACCTAAGCTGAAGTCAAATGCTTAACTGACTGAGCCACACAGGCACCCAAAGACAAACTTCTTTTTAACACTAGATATCTCTACCAAGGTTTTGTTGTTGTTGTTGTTGATTCAACCTTATATTCTCATTGCTGGTACATCATGAATACGCAGAAGTAACTAGAGTTCATAAGGAACTTACAGTAAGCTAAAATATGCTACTACAGTGTGCTACCTTACATTAAACCTCTCAACCTTAAATCTTAAAATCCTCATAATAGTCCTCTGAGATTGGAGAGTTTATTATCTGAGCCTTAAGAAGATGAAAAACTCACTGAAGTTTCAGTTAAGAAAGTGAGCTATCTTTTTAAATCATCACTATCCATAAATATGTGTTGAGTAAATGATCAAATTCATTTGATCAAGCATATACTTGATTAACGATTATTAATGATTAATAATACATTAATTTTTTTCTTATTCCATAGGTATTTTTTGATCACTTGATAAAGTATAAGAAAAAGTCACAGAAAGGAAAGAAAGAGATAAAGAGACAGAGAGAGGAAAGACAGTAAGAGAGAGATGGAGAGAAGGTTGGAGAGAGAAGAATATAATAATCATAAACAAGAAATGATACCTGTGGTCTAACAGATCACAATACTTTTAACTACCTGAATTTAAAAAATGAGTGGTGTACTATACAATTGACTATTTGAAGGAAAACTAACTGAAATGACATCTTTATTTTTCCAGATGTTTATTTGATATAAAAAAATATGCTCTGAACCCTCTCTATTAGTCCTTTCCTTTTGGAAGTCTTGGTCATGGAAACTTGTCTGAAAACTTGTATTATGTCAATATTAGAAAGTTCCAGGATTAAAAATAGTGGAATTTTTTGTTAGTTAGTTGGTTTCAAGTGAATAATCATAACTGAGTAGGTCAGTTTATTTCCTGTTGACATTTGGCATAAGTTTGCCTAAACAGCTATATGGAGAGCAAAAATATTCTCCAAACTTCTCTCTCAGCAGCCCAGAAAATCCAAATGGAAAGGATATCATCTGTAGCAGAAATAGAAGATAAACATTCATAAAAATAATAGGCAATAAAGATAAGTGAAAGAATAAATAAATGAATTAAAGTATCCTGTAGTTGGGAAGTAGTCACTTTGTTGGGTGGGAATAGCACTACATATGGATCAGTAATCCTGTTTTTCTTGAGCTAGTCTCATGAACTTGAGCAAAGCATCGGCACCCACTTGCCTCATGGGTAAAACATTGCCAATAGCGTCTGTCATTCTTATTTCATTGGTGGTTTATAGGGCTACAGAGATTAATATACATGAATAAAATGTATTAAAAACTAGTTAGAGAGTAGATAGCATATACTTAGTATAAAAATAAAATAAAAATTAACATAAGAGACTAGGTATTTATGAACAGCTAACAAATTAAGTATTAATTAGAACTGTATTATATTTCATCTAAACATATAGTTTCAATAAGTAGAAATCCCTTAGGCCAAATATGTCTTTAATTGATAGTAAGAATTCCGAATGTTAACTATTTAAGTATGTCTAGGGTGACTTTCCTTTTCTTCATGATACAGCCTTGTTTATCCTTCTGATTTATCCTCCTATCCCTCTTTAAGTAGGCTGTGCACTTTAATGCCATCTTGTTTATGGGAACTAATAAAAGAAAATTCTTTGCAATGGGAGATTTGCTTTATTTAAATGCAAATTAAAACTATATTCTTTCAGTTACAGGCCAAAGATTATAAACGCATGCTGTTTAACAATTTCAGGCAAAAGTAAGAATGCCTTTTCTTCCCATAAGCTAATGAAATTGATTTAGTTTCTTTAAAATGGTGTAACTAATTGAGCTGTGACTTTTATATTATCTTATGTATGTTTTATGCTGCTTTTTAAAAGAGAAAGTAACGTTTATATAAGAAATGGAAAAAAACAAAACTGCTAGGCTAGTTAAGAAATTGACTAATTTGAAACTAATTGAGACTGGAATATCTTTCTGTTTTACTATTCAACTGCTATGGCCAAACCAATATAGTTCTGCTCTTTTCATTGTATCTGTAAAAGAATTAGCAATACTTACCTCAAAAGGATCTTTTTAATTTTTTTTTAAATTCTTTACTTATTTTAGAGAGAGAGGGAGAGTGAGACAGAGTGTGAGTAGGAGAGGAACAGAGAGAGAGGGAAACACAGAATCTGAAGCAGGATCCAGGCTCTGAGCTGTCAGCACAGAGCCCTACACAGGGCTTGAACTCATGAACTGCGAGATCATGACCTGAGCCAAAGTTGGACGCTAAGCTGACTGAGCCACCCAGGTGCCCCATGGATCTCCTCAGAATCAGTACAATAACTCGCCAAATGGATTTAAGTTTTAAAGAATCAAAAAGAGAGCCTGGTCAGGGTCTGGAATCAGATATAGCCAATTTTCTGGTTAGTAATCATCAGGTTTCAAGGGAAGGATCCAAAATATACGAGTGGCAATTGCATCTTTGGCAGGTTCTAATTCAGGAAACGTCTCTGAGCAGACTTTTCCATTTCTTTATACAGTGGGTCAGCTGGGAATGCACTAGAATTTGCCTGTGTAGACACATTCACTCTCTGTATGGCAACACCCATTTCTTGCTATTCCCATTCCTTATTTTATACTGCATGACTGAAATTTTAATTAGGGGAAAACAAAGAACCATTTCCCTAAATTAGATTAATCTTTGCACCTTTGTCAGCTCAAGTTAATCCCACAACTGCCCTGAAGATAAAGTGGGATCTGGGGCACAAGGATTCTCCTTCACCAAGTTGAGTTAGAAAGTTATATCCGAGCAGAATGACAACCAGAGAGAAAACCATAAGCATGTGCATAAGAGGTCACTTTTCACTGGATCTAAATAAAGCATGAGATTGATGAGATGTAAGAGCTACCTGTCAATTTCAAATGGGCTATAATCAAAGTATCTGGTTCAATCAGATTTGGAAAGGAAGTTATTATTAATGTGCCTTATACATGTACTGATAGTTGCAAATGAACCAGATGGGCAGAAGTATTTGATAGGTGCCCATTACTCTCTGGAAAATATAAGGCAATAGTGGAAAACTCAAAAAATGCAAATTCAGATGCACAACATTTTGATTCAACAATCCCATTCATTACTCGGTATAATCACCATCTGTCATATAATATTATAACAATATTATTGACTATATTCCCTATGTTGTACTTTTCAGCTCTGTGACTTATTTATTTTATATTATTTTTGTAAAAGTCTCATTTATTTTTTTTCCTTAAATAGTTTATTGTCAAGTTGGTTTACATATAACACCCAGTGCTCATACCCACAAGTGCCCTCCTCCATGCCCATCACCCCCACTCCCCTCTGCCCACCCGCCCACCCTAATCAGCCCTGTTTGTTCTCACCATTCAAGAGTCTCTCATGGTTTGCCTTCCTCCCTCTCCCCAACTATTTCCCCCCTTCTTCTCCACTCCCCCTTCATCCTCCATTAACTTCCTCTTAATCCACCTATATGTGTAAACATATGGTCTCTGTCCTTCTCTGCCTCACTTATTTCACTCAGCATAACACCCTCTAGTTCCATCCATGTTGCTACACATGGCCAGATTTCATTCTTTCTCATTGCCATGTAGTATTCCATTATATAAATATACCACCTCTTCTTGATCCATTCATCAGTTGATGGATTCTTTCCATGTTTCCATGTTTTGGCTATTGTTGAGAGTGCTGCTATGAATATTGGGGTACATGTGCCCCTATGCATCAGCACTCCTGTATCCCTTGAGTAAATTCCTAGCAGTGCTATTGCTGGGTCATAGGGGATTTCTAGTGTTACTTTTTTGAGAAACCTCATACTGTTTTCCAGAGGGATTGCACCAGCTTACAGTCCCACCAATAGTGTATGAGGGTGCCCACTTCTCCACATCCTCACCAGCATCTAGAGTCTCCTGATTTGTTCATTTTGGCCACTCTCACCGGCGTGAGGTGATAGTGTGGTTTTGATTTGTATTGCCCTGATGATGAGGGACATCTCATTTATTTTTGAAAGAGAGAGTATAAGCAAGGGTAGGGCAGAGAGAGAGACAAAGGATCCAAAGCAGAATAGCAATGAGTCTGATACAGGACAGGAACTCACGAACTGTGAGATCATGACCTGAGCCAAAGTCGGACACAACCGACTGAGCTACCCAATTGCCTTTATTTTATAACTGGAAGTTCCTTTATTTCACTCATCCATCCATCTTCTTCCTGGCAACCACCAGTTTGCTCTGTATGTTAAATAAGCAATAACATATATATATATATATACACACACACTATATTATATATATCATATATCTATATGATATATGTATATACACGTATGTGTTATACATTATATGTATATATGTATAAGATATATGTGATAATATATAATAATATAACATATGATCATATGTTAAAATGTATATGTGTTATATATTGTATATTATATATTATGCATATTTAAATGTAAGTTCAATCACAGTAATGTTCTATATTTTATGCCACTGGCTAATACTCAATTTTAATATAAATAGCAGTTGAAGAATATAGATATAGTAAACACAGATTGTGTTTATCGTAAACACAGATAATTAACAACAAAATACTAAAACCAACTAAACAGAAAAAAGTAGATGATGAGATCATTAATACCTATGAATCATAATTACTCAACATAAGTGCCTGGTAAAAGTGTTCTTACTGAATGTTTGAATATTGAATTCAATATACATAGTGAATTAATTTTCAAAATTTGCATTTTATATACCATAAGGATCCATATCTTTTGAAAACACCCTTTGCAATAATATTTATGCCTTTGAGATATTTGTAAGTTGATTTAATAGAATGTATACACTCCTAACTAAAACAAGAGCATAATTTCTAATTTCCTGTATATGAAAAATAATTTGGGACATTATTTATTTAAAAAGGAAATATGAAATTATAAACGCTTTGATTTCACTTTAATTATTTCAAAGGAAGGAAGGAGAAGAATGCAGGGAAAATGTGGGTTTTTTTATGGCTTAATTAAGCATCAGAGTATCGCAAATCCTCTCTCTTCTCATGAGTTTTTCAAATTTTGCAATTACAGAATTGTTTTTAGGCAGTCATACAGAAATGATTAAAAGAGTCAACAAGAGGATCAATAGAAAAAGATTAAAGGGACTGTCATTTTTCAGCCTAAGGAATAGAGAAAAGGCTGAAGGACTTCAAATATATAGGGTTTTAAACATTGAATGCTGATTAGTTGCTATTAATTTATGTCAGCAAAGGAGGAGAGGAAATATGTAAAACTGCATCATGAAGAATCTAGATTAGACTCCAAGAAAGTATCTGACTATGAAAATGAATAACTAAGGAATGTTGTTTGTTTTGGGATTCAGAAATTAATTTCCCATTTGAGTATAGAATTTCCTGAGCAAGATGTGTGGACCTTCCACATACAGTGTTTTCCCATGAAACTTTACAAGACATATGTTCATTTCACAAAGCTTGAGAGCACAGAAAAATATAAAGCAAATAGTCACCTTTAAGATTATCCCCCTAAAAGAACCGATATTAGCATTACATATTTATTATTCTTGCAAATATTTTGTCAATGTATTGATATATCTGTGTGTGTTAATAAAATCTAATACATTTCAAAAACTTGATTTAGTAAAAGTCAGAAAACAGAACTGTAAAAAATGAAATTCAAAAAAAAAGAATATAAATCATTCCCATTGTAACATACATCACCTTTTCAATTAACATTATATTGTAGGAATTTTCTCTCATCATCTATGACTTTTGAAAACATAACACTGCATTATATGGATATACTGTAATTTATTTGATCAGTTTATCCTTGAACCTTGAGATTATTCCATTTTGTAGTCACTAAAATAAGCATTCCTGATGTCTTTTTGCATGTATCTTTAACACATTTCTCATTATTTCCTTAACCTATATTTCTACAGGTAGAATTACTTTAGCAACTTTATGGCTTTTTACAAATCTTGGTAAACTGTAGGAAAGATCCGTCTTGTTAACATCACCATTTTTAAGTAACAAGTGACTAAAGATGCAAGTAATTACATTTTCTCTTATTTAGTTCTATAGTGGAACCATGATAGACTTTAAACATTTTCTGGGGGATTTCTTTTTTCCACGTCGAGAAAAGAACACATACCTAAAAGGACCTTAAATCCTGACATCAGTTCATGTCCTTCTCAAGAAAAGCATGCTTCAAATAAAAAAAGGAAATGTCAGACTTGAGCGCTTTTATTGACCATCTCCCCGCGTTACCCACAGATTAAGCTTTGGCTGACCACTTCCTCTGTCCAGTTTATTTATATTAGAAATAAGTGGATTCATTAGCTGTGCCACTGGTGGGTAGGTTGGGCCTGTGAGTGTCCAATAACAGATAATCGTTGTATCTATCACGGAGTGACTCATGTTTACTTTAAGGAGCCGATGTAATCACAGATAGGTTTTTGTTTACTACTAGTTCTCCTGACAATGCTGATCCACTTGAAACCAGTGAGAAAGAAAAATAAACATTCTGGAATATAGTACCTGTAGTAACTCTTCTCTTGGTGACTATTCTGGCACATCTTCAAAGGCTCCTTTTAACCCACTCTTTCCCCCAACCAAAACCATCATCTTGTCTCCTCTCCCAAGTAAACCCAAATTAATCAACATCCAACCAGGGGCGCCTGGGTGGCTTAGTCGGTTAAGCGTCCGACTTTCGCTTAGGTCATGATCTTGTGGTTCGTGGGGTCGAGCCCCCCATCGGACTCTGTGCTGCCTGCCAGCTCAGAGCCTGGAGCCTGTTTCAGTCTGTGACTCCCTCTCTCTCTGACCCTCCCCTGCTCACGCTCTCTCTCTCTCTCTCCTAGAAATAAATAAAACGTTTAAAAAAAATCAACATCCAACCAAATAAAAAAAGGAAATCAAAAATGTCAAAGACTAAAATGATGATTTAAAGAGAGTTCTTATCTGGCACTAAGTTTTCTGTGTGCCCCAATATTTTGTGTGGGCCATTTGCTAATGACACATATTTATCACTGAGCCTGTCTACAGCAACTGAAATAGCCCTTTAGGATGTTAAGTTAGATTGTTTTCTATCCCGACTTGTTTGTTCCATCCTTTCAGATGTGTTGAAATGATTTTCTTCTTGATTATATGAAATAAATAAATATGAAGTGAAATATTTTTTATGACTTACTAATAACATGTTTGATGTAAATTTATTATCTTGCCCCACACTTTATTAAGCTATTTGTTACATTATCTTAATAATCTACACAGCAAATATTCATATTTTACATGAGAGAAGAGTGAGATACCCAGTCATTAGTGGATATGGGTACAGTCCCATGCCTGCTTGAGCTGAGAGCCCTTAGCTATTACACTGTGCTGTCTCTGTACTTTATGATTCCCAATATGCATGAAACAAATATAAAACAAGTGTATTGGAATCCATATGTCCAAATGAGCAATGTCTACTCTAAACTGGTCATGTGCCAGTTTATCTATCTTCATATATACAACCCTTAGTTCAGGAAAGACTAGGCACTTATTATTTGCTTAATTTTCCCCTGGAGGAAGACTGTTTTTCCAGTGGTCAAACCATTTTTGCTATTCCAATTCTGGAATTCTCTTTATTTGCAATCTGAGTCACAGTTACATGGACTTTATCATTTCATCAGCTGTATACAATTTATGCATATTGTATATATATGTAATATATACAATATGTATACAATACATATATAATATATGCATATATATGTATATATACATATATAATATATTCATATATATGTATACATATGTATACATAACTTCATTACCCAAAACTAGTTATTGTGTTTGCCTTTTACATGTGTGCTTTAAAAATTATATTTAATCTCAAAGAATTACCATTATCTTGCACAGAGGGCTCTGAAAGGAATTTCAATAGAATTTGAGTTGTTGCAACACTGTTAGGAAAAATAACTACTTTTAAAGACTGCTTTGTGTTGAGTTTTAACAAATTTGTTGGGATGCCTGGGTGTGTGTTGGTTGAGTGTCTGACTCTTGAGTTCCGCTCGGGTCTCACAGTTTTGTGGGTTTGAGTCCCGCATCAGCTCCACGCTGACAGTGCCAAGCCTGCCTGGGATCCTTGGTTTCCCTCTCTCTCTGACCCTTGCCCATTGGCACTGTTCCTGTGTCTCTCAAAATAAATAAACTTTAAAAAATTTGTTAAAAAGCTTTCATGTTACTTTATATTTGCATATATTACATTCACAGCCTAGATATACTTTTAAAAACTGTGTGGCAGACACTTAAAACACACAATGTGTTTGGAAAGCTAATGATTATTTCCCAGAACAAAACTTATTAGTTAAAACATGTAGTTCCTGAAAGATAAAAACAAGAGACACTCCTTTGGAGCCCATTGGTCTGTAGTCTCATAAAGAAGTCACGTTCACCTCTGGTTTTTTTGTTGTTTTTTGTTTTGCTTTCTATCCATTTGGCGTCTGAACCAGCAACAGCCTTGAGAACTCAGTCCATACTTCATAAGAAGATACTTGGAATAGAAGAAGGTTTTTGAGGGCATTTTGAAAATAAATGTAATAAAGATGTTGCTAAAAGCTATCTTCTTAGATTAACAAGGCTGACAAGAAAACACCGTTTCACCTTGAAATTCACATAAACTAGTTTAAATGGTTTGCTCTGTCATGGAAGGCAGCGATGCTGGCATTCAATCCAGTGTGTTCGGAGGACTGACACTGCTAAATCTCACGCCAGATCTTCCATCCAGATAAAAGCCTGGGTTCTTAGAGGAAAAATCCATTTTAACTGTTGCATTCAATTTTCCAGGAATACAATCCAAAATAGCACGGAGCATTTGGAAGCGGTTCTTGGTGGTCATATTTGGTTGAAGGAACACGGAATCAGGGAACATTAATGTAGAGAGCACCCAAATAGAAATAATGGCTTACCCAGGCTGGGCTATAGTAAGACATAGTGTTTACTCGGTGTGGATAATTACGAAGAGCTATAATGAAAGGGATGTTTATGATGGTATCAAAATAGTGTGTGCCTGTGAGTCTCATGTTAATTCTGCCTCACTAATGCAATGGGGAAACTGACATGGGTGAGATGAGGAAAATTATCACTATTTCTCATGCAGGGTCAGTTTTGTTTCCTGAATTAAATTTTGCTCACCCTCTTCTATGCATTCAAAATTGTTTCTTTCCTATGCCTGCATGACTTTTGATATGAACTGGATTATACATGAGACACTATAGGCACCTTCCTTCTGGCCTATGAGCTTTGGGCAGGGGTGGGGGTGTGTGCTTTGTTTGTAGCTTGGGTAAAATTTAGCAATGGTGATGATGATGATGATGATGATAATGATGATATAACAACACTGAATGTTTACTTTTTACTAAGAACGATGTGAGGGCTTTATATCCATTAACTCTTCTGATCCTCATAACAGGTTTCCTTGGGGTAGTTCTTTAAGTATCATCTTTTTAAAAAGTTTATTTATTTATTGAGAGAGAGAGATGAGGGTGAAGGGAAAGAGAGAGGCGGGAACAGAGGATCCACAGCAGGCTCTATGCTGACAGCAGAGAGCCTGAAGAGGGGCTTACACTCACAAACCATGAGATCATGACCTGAGCTGAAATCAAGAGTTGGATGGTTAACCAACTAGCCACTCAGGTTCCCATTTAATTATCACTGTTTATGTATGTTGAACCTGAGGTATAGTGAGGCAAGGTGACTATCCGAGGGTTAGATCAGCAGTAAGTGAGAGAACTGCGCTTCTAATCCAGGGAGTGTGAGAGCAGTGTTCTTCCTTGAACTGCCTCTCACACTTGTTCAGTAGTAACACAACGTCTGGGAAAGGACCTTCAAGTGTTCCACAGGAGACAGTCCAAAAGCCTGTCTGCTTCAAACCCAGTCAGAGGGAAGAGCCAAGGTCCTGAATCAGAGAGGAATCTGGTCAGTGGAGAAACTTCAACCTACTAGGTGTAGATGAAAACCAGATACGAAGCCAAGGTGCCATGAGACAGAAGCCAACCAGTTAAAGCCTTACAAGCCAGGTGCAAGTTTCAGTTTTATCCTCAGAACATGGGAAGCCAATAAAGCAGTTAGCCAATTAGCGGTTTTTAAAAGTTCACTCTGGAATCAATTAGAACACTTATGTGAAATGGAGGAGGTTGAGAAGATGCCAGGATCACCTTGAGGTGGAGTCAGCAACCTAGGGAGAAAGGAAGGGTTTCAGACTGTGGGCTGGTGGTACAACGGTGTACTATGAACCCTGAGCAGCCTTTTGTCTCCCTCTGGCCCAAACTTGGAAGCCAGCTAGGCTGGTTGTTAGTATACCCTGTATACCCTGAATATGATACTTTGGCCTTTGGGTGATTTTCTTTTTTAATTCTAATGTTTTATTGCCAAGTTCTATTTGCTTTCAATATAATCTATGGGTTTCATTCTTGAACATAAGATAGGCCATTTTAAATGTATGAGAAAGGGGGTGCCTGGGAGGCTCAGTCGGTTAAGTGTCCCACTTCGGCTCAGGTCATGGTCTCGTGGTCCGAGAGTTCGAGTCCCACACCAGGCTCTATGCTGACGGCTTGGAGCCTGGAGCCTGCTTCAGATTCTGTGTTTCCCTGGCCCCCTGCCCCTCCCCCATGCACACTCTGTCTCTCTCTCAAAAATAAATAAACACTGAAATGTATAAGAAAGGAACAAAGAAAAAAGCCCATGTTAGCCCATGTTAAATTTACAATGATATCTAATACAAATAACAGAATTAGTAATTTGCTGTTTTGGATTCCTCGTTCTATAACAAACAACAAAAACAAACCCACAAAACCTGGCCTGAAACAATAGTGAAAAAGTTAAACTGACACAAAATCATTAGGTTTTACTTTTCTTAATTCAACTCGATCTATGACTTCAATATTTTCACAAGGATTAGGATCATTTTCTATGTAAGTCTGTATTGCGTCATTAGCTTACAGGTGACCACAAAGCTCTAGTAAAATAGGAAATAATTTTGACTTGATAAACTTTCTGTTAGTATTTAATTTTTTAGCTTAATAATCTTTACAGAGATTCCAAATTAAAAGTCTAATTTTTAATAGCAAAAATACTAGTTTGTCTTTTGTATATTCAAAATATACAGTTCGATTCCAAATAATGAGAAACTAAAGTGTGGGTTTCATTCCCTACATAATAGTAAGTAGACTTAGACCATGTTCTGACTCAATGGCCTCCTAGATTTCACTTCAAGTGTAGGTAAACACTTGTTGAAAGAAAGTTTATTGAGATTTCCATTAGGAATGGCCACTACTGGGAAACATAATTTATCGGACTGTCTCTTACAGGAATAAAGCAAGTCAGATTGATCCAGGATTAAAACAAGCATTGTTTGTATCCCAGGTAAACCTGTAAAATATTTCTGATTGTGTTTGTATTTATACTTCAAATAAGGATTGTGGAAAAGTTGAATGATATGTGACTCTTCTGTACCTCGTTTTAAGAGCAGGGTTGCTAAAGGCTATTTATTGAAGGCATCTTTTGTTCACAAATGATATAAAAATTGTGCCATGAAGACCAAATCACTAAAGTTACAATATTTCTGATAATGGAAGTGAACCAAGCAAAAGCCCTGGACAAAGGAGACAATGGTTAGAGGATTGTGGTCTCAAATCCTACACACAAGTTAGGAAGAATCACTCTCCTTGACTTTGTCAGCTGAGTTCTCTGAAAGCCCTATGTTTGTTTTGGGTCTATAGGGAATCTAGTGCTGTTCACTGTTTGTACAAAGTTACTTCAGTGACTGATTATTATTAATTACCCTCCTGAAAGAATTTCAAGTCACACAGGACTCAGGACTCGAGTTTCAAAATTAACGTATGTATCAGCTCTTCTCATTTGAATAGGAAGATGTCATGATGGCCTCACAGTCAGCCCAGATCTGCATGGGCTTTCCCATGGAATTCCTACGTAGGTTGGGACATTTTAGTGACCTGAAGGATATTACCTAGAAATTTGGCTATAAGTACAGTCAGTGTATGATTTATTGTGTAAACAGCTACATGTTTGCAAATTAAAAATAGGATTGTTCCTAACAAAGGTAGGTCAATGGGTACAAACTGGAATTGTCCCAGAAAAAAATAAAAAAACAGAAAAAAAAAAACCCAAGAACCAAATTGGGGCACCTGCATGGCTAAGGTGGTTAAGCATCCAGCTCTTAGCTTCAGCTTAGGTCATGATCTCAAGGTTGTGGGCTTGAGCCCCATATCAGGCTCTTTGCCGTCAGCCTGGGACCTGCTTTGGCTCCTCTGCCCACCTCCTTCTCTGCCTCTCCCCTGCTACACTCCCATGCTCTCTCTCTCTCTCTCTCAAAAATAAATACAAGTTACCAAAAATTTTTAAAAGAACCAAGAAAAACATTTAAAAGTCTTATGAACATCCCAAAATGATGTCAAGAAAAGATGACCTGTTCAGGGCTCAGCAGCTTATTATAAGAGACTATTTTGAAATCTTATCCAAAATGAAGCTTCTCTTATTTTAGGTACAATTTGAATATATTCCCCTTAATTGTGACTTGCAAATTCACAGAATGGGGTGGATTCCTTAATAAGAGGAAAACTTGAGCAGGAAAACGACTCCCAAAAATGGCACAGGAAATATTAACAGAAAAACAAACAGACAAAACAAGAAAATTAGTCATTGCAGGTTGTTTCATACGTGACAATTTAGCAAGCCTCAAAAACATCACAAAGGAGGCCGTTTGGGGGACACTACCCCAAAGTAGTAACTCTATTTCCTAGCTTTATATCAAAATATTTTCATCTGGATGGGGTTTTCTTTTCTGCTAGAGCAATTTCAATCAATCCATAAGTACTTATTGAGTTTCTAACACTGCTCTAAGTGTGTTATTTCTCCAAATAGCCTTGGCATTTCCACCCTTAGTTTTCAATAGTCACGTAGTGAGAGAATTAGATCCAGTGAAAATCTATTCTTTGCCCTGAGCAGGCAACCCCATTTAAAGTGTTGAATATCCACCTCTTCTCAAGACTTTTCTGTATGTTTTCACCTATTTTTTTAAAAAGATGTAACAGGTCGAGACACTTGTTAAAATTCATCAATAGAATAAATGGGTTAAGGAGGTAAATGCATTCTGGATTCTTCTTTGTTGCTGGTCCCTCTGAGCCAATTGGATAATCACTTCACTTCCGTAATTCCTTGAGGGAGAAGATAACCACACCCCAGTCTGCAGTAAGGTTATACAGGAAGAAGGAGGGAGTCCATGAAACAACTTTGTCCTGAGGATACAGGATGAAATTCTTTTCTTAAAGAAACTATTTGACAAAAACTGATTTTTCGTGTAAGATGAAGGAAGAGCCAAAATAATTTTAAGACCCATTTTTTTCTGTTAAGAATCAAGAAAGGGGCCCCGGGATGGCTCAGTTCAATAAGTGTCTGACTTTGGCTCAGGTCATAATCTCACAGGGTTCTGGAGTTCGAACCCCACTTTGGTCTCTCTGCTGTCAGTGCAGAGCCCACTTTGGATCCTCTGTCTCCCTCTCTCTCTGCACCCCCCCAAATAAATAGACATTTAAAATAAAGATCAAGGGAGAGACACATACAAACACACATTCTTCCTATAATACATGTAGGTCATTCTAGTTGAGTTTCAGCACACAAATCACTGCTGTGTGTCAGTTCTTCCTCTGTGTGGAATCTATTGCTGGTATTCAGAAATTATGTCACACGTTCTGGTGTTAGCAATAAAAAGGAGCTTGGAGGCTGCTTGGCTGGCTCGATCGGTAGAGCACGCAACTCTCAATCTCAGGGTCAGGAGTTCCAACCCCATTTTGGGGATGAAGCATACTTTAAAAAAAAAGGGAGATGATGACAGGGCATGGAAGTGGTAGAGTTCTGGTTGGGGTAGGTTCCTCATGAAATTCTCACAGGCCTGATAAGAGATTTGAGAAATATGTATTCTTCTAGGCCAAGTAAATTAAATAGGAGCCTCCTAAAGCATCTGAAAGATCAAAGTTCCTCTTGGTCTCAAGATCAGGGAACAAGATGCTGGAGTCAAAAACTCCAAATTATAAAATCCAGCAGTCATTTTGATAAATAGCCAGGCATTGAAAAAGAGTCCCCTATAAGGCATATGATCTCAATAAAGAAAAGCAAATTTGCAAGCAATCTTTTTTAAATTATAGGAAAAGGAAGATTTTGGTGAAAAAAATGGGTTTCATTGTAGCCTTAACACTAATTTAATAGGTATATCACCAGCAGCACTTACTGTCTCTATTATTTCTTTTTTTTTTTTAATGTTTATTCATTTTTGAGAGAGAGACAGAGCATGAGCAGGGGAGGAGCAGGGACAGAGGGAGACACAGAATCCTAAGCAGGCTCCAGACTCCCAGCTGTCAGCACAGAGCCCGATGCAGGGTTCGAACTCATGGACTGTGAGATCATGACCTGAGCCAAAGTTGGATGCTTACTTGACTGAGCCACCCAGGCACTCCTCTTATTTCATTAAAAAAAAAAAAAACTATCTATTTAACAATATGGATGGCTTCTTACTGGTTCATGCCTAAATCTTCCAATTGTCTCTCTTTTTTTAATCCCTTTTTCCCTCCTTATATTTCCAAAAATGTGTTTCTTTTACATAGGTGGAGCTGAAGCCCTTCTAGTTTGCAGGACTTTTTTTTTTTTAATGTATAGCAGTATTATTGCTTTATTTATAATCCCAGAAATAATCCTTATACACGGACTTGTCATTGGAAGAACACTCTCTTGTTCTTGCTTAGATGACTGGATGGCATCACCTGGAATACAAGTCATTTTAGCTTGTTTTGGAGCTATCATGTGATGCTGTAGACTTGGTATAATTAATGGGAATTTATGGAATCATACAAGTCTACTGCCTAAATATGAGTATTCAAATTCATCCAGTAGGTCTATGTATTAGTATGCCAGCCCTGCTGTAACAAAGTACCCTACCCTCATGGATTCAACAACAAAAATGGATTTCCTCCGGGTTCCTGGGTGGCTCAGTCGGTTCAGCATCCGACTTCGGCTCAGGTCATGATCTCATGGCTCGTGGGTTCAAGCCCCACATCCATCTCTTCACTGACAGCTCAGAGCCTGGAGCCTATTTCAGATTCTGTATCTCCCTCTCTCTCTGATCCTTCCCTGCTCACACTGTCTCTCTCTCTCTCTCCCTCTCTCTCTCTAAGAAATAAATAAAACATTAAAAAATTTTTAAAAAATAAGGAAATGAATTTCCTCACAGCCCAGGATGCTAGAAGGGCAAGATCAAGACGTCAGAAGGATTGGTTTCTTGAGGCCTCTCTCTTTGGCTGATAGTTGCTGTCTTCCCCCTATGGGCCCTCCCATCATCTTCCCTGTGTGTGTATCTGTGTCTCAATCTCCTTTTTATAAGAACACCAGCCATATTGGATGAGGGCCCCCCCAAATGACCTTATTAACCTTAATTATCTCTTTAATGACTCTGTTTCCAAATACAGTCGTATTCTCAGGTTAGGACTCTAACATGAATTTGGAGCAGACATAATTCAGCCCATAACAGTCTGTGGACAATACTTAGAATGTTAATCTTGCAATTAGTGTCAGTTGAGGGCTGTTTGCTAGCCACCCTTGCCTTTTGGTAATTGTATATTCTTGCACTATGTTACCAAATGTTTCTTTCTCAGATCAACTTTGAGGAAATAAAATACAAGCGAATCCCTCTCATTCCTGACATACGACCAGGAACAAAATCACTGTGGATAACTAATCCTGGTGGCACCTGAGGTTAAAAAACTGGTGCCCTGTGTGGCACATTAGCACCAATGACAACCATTTAGCACATAATCTATTCCTCGCGTTGGAGGGCTCTGAGCTGTGCACACCAGGAAAAGAGTCCTGGGGCCCCTGTTGCGTTATTTACCTCTGCTTTGAGCTGTTAAGTCCACCACAGCCATTTAGTAAATTATCAGTTTTCTTATTGGCCCTAAATCGTGCCTAATTAAAAATCTGACCTCCACAAGCTAGCCCTCTTCCTAAAGAGACAGAACATAAACAGGAAAAATCAGCTAATTGCTCCAAAAACTGCTTTTGTGGCACTGTAATTGGACCTCAGTGAAACAAATGAACCCACTGGGGATTCCTTAATGAATGTTTAACTGCAGACAGTAGTCGGGCACTTAAGCAGCTAGGCTGATGGTCCCTAATGAAATCAAATAAAATCAAATAAAAGAATCTGGCATTTTTGCTAACCAGATTTCTTGGCACCATGACATGAAGAATAATATATTTCCGAGTAAATAAATATAGGAAAAGTTATAAACGGTGCCATGAAAACTTCGTTGAAACTGCTCAGATTACCCTTAGAAAAACACAGCCCACAGAAAAACCTCAACAAAGTGACACAGGCTGTTTAATTTCACACATGGCTCTCTCGGTCATGAGAGGCACTTGAGGAAACTACTGGATTTGAGTTGGTCTATTTTCTTATTGACACTTATGAAAAGGGCAATTTCTTTACCTTTCTTTCAAAAACGTTTTCAGTTTGAAGAATGTTTTAAAACAGACAAGCCATTAACATCTCAGTTTACAGTGTTATCTATGGGCTTCCTGTGGGAGTTGGTGACATTTCTCGTTCATGATTCTCTTGCCTACTAGATGATAAATGAATTCTAATGGTGGCAAAGTAACTCTATAACTGAGATTTCTTTCCTGATTATATCAATATTGAAGGAAATCTTAATGAATCTTTATTATAGGGGCATTTGGGTGGTTCAGGCAGTTAGTGTCTGACTCTTGATTTTAGCTCAGGTCACAATCTCACGGTTCATGAGTTCAAGCCCTGCATCGGGGGTCTGTGCTTACAGTGCAGAGCCTGCTTGGGATTCTCTCTGTCTCCCTCTTTTTCTGCCCCTCTTACACTCTCTTTCAGAATAACAAAATAAGCTTAAAAAATAAAGTAGAGTAAGTAAAATCATTATTATCATTATCAATAATTAGACGATGTGTATCTAGTAGTTGTGACTAAGAATCCTACTCACTATCATTTGTGTGTTTCTCTCCTTCATTGCATGCTATGAGTTTCAGTCCCCTGTGCATTGATGTAGAGGTCATAGGATGACCTCTGAGTTACAGAAAGTAGGAAGCAATGATGGACACCACTTCTAGGCATGGGTCATTAATATCCCCAAGACTTTCCATGTGGTCTTGGTCTTTCTCTGTGACTGGGTAGAAGGATACAGAAGACTTCGGGGGTACAGAAAGTGGTAAACAAGGCTAAACACAGAGGATCTCAGAGTATTATCCCTGAACTTATAACATCACAGCACCAGCATGATCTAGGAGCCTATTGAACATGAAAATCCTTGGACCCCAACCCAAACCTACTGAACCAGAAACTCTGGTGGCAGGTCCAATAACCCACTTTAGCGAGTCCTCCAGGTGCTGCTGTTGCATTTTAAGGTTGGTGTATCACAGCTCTTGAAGGTAGCTACTAGCTGGAAGGCGCCAAAGTCCCTGAATGAAGGTACAGACGAGGAACTGATCTTTCCCCACCCCAGGTGATTGGAAATTAACATGAGCAAGAGATGATTCTCAATTATGCTAAAATGCTCCAAGTATTTTTTTGGCTGCTATAAAGGTTACATAATATCCCCCCAATAATATGCCAGTACATCAATCTTTCTCATAAAATCTGTATCCTATTAGTTTTGGCCTCTTTTGCATCCTGATGGGGTCATAGGATAATTCCCAGACAATGGGATGTGAGGAGAAGTGACAAATGCCATTCTAGGCCTGGCCCATAAATACTCCTGAGATTTTTTTGGTAATGTTTATTTATTTCTGAGAGAGAGAGACAGAGTGTGAGCAGGGGAGACAAACACAGAATCCAAAGCAGGATCCAGGCTCTGAACTGTCATCACAGAGCCTGATGTGGGGCTCGAGCCTGAGATCAATGACTTGAGCCAATGTCTGATGCTTAACTGACTGAGCCACCCAGGCACCCCACTCCTGAGATCTTCTATATGGTCTTTCTTTTCACTGTTGCTCTTTGGATGGAGCAGTCCTGAAATTATGGAAGATAAGTATTTTAATATCTACCTTCAGAAAATAAAAGAACTGATGTCCAAGTGAAGCACTTTAGCTGAAATCACATTACTTCTTAGTAATAGATAACCCAGGAAGCCCACATATAGCATACATTCAATATGCAGTCAGTATCCTCACTGAAGATCTGCCATTGAATTTAACTATGATACTTCATAGTTTTTGTCTTTATCAATATCAGTTTTCCTTTTACATTCTTGCTTCATTAGATATGCAGTGGTAATAAAGTCACTTATTTATAATTTTTGGTACTTCATTATTTCTAGTCCTTTGTGTCATCAATAAAACTTTATTGATCACCTACTACTTGTGGGGCACTATCTAGAAAATAGCTCCTTCCTGACAGCTAGCTATTATTTTACTATAGCTCAGTAGGCTCTGAGCAATATTCCAGGAATAACTTGGAAAAATATTTTACAAATTCTTACTTGATTTAGAAAAAAGTATCTAAAGCAGGGTGTTATGGGAAAAAAATCTAGAATAAGTCAACATCTTTAAGCACACAATCAGAAATTGTGCTAGATGAACTCTAAAATCTTTTCCACCTTTAGACTGATGATTCCAATGCAAAATTAAATTTAGAAGCCAGGTAAGATCCATGAAATTGTGTTCAGTGTGGTCCAGTGTCTTCCCCTTGTTTTGAAAAGGAAACGAAAAACTATTATTTTACCTTGAAATACTGAGAATGATAAAGAGACCTCAGTCATGTCCAGAATAGTAACAGTATTTGCTGCAAAAAAAACCCCAGCAACAATCTTTGCTGTTACAAAATGCCTTACATGGGGCTAGTAAATATTCAGATTGCTTTAAATATGGTCAGCCAGTCAGGATCACTGAATGGCCTCATGATGTGAATGGTGACCATCTGGAATTATTCAGTGTGGGAACCCTGTGACCAAGATCATTTAGAGTCATTATGATTATATTCTAGGTCACAGGTCCAAGTTGTGACTCTCCCAACTGGGACCAATTACCTCTTAAGCTCAAACTGGCCTCATCATCTACATAAGCATTTCTTTAAAAAACTTTTAAACATGTATTTACTTTTGAGAGACAGAGACAGAGCATGAGCTGGGTAGGGGCAGAGAGAGATGGAGACACAGAATCCGAAGCAGGCTGCAGGCTCTGAGCTGTCAGCAAAGAGCCTGATGTGGGACTCGAACCTAGGAACTGTGAAATCATGACCGGAGCCAAAGTCGGATGCTTAACCGACTGAGCCACCCAGGCGCTCTATACATAAGCGTATTAATATTATATACTTCACATTTTGACTATACTGCTATATCCTTGTTGTCAAGTTCAGATGGGGAGTTTTACAAATGTTCTTCATTAATGATCAGATCTTATTTGCATGTTTGTGTCTAAGACATTTTCATTTTCCCTTGAGAATCTTAAATTCAGGTAAAAAAAAAAAGATACTGTCTGCATTAGACTCTCTGATTCAGATTAATAATAGAGATCTGTTGGAACTGGGAGCCCAAGTTACTACATTAATTTAAATCACAGTATATTATTTTCCAAGTGTGTCTCTTACTTGAAATAACTGCTAGCAAATTGTTTTCACGTAGAGATCCTTTGGGACTACTTAAATAAATAGTTAAGACTCATTTGAAATTAGCAGCCCTCATTTGCATACAAACAAAATAATGTGCAAAAGCCTTTAAAAACTGTTCAGTGGTATGAATTTAAATTCTGGGCCCTAAGGAGCAGTATGTACACCTGTAATTCATGAAGCCTAGCTGTTTACCTGTAGCTCGGAGCCACAAACTCATTTCTTTAAGCAGTGAACTAGTCCAGGAAAATGTATCTTCCAGGCTTTTTAGAACCCAATGTACTTTATCTCAGTTTCTTAGTGTCTCCGTTCTAACTTTCAGACTTCTCCTCTCGTTTGCTATCATTGTATATAAATGGGTGGAGTCTGGGGGCTTTGGCAAAAGAGGAGCCGTAGGATTTTCAGAACAGAGGAGATGCTGGTTGAAATGGCAGACACTCCCACCCCCACAACCCCATCACCCCTTCCTGTCCCCACCCCCATACTTTTTTAAAAAATTTTTTAATGTGTTATTTATTTCTGAGAGAGAGAGAGAGAGAGAGCGCGTGAGCAGAGTAGGCTCAGAGAGAGTGGGAGATATAGAATCTGAAGCAGGCTCCAGGCTGTGACCTAGCTGTCAGCACAGAACCCGACACGGGGCTCGAACCCACGAACCGTGAGATCATGACCTGAGCCGAAGTCGGACGCTTAACCCACTGAGCCACCCAGGCGTCCCTCTACCCCCATACTTCTGATTGACTTTGGACATTTCCGAGCCCCTGGCCTTTATCATATCCACAGTCCTAGAAATTGAAAATTAGTTGCTGAAATTGAGATTTCAAATGGAATCTAATATCTAGTGAGCGGCTCTTTCATCCATTCAATTAATTCCTATTTATTGAACCTCGATTATTGCAATTAGTAGTGCAATGCCGTTTAAGGCACTTCCACTGAACTCAGGAGTGACAAGTAGTGAGAATTTTCAATGAAGTGGGCTACAATAGAGGCAATCACGGGTTACCATGGTGAAAAATCAGGAGCCCTTCATTTGATACGGGGATTTTTAAAAAATTGCCTGCAGGAGGTTATGGTGAGATCTAAGCAGATTTGAAAGACATTTAAGAATTATTTGGGTAAATGCAATAGTGGACAGAGGTTTTCCCATCATATGCAAAACCTCAGAGGCAAGAGAAATTATGACCACAAGTGTTCAGTGATCTACAGCCTCTCCCATCTTTACATAAAAACCATTCTGTGGAGGCGCCTGCTGGCTCAGTCTGTTGAGCTTCAGACCTCAACTTAGGGCTTGGTCCCTGGGCCTGGGGATCAAGTGTCCTCCTGAGGCTCTGTGCTGAGTGCTGAGCATGGAGCCTGCTTAAGAGTCTCTCTCTCTCCCTCGTCCTATCCCCCCCTAAAATGAATGAATGAATGAATGAATACAAACCATTTAGAGGACTGCAAAAGGCTTTTTTTTTTTTTAGATCTGAGTACCACTTCTTGATATAAAGTATTAATACCCATCCCACTTCATTTTCATGTATGCTCCTAGAGAAATATTGTTAGAAAATGTTTAAAAAAGAGTATTTCTGGGGTGCCTGGGTGGCTCAGTTGGTTAAGCTACTGGCTCTTGGTTCCGGCTCAGGTCACGATCTCACAGTTCAGTGAGTTCGAGCCCAACCTGGGATTCCCTGCTGACAGTGAAGAGCCTGCTTGGGATTCTCCCTCTCTCCCTCT
Organism: Proteles cristata cristata; assembly: GCA_017311185.1. Taxonomy (NCBI): domain Eukaryota; kingdom Metazoa; phylum Chordata; class Mammalia; order Carnivora; family Hyaenidae; genus Proteles; species Proteles cristata. The sequence goes on from JAESUZ010003871.1 coordinate 599,004, forward strand.
CTCTGTCCCTCCCTCATCTGAACTCTCTCTCTCTCTCTGTCCCCCTGCCCCTCTCTAAAAAGTAAAAAAATAAACTTTTTTTAAAACATTTATTTCTAGAAGAGAGAGAGACAGCGTGAGCAGGGGAGGGTCAGAGAGAGAGGGAGTCACAGGCTGAAACAGGCTCCAGGCTCTGAGCTGGCAGTCAGCACAGAGCCTGACGCGGGGCTCGAACCCACGAACCGCAAGATCATGACCTAAACGAAAGTCGGACGCTTAACCGACTAAGCCACGCAGGCGCCCCCAAAAAATAAAATAAACTTAAAAGAAAAAAGGCGCCCCCCAAAAATAAAATAAACTTAAAAGAAAAAAGGAGTAGGGGCGCCTGGGTGGCTTAGTCGGTTAAGCGTCCGACTTTCGTTTAGGTCATGATCTCGCGGTTCGTGGGTTCGAGCCCCGCGTCGGGCTCTGTGCTGACTGCCAGCTCAGAGCCTGGAGCCTGTTTCAGCCTGTGACTCCCTCTCTCTCTCCTAAAAATAAATAAAACACTAAAAAACAATTTAAAAAAAAAAATAAAAAAGGAGTAGTTCTGAAAGAGGCGAGATTACCTCCAGGGAGTTTTAGTCTCCATGATTAAAATATTGCCCAAATTAAGATTTAGAGAAAACAGGAGTTCTGGTCTCAATACATGATATTGATAGCAGCGACTCATGTGAGTAATTCTTAGTAAGAGTATTTGGATTTAGCTCATCATTGTGGATGAGCCTGGGATCTTTTGAATCCCTGTCAGGCTCCCTGGGGCTCTAAATCAGTGGATAAAGAAACAATTTATAAGCTGCTATTATTTCCTATACGTGTAAACATATGGTATCTGTCTTTCTCTGTCTGCCTTACTGCCTTCAGCATAATACCCTCAAGTTCCATGCACGTTACTAGAAACTAACTTTAAAAAGGTAGTTGAGGGGCGCCTGATTGGCTCAGTTTGGTTAAGTGTTTGACTTGGGCTCAGATCATGATCTCAAAGTCTGTGAGTTCGAGCCCCATGTTGGGCTCCGTGCTGACAGCTCAGAGCCTGGAGCCTGCTTCAGATTCTGTGTCTCCCTCTCTCTGCTCCTCTACTGTTCATGCCCTGGCTCTTTCTTGAAAATAAACATTGATTAAATTAAAAAAAAAAAAAGGTAGCTGAAATATAAAGTTCTATTTGAAAACTAGGGAACACCTTACTAAATCATTTATACAATTAAGAATAAAACATGCAGAAGTTATAAAATATTTAAGATTAAGTGACAACAAAAGCAATGTTACTCCAAATATGGAAAACAAGTAGAAAAGTCTTTATTTGGAAATTTGTGTCCTCGATGCATTTAATTAAAAAAAAAAAGACAAAATTACTATCCTTGCATCTCTATCAAGGAATTATAAATACATATCAAGGAATTATAAACACATCATTTAAATAATTAATTCAGGGGCACCTGAATGGCTCAGTCAGTTAAGCATCCGACTTCGGCACAGGTCATAATCTCATGGTTTGTGAGTTCGAGCCCTGCGTCAGGCTCTGTGCTGACAGCTCAGCCTGCTTTGGATTCTGCGCCTCTCTCTCTCTCTCTGCCCCTCCCCTGCTCATGCTCTGTCTCTCTCTGTTTCTCAATGATAAATAAACATTAAAACCAATTTTAAAAAATTAAAAATTAAATTAAATTAAAAATAAAATAAAATAAAATTAATTCAAATAAGTTGGAAATAATATTCAAGTAAAACAATAATTAAATAGGGAATATAAAACATATACTGAAACTGATGCACCTTGGTGGCTCAATCAGTTAAGCGTCTGACTCTTGATTTCAACTCAGGTCATGATTTTCACCGTTTGTGAGATGGAACCCCTTGTCAGGCTCCCACTGACAGCATGGAGCCTGCCTGGGATTCTCTCTCTCCCTCTCTCTCTGCCCTACCCCTCCCGCATTCTCTCTCACTCTCTCTCAAAATAAATGAAATAAACATTAAAAAAAAAAAACTACTTACCCATAAACCTCTAAAAGTCACCAGGTGATTTTTCAGGAGAATTTTACAAAATTTTCAAGATATAAACAATCCTGAATACAGACTATTTGAGGATACAGACTAAAAAAAAAAAAATGAATCTACATTCCTCATTTAATGAGATTGGTGGAATTTCTTTTTTCTTTAAAATTTTTAAATGTTTTTTATTTATTTCTGAGAGAGAGAGACAGCATGAGCAGGGGAGGGTCAGAGAGAGAGGGAGACACAGAATCTGAAACAGGTTCTAGGCACTGAACTAGCTGTCAGCACAGAACCCAACTCGAGGCTTGAACCCACAAACTATGAGATCATGACCTGGGCTGAAGTTGGAAGCTTAACCGACTGAGCCACCCAGGCACCCCCATCTGTGGAATTTCTAGAGGTGATTTCAAATCATAAAACATGCCATAATAGAAGTCATACAGGGAAAGCTAAAATACTTCAACTTGTAACCACAATGAAGTTTAAAAAGACAACAAACCATCAATAACAGCTGCAATAGATGCAGAAAATAAATAACCCATAACATGCAATACATATTTAAAAAATAGTCTCCCACTAAAGTGATAAGGAGAGAGACCTTTCATAGTCTGAATAACATTTATTTAATAAGACCAATAGGTACCATTGTGCTTAATGGCAGAGTTTAAGAAATATCTATATTAACAGTAAGCACAATATGAATCCTTCCTGTCCTTTGTCATTCTACTGAATATCTAGCTGGTGAAACCAAAGAAGGAAAAAAGAGATAAAAGTACAATGATTGGAAAGGAAAATGAAGGATTACTGTTTTTCAACAAATATTTCTCTATTAAAGAATTTTTTAAGAAAATCAATGATAAATACAGAATCGGTATGAGTTCACCACCATTACTAGATATAAGCTCAACCTCTAACAATCAATAGCATTAAGCAAATGTAACAAATGGAAGGGTTTTTATTATTCACTGGTTTTTGGATGCTAATGGACTAGGCCAAACAGTGCCAATGTAGACATTTCCTGATTATTTTTGTTACTTTTTAGAATTTGTAAAAGGGTAGAAAATTCCCCTTCAAGAATTACAATTGGGGCACCTGGATGGCTCAGTCAGTTAAGCTTCCACCTTTGGCTCAGTTCAAGATCTCATAGTCTGTGAGTTCAAGCCCTGCATCGGGCTCTGTCAGCACAGAGCCTAGAGCCTGCTTTGGATTCTGTGTCTTCCTCTCTCTCAGCTCCACCACCCTTGCACTCTGTCTCTCTCTCAAAATTAATAAATAAATATTTTAAAAATTTTTCAAAAGAATACAACCAAAGAAATTTAAATGAATTCATTTTAAAAATGATTGTTTTTTAAAATTCTGCTTCAGTCTCAGGGCACCTGGGTGACTCAGTCGGTTAAGCATCTGACTGTTAGTTTTGGCTACAGGTCATGATCTCGCCATTCTTGGGTTTGGGCCCCACATAGAGCTCCGCACTCATAGCACGAAGCCTGCCTGGGATTCTCTCCCTCTCTCTCTGCCCCTTCCCTGCTCGTGCGCTCTCTCACTCATTCTCTCTCTCTCAAAATAAATAAACTTAAAAACTTTTTTTAAAAATTTAAAATTCTATCACTCTTAAGAATTATTTTTGAAAAGAGAGCAATAAGTACCAGTTAAATTCGATTGCCTATTTCCTTCCTTTCTAGAACTCAATAATTGTAGCTCTAATGTTCATTTCACACAGCTGGAGAAAAGTTTACATTGTGGTCAGCTGAATACCATGACTGCCTTCAGAGCAGTAAATACCAGTTCATTTTTAGATGCCTCTTTGATCTATTTTAGAGGCTGAACTAATGACTCATGCATATTTGGCCTTTCTTCTTTAGCAATGGTTCTTCAAATATTTCTGATTTTCTGTGATTAAATCATCAAAGACTATTGTTTGCAGTATTTGAAAGTGCAGGAATTCCAACTCATGGAAAATCAAGTGTATTTAATGTGGTATGTTCTTAAGATGCCCAAGTAATAACTTCCAAAGATACTTCCTGATGTATAACTTTGTTATCAGTAAACAATGACTAAACAGTGAGAATATGGAGATGATTGTAGGCTGCCCCAAAATGCAGGCTTAATTCTATAATTATCGCGTGTTCTTTTCATGGTCATATTCATTTTTAAGACAAAATTTAAGATTGGTTTTAGCAGCTTTTGCTTACAAGTACACAGTCTTTATAAAGTCTTTGCAACTATGTAAAGTTTTAAAACGTAAGTTTTATGCACAATAGGCAAAATCTCTAAATGAAGCTTACTAACACATAATTTGTAGTTTTCTTTAAATTATTATTATAAACTCTTTTCTACCAACAATATTAAATAATAAAAAAAGTGTTGTTGTTGTTAGTAACTCTATCAGGAAAGCATATTAGGGATGTCTGGGTGATATAGTTGGTTAAGCGTCAACTCTTGATTACAGCTCAGGTCATAATCTTATAGTTCATGGGTTCAACCCCTGCACTGGGCACTGTTCTGAAGGTATGGAGCCTGCGTGGGATTCTATCTTTACCTCTCTCTGCCTCTCCCCTGCTTGTTCTCTCTCTTTCTCTCTCCCTCTCTCTCTCTCTTTCAAAATAAATAAATAACCTTAAGAAAAAAAGGGTACAGGGTTCCTGGGTGGCTCAGTTGGGTTAGCGTCCAACTTTGGCTTAGGTCCTGATCTCCCCATTTGTGGGTTCGAGCCCCGCATCAGGCTCTGTGCTGACAGTTCAGACCCTGGAGCCTGCTTCAGATTCTGTGTCTACCTGTCTCTCTGCCCCTTCCCTGCTCCCATTCTCTCTCTGTCTCTCAAAAATAAATAAACGTTAAAAAATGTATAAAGGAAGGGCAAGAACATTGTCTCCTTGTCACTCGCTTTGACTTACCCCACACTCAATCCCCTAGCCAGTTGGGTCCAATTTATCTCTAAAATTCTAGGACCCTAAGAGAAACCACAGATTTTAATGATTAATGATTATAGGTTTAATCTCTCTTTCTATTTCTAGATAGATGATAGAAACATAGGTAAATAGAAAAATGATAGATAATAGAGATACATTTCACAGTGTTTTGAAAACTCCTTGTTTATTATACTATATTCTGTACTTAACACCACACACACACACACACACACACACACACACACACACACCTTCTTATGTATTATTTCAGGTTTGCTCCTTCACTGTATTCTAGTTTTAGAAGTATGTCACAGGTTCAGCCCACATTTGAGGGGTAGAAGGGATTATACAAAGGAATGGATACCAGTGGTTGGAAATCATGATGTCTTCCTTAGAGTCTGTCCACCCAATTGTTTGAAAAAAGAGGTAAAATACTTGCCTTCGTTTGAAAACCTAGATGTCTAAATATTAATCAGCGAACAACTTCATTATACATTCAAATCGAGTTAAGAATGTTATATGGGCACACACATTTGTTTCTAACAGAATGAGTTGGTAAGTCAAACATAAATGAATGAGAATGTACAATCCAATTACATTAAAAAAAAAAAAGCCTAAATCATTGAGGACAACAATCCAATATAATACTGTTCATATAAATGTCTATTCACAAATATATATAGTTAATATATATACTTTAGGTACTTATACCCAAGGAAGTTTGACAGAACTTTCCTTGTAAGTAAATGTTTGATATGGAAATGTATTCTAAATATAAATTATAATAGCATCTTTATTTTTTAATGTTGTTTTAAAGTTTTAAAATACTTTTTCTGCATAACTATCTCAGAGTTTACTAAAATATTTTAGGCTGCGTCCTGAACAGATTTTTTTCAACTTAGGATACAAATGATTTAATGTTATCTATAGACTCCTTTTTTAAACATTTATTTTTTTGAGATATGATTGACACATAACATTGTGTAAGTTTAGGGTGTACAATGTGTTGATTTGATACACTTATATATTGTGATGAGATTGCCAACAGAAAGTTAGCTAACACCTCTGTCTCGTCATGTAATTAGCATTTCTTTTTGTAGTGGGAATAAATAAGATCTAGTCTCTTAGCAACTTTGAAGTTTATAATAGAGTAGTGTTGTCTATAATCACTATGTTACCAATTAGATTTCCAGGAATTATTTATCTACTGGTTGCAAGTTTGTAGGCCTAAAAAACATCTCTCCATTCCTCCATCCGATCAGCCCCAGCGGCTACCATTCTATTCTCTGTTTTTGCAAGTTAGACTTTTGTAGATTCCACATATAAGTGATATCATAGAGTATTTGTCTTTCTCTCTTTGATTTATCTCACTAGGCATGATGCCCTCAAGGTCAATCCATGTTGTCAAAAATGGCAGAATTCTTTTCTTTCTCATGGCTGAATAATAGTCCATTGTCTACCTATACCATGTTATCCATTCATCTGCTGATGGGCGCTTACGTCATTTCCATATCCATTGCTGTTGTAAACAATGGTGCAATAAACATAGATGTGCAGATATTTCTTCTATATTCTGTTCTCATTTCCTTTAGGTATATACCCAGCCCTGGAACTGCTGGATAACAATCCTTAAGAAGGATAGTCTTCTTTACTTTGTATTCTTTGATGCACATTTCTGGATATAGATATAGGTATATGATCCCAAAAGTATTATGTGCATACTTGTTCTAAACTTTGTCTATACTATCTTAGGATATTTCAAAATGACACACATATATGAATGATTCACTCACTGTTATCAAATGTGTATAAGTGAATTCTCTACATAATAAAATATTCTAGACTACGGAATGACTACTACCTACAATAATACATTGGGGTTTTAGTTCCATTGTATGTTTTCAACCACTTTCTTAATAGCAAGTACCCTTCCTCCTTTGATAGTATCTTTGCAACTATTCAGTGAATGTAGCCATATAGCCTGACTGGTGAGAATTGGTCCATAGGCCTAAAAAAAAGCTCGGTTTTTAAAGAAATGACCAAAAATAGAAACGAATATATTTAAACTTTAAAAATAACCATACATTTAATTATTTTCAAATAAATTCAAATGCAAAATAGATTAAGAAATATAGTTAGGTTTATTAAAGATGAGATGTAAGCTTTTTAATAAAAAATATTCAAAATCTCAGAATTGCTTAGGATGCATTATTCAAAATCGTCCTTTAACCCCACCTTAGAATCAGACATCTTTTGGAATAGATACCGGCTCTACCATTTCAAGTCAAATAAGTTTCTACATTCTCTGTGAGAGAGAACATATTTAACAAGCTTTGGCTCTGAGAGCTAAATAAAGAGGTGATATCAGATAATTGTCTAAATTATCAGTATATCAATGGGCTGATCTTTTGACCCCTCCCCTTCTCACTCTACATTCCTAACTTCCTTGGAAAGAAAGAAATAAAGCAAACAAACAAGCACATAAGATGTCTGTGTGGGTTGGAGAAATGAGAGGAGTATTAGAGGGTTTTTTTAATGTTTTATTTATTTCTAGGAGAGAGAGAGAGACAGTGTGAGCAGGGGAGGGTCAGAGAGAGAGGGAGTCACAGACTGAAACAGGCTCCAGGCTCTGAGCTGGCAGTCAGCACAGAGCCCGACGCGGGGCTCGAACCCACGAACCGCGAGATCATGACCTAAGCGAAAGTCGGACGCTTAACCGACTAAGCCACCCAGGCGCCCCAGGGGTATTTGAGTATTAATCTCTCTGTTTGGCATCACCATCTTACAAAATAACATTCTTCTCCAGTTCTAGATGATGTCTCAACTGTTTTGTTGTCTATTAAAAAAACAACAACATTTTTTGTCCAATGACAATAAATGAAATACGTGATTGTTGAATAACATTATTTAAACAGAGAAACATTGTCCCAAAATCTACTTTCAGTGAAAACTACTTTGTTTTGTTATATAGATATAATAAAGAGTCTTTATTATTTTCTTTCTGACATTATTTATGCTTTCTCTGGTAAGGGTGCCATTATTTTCTTTGCAGAAATCAATGCAATGTTGGGATTGTATGAACATTATTATGCAAACATCTCAGGTGGAAGTTTTGATGGATTCATAGATTGATACATGGATGACAGAAAGATATTGGCTTTATAGGAATGGGATTAGGGAATGGTTTATCTTTTTCCATTTCTTTACCTTTAATGTGTTTCTCTAAATTTAGAGTGCATTTTCTATAGAAAGCATATTATTATGCCTTTTTAATTTTCATCCTTTCTTAACTTTCTGTGCCTTTTAATAGAAGTGTTAAAATCTTTAGTTTTTAAATTTTATCTATTTATCCTGAGAGAGAGTGAGCAGGAGAGAGGTGGGGGGGAATTAGGGGGAGAGAGAGAATCCCAAGCAGGCTTCCCACAATCAGCACAGAGCTCCAGGTGAGGCTGGAACTCATGAACCAAGAGATCACCACCTGAGCTGAAACCAAGAGTCGGGCACTTAACTGACTCCATCACCCAGGTGCCCCAGAAGTGTTAAAATCTTTAAATGCTTGTTAAGCTCTTTCAAGATTTCTTTCTTGCTCTTCTGGCCTGTGTGTTTCTTTACTAGAAGTAAGCTTTTAATTAGATCGCTATTTCCTTGTAGGCAGTTTGTTGTCTTACTTGTTGATTTCAGTATTTGGTGTTTGACTTTAAACAGTTTAACTCAATGTGTCTCTATGTAGGCTTCTCTGGTGTTTATTTTGCACATTCATTGTTCAGCATCTTGCATCTTTAAATTTCAGATATATTCTACTATTGTTTCTTCAAGTATTTGTTTCCTCCAGTCATTCTCTTTTCTCCTGGCTTTTCCATTTCCATTGACTATCTGATATTATCTAACAAGTCCCTGAGTTGGTGTCTTTTTTTTTTTTTTTTCCTCATATTTTTCCCACTGTTTTTCACTCTGGATAATTTTTACCTTGCCATCTTTAAGTTCACTTACTCTTTTCTATGTCATATTTATTCAGCTAAGTTAATCCATTAAATTTTTATTTAAAACATTACTTTTGTTGCTACTAGAATTTCCATCTGGTTCTGTATTATAATTTCTATTTTTCTACTGAGACTTCTCATATCAATACCAAGATTTTCACGCATTGAAAACATACCATATTTCACCTCATTAAGGATAGTTTATAATAGCTGCTCTTAAATTTTTGTTGCAACATCTAGTTTATCTTGGGTTGCACTTGACTGATTATCTTCTCTCTTTAGAATGTGCTCTATTTTCTTAGTTCTTCACATGTTGGGTAATTTCAGATTGTATCATAGGCATCATTAATTGTTAAATCTGATACCAGATTCTGTTATTTTTCTGTGATAAGTATTTTTCTGTGATAAATATTTTTAACAAGTACTTTTGTTTTGTTTTGTTTTTGTCTCATTTTGTTTTTCTTCCTTGTTTTCATTTGTTTTTTCTAGCAAGTAGTTTTTATATCTGAGATTGAACAGTTCCAGATATTCCAGTGTTTTTCTCTGACTCTTTCCCAATCAGGACTGCCCACCCTCTTCAGTGCACATGAGTTGCTGGCTTCTCTTCTTGTTTAGCAGACAGGAAGACTAATATTTCCATGTACACTCTTGCCTCTATTATGTGTTCTGTGGACTCCAGTTAGCCTCGAGGTGAAATTGCAGATAGATAAACTAAATTTCTCATCACCCCACCTCCAAGAAAGTTCTACTCCACCAAAACCTGCCTGCTTACATTATATATTCAGGGTAGCAACATTCACAACAGCAACATTTTTCACTGCTGAAGTTTTTTTCTGTTTGAGTTGCTGTGATTCCAGTCCATGCATGCAAAGTTTAGATATGACTCAGTGATGTGAGTAACACAAAGTTTTGAGATTCTGGCTCCAGCTCCTTCCTTTCTAGGATTTTCTTTACTCTCTTCAATGTTCATAGTGTCCAGGTTTGGTTGTCCTGGTTCCTCAGACAGAAAATTTTTGAGATTTCCAATGTGCATTCCCTGCTGGTTGCCCAAAGGACTGATTGTAGCTCCTCAAAGATGGTAATTATTGGTACAGCTCTCGGCGTTTCTCCTCCTAGTAAGCATGGATTTTCTGACAATATATCTGCTCTGTTCACTGCTCAGTTTCTGTAGGGAGCTCTTTTTGTCCTGGTTTTATAGTTAACTATCTGCAAGGTGGTTTGTCTAGTTGGATCTAGGTCTGGCATACTCAGATGTGAAGAAATTCCAGTGGATTTGAATAGAGTATGATCATTTTCAATGCTATTTCTTCAATGATTTCCTTCTCCAATTTTTCTTTCTCTGTTTCTAGACTTATTAATAAAACTGACCATTCCTGGTTAGATTTTCTATGGTTCATTTTTTCTCTCAGAACAGTTTTATCAGTTTTGTTTTGTTTTGTTTTGTTTTTTGCAATAGAGTCTGGGGATCTTCTCAATTGTACTTTGAAACCCTTTTGTTTTTTATTTTGACCCTTATTGTTTTAAAATTCTTGTTCTTCCGTTGTTTCTTTTTTCATACATACTGATTTTATTTATGAATGAAATGTCTTCTTGACTCTCCTTGGTCATACTAATTAGTGTATATAAAACTTTATTTTTCTAAATTATCTGGTTTAAGTTTTGGTTAGATTGTCTATTTATTTTGGTCATTCTCTTTCTGCTACAGGATGTCTTCCTTGATTTTCCACTCATGTTTTAAATTGAGGCAGTAAAAGAGCTGACTGTGATCTTTGTAAACATGGGAAGCATTTGACCTGTGGTTGGCATTTAGCTATTATTTAGTGAACAGAGGGGGAACCAATGGTAAATATGTCTACTACCCACACTAACTGTTATAGTCTCCTTTGGTTTGTTAGCTTCAGAGAAGAGTCTTCTAATTTTTTATTTTTATTATTTTTTTTGTAGAGAGTAAATTTGAATCTTCTTGTATTCTGTACACCAGGGTAGTTGAGTGGGTGAGGGTTGTTTAGATATAGATGGTCAGTTTTGTTTAGACAAACATTTAATTATCTTCTTATTTCCACCCTTATTTCTCATGCTTGTTCATTTGTTCTTTCTGCTGATTTCAAGACTGGAGCTTCCCAGATTCTTTTCAAATTTTCTCATCTTTTGATACAGCCCTGCTGTGGCCCTGTTGTGGCTTCTTATATATCATGCATAACTGTATTCATCTTCTAGAAATTTGTTGCATTTTCTCTTATGTTCACAATCACCTTATTAATTTACTGCTTATACATTTTTTATTCCTTCAGCTATTATGTTCAAAGCTTTTTCCTTCTTCCTTCGAAGGCCTCTTTCCTCATTTTCTTTCTTTCTTTCTTTCTTTCTTTCTTTCTTTCTTTCTTTCTTTCTTTCTTTCTTTTTTTCTTCCTTCCTTCCTTCCTTCCTTCCTTCCTTCCTTCCCTCCCTCCTTCCTTTCTCTCTCTTTCTCTCTCCCTCTTTCTTTCCCTCCTTCCATCCTCTCTACCCTACTTCCTTCCTTTCCTTATTTGTGACAAGGTGAGGCAAACATCATTCTCAATTGGCCATTTTGAACTTTAGAATTTTTGAATATTGAGCAATATACTCATTTCCTCAGTGTTTTCCTTTCTCTACAAATTGATGAATATAAGTTCAATTAAATAAAATAATTCTCATTAAAATGTTTTCTAATAAAAAAGCTTATATTGTTATTTTAACAAATACTCAAGTATTCAAATTTTAGTAGTATTTATTATATTTACTTATAAAAGTTCTTTATGATTATTATCCAAAATACCGAAAATTAACAATGATAATATCATCACTCAAAATCTTTTTTTTTCTAAATTTTATTTATTCATTTTGAGAAAGAGAGAATGCAGAAGTAGGGGAGGGGCAGAGAGAGAGGGAAAGAGAGAATCCCAATCAGACTCTACACTGTCAGTGCACAGCTCAATGCAGGGCTGGATCTCAGAAACTGTGAGATCATGACCTGAGCCGACATCCAGAGCCAGATGCTTACCCAACTGAGACACTCAGGCTCCTATATTCAATCAAAATCTTATCTTTCAAAGGCTAATAGTGTGCTCATAAGTGAAGTGGTATTACAGCGCACATGTGCTGTTGGAGCACTGACATAGAAATAAACACACCTTTCCAAAATTAATCAACACTCAATATTGCATTACAGGGAAAGAAGAGTATCTAACTCAATGGGTTTATTTACAGATTCAGCAGAATAATATCATTGCCCTGCAAAGACGTATACTAGAGAGCCAAATGAGACAGAGAGAGAGAGAGAGAGAGAGAGCGAGCACTGGTATTTGTGGGACAATTTCTTTAAAAGTTATTTCTCTGGACTGTGTTTCCTCATTCTTTTTCTTTCTGGGAAATATCTTTATATATGAACCCATAACAGGAACATACTTGAAAATAGATCAGACTAGAGCCTTTAAGAAAATTTGAGAAATTTGTTAGCATTCTTCTCCTATAAAGGAAAAAAAATCTAATTTTTCTCTGTGTATACACAGAGAACTTGGCTTTATAAGTTATTCCAAATACCTGCAATTTTTGCTTAAGGAAAATCTTTAATCACAGATCTTTCATCACAGTGCATGTCTAAACAACGGGCAAAGTAATGAAAAGTACCGGATCTCAATTTGGTTAAGTTTGTGATATTATTAATCTTGGTGATGTTACTAGAATTGGATAATGCCCCAAATTGCTACTCTTTTGAAAGCAAACACTATATTGTTATTTTAATAAAAATTGCTGAGGTCGGAGCTGTGTCTACAGCTAAATGTTACAACTCCATATATTCATATGAGGTATAACTTAAAAACTCATTTCTTGGGGTGCCTGGGTGGCTCAGTCGGGTTAAACGTCCAGCTTCGGCTCAGGTCATGATCTCACCATTGTGGGTTCAAGCCCCACCTCAGGCTCTGTGCTGACAGCTCATAGCCTGGAGCCTGCTTGGGATTCTGTGTCTCCCTCTCTCTCTGCTCCTCCCCTGCTCACACTCTGTCTCTGTCTCTCTCAAAAATTAATAAAAATTTAAAAAATTCATTTCTTATCTTGCTATTTAATTTTTGTAAGTATATACTTTATTTCTAATCAGACCAAATAAGTACTAATTGATAAATTAATTGTCGTTTTTTTTGTAATTTTTCACTTTTCTTTCTGTAACATACAGGCTATTTACTAAGACTTTTTTTCAAAAACATTCCTCTTGATTCCATAGCGAATGTACAACTGGGACTCCCCTTAGTCTCTGACCTACTAAGTTTCTTTCTTTGGTTCTTCCCTTGACCAGGTGTGCTTCTAAGACCCATCATTTCTCTCTTTGTTTCCCCTCCTTATTGGGCAAAAGACAATCATGAGATTGTCGACATGGATGCGACTACCACTGACACATACATGGTTTATGAACACATATTTCCAGACGACACTATGTTGAGTTCTAGGAACGTATTTTAAAATATTACTGTGTTTCCACAATTCAGCATAGTTGTAATTGAACTCAGCACTGACTCTTCTCTTTTTGTCTTTTGTTTTGAACAATAGTATCACTATTCATTCTCACCTAGATCAGAAGTCTTCTTCATTAAGTTCCTCCTAGCCTGCACATTGTAATCTAATCAGAATTCAAAACCTGTTGGTTTCACTGCTGAAATGCATCTTCAAGTAGTCGCCAAACTGTCTATTTTCATAGCAGCTCCCCTTATTCAGGTTTCGTAATTTTTGTCTGTGACTTCCTTTGTGGGTTTTTGTTTTGTTTTGTTTTGTTTTGCTGCAGTTTATCCTTTTTTTCTGAGAATACAGATCTGATCACGTTCAACAAGCCTATGCTTCTCCAAAAATCTTCATGGCTTTGTGGCTTACACAAAAATTCTAAAGTGTTAATAATCGATTCTATTTATTTTTGTGTTTTAGATTTTCTTTCCTCACTCACACTAAGCAAAAACATCATCACCTCGACCAATACTGTGAAATAAACATTTGGGATTTTCTCACAAAGCTTTCTTTATCTGAATGGATCTTCCTCATCTACCAATTACTCTACCAATACTTCTAGACCCAATTCAAATTCACACTTTGTCAATTCTTCCATTGAGTTGTAAATTAGCTCCTGTCTTGATTATATTAGCATATACTATTATATACTATAATACATAGGTGGCTGCACACAATGTTTTAAATGTTTAATTTTGAGAGAGAGCAAGTGGGAGGAGGGCAGAGAGAGAGAGGGAGACACAGAATCCTAAGCAAACTCCGTGTGATCAGCTCAGAGCCCAACATCGGGCTCCAACTCACAAACTGTGAGATCATGACCTGAGCTAAAATCAAGATTGGGACTCTTAACCAACTAAGCCACCCAGGTGCCCCTGCACACAACTACTTTGCCAGCATTAGACCCTTAGATCATTTGAACAAGATCTCTATTGTTTAATATTTGTATTCGTTACAAAGTCTGTCATGTTAGCTTCCCAATGCATCAATTGTTAAAGCTACTGCTATTTAAATTTGTAACTATCTTGACCTTTGAGAATATGAGTCAAATAAGTATGAAAAATAGAATAAACTGATACAGTTTGCTTTCTTTTTTTGACACTAGATCTCTAAACATAAAGAGAATATGTGGTTCTCTAAGCATTACAACACGGTGACTGAGATGTGACTCATCCATCAGACTATCTGCTGCTATTTCTCATAGAAGGCAAATGCAATGAACTGGGGAGATACTTTTGTGAAAATAAATACAATTTATATTTTTCTTGTTCATTTTCAGATTAATATATTATTTGTATATGTATTAAAATTCAACAGTAGTAAGTATACAGTTTGATGAATTTTGGTGATTTGTACAACTTAACTATATCCACAATAAAGGTATAGGACAGTTTCCTTGCCCTACAAAGTTTCCCCTCTCCCTTGGCACTTGGTACCCTTTCTCTACTCTTGACTCCAGGTGAGAACTTATCTTCTTTCTGTCTTTTTTAAAGTTTTATTTATTTATTTTGAGAGAGGGAGACAGAGAGAGAGGGAGAGGGAGAGAGAACATGCCAGGTGGTGAAAGGCAGAGGGAAAGGGAGAGGGAAAGAATCCCTGGCAGGCTCCACAATGTTAGTGAAGATACCAACACAGTGCTTGAACTCTTGAATGGTGACATCACGACCTGAACCAAAGTCAAGAGTGAGATGCTTAACCGACTAAGCCACACAGGTGCCCCTATCTTCTTTCTTTTGAAATAGCTTTGCCTTTCCTAGAATTTCATATCAATGTAGTTATTTAACATTTAATCTTTTACATTTGGCTTATTTCACTTAGCATCAAGTTTGTGAAATTTAACCATGTTTTTTACCTGTATTAATATTATATTCTTTTTTGTTTTTGAATATCATTCCATGTTAAGGATATACCACAGTTTGCTCATTCACAAGTCAGTAATCGTTTGGTTATTTCCAATTTCTAGTAATTATGAATAATGATGCTTGGACTATTCATGTGCATGGTTTTAGTGTGGACATATGCTTTCTTTTTTGTTGAATAAATACTCAGAAGATGAATTTCTGAGTTATAGGGGAAATTCATACTTAACTACACAAGATACTGACACACTGATTTTCAAGGTGGCTCTCTTATTTTACATTCCAACAAAAACATGCATGAGAACCAATTATTTCACATCCTCTCCAACCACCGCTTCATCTTTAGCCAATCTAGGTAGGTGTGTATTGCTATTTCATTGTGGTTTTAATTTGTATAGTCAGTGCTTTGATGATTGATGATGTTAATAATCTTGTCCTGTGCTCGTTGGCCATTTTGTAAACAGCTCCATTGAAGTATAATTCATATGCCATATAATTCACTTATTTAAAGAAGAATCCCCTGTGAATTTTAGTAAATTCACAGAATTATGCCTAATTTTAGAATACTATCATCCTCTCCAGAAGAACCCCATACCAATTAGTAGTCACACCCTAGTCTCCCTAAACACATACACACACCCCTGCCCTTGAGCAAGCACTACTTTCTTTCCTCATAGACTTGCCAAATCTTGACATTGTCTATAAGTAAAAGCATATAGTATGTGATCCTTTGTGACTGGCTTCTTTCGTTTAGCATAGTGTTTTCAGAGGTACATTTGTGTTGCATCATATATTAATAATTTAATTTCTTTTTATCGCAGAATAATATTCCAAGATTAGAACATACCACACTACATTTACCTATTCCTCACTTGATACACATTTTAATTTTATCCTTTGACTAATAAGTGTGTTATAAACATTTTCATACAAGGTTTTCTGTGAACATAGAAGGTCTTGTGAAGAAAAGGTCTTCATCTTTTGGGTATTATATTTAGGAGTGAAATTGCTGTATCATATAATAAATCTATGTTTAACATTTTGAGCAACTATCAAATCATTTTCTGAAGCAGCAGCACCATTGTTCATTTCCAACAGCAAAATACCAATGTTTCTATTTTTCTGTATGCTCACCAACAGCTATTATTTTATTTCTGCCTTTGCTTACAGTCAGTGTAATGAGTGGAAAGTATCTCATCATTTAGATTTGCGTTTCCCTGATAATTATTGATATTAACATCTTTTCGTGAACATATAGCCTTTTTATATGCTTTTCTCAGAGAAATTTTTATTCTAATTTTTGCCCATTTTTAATTCAGATGTTTGCTTTTTGTTATTGCATTGTAAGAGTTCTTCATAAATTCCAGATACAATTCTCTTAGCAGATCTACAACTTGCAAGAATTTTCTGCAAATCTATGGATTGTCTTCTCATATTCTTTTCAAATTGTTTTTCAAACTTCAAAAAGAAAAAAAAAAGAATGAAAACGAGTTAAGAAAGCCAACAGGATTAATGCGATACCATCAACAGAAACAATATAGACATTATGCTGATCTCAAAAACAGAAGAGAAAGAGAAAGGGGCATAAAGTCTATTTAAAGCAGTAATTGATGAAAATTTATAAAACATAATGAAAGAAATGGACACCCGGATTCATTAGGACCCAAAGCCCCAAATAGGTGGAAACTGGAAAGAGATACACCAAGGCACATAATAATTAATTGGAAAAAGGCAAAGGCAGAGAATTTGAAAGTGACACCAGAAAATTGACTCCTCACATACAAAGGAACACCCATAAGACTGTAAGCTAATTTCTCAACAAAAATTTTTCAGGCCAAGAAAGGCTGAGACGGTACAATAGACTTTCAAATGCCTGCCCCAAATAGCTAATAGCATCAAACCCAATGTTACCATCTTAATGATAGCACTTCCTCTTTTAACTTTCTTGGCAGTATCATTTGCAGAAAAAAAAAGTTTTTACTTTTGATGTCATCCAAATTATCTCCTTTTTCTTTGTCACGTATGCTTTTGGTGCCATCTTTAAGAAACAATTTCCTGCCATGAAGTCACAAAATTTTATGAGTTTTACATAATTAGATGTTACATTTAGGCCTCTGATCCATTCTAAATTAATATTTTGTATAATGTGACGTACTTTAGCCAACATGGCTTTTTACATGAGAATGTTCAAGCACCATTTATTGAAAAGGATATTTTCTCATCTCTTATCTTCTTGGCACCCTTATAAAATATATTGTTAACTGCATAGGTTCATTTCTGTACTCTCAGTTCCATTCTTCTATAGTTGCAGCACAGTATTAATTACTGTAAGTTTTGATTTATGTTAGTTTTGAAATTTTAAAGTATTAGTCCATCAAACATCCCTTTATTAAAATAATTTTGACTTTTGAAGGCCATGCATGAGGTTTGAGATCTCCTTATCAATTATTACAGAAATAAAGCAACTGGAATTTTTATGAGGATTCCATTAAATATCTACATGAATTTGGGGCTATTTGCTTCTTATTGCTATCACATCTTCTGACTTATGAACATAGGATGTCTTTCCATTAATTAGGAAAGACATCTTTTTTAATTAGGTCTTTTAAGATTTATTTCAACAATATTTTATACATTTTCGTGTTCAAGTCTTTCTTTTTGCTAATGTATTCATTTTTATGCTATTACAAATGAAATTATTTTTGTAATTTCATTTTTGCATTTTTATTTTTGTTGTTCACTATTAGTACATAACACTAACAACACTAACAACATGTTTTTATATTGATTTTGTATATTGATTGTGTGTCCAAAATTTTTGCTATATTCATTTAGTGGTTCTAAAAAGTTTAGTGGGCTCCTTAGGATTAAAAATGATTTTATCTTCTTTTGAAATCTGGATGCCTTTTATTTCTTTTTCTGGTGTAATTGTCCTGGCTTACGCCTCTAGCCAACATTGGATAGAAATTATTAGAGCAGACATATATCCTTATTTTTTTCTGATCTTAATAGAAAATCATTCTGTCTCTTGACACTCAATATGATTTTAGTTATAAGTTTGTATGGATATCTTTTATCAGACTGAAGATATCTTTCTATATCTGATTTTTTGAGTGTTTTTGTCATGAAAGGCTTTTAGATTCTATCAATTTTTTTAGTCAATTTTAATCACCATGTAGATTTGCCTTTGATTCTATTATGTAATGCATTACATTAATCAATTATTGGTGTTAATCCAACTTTGCATTCCTAAGATAAAACCTATTTGATCAAAGTGTATCATCAGATTTAATATGTCGCTGAATTTATTTGCTAATATTTTGTTGAAGGTTTGAATTTTTTGTTTTTTTTGTTTTGTTTTGTTTGTTTGTTTGCATCTATGCTCATGGGAAATACTGATTTGTAGCTTTCCTTTCTTACGATACTTTATGGTTTTGTTGTTAGGATATTATCAGCCCCATAAAATGAGTCAAGACATGTTCCTTCTGCTTGTAGATTCTCCAAGAGATTGTAGAGAATCAATACCATTTCTTTTTTCTTTCTTAGTCTAGTTGAAGGTTTATCTAGTTTACTGATCTTTAAAAAAATAGCTTCCATTTTTTATTTTCTTTATTTTTTAAATTGATTTATATTTCATTGATTTCTCCTCTATTTTTTACTATTTATTTTCTTATGCATGCCTTTAGGTTTAAGTTGTTCTTCTTTCTCCTATTTTCAAAGTAAGACCCTCAGGTTATTGATTTTAGAGCTTTACTTTTTCAAACATCTGCATTCAATGTTATACATTTCCCTCTAAGAACTGCTTTTGTTGCTTCTTATATATTTTGATAAGTTGTATTATTATTTTCATTTACTTCAAAGTATTTTTAAATTTCTCCTGAGACTTCTTCCTTGCTCCATGCATTATTTACAAAGGTGTTGTTAAATATCCAAATATTGGCAGATTTTCCAACCATCTTTCTGTTGCTGATTTCTAATTTAATTATTTGTGGTTTGAAAAATAATACTTTGTATGATATCTATGCTTTTAATTTTGTGAAGATGTGTCTCATAGCTTGGGATATTGTTCATCTTGGTGAATCTTCCAGCGAACGAGAGGAATACTGTATTGTGTTGTTTTATGGATTATTCCATAAATATCATTTAGATTACGTTGCGTGACAGTGCTATTTGGATCAATTATGCTTAATGATTCTCTGCCTGCTTAATTTTTCAGTTGCTGAAAGAGGAGTCTCCAACTCTATCCATGGATTTATCTATTCCTTTTTCCATTTCTATTAGCTTTTGCCTCATATATTTGGATGCTCTGCTGTTATATACATACACATTAGAGAGTCATGAGTCTTTATTTATTTAATTTGGGAAATTGACTTTTTTATCATTATGTAATGCACCTCTGTTTTCCTCCTAATTTTCCTTGCTCTGAAATCTATCCTGGATGAAGTTAAAGTCCTTTTTAAGTTTCCTTTTAATTACTTTTAGCATGAAATATCTTCCATTCCCTTTCCTTTTAGTCTGTGTTACTACATTTAAAATGTTTTACTATGCATAACATATAGTTGGGTCATGATGTTTTCCATTCACTCTGACAATCTCCATCTTTTCATTGATGTATTTAGATCATTGACATGCAAGTTTGATATATTTAAATTAGTATCTACCGTATTTATAACTCTTTTTTACTAATCGCATCTCTGCTTTGTTTCTTCCTCCCTCATTTCACTACTTTCTGAGGTTTTATCTTATTTTATTTTTTTCTGAGGTTTTAATTGAACATTTCATATGGTTCCATTTTATCTCCTGTCTTTGCAAATCATTATATTACTTTAAAAAATTTTAGTGGCTGCCTTACAGTTTGTAATATATATTTTTTATTTATTTATTTATTTTTAATTTTATTTCTAGATGAGAGAGAGAGACAGCGTGAGCAGGGGAGGGTCAGAGAGAGAGGGAGTCACAGACTGAAACAGGCTCCAGGCTCTGAGCTGGCAGTCAGCACAGAGCCCGATGTGGGGCTCGAACCCACGAACCGCGAGATCATGACCTAAGCGAAAGTCGGACGCTCAACCGACTAAGCCACCCAGGCGCCCCTGTAATATATATTTTAAAATAATCTAATTGTAACTTCAAATCACACTGTATTTTTTCATGTGTAGTAAAGGTACATTGCAAAAGTGTTCCCAATTCATCCTTCTTATCCCTCATGATATTTGTTTCATTTTCCATTCATCAAGGGCTCAGCTGAGCTGGAAGACAACCGAGATGTGGGATCTTGGAGCAGCCAATTAAAGCAACAAGTTAAAGATAAATGAGTTAAGCCTTTAATAACATACAAAGATAGTATAAGCAAGAGTCTAAAATTGGAGAGATCTCCAGCACCCTCTGTTCCACTTTCCCCCATGGAAGTGAAAACCGTCAAAGGTCAGGTGGGGCAGCACATCCTCCTCTTGAGGGAGTGTGGTGAGAAAACAACCATTTTGAGTTGCTGACTATCCGTTTTGAAGCATGGCAGCCCTGCTTACACCCAGAGTCTGGACATTTAAATAAAGGCTTACTACAAATTCTTGGTTACTTTTCCCAGAAAATCTTTTGTTTTATTTTATTATTTTTTTTAATTTTAAAATGTTTTATTTATTTCTAGGAGAGAGAGAGAGACAGCATGAGCAGGGGAGGGTCAGAGAGAGAGGGAGTCACAGACTGAAACAGGCTCCAGGCTCTGAGCCGGCAGTCAGCACAGAGCCCGACGCGGGGCTCGAACCCACGAACCGCGAGATCATGACCTAAGCGAAAGTCAGACGCTTAACCGACTAAGACACCCAGGCGCCCCCAGAAAATCTTTTAAAATAATCACTTAGAGTCGAGCCTGCAAAAAGTTAGTGGCCACCATCTTAAGCACCTTATAGATAGTAAGTACGTGAGGCCCTGCTTTCTGCTTCCTGCTCACTCATGACCTGGGACAGAGGACTGCCTTCCTCCTGGCCATGTGCACACCTTCCATCATATTTCTAGGATCCATAAGTAATATATCTTGTGATTGTACTTCTTTTATGTATATTTATAGAAGCTGTGTCTTCAATCCCAACTGCCTTGGAGTTTTCACTTCCTCCCAATGGGAGCTCATGCTGAGGGAGCCATTCACTAACCCCCTGTCAAAGCAGGTTATAATCTTCATATTATTAATTTATTACACCAGCTGTGGGGTGGTGGGGGATGGGGGAGGAGAACACAAGGAGCTTGTAAAAAAGTCTGTGGTAATTTTATGGATCCTAGGGTAGAGGAAGGGTGAGGGGAATATCTAGAGTATCTACTCTGAGTCAGAGTGAGGAAAATTTTCTTCAAGGTTTTCTCTTCCTTCCCCTGTTCATAAAGACACCTCAGTAGGGATGCTTGAAGAAAATCTCTGTCCAAGGCCTCAGATAAAAATATCTACGAATGAAAGCTTCAAGATTAGGAAAGCAAATATGCCCAAAGCATGAGGAGCCAGATAGGCCTGAACTCCTGACTCTAACTACCTTCAGAGATTGGGATACATTGGCTGTGCTACAGGGAGGGCCAACTTCCTTGTAAAGCCTGCCAGGTAAAACCTCTGTAATTTACTATGGTCAGGCTTAAAGAATTACACGTATGTTTTAACCGTACCCAGATTCCTCAATATCCATTTTGCTATAATCACTCACTACATTATAGTGTCACTACTTCAAATAGTTATCTTGCATGTCAAGTCAGATTTAAAAAAAAAAAAAAACAAAACAAAACTTGATTTTAGCTTCGGTTGTTCATTTTCCAGCACTTCTTTTCTTTATGTAGCTCTGAGGTTTTGACTTCTATCATTTTCCTTCTTCCTGAATAGCTTCTTTCAACATTTCTTGTAGGGTACTTCTGCTGCAGATAAATTTTTTCAAATTTTGTTTCTCTCTTCATTTTGATGGATAATTTGGCTGGATATAGAAATCTAAGCTTATGGGTTTTTTTTCTCTTTTAACATCTTAATATTTCACCCCACTTGTTTCTTCCCTACACGGTTTCTGATGAGAAGTCTGCTGTATGTATGTATATATATATATATTTTTTTTTTTTTCTACAAGTAAGATGAATTTTTCCTTAGGCTTCTTTCAAAAATTTCTCTTTACCTTTTGTTCTCTATAATTTGAATATGAGGTGTCTAAGTGTAGTTTTTTTGATATTTATTCTGCTGACTGATCTTTGATCTTTTTGGATCGGTACCTTGGTGTCTGTCAGTAATTACGGGCAATTCTTGGCCATTATTATATAAAATACTTTTTCTGCTGTCCCATCTTTTTTTTTCTTTGTAGCATTTCCTTTTGATTCTCAAAGTATAGATATTTCTGACTGCATTATGCTTCTGTTTATGCATGTTTTCTGCTTTTTCCATTAATTCTCTTAATATAGTAATCATAATGATTTTAAATTCCTTGTGTGATAATTTCCAAATACATGTCAGGTCTGGGTCTAGTCCTGATGCTAGCTTTGTCTCATAAGTTTGTGTTTTTTCTTTTCCCCTTACCTTTAATATAACTTATACATTTTTTTAAAAAACAGAAATGATGCATCAAGTAATACAGTTGAAAGTAAATGGAGCTTTAGTATGAGGTTGTATGCTCATCTAGCTAGGAGCTGGACTGTGTTTAGTGTTTCAAAAACCAACAGTAGGTGGTAGAGGCTCCAAATTCTTCTAGTATCCTTGTTTTTGTCATTTCTGTTGTCTTTGGCTTCTCTAAGTACTCCTACTCCAGTCAGGTCTGTGCCTTAGAGTTCTTTCCCCTGCAAAGCACTGTGTCCCCTGCAACAGTACTTATACTCAAATACTGTTGATATGGTGACAAGGTGTTGGAGAGGAAGGCATTCTATAATTTGATGACCAGATCCCCATCTTCTAGTAGTCCTGTGTTCCTGGCTGTAGCCTTTGTTTATTCCTCCATTGGTTATTCTTCCATTAGGTGGCACAGGAAGAATAGAGGGGACTAGAGTCACAGGGATGCATTTTCTCTAGGTTGACTGTGGCTCAGATAAAGATGTTTCTTCTGTTAGATAGGTCTTTGTTGTAGAAAATACTCTGAGTTTATTTCATAAAAGTTATGTTCCCTCCTTCATCCAGAGCCATCAGAATATTTTTCGTGGCTTTTTAGTATGAGAATTTGGTGGGGTTCCTTGAGGTCAAACCACAAAAGAGTTTAGTTCCATCCCTATGATAGCAGCCCCCAGGAATTTCTCCCTTTCTAGGGAATCCAAATTTGGTTCCCAGCAATTCATAAAAATTATCATATAATTATTTCCACCAGCTTACAGCTCTAGCAATTTCTCTTCCATATAAGCCTATCTTAGCTGTGATGCTCTTGCTTCACCTGTCTTTCTTGATTTGATGGTGGAAGTTTTCCCCTGTGTCTTAGTTCTCAGAGAGATCTAAGAAAAGTTGGTGATTTTTATTGAAAGCTTAATCAATAGTCTGATTTTATTGTCCTCTTGTTTAAGGACAGGAATAATGACTTCCAAGCTTTTTACATGTTAGCACTGAAAACAGAAAAACAATCCATGCTTTTTTCTACTCCTCCAATTCTGGAATTCCAATTATTTGCATGCTGGACCCCTCTGATGTTGTCCCAAAGAACTTGGGGAAGTGTGTTTTCATTTCACTTTTCAGTTTACATTCTTGTTTCTCTTTCATCTTTATATTACTATGTCACTTTTTTCCTCTTTTTACATCAGTTTGGTTTTCTATTGACCTACTTTTAAATTCACTGATTCTTGCCAATAGAAGTTGGCAAGTCTATAGAAAGAATTCTTTCTTTTTTTAATTTTTAATTTCTTGCATTTCCATTTGGCTCTTTTGTCATATAGTTTCAAGTCCCTGTGAAATTTCTTTTCTTATCATGAGCACTCTCATATGTTAGGTTTAGCATGACAGTTACCTGAAATTTGTGTGTTGTGAAAATGGATAATTAACATTTGGTAAGAACGCATACTAGGTGTAACTTATTTCTTTAAAATATAGTATAATTCAGTATTTAGTCTTTTAGTTGTTAATTTACCAGTAAATTTTTTATAACTAGCAATAATTATAAAGGAAATCAACATCGGATTCAACTTGTAGAAATGGGTAGAAGATACTTTATAAAGCCTTTGGATAAACAAAAACTATAAATGTATCTGCTTTAGCATTTTTTTAGAGATAACTGCTTATTTCTGTTCAGTAGAGACAGATTTTTATAGCCAAAGGAATGGTGAAATTTTCTGCCTTCAAGGCAATTGTAAAAATGTTTTAATGTACCTCAGCTGGAAATTTCTATGTTTTGCCAAATTAAATAATCACTTTTTCCCTGCAAAAATGTCTTTCATCTTGGAAAGAGTTTGAAAATAGAGTATACTTGAAAACTATGCAAAATGTTTAACGTTTTTCAGTGTTTGGCAGGAAAATGGCCATCCTTAATCTCTGCCTTAGTTAGCAATGTGAGAATTCATGTAAATGAAAAAAAATTTAACAATAGTATGCATGATAGGTTGTGAGAGGGACCTTTCAAGAAAATATACTTTAACTTATAGTAGAGAATGGTTATTTGATTAAGCCTTATTCCTGAAAACTTTTAAAGCAAGTATTATTTTCCTTCCTCCTCAGATGAAAGAAAAGAGTTCTAGAATATTATTTGTTGAAGATTTAATTTAGCTAGAATTTAATTATGATTTATTTTCTATTTAACTGAATAATAGCAAGCTCACTCCTAAAGTGTCAAATGGATTTATACATGGTTGCCTTCCTTTATAGATATTATTTTCTAATTTATTCTAAAATTAATAATCTTGGGGCGCCTGGGTGGCTTAGTCAGTTAAGAGTCCGACTTTCGCTTAGGTCATGATCTCGCGGTTCGTGAGTTCGAGCCCCGCGTCGGGCTCTCTGCTGACTGCCAGCTCAGCAGAGCCTGTTTCAGTCTGTGACTCCCTCTCTCTCTGACCCTCCCCTGTTCACACTGTCTCTCTCTCTCTCCTAGAAATAAATAAAACATTTAAAAAAATAATAAAATAAAATAAAATAAAATTAATAATCTCATACTTCACAAGCAGTCACCAACCTCATAATTATTTTGAGAAGTACTCTTATAATCTAATAATAGCTACTAGAAAAAATTTCAAGAGACACTTACTAAAATGTACACACACTTATTAGAATGGTCAAATTTTGAAGCACACTCCTTTACAAAAGTAAACATACCCTTACTACACAACCCAGAAATCATATTCATTGGTATTTACCCAAAGGAGTTGGAAACATATCCATACAAAAAGGTGCAAATGTAAATTTAAATCAGCCATACTCATAATTGCCAAAACTTGGAAACAACCAAGGTATCCTAGGATAAATGTGTAAATAAACTGTGGTACCTCCATGCAATGGAATATTATTCTTTGCTAAAAAGAAATGAACTATAAAGCCATGAAAAGACAGGGAGGAAACTTAAATGTATATTACAAAGAGAAAGAAGCTAATCTGCAAAGGCTATCTACTGATGATTCCAACCAAATGACATTTTGGAAAAGGTAAAGCTATGGAGATAGGAAAAAAAAAGGTGGATTTGCCCAGGGTTGGGGTTAGGTGGGGTGGGAGAGATGGATAGGCAGAGAACAGAGGATTTTTAGGACAGTGAAAATGTTCTTTATAACACTATAATTCTATAATATATACATCCATATACATTTGTTCAAATCCATAGAATGTACAACACCAAGTGTGAATCATAATGACTTAGAGTGATTGTGATGAATCCAATGTATTGGTTCATTGATTGTAAGAAATGTACCACTCTGGTGAAAGATGTTGATGAGAGGTCTGATGGTTAAGGGCAGGGGGCAGAAGGCAGGGGGCAGGGAGGGTTGAAGAAATCTCTGTAACTTCCACTCAATAGATGGGAATCTACTTTAAAAAAATAAGTGTGAAATAAAATATTTTTATCTTGCTTTTATATAAATAGTTTTCAGTGGCAGATCCAGGGTATTTGAAAGTGGTCATTTCCATTCAGACTTTCAGGGTGAAAAAAAGAAAAAATGCTGACTTCAATAAGGGAAATCACTACATTGTCAGTTTTAATAATGTCTCTGAGGGAAAAGGGCAAAGGCAGAACTGTCATGAGTGTTGCACCTGGTAAAGGTGGACTTTTGCACATGTAAGCCTGATTATGATTCAATAGGGTTTATGGCATAATAAATTAAGGTGGTGGACATAGACCTGAGGATGTTGAAGTGAGAGAATAAAACCAGTTTTGGAAAGTAAACAGCGTTTTGGTTTTCTTTTTGTTTTAAAGAACATTTTCTCTTATCCTTACCAGAAAAGAAGAAGCAAATAAATTAAGAGGCTTATTACGAATTATATCAGGATCTCTCATCAATCATATTTTAAACAAATGGATTCTACTGACTATTTTTTTTAAAAATAAGTATTTTAAAAAACCTATAAGTGGGGTGCCTGGATGGTTTAGTCGGTTAAGTGTCCAACTTCAGCTCAGGTCATGATCTCACGGTTCATGGGTTCAAGCCCCGCATAGGGCTCTGTGCTGACAGCTAGCTCAGAGCCTGGAGCCTGCTTCGAATTCTGTGTCTCCCTCTCTCTCTGACCCTCCCCTGCTCATGCTGTCTCTCTCAGAAATAAACAAAAAGCTATTTTTTTAATTAAAAAAAACCTATTGGTGGGCTATAATTATTTGCATCTTATACTTTTTAATTCTATTTTTATTTTTAAAGTTTATTTATTTAAATAATCCCTATATCCAAAGTGGGGCTCAAATGCATGACCCCAAGGTCAAGTCACATGCTCCCTTGACTGAGTCAGCCAGGCACCCCTTTTTAAAGATACCACATTTATATCTTTATGTATCATGAAGTTAAAGATATCACAATATTAAAAATAAATATCAAAATCCTTCCAGAACTAATGAGCTATCTATTCATGGTTCTTAAAGAAATAAACAAAACACCTCTCTGCTCCTGGATGTCCCTACTTTGTACTGTGATTTAATACTAAAGACCCATTATCTTGACTACCTTACTAGGTAAATGGTCAATATTTTATTATTGGCTTTATATTCCTAGATAGAAAAAAGAGCAGAAAACTATTAATGGCAAAAAAACCACAGCTTCTTAGCCCTTATAGGGAAATTCTGCTTTAGATACCACTTTAAATGCACTTCTAATATCCCTCTTTCACAGACAAGAAGTCCATATATGACATAGACCTACTCATTTACATCTTTAATCATGGCATTCATATTAGTACCATAAAAGAAAACCTTCAGCCCTCCCTTTTAAAGAACTCATTTTAGCCTTCTGATATTCATAAGGATTGGGGACACTGATAGCTCCAATTTTTCATATTAAAAGGCTCATTTGCAAAAAAAAAACAAAGTAAATGGAAGAAAAATAATTTATGCAAGGGCTACTAATCCAGCTGTTTTGCTTCTGGGCTTAATTGGATTTACCTAGAACTGGTATTTGGAGTCAGCATGTGTTATATCATCAGCATAAGCAATAGTTATCCCACATAAAAGAGGCTATGCAGGGTAGTAAACTCCAAGATTAAAAACCTCAAACCAAAGACAAAATAGTAATTTATTTGACTCAATCTTGGCACACCTTCTTTGAGTCATGTACATCACAGACTTACTATAGCAGCTTGATGCTGTATTTCTACACTTCTATCCTTTGTATGTATCTGGTAGATACATCGTTCCTTTTAGTGAAGAAAACTAGAGTCCAATAAAATGAATTTGAAAATGATTACACATCTCTTCTGTCTGGCAGCCAGCCAATTGACTACTGTCTCTTAAGGAAGGTTTGTAGCATCTCACTTTCAAAGCCAGGTACCCATCATCAACTATGAGGCCTTTCCAATTTGTGTGCAGAAAAATAAACATTCTTTTAACACTAAACAACATAAGCCATGTTCAGGGAAGAATTTGCATGTGTGTTTATTTATGTATATTTTAATCCATTTATCTATGAGAACTTTTCAAGTGAATGTCAGAAATGTTTTTTTAAAAATGTAATGTTTATGGCAATGAGAAAAAATAAAATCTGGCCTTGTGTAGCAACATGGATGGACCTTGAGGGTGTTATGCTGAGCGAAATAAGTCAGGCAGAGAAGGACAAATATCATATGTTTGCACGTATAGGAGGATTAGGAGGAACTTAACTGAAGACCATGGGGGAGAAGAAGTGGGGAAATGGTGGGGGAAAGGGAGAGAGGCAAACCATGAGAGACTCTTGAATGCTGAGAACAAACTGAGGGCTGTTGGGTGTGGGGGGGAGGGGGGAGATGTGCAAGGAGAAGGGCACTTGTGGGGATGAGCACTGGGTGTTATATGGAAACCAACTTGACAATAAACTATTTGTAAAAAAAAAAAATTAAAAATTAAAATTAAAAAAATGTAATGTTTATTCATTTTTGAGAGGGAGAGAGAGAGACAGAGGGAGAGAAAGAGAGACAGTACAAGCAGGGGAGGGGCAGGGAGAGAGAGGGAGACACAGAATCTGAAACAGGCTCCAGGCTCTGAGCTGTCAGCATAGAGCCCATAGCAGGGCTCGAACTCATGAACTGTGAGACCACAAGATGAGCATAAGTCAGACGCTTAACTGACTGAGCGAGCCATCCAGGCGCCCCAGAAATATTTTGTTTATTAAAAATATAAAAGAGGGGCCCCTGGGAGGCTTAGGTCATGATCTCGCGGTTCGTGGGTTCCAGCCCCCCGTCGGGCTCTGTGCTGGAGCCAGCTCAGAGCCTGGAGCCTATTTCAGAGTCTGTATTTCCCTCTTTCTCTGACCCTCCCCTGCTCACGCTGTCTCTCTCTCTCCTAGAAATAAATAAATACATAAATACATAAATACATAAATAAATAAATAAATAAAATTAAAATAAAAATATAAAAATATAAAAGAGATTACCAGTGCTTAAAGGAAAAACATTTTTCAATAGAAATGTTAATGAACATATGCATGTATGTCAATTTGAATGTAAATATATCTGGGGCGCCTGGGTGGCTTAGTTGGTTAAGCGTCCGACTTTCGCTTAGGTCATGATCTCACCGTTCGTGGGTTCAAGCCCCGCGTCGGGCTCTGTGCTGACTGCCAGCTTGGAGCCTGGAGCCTGTTTCAGTCTGTGACTCCCTCTCTCTCTGACCCTCCCCTGCTCACGCTGTCTCTCTCTCCTGGAAATAAATAAAACATTAAAAAAAAATTTGAATGTAAATATATCTTATATATAAATGCATATCCATATCACATAAAATTGCAACACACTCAATTGTTTTAAAGGTTGTTTACTTATTTTGAGAGAAAAAGAGAAAATAAGAGCAAGTGCAAGCAGAGGAGGAGCAGAGAGAGAAGGAGAGAAAGAATCCCTAGGAGGCTCCACACTGTCAGCTCAGAGCATGACACACGACTTGATTTCACAAACCATGAAATCATGACTTGAGCAGAGATCAGTAGTCAGACGCTTAACCAACTGAGCCACCCCGGCACCCCCACATTCAATATTTTTTAGCTGTATAACTCATACTTAGACACCCTTCACTACCCTCTCCGCCCAGTTTGCCAATGTATCCCCCATTCATATTGGCCCTCCTGAGCTTTCTTTCCAGTTCAACTTTCCCTTTCTCCATTGCAGGTATCACCTAAAATGCCAAATAATGTATTTGTTTATTATGTCTCTTGATTGCTGTCTATTTTCCCCCGCTTTAATGTAAGCTTCATGAGAGTAAGAATTGCTTTGTTCACTGACAAATCTCAATTGTCTATGACTGCAAGGCACAAGTTAGGGTGGACACTTAGTAAATTAATGAATGAACATGTTACAAATATTATGTATATGTACATATTTATATGTGCTGGAGTATGTAAAGATAGATAATAGGTAGGTAGATAGATAGATATGCTTTCATACTTTTAAATTCTACTTTTCCACATCTTTTGTCTGTATCATCTTTCTCTATGTCATTTAAATAGACTGTGGAGGGGCGCCTGGGTAGCTCAGTCAGTTAAGCATCTGACTTCAGCTCCGGTTATGATCTTACAGTCTCTGGGTTCGAGCCCAGCATCGGACTCTGTGCTGGCAGCTCAGAACCTGGAGCCTGCTTCAGATTCTGTCTCCCTCTCTCTGCCCTTCCCCCGCTTGCTCTCTGTCTCTCAAAATAAAATAAAGATATAAAAAAAATAGACCCTGGAATGCATAACATCTAAAAGTTTAATTCAGAAGCGTCTAGCTTAGTTGTCTAATATTCTGACTTCATAGTTCTGAGATATATACTTACCCTACAAAATGCTGAAAAAATAGTCTTTTTCATTTTCTTAACTTAATGAATTGCTATCATTGTGCTCTGAGGTTGGTTGACCGATATTTCTTCCAAATGAAATGAAATGAAAAGCTACTCCTGAGCTAAATGAAACAGTCTGGGTTACATCCAAGTCTTCCCATGTAATGGTCACTGGAGCTCAGCAGAAGTATCTGAGCCAACTTTGATCAGATGAGTTCAAGTTAAGTGCAAATATTGCCACCCCATAGCAAAGTAGAAAATTATTCTGAAAAAAAAAAAGAAGAAGAAAATTATTCTGCACAATCAATCATGTTGTAAGCTGGCAAACTTAAGGTCTGGAAACCTCATACTAGAATATCTCCATTGCCAATGGCAAACCAGTTGGATTGTTACAACTTACTAAGGAAGCCATACAGATGGATTCAGCAGGATTGCGAGTTGTTGATGAAAACAGTATCTTTAATTTCTGCTAAATATTCAGGTCTCTGCTCAAAATGTACCTCCTAGTGATATTTAAATAGTACCCTTCTTCACCACATTTTTGGTGCCTATTATAATTTATATTCATTCTTCTCCTGTCTGTCTTCCACACAGGATAGCAGTTTGATGAAGGTGAGAACTTTGTTTGTTTTGTTTATTCTTGCCTCCCGAGTGTGTCAAGAAAAATATTCCTTATAAAGTTTAGGTGCTCAAGTAATAGTTGTGAAATCAACAAATTAATGAAAATGAGCAGCATGAGTAGGGGACATTTCTTCTAACTGGGCATTTGCTTCCTTCCAAAGCTTCTTCCAACTCTTCACGCCAGCCCATGGAAGGCTCTGAAAAGACTCTATACTGAGCATTTAAAATGGCATCATTTTTTTTTTTTTTGAAGAGCATTTTTCTGTTTCCTAGAAGCATCTCTATGATGTGAGTTAATATTCTATTGTCCGGTTTATTACAAATCACATTAGAGGATTCTATGATCTCAAACCTATATGGCTAGTCCTTAGACATTACCCGATGTTCAAGTATTTTGTTTTTGACTCATGCAGTTGAGTGTTAATATGAAAAACCAAAAATAAAAGATAAATAAATATTTTACTTGAGAAAATGGACAAATGGGGAAGACCGCAAAAGATTCAGAGCTTTAATGGAAGAGAAGAAAGTCAATGTTTCAATTGTAGACATGCTTATTAACTGCACAGTATTTTCTCTGGAGTCAGGCAGATTGATGAGTGCACAATTAAATTGGAGCAGCCTGGAGTTAGGGGAGAGGTCTTAGCTGAATATATAAGTATGGGATTTATTTTCATATACATATTTAAAGTCATAAGAAAGGAAGTGGACACAGAACGAAGAAAAGATTTGAAGATTGATCTCGAGATCCTCCAACATTAAGCAATTGTGACGATTGGATTTACCAAGGAAGTCATACGAGAGGTGATCACATAGGGGAGAAGGAAGAAACAAGTAGGGAGCTATGGTGTCCTGACCATCCAATAAAGAAAAAAAAAATGAAATTCTGGGATTGAAAGGCTAGAATCAAAATATATTGTTTTTTCATGGGTTTTAAAATTATTTTTAGTTCTATTTATTTTTCACTGTAAAAGTAATAGCCACATGACGGAAATACTAGAAACAAGAAGAAAGGTTAAATTATATTCAAGTTAAGCAAAACATAAACAGACAGTTGTTGGAAGACCTCAAAGCCACTGTTGGTTAAATCTTTTTTTATTTTTTGCATATTCTTAAATACTGACTATATGTATAGTTATACTATTGTAAACTATAATATTATATACATACTATATGTATAATACTAAATGTCTAAATTTTTATTAAACATTATTTTATTTAAATTGTAAACATTTAAAACATTAATGTTTACTGACTACAATTTTCTTTTACATTTTTAATCAAAATATAGTTGACATATATTATGATATTAGTTTCAGGTATAGACTACTATTTTTTAAAAAAGAATTAATAATAAGGAGTTAAACCATATTTCTTATCCTTTTGTTAATAAATATTCAGATTTGATCTTTCAATCAACAAATACTTTTATGAGCCAATTGTTGCCAGGTGCAATGTAGAGAAGAACAATGTTCTAGAGAAAAATAGACACTGGTTAATAAATGGTTATAAAATAATACAAAATTCAGAAACTGATAGTTATTATACACCATATATTGTCCTGAGTGTTTTACATATATTATCATGCCTAACATTCACCAAATTTTATTAAATAAATGTTACTATGAGGGATGAATATGTGCACAAGAGTGGATCAGCTTGGAGTTATTATAAAACATCAACACCTTTGTGTAAATATGACAGGCGGCTAGTTGATGGCAAGCTGGTTGCTCTCAGCAAGGAGTCACCTTGAGGGACAGCCAGGGATGCCTGGAGAAAAAGGCTTGGGATCAGTCAATAAAGAACCCCTGTGATGGGGGCGCCTGGGTGACTCAGTCGGTTAAGCGTCCGACTTCGGCTCATGTCATGATCTCATGGTTCGCAGGTTTGAGCCCCACATAGGGTTCTGTGCTGGCAGCTCAGAGCCTGGAGCCTGTTTCAGATTCTGTGTCTCCCTCTCTCTCTGCCCCTCCCCTACTCATGCTCTGTTTCTGTCTCAAAAATAAATAAACTATTTTAAAAAATTAGAAAACATAAATAAAGAACCCCTGTGATGTCTCAAAGAGACCCTAGAGACATTCAAAACTGTTTAAAGGCTTTAGAAATCGAGATGGTTGGGAAGCCTGCAAGGCTCATTCCCTTGAGTCTCTGGCTCTTTATTTCCCCTCAGGTCATGAGCTCACTGTGAGTTTGAGCCCCGTGTTTGGCTCTGCACTGACATATGAAGCCTGCTTGGGATTCTTTCTCTCCTTCTCTCTCTCTGCCCCTTTTTATCTCTCTCTCTCAAAAATAAATAAATAAATGAGTAAATACATAAATAAATAAAATTGAAATGGCATGAAGAGATTTATGGTTTACAAAAACCATTCCATACATGAGACTAGAACCATGTAAGCCACTAAAGAGGTGATTGCAGTGATAGATGTGTAGTCCTGATCGAAGTATTCTTTTCTGTGTTTTCAGACTATCCCTTAGAAGTGTAGTAACTGGGTAAAAAAATAATAATAATAATTGAGTTTGGAACAGAACTTAATTATTAGGAAATTTTTCCCAAAAGATTTGGAAAACTTAGAGTACATAGACATGATTTTGATAGTTTTTACTTTATCTTCTTCCCATTATTATTATCATTGGGCCAAGTTCACAGTAATTGCCAATTGCCGTTCCTGTTTTTTCATTATCTTTGAGTATTTTGATTATAATGTGTTCAGATATGAGGGTGTTTGTTTTTTAGATTCCCATTCTAAATATTTTCCTGAAATTTCACTTCACATTTTTTACTATTTTCATGATTATTATCATCATTTTTACTTATAAGGTAATAATATGATTATAGTTGTCATCTCATATATCAATGTATGTCAATATAAATTTATAAATACAGCAGAGTTTTTAGAAAACTTTTCATATCCCATTGCCAATGATCTACACTACAACATTAAAGTGCTCATTGAACCTTTATTTTTTACATTTCCGGTGGTCTTCATTTCTTTGTGAGGTTTAAGTTTCCATCTGATACATGCCTGCCACCTGAAGAACTTTGCTTTAATATTACTAGACAAACAAATCTGATAACAATGAATTATCTTAGCCTTTGTCTGCAAAAGCCTTTATCTACCTTCTTTTTGTTTAATGTTTATTTAGTTATTTTTGAGACAGAGAGAGAGCATGTGTGTGAGTGAGGGAGGGCAGAGAGAGGAGAGAATGAATTCCAACCAGGCTCTGCACGGTCAGCTCAAAGACAGATGATGGGTTGATCTCACAAACTCTGAGATCATGCTCTGAGCTGAAATCAAGAGCCAAAGGCTTAATTGACTGAGCCTCCAAGGAGCCTCCATTTCTCTTCTTGAAAGCTAGCTTCCCTATAGATTTCTATTAATACCGGTTTTTCTTTCTCTTAGTCTTTCAAAATTATCATTACATTAGCTTCCTGGTTTGCATTATTTCTGAGGAATTGTCTGTTGCAATTCTTATCTTTATTCTCTTATGTGTAATATTTCTTTTTTCTCTTGCTTGCCTTCAAGACTTTTTTTTATCATGTTTATATTTTACTTGGACTGGGATGTGTCTTCTTTTTGCTCAGTTTGAGGCCTTCTGAGTTTCCTTTATATGGGATTTGATGTTTTCATTATTTTTACAACATTCTCAATTAGTATTTCTTCAAATATTTTTTTCTGCCTTGTTAGGTCTCTCTTCTTGCAGGACTCCAATTTCATGTATTCACCATTTGATGTTTTGCTGAAGATGCTTCATGCTTTGTTATTCATTTTTTAAAATGCTTTTTAAAGCTTTTTGTGTTTTAGTTTGAATAATTTCTGTTGATCTAACTTCAGACTCACTGAATCTTTCTTCACCTGTGTCTTTTCCACTCATGATCCTGCTGTGGATTTACTCTTTTATCTCTGATATGTCTTTTTAATATTTTTTTATTTTAAAACATTTTAATGTTACTATTTTGGCTGCTGAAAATTCCCATTGTTCATTCATTGTCCACCTTTCCCCCTAGATCCTTTAATATTTAGTGATTATTGCTTTACAACTTCTTTTGATTAGTTCCAATATCTGAGTCATGTCTGCTTCTTGTTATGTTGGTTGGTTTATCTCTTGAAAATGGGTTGCTTTTGATTTGTCTAGATTTTTTTGTGTATTGCATAACTTTTTAATTGAATGTCAGATAGCACATGTAGAATACTATAAATAGAAAAAAAGTAGCATTTAAGCTTAATAATGGTTCCACATTTTCTTTTCTGGGGTAGTTGGTGTGTGGGGTTGAGCCAATCTGAACTGGACTTGTTTTTTCTATGGTTACTTTCAAGGCACTATAGACTGTAAATTCCTTCAGCTGCTTCGATAGGAGTCTCTGATCCCCAACGTTTTTCCCAGTGTCCATTTCACCCCCATCAGCTTTTGACCATCCCTACACATCCATACCACAAAGAAGAGTCTCTCTCCACGTTCTTGCCACCCTTTCAGCAGTAGAGTGTTGTGCTGGGTACTCATTGTTTGGCTCATGGTGGAACTGAAAAGTTTCTTTGTTGTCCTAGTCTAGCATTAATCTTAAGTAGGAACGACATATGTCCAGGCCTCCAGCATGTGACATAATTAGTGTTCCTGTCCCTTCGCCCCATGGCAGCAAGCTCTGCTTTATGGCTGTGGTTGGTCTTAAGACACAATTGTCCATCAGTCTCTTGTGCTTCTGAACATTATACCAGCAGAGGCACTGACTACCTTCTTCCTGAACGATCTTTTCAATGATTTTGTATAGTGACCAATTGTGTAAGAAAAAAGATAATGTCTCTGGAGCAGAGGGCAGATTTGTTTGGTCTTCGCTAAAATAAAGATAAAATCTCCTTCTGGGGCAAAAGTCCAGCCAGTCTGTTTTCAGTCCATTCTAAAGGATTGAAACATCTCAATTGGAGTTCCTCTTCTGTGAGGCAACCCACTACTTGTATGGGCACCATCTACCCCTCATCACGTCACCCTATGGGAAACTGGGTTCAGGGATCAGATAAGGAAATGATAATATGCTGATAACACTATTGGTGTGACTGTTAAACTGTTCTTTATCTAAGCCCTAGGAACCTCATGCTCATGCTATTTTGCCACCATCTACTTGTTTGCTTGTAAGCAGGGGCAAATCTTCACAGTTCTTGACAATCCTGAGTGTGATTTTCTGGCCCTCCCCTAGCAATATCAGACCTTCATTTAGTATCCGTGCAGGATCCTAGCTCTAAAACTGTTTTCTATCTCTCCTCTCTGAGGATACAGATTTCAACTCTTTTTCTTTTTCTTCTTCTTTTTTTTTTTTAATATTTTTAAAGTTTATTTATTTCTTTTGAGAGACACAGGACAGCATGAGTGGGGGTGGGGCAGAGAGAGAGAGAGAGAGAGAGAATCCTAAGCAGACTCTGCACTGTCAACACAGAGTCCAGTATGGGACTCAAACTCATGAAATTGTGAGATCATGACCTGAGCTGAAATGGAGAGTCCGACGCTTAGCTGACTGAGTCACCCAGGCACCCTCAACCCTTTTCCTAAAGCAGTGAACTTTTTCCTGTGTGCTGAGAGTTTCCTTCCACACACACACAACCCATTCTGAATGCACTTTCTTATCCTCCCTCAGAAGCTGAGGTATCTACTTGGTAGGAGAGACCCAGAGAAATGGGCAGGCCTTTGGCCCCTGCCCCCACCAACACTCATCGCCTTCTTCCATTGTGCTACTGAGGGATTCCTCTGCCTTCTTACCCAACCCTCACTTTCTCCTGAGCATCCTGGAAGGGACTGTGAAGAATATTTTGTAAGTAGGTACAGTGCAAACTTCCTTGTGCCTAGGCTCTGACCTATTCCAAATGAACATACTAGTCCACTCTTGGTCTTTAAGGATTCATTAACATTTTTGCTTATTTCTTTTGTACTTACTTCACTTCTATGGTGGTCACATCTTTCTCTCCTGTCCCAACTAAGATGAGATAGATTGTGTGCCCTGTCTTTCCTTGGATGGTTCTCTTCATCTGTGGATTTGGTGTCCTTATTGCCTTGAGGAATCAACTCTTTAATGAATTCAAGAAAAGTTATGCAATTGTAAATCATCGAGTTTTTTTCTTCTTACTTGGTTTGAAGCAATGCCCTGTGCAGTTTTCCACTCTTAGACAGAAATGGAATAGTATCTCATTCACTTGAAAACTATTTTCCAAGCTCTATTGACAACGAAGTCATTATACTAAGCTATGTTGGGGCATCCAAAGATGCACGAATAATGGTGGAAAAAGAATATTCCCCTCACTATCAAGGTAGTAGTTTGGAAGAACACCTGCTCGTTTACCTCACTGGCAAACCTGTAATTCCATTTGAGGTCCAGCTTCCTGGATTTCCAGCTTTATCAAATCAAATCCACAGTCAGAATATGTCAAATTCTAGAGATTGCTTGTTCCTTCCTAGTCTATATCAGATGAGTAACCACTACCATATTATGATTTTGCCTGATGAAGGCACTCAACGATCCTTCTTTTTCTCTGTTTTTTCCCCCTTAGCTGGCCAAGTGAGATCCAGAGGGCCCTGGAGCAAACTGAAATTGTACCCCTTAAAGGTATTGGTGCATAGGAAATTAATTCTTTCAAGGATAGTGCCTGTTAGCTATTTGATTTTTCTTCCCCACAAGCTTAGCTCCTTCATGTTTATGAGAGAACTGAATAAAGAACCTTCAGAGTTCTGTCCATATGACAATTTGTGACTCTTTAATTTTGTTGTTTTCAACAAGGAAGCTGAATTATATGATTTAGGGCTGAATAGGAACATAGAAATATATACCCTAAACTTTTTGTCATAAAAATGAGAAAACTGAGACAAAGGAAAGTTAAATGATTTGCTCAAGGCCACATAGATATAAAATGAAAGCAGAAAACAAGAACAAGTTTTAAATCATCATTCCTTGACCACCTAGAAGGCCCAGGAAGGACAGGTTGTGTTCAAATCCTGGGTCTATTGCTTACATAACTGGAAAACATAAGCAAAATGGCTCAACCTCTCTAACTTTCTATTCACCTTTTTGGAAACCAGGGACAATAATGACAATATCAGCTTCCTAGGGTTGAAGTGAGTAGGACATGGCATTATTGTGGAAAGTGCTTCACAGATCTTTCAAACAGTAAAATCTATTTTATGATATTAATGCATAAACTTTAAATGCATGAGCAGAGAGAGAAACTGGCAAATGTGTATTTCTTTGCAGTGGTCTGAATGGAGATACGTCACATTGTCTCATAGGCCTCAGTGACACACAGGAAGGACAAGAGAACATTGTAAATTTGGTTTCTGTTATGATTCAGATTGAGTAGGGTTTGTTGTTGTTGTTTGTCTGTTTAATTAACCTAATTCATATGTCCGTTTGCAAGTGTGTGGAAGGCCATACTGTTCTAATAACAGTGCAACACCTCCGGTGAAAGTATAGAGGTGGGTGTGCACGTGTTTGGGGAAGAAAATGGAGAAACAGAATTGGATGAAAGCTACGGCAAGTTTCACTGTCATTGAACTCAGCCCCCCACCCTCCCCAAGGAATGGCTGTGGTGGCGAGTGGTGCCAGCTTGGAGTTTCTAAAATTTATTTTCTAGCCAATGCCATAATTTTTATTCCTGTTTATTGACCAAGAACTGCTTCATTTACTGAACTAACCACCTAGCAGAGCCATTGTTCCGCCTTGAGGTTTCCCCACATTCGCCCTACAGGTAATGCCCAGCGCTCTCCGATAGATGGCAGCATTTCACAAACAACGCCAGCACCGGGACAGGGGGCTTTCCACACTCTTCTCTCTAAGAGAAAACAGCTCCTTAATCTGTTGACAGGATTAAGGACCCCTGTTGTTTTACAGGAAGTAAATAAATCCTTATGGTATTCTGGAAACCTCAGAAGTATATGAGAGTGGTAAGTAATTGTTTATTCTATGGTAGAGGTATCAAATGAATATTTACAGCATTTAAAACAATTACCTTAGATTGATGTGGACTAGTGTTAAACCCCCAGCCTGTTTGCATTATCTAGTTTAGAGTATTTGTTAAACTCTAGCACAGTGGGTTTACTTTCCGCGTAAGGAATTTCTTGCTAGTATTATGTGATAGTGGACACTAGAGCTGAGAAGACAGTGACATTTTCTGTCTCAATTCAGATAAGGCACTTAGAAATTAAAATATTATCGGGGCGCCTGGGTGGCTTAGTCGGTTAAGCGTCCGACTTTCGCTTAGGTCATGATCTCGCGGTTCGTGGGTTCGAGCCCCGCGTCGGGCTCTGTGCTGACTGCCAGCTCAGAGCCTGGAGCCTGTTTCAGAGTCTGTGACTCCCTCTCTCTCTGACCCTCCCCTGCTCACGCTGTCTCTCTCCTAGAAATAAAATTAAAAAAAAAAAAAAAAGAAATTAAAATATTATCTATTGTGTACGCAAATGATTGCATAAAACATATGTCACATGATACTATAAACCAGAGGAACGCAAGCAAAATAAGAGACGGTTAAAAAAACGACAACTAGTATTTTTGTTTAAGTAAAAGGTTATCTTTAACTTTAAAATCCTTTGAAATTCTCAATTTTAGATAACTTTGTTTAAAGTAGACAGAAAAGTGCTCTTGCCTTAAATCTAGAACACTGCTGCTACATTAAAAGTCGGTGTACCTAACAATGTTTCCTAGCGGCACCTGGGTGGCTCAGTTCCTTAAGCATCTGACTCTAGATCTCAGCTCAGATCCTGATCTCTCAGTTTGTGAGTTCGAGCCCCGCATCAGGCTCTGCACTGATAGCCCAGACCCTGCTTACAATTGTCTCTCCCTCACTCTCTCCCCCTACCCTACTCATGCTTGCTCACTCGCTCTCTCTCCCTCAAAATAAATAAATAAACTTTAAAAATTAAAAAAAAAAAAAAGAATTGTCAAAAATGACAAAAGGGTGGGTCATCTGGGTGGCTTAATGGGTTAAGCGTCCAACTTCGGCTCAGGTCATGATCTCATGGCTCCTGGGGTTTGAGCGCTCCAAGTCCGGCTCTGTGCTGACAGCTGGGAGCCTGGAGCTGCTTCCGACTCTGTGTCTCCCTCTCTCTCTGCTTTTCTGCCCCCACCCCCACCCACACCCCCCACCCCCCGTTCGCTGGCACTATTTTTCTTTCTTTCTCTCTCTCAAAAATAAATAAACATTTTTTAAAAAATGACAAGGGGCAATAATCTAACTTGATCAATGAGATTTACCCAGGGTTCAATTAAATGATCTTACTATTTAGGTTTTCCACTGCCCAAGGGTGCACTATTATTTATTTTTCATTTTTTTACTCCTAATTTTTTCTGCAACTTCCTTTACTCTGATGTTTTTTTTTTTTTTGAAGTACATTTGATTTGTGGTCATGATACATTCCTAACTAAATAAATGATTGTCATTTTTGAGCTACAACACAAACATTTATTTAAGAATCAGAGTTCCAATAAGAAAATTTTAAAAATGGTTTTGTCAGTGGTAATCTCTAATAAAATGTCTGGTCTTTAACAGTACAACTAGTCTGTAAAGACTTACACTAAATGCAACTTTTTAATCAAGTATTTGGGGATTTTTGCTATGATATATAAGATTTTTACAATATATTTTGGATGACACATGTATATATCTACACCTAAATATAACATACATTAAATATAAAAATACAATTATATATGCTATGATATAGTAATATATACATATAAATAAATATGTATACAAACAATATATAATAAAAATAAATACATAAATAAAAAATAAAAAGTAAATATGTATATAGGATATTTGTAACCTGTTTTCAGATATATGATTTGCTAATATTTTCTCCTATTCACTCTGTTGATTCTTTTGTTTGCTGTGCAGAAGCTTTTTAGTTTTATATACTCCTAGTTACCTATATTTTTTCCTGCACTTTTTGTGTTAACAAAAAAAAAAGGATTGTTAAGGCCAATGTCATAAAGCTTTTCCTTTATGTTTTCTTCTAAGAGTTTTACACCTTCAGGTCTATGTTTAAGTCTTGAATCCACATTTAGTTGATTTTTGAGTGTACAATGCATGTTCTGAAGTCATCATTTTGTTAAAAACTTTTAAAAAATAAAGTCACCATTTTGTTTTAAATTTTATAAAGTAATCAATCTTCTATGTACACCAGATCTATATACAACCTCCTTTAAAAGTTCTCTCTTTTGGGGCACCTGGGTGGCTCAGTTGGTTAAGTGTCCGACGCTGGATTTCTGCTCAAGTCATGATCTCAGTGTTTGTGAAATCTAACCCCAAATCAGACGCCTCACTGTTACGGGAGTTTGGGATTCTCTCTCTCCCTTTCTCTCTGCCCTTTTGCTTTTGTCTCACTCTCTCTCTCTTTCTCAAAATAAATAAATAAACTTAAAAAAATTAAAATCCTTTCTCTTGATTTTGAAATATAATTGAATATTTGTTTCAATGGTTATAAATAATCTTGATTGTTTTGAAACCATTTCATTAGTGTTTTGAATTGCCTCTTTGAAATCATGTAAATCCATATAAATATGAGATATGGGCCAAGATTTTTGAAAGAGTGGCATATTTTCACAAAAGTAAGAAACCAATAAAAAGATTTGTGAAAAATTTATTAAGATACCAAACATAGACTTTTCATGTATCATATACTTTCTAGAACAAACCAAATTAAAATAGTATGATAATAATCACAGACCATTAACAAACATTTAACTAAATGTGATT
Source organism: Proteles cristata cristata (assembly GCA_017311185.1). NCBI lineage: Eukaryota > Metazoa > Chordata > Mammalia > Carnivora > Hyaenidae > Proteles > Proteles cristata. The sequence goes on from JAESUZ010003871.1 coordinate 640,918, forward strand.
CAGTTTTTCATCTTTCCATGGGTCTTTGTGTAAATGTATTAAAAACAAAAAGACAAAAATCCGCTTTCATTCTGGAAATAAGGTCAGCATAGCCAGTTGTCCCCTATCTGGGTTAGACTCTGCCCACTGAGCCACGGTGGGCATTTTTCGCCACATGACCTTGTTCTTCTGCTCTCCAGCACAGTTCTAGGCTGCCTGTTGGCTGAGAAACATTGCTGGCCTGGTCCTCATTTCTGAAACAAATCAGACATTGAAGTACTTCACTACTTCAGGCACATAGGTAGAGTTTCCCTTTGGTAGTAAACACAACGTGACATCTGATTTTTTCCTATTTAACATCTACCCCTTCCTTTCATTCCCAGCCATCACTTCATTTTAAGATACACCTCAAACAAATGGCTCCATTTCTGGTGTTGCTGCCGTTTAATGTCACCAGAAAATTCTTCCCTCAAAACACATCTTACAGGCCATCAGTTGCCAATCCCGTCAAAACCCTCTGTGTCATTTTCAAGATGGTAAGAAAACCATGTCTTGCCACCCAGTCAGATTTTCCACTCCTTCCCCACAAGAGCCCTTCAGATCAGCCTGATTCCTCACACTCCCAGAACACGTCATCCTTAACTCAATGACTAGTCTTGCTTTCCCCATGTCTTCTCTGTGAATTCTCTACCCAACCGCCGCTGACTGTATCCAGAACCTATCCTTCCTCTAAGGACCCACTCTGATTTACTCACTGTTGTATCTCGGGGGGCGTGGGGGGAGGATAGCCTGGAATGTGGTAGAGACTCAGTAACCTCAGAGACTGAGTGAACCCAACACCTCTTTGCCTGCGATGTTGTCCCTGATTACTCCAGGTCACAGAGCCCCTCCTTTCTTTGAAATTGTTTCATCCATATGGCCTGGAGCTACACTTCTATTTATTATTTTCTTTTTAGCAGTAGAGTGATCAACCAGTATTCTTTCTTGCGGATTATATGCTTGTATATTGCTTAATAAACACTACGAGTAATAGTAACTTATTGGCCCATGCTTGCTTTCTTCTACATTTGGGCAGCTGTCTCATGACTTAGGATTTATCTGCCCAAGTGAGTTCCCCAGGGAGAAGCTATAAGCACACCCACATTAAATTCACACCAATGTTCGGGCACCTGGGTGGTTCAGTAGGTTAAGCTTCCAACCTCGAGTCAGGTCATGATCTCACAGTACATGAGTTCAAGCCCCACGTCAGGCTCTGGGCTGACAGCTTAGAACCTGGAGCCTGCTTTGGATTCGGTGTCTCCCTCTCTCTGTGCTCTTCTCCTTTCCTCTCTTCTCTCTCTTTCTCTCTCAAAAATAAATAAAAATTAAAAATAAATTCAAAATACATAAAATGTAAAAATAATTAAAAATTTAAAAATAAACTAAAATAATTTCAGACCAATGTCAGTTAAAATCCTGTCTCTAACAAAAACTAGTTCTGTGAGTCTAATTTTTCTGTCAGATCGTTATTTATGCTATGGGGCGAGGAGAGTCTGTCGCGTATAGTTAGCACAAAGAATAAGTAAAATCAAGTGCGTAAAAAATGTGGAATATAACTTGCCACCTTGAAAGCATTCAAACATGACAATTGTTGCGATTTTTGTCATCGGTATTTCATTGAAATCCAGCTGAAGATCACTGGTGTTACTACAAACCAGTGACGATGTGAGTTTTAATATTCGGCATTTAATATTAAATTTAATATTTAGTATTTTGTGGCATGCCTCAGTCATTCTGAGAATAGGGTTAAGGAGTAGGAATTTCAAAATTAGTTAAGCCTATGGTCTTTGGGGATAGCGCTTGTTCGCTATTTGTTTGTGTCCATATACACCAAATAAAAATCAAACTAGTTACATAACAGACACAACGCAGTAATCCAATTGATTTTGATTTTTAAAATGTTTTGATAGTGCAAAGCACTATAATGGGGTATGAAATATTTTAATAGAAGTTTAAACCACAACGAAAGAGCAGAACTCACTATTTAGCATTATTTGAAATATAAGACTTAGGATCTCCTAGCTCAGTCTGTTCACCACTTCAGAATCAGATTGACCTGTGTTGGGGTCTAGGCTGTGTACTTGAGTTAGGGCAACTTACCCACTAATTGGGCATCAGTTTTCTCACATATACGGTTGGAAAATAAATCCTATCCTGCAGGTTCATTTTCAGGATTAAATGGGAGCATGCCTGTAATACTAATGCTCAGTGAATAATAACAAATAATATAGAGTCAAGTCTACATGTTGAATCAGCAACGACTTACTGATCACATGGACTTTGCTGTAGTTTAGGCTTGGATTTAAGTGCAATGGGAGGATGTTCTATGAAAGATTATTAATTTTATTTAATTTATTGAATAGTATGTGTATGTATTGAGTAGCTTGTCGTTGGACCTGTGAGACGTTCTTTAGACATCCTGGTGGGCTGAACAAAATATGACCCCCTCCGTCATAGATCTTATATTCCACTGGCTGCAAAAAAAATGTGTAAGAAATACATAAAAGATCTTCCAGTTTACTTCAAGAGTCAAGTTACAAAAACGTAAAACTGAAAAAAAAAAAAATAGCAACTAACAGAAAATTTAAATAAAGGTCCAAGGTAACAATTACGAAGATATCCTAAGGGAGTAGATGATTAATTGCCAAGTGAGTGTCATAAACATGTGTCCAAGAAGTTCTAAGGCAGAGAAATCACTTTATATAAACTATATAAATAATAAACATGTTTATGAGATGTTTCCCCCAAACTAACTTCACTCTGAATTCAGTGTGTGTGCTGAATGAGCACCGGCTGTTTTATGTCATTTGTGTGCAAAAAAAAAAAAAAAAGTGGCTGCCTGGAATACTGTGTCAGCAATACGTCTTTTTGGACACCTAATAAATATCAATGATTTGCTTTGTATTATTCTGGTAGCTAATCTAAAAACAAGAACAACAACAAAAAAGCAACAACAACAATGAAAAAAGCCCACTCACACTACAATTTCCAAAGTTCTAAGAAGTAGGATTTTCAGCCTTTGAAATCAACCTGAAGGTCTCTAAGGTAAAACAGAAAGCTTTGGCTGCTCTACTTACTTTTCCAGAAAGGACTTTGATCAGTTATTTCGACAGAGAGCACGGAGATCAATGTTGCTCTGCTGACATCAGTAGAAAGAGTTTCTGCTTGTCACTAAGTGAAAGCTTATGATCAGGACGGAGGATTTGTTTTTTCCTAGGTGTCTTTTTGGAGCTTCCTATCTTCGCCTTTCATCTATAATGAAACAGCCTTGAAAAGAAGGTGGTGTGTGAGATGAGACCAGGAGCATAGATTCTTTATTTCACATGAATAGTGAGCTGCTGTTCCAGTTAACTCCTGCCTTTTGTTCTGTTTTGACACAATTGTCAAAACGTTTAACTCTTCCTTTCCCAGGATTTGTCGTTTTTGGAAAGAGTGTCGTGCGGGTCAAAGGAATTCCACTGACGTTATTAGATGCAGATCTGATTAAGCAAACTCAGTGCTATTTTGAGATAAGGAGATCTTGCTGACATAAACAACTTGACATTTTACTTCCTTTTTACAGTATAGCTCAGACGCAAACCACATGAGTTAGGTCTATCGATTTGGAAATATGAAACATGACAAATCGTTGTTTTTCTAAACTTGAAACTGAAGAAATTGTATACTTCCTCGAGAATTACACACTTGAGCTCTTCTAGGTAACCTCTGGATCTTCAGAACCCATTTTATGGCTGAGAAGGGTGTTAAAACAGGGCTTGGCAAGTGTTTATTGGGCCATGGTGTATGGTTCAAAGAAAACAGAACCACACTGGGTAGCTTGTATAACAGTGTGCGGCAACTATGTTAACCTAAGCCAGATTACTCTGGAGGGAAAAGTGCATTAGGGAGACCATCTACGAGTAAGAGGAGATAGATGATGATTGTAATGGAGTAAAAGAGTAGTGTCTTAAAAATAGAATAATGGGGATACACCTGATAATTTTCTTGCTTTCTCTTAAATAAATGGACACCAACCAAAGGGAAAGCAGATGAATGGTTTGGGAAGAGGAAATCACAAAGAATAGAGTCCAAATGCATTTCTTCCGTGCTTAGGTGAGTTCAGAGACAAAACAAAGCTAATTCCCAGTGGAGAACAAGGGAGAGAACACCAAAGATTCACTATGGGAAGGAGATCTAAAAGAGCCAATAGAAAAGGCCTGAAGATTCTTACTTCCTCAGACATCACTGAGTATGGAAGAACATTCCAAAGGTTAGGCCTTTCATGACAGCCTTTCCAGATGCTACGTATTCTCTATTCACTTCTGATTGTCCGGAGAATGACACGTGTGAGAGGGAAAAGAGTAGGCAGGGGTCACCATGGCGATAGAGTGGAGCTAAGGAAGGCCATTGGGTGATCATGTCCAGCAAAGGCCGTATTTCATGGCGTGAGCTACCTGGCAAACTGGCACCAGGTTGAGATGACGTCAGTGCTTCATTGCATCCTTGGCCTTTCCATTTTTGCCGCCGACTCTTCTCACTCTCACACATCCTTAGTATTTTTGGTATCACACAGTTGCTGCATATTTTCTCTTTACTGTCCTTTCCTTCATATGCTTCTGACATTCCAAATGTCTTTTCTGGTACAGGACCTCTCAACCTCAACCCTATTGATATATTGGGCTGGAAAAGTCTTTATCATGGCAGAGTTTCCTGTGAATCATAGGATGCTTAGCAGTATCCTTGGCCTCTACCTGATGGGGGTCAGAAGCATCCCCTTGGCCAATGGAGACAATCAGAATTATCTCCAGATCATGCCAAGTGATGTCCCCAGAGGAGAAAAATTGCCCCAAGTGAGAATGGTCAGTCGTTTGTGCTTCTCATGTAGTCTGAAAAAGTTTATGCTAACAATAAATGTGATTCCCTAGAAATAGTGTTCAAGTGGTTGCAAATGGGGAGAAAATTTAACTTGCCTATTCATTAATCATTAGTTAATTGCTCTGAGCTCCACTTGGTATCACCTTTCAAAACCTAGAATTTTATTTTATTGTTTTTGCCTCAGTGCTTTGATGGATGCACTTATGTGTTTTTGGACGTCAGATTCTGCTTTTATCTGTCTATCCTTTACCTAATTATTTATGTTTGTTGCCTTATAAATATCATTCTTTTGGATTAAACATTTGGAAAACAGGATTTTCCCAACCAGGACAGGTTATCAGGAGCTCAGAGGTGATGACTCGGGAAGAGTTCAAGTTCAAAACATATTAATACATGTGTGGGGGAGACAACTGACTCCATCAGCACAAACAGTTACTGGTTTGAATTCAAAAGTGAAATAAACTTGGTCCATAAGCACCAGGGTGGTGACAAATAACCACACTGGACAATTTTGAAGAGACAGTTACAGCCATTTCTTGATCTACTTCTGATGTAATTACAGTACAAACCTTAAATGGCGAGTAACTTGTCTTAAAATACGAGTAGTACGTGACGCCAAATGTCACATAATCACAATTGAGTTAATGATTCTCTCTCTCCCTCTCCCTCTCTTCCCCATCCCCCTCTCTCGCTATGGGATTGTAGGTGATCGTGACCCATGTTTGGATGCTCTGTCTCAGGCTTTGGTTTTTGGCAGAAATCAGTGATTTTGGGGAATGTTGGAAGGTGCCCACAACTAGCACTGGTGTATTTTTTGTCACTTCAAAGTACCTATGGACAGTCCTTTGCTTTTCCAGACAAGAGTAAGTTTAGGAATGCTTTGCTTCATTCTAGTTCAGGCTGCCTGCACATATAGACCCTTTTCTCCACTACCTTATTGCTAGTTACCTTATATGTAACAGTATATGACAAGAGTTTATGAATACTATACTGTGGTCAACATCTGCGAGGGATAGTGAAAGTTGTCCTACCCAATAGCTCCTTCTCTCTTATCTCTTTCACACCAGCCGCAAAGGTTTTCAAAGGTAAGTGCAAGTTAATTAGTTTATTGTTCTTCGTTTTGTATTTTCTTTATTATTTTGTATTATTTTCCAGTATTGTAATCACTTTTATATGAAGATTTTTGGATTATGGAATGAATCATCTGAGTTTCCAATATTTCTTATGAGGAAATTTGCTCTGCTATACAAGTGCTTTGGATTACAACATGTTTCTGGAATGAATTATATGTTCACAAACCAAGGTTTTACTGTACTCAGATTTTTTTTTTTAAGTCCCAAGTGTTCAATGCCATGAAGCAATTGTGATCGTATGGAACATGCACTGGTCTAGGAATCAAATGACCAGGTTCAAGTCTCCACCCTCCATGGAATCACTTAGGGTGGAAAGTCTGAGATCCTTATCCCCAAAATGGGGAGAAAAATTTCACAGAGGGTGACTGTAGAAATAAGATAGTATACACTGGAGGCTAAAAGGTCTAATTCATGGAAAGTGGCTATGAAAATGGTTTGGTTACTGCTTATTTAAAAATTATTAACAGTATGGCGTATAGAGATATTTTCAAGTTGCCCTAAGGAGTTCCTGCCACACAGTTTTCCTGGACAAGCAGCTGAACCAAACTTCCGGTCTGCCATGTTTAGGGGGATATCTGTGGATACGGAGCCAATATGATAGTGCGCATACATGGGGTTTTACAAATCAAAGCCCACTTAATATGCATTAGGGAGAGTAGGTATAGAAAAGAATGACATGAATAACTATTTTGTAAAGTGAAAAATCCCCACAGTTTTTATTTTTATAGCAGTGATCATTCCATATTACTCGTTTGAGGAATTTAATTTAATACTGAGAATTTATGATAGCTATGTGTAACACAAGTACTTCTAGATACTATCTTTTCCTGACTTAACATCTAAACCCTTTTTATTGACCACGCTCATCTACACCCTTCCTCCGAGGTCAATTGATTGAACTCAGAAGAAAAAAAGTACTGACAGCTCAGAGTTGATAATTTACCCCTATACAGTTCAGAAAAAGATATTTCAAAAAGTAAACACAGAGCAATGCAAAAACATAACAGTGCCAAAATGGAATAGGTCTAAGTGGTATTATTACAGCAAGGAAGAAAAACATAAGTGACAGATTTAATTTTAATTATGGACCTTAAAAAAAAACTTTTTTTTCCCCATCTACTAAAAGGTTTCTAAAGCAGCTAGTTGAGCATTAAATGGTGCGAGAGGATGGAAGAAGAGATTTAGCTAGAGAATACCTGACTCTTGTTTCCTAGAAAGTTAAGGAAAATGAAGAATGGCACATAATTACCAAAATAGTTCCTCAGGAATAACCTATACTCCGATGACAAGCAAAGGAAAGAGTGCCGTTTGCACTAAGAAAGTAATGACTGACTTTCCCCATTTTCCTGTTTCCTAATCTTAGACGGAAAACAGTCATCTTACAGCGTATCCAAGCTTATCAATTATAGAGTAGGTTCTATGTTAGTTATCAATACGCACAGCCAATAACTTTAAAAATGTATTCAAACTGCAGCTTTGAGACAAGAACTATCAAGCTACTGCTTGATACGGCTAACATGCTGTTGTTAAAATTAATACATGTCCGTCATACACTTCAGACTTCTGGTGGATGAGTTTGTCATCTTTAACTATAATATATTAATCTTTTAGGAAATGTGTTGTCCAATGCTGTCATGGGATCACCAGGATTTTACTTTAAAAAAAGTTCTGATCTAATTGGACAAAGGTACAGAGAGTTTATCCTCTTCCTTAGTGTTACGAAAGGAGAAGGAAGGCGTGAAGGAGAAAGAGAGCTGTATTTTTCTTTCTTTTTTTTTTTTTTTTAGAAAAATTAACTTTATTTATTATTTATTTTGAATGAGAAACAGAGAGGGGCAGAGAGAAAGAGAGAGAGAGAACCCCAAGCAGATTTCACATTGTAATGTCGCTGTTAGTGCAGAGCCCTTCATGGGGATTGAACTCATGAACTGTGGGATCATGATGTGAGCCAAAGTCAAGCGCCGGACACTCAACCAACTGAGGCACCCAGGCACCCCTAGATGTTTCCTTTAAAATGTGGACCTACTAGGACACCTGGCTGGCTCAGTCAGTAAAGCATGCAACTCTTGATCCCGGGGTTATGAGTTCCAATCTCATACTGGGTGTAGAGATTACTTAAGCATAAAATAAAATAAAATGTGGCCCTCCTATGGCTGGATGTGTACCTGCTGCATGTTCTGGATGAAGTGTGTCTCCAGAAATCTCTGTCTAGGACTTTTGAAAGCTTAAACCTTCCCTGTTAAGTTTCTTCATATATGGCAGCTAAGGCAAAAAAACTAATACTTCTCAGTTCACTGTTGACCTTGCTAACAGATATCAAAAGCCTTATTGGTGCAAGCCCCTTGTCATTCTACAATGACATTTTACAATGTCTTATTTCAGAGTTGCCACTTGAATACCCATTTCAAGTTGTCAGTTGTGTGTATTAATAGTTAACATAGGATCTATTTTATAATTGATAAGCTAGTAGAAGCAATATTGTAAAATGGTATCATTCCCTGCCTCTACAGTATCGTGGATGAAATAGTGTTGATTGAATTGCTCTAGAATGCAGTTTTAAGTCCTTCATTTGAATATCATTATGTCTGATGCTCAGGAATTCCCAAATTCTAGACAAAATGAGAAGCCAGTAGTGTGAAGACTGAATTTGAGAACTGGTGAATACCTAGTTTCTTCATTCTGTCTCTTGCTCTTTGTGTGATGGAAATGAAAGTTACTTTAATGAGCTAGGTGCAAGAAATTGAGGTTTCTGCAGGACCTGTCTGTCCTTTCTTCCTTCCTTCTTTTCTTCCTACCTTTTTTTCCTTCCTTCCTTCTTTTCTTCTTCCTTCCTTCCTTTCCTTCCTTCCTTTTATTCATTCCACTAACTTACATGGAACACCACAGTGGAACATTACATGACCAGACACTGTACCAGGCAGATGCAACTGAGAAAGGAAAAAGTTAAACAAAGCCCTACAAAATGAAGGAACCAGGCAAATAAACAAGCTGTGGAAGATGAGAGACAGATGATGGAATAACAAAGATCATGTAAGAGAAAGGTCCAGTCCTGGATACCACGAGCATTTTCTCCATCTGCCAATTGTCAGCCAGTCCCCTTCTTACCTTCTTGGAGCGATTTCAGGAGTTGTGGTGCTTATATGCAGAAAGAATTACAGAAGATAGGACTGTTAAACAGGAATGAAAATATTTCTAGATTATTCTGCAAAGTTGATCTTTCCTTTCTGCATGGAAAATTGGTTATGCATGGTTCTACTTTTCTAATAGCAGTATTTTGACAAGTGACTTCTCAGCCTTTTGCTTTCTTCATCCGAGAAAATGATAGAAAACTTTCTGAAGGAGATTGTTTTCCTACCTTTTCAAGCAAATGATACATTTCCCAGCCAACTCTTGCTTCATTTTGTACATACATTCTCAATTAAGATCTGTGCAACATCCCCCAAACTCTATAGTTGATTTACATCCTCTCAGAGAAATAATTAATATTGGCAATCAGAGGCTTGATAATAATTGAACCGTATTCACAACAAAAACAAGATAGTTGTGGTGCTTAGAAATTTTGAATAATGGTTACCTTTTCCTTTTATTGCTATGTCTAAATAAGTGTTCACCTTGGATAAAATTCATTTGAGAAATTGAAATTAGGCAAAGACATAATATTATTATGGGTAGGTAGACTTGAAATCAGTTGAAACTTCTAAAAATAATGTTGGAAAATTGGCATAATGGAGAAGATGATTAAATATGGCACATTCTTCAAAACTGATTTCATCACGATACATCAATTTGTGATGTAATACACTAAATAAGTGAATAAGTATTATAATTTGTGCCAATCTTATACATGAATATATGAGTTAATCATTGAAATGTAAGGATTCTTTTCTATTAAAGAAAAAGAATATTCATCCTGTACCCCAATCGTGAATATAAATGATCACATATTCCATTTAAAACACATTTCTTTATAGAGGCCAGAGATATTTATAAATGGCAACCAATTTAAGATTTTTATATATTCTACAAGGTTTCAAATTCATTTCTGGATGAGAAAAAAATCATATTAACCTTATTTTGAATATATAGAACTTAGAAACAACATAAACACCTAATAGTAGAATATGATGAAACAGAATATCATTTATTAAATGGGATAGTGAGGAAAATACTCATAAGAAAGCAAAGCACAAAAGCAGTCTTATACAATCAAAGCTAAATGTTTCAAATTGGTAGCTTGTATTTTCATAATGCAATATAGAAATACAGTGACAGTTCAATGATTATGTATTTGTCCTACCAAAAATCACATAAAACATTTTCTATTCATGAAACACAATGTACTAAGCTTCTAGGAGAATATAGAAGTGAATAATTATGTTCATTTGTGTTTCTTGTTTTTCCAATGTTACTTTGAATATTTTGTGGAGATTTACTAGGGAGAATTTGAAAGATGAACCCAGGGGTGCCTGGGTGGCTCGATTGGTTAAGCAACTGACTTCGGATCAGGTCATGATCTCACAACTCCGTGAGTTCGAGCCCACATCAGGTTCTGTGCTGACAGCTCAGAGTCTGGAGCCTGCTTCAGACTCTGTCTCCCTCCCTCCCTGCCCGTCTCCTGCTCACACTCTGTCTCTTTTTCTCTCTCAAAAATAAACACACACATTAAAATTTTTTAAAAAATAAAAAATAAAAGATGACTCCTGCCTTGGACCAGAAAGTGATCATCTCCACTGAGTAGTATATACATTTCACTGCTAAGTTTGATGCAAGGATGGATCTTTTTATTAAAAAAAATTTTTTATTTAAAAAATTGTTAATGTTTATTTATTTTTGAGAGAGAGAGAGAGAGAGAGAGCAAGGGAGGGGCCCATCGGGGGCTAAAACCCACGGACAGCAAGATCATGACCTGAGCCCATGTTGTGTGCTTTACCGACTGAGCCACCGGGAAGTCCCAAGGATGGATTTTAAAGTATGTAAGCTGGTTACCTGAATTCTTGTTTGTAAATCAAACCCAAAATAAGACTCAGTCCTCCTCTCTATTCTCCTAGATATAAACAATATTTTGTAATGGCTTTCAGCTCTTTTGACACAGGGCGTTTGAGAATGCTGGTGGAATGAAGCACTACACGTGGAGAGCACACTCACCACAACTTTTGAAAGGGGTTCCAAAGTCAGTAGGCCTGGAAAATGTTTCCTTCTCACAATAAACTAGTAAACAGATGATGGACAAGTTGCTGCTTTTTTTCCTTTGGGCTGCATATATTCTTAACATGAATGAACCTGTGCCCTAAAGTAGGAATAAACATTTAGACCAGTGAGAAACTATAAGTCAACAGACAATGCCTAAATATCACTATCGCTTTAAAGAAAAAGAAAGGGTAGATATTTCTCCCTTATAAATATTTTTTTATTAACATCTCTTATCCCCTTCGACCTGCTTTTTAAAAATTTTTTTATTTCATTTATTTTTTAAAATTTACATCCAATTTAGTTCTCACATAATGCAACAATGATTTCAGGAGTAGATTCCTTAATGCCCCTGAGCCATTTAGCCATCACCCCTCCCACAACCCCTCTAGTAACCCTTGTACCACTTTTAATTACTTTACACTCTACATTTCTTCAGTATGTCTTTAATACGTTCCAAGCATTTTATTTGTCAATATATGAGTTACAATTTTTTTAAAGTTAATTTTGTTGTTATTAAGAATATAAATTATGCTTCGGGGCGCCTGGGTGGCTTAGTCGGTTAAGCGTCCGACTTTCGCTTAGGTCATGATCTCACGGTTCGTGGGTTCGAGCCCCGCGTCGGGCTCTGTGCTGACTGCCGGCTCAGAGCCTGGAGCCTGTTTCAGTCTGTGACTCCCTCTCTCTCTGGCCCTCCCCTGCTCATACTGTCTCTCTCTCTCCTAGAAATATATAAAACATTAAAAAAAAAAAGAATATAAATTATGCTTCATTTTATTTTGTTATACAAGGTGCAAATCCATTTCAGCCTAGGCTGTGTGAGTAATATACAATAACAGAGAGCATTAGGACACTTTCCAGATAGATAATAAAACTCAATGAAAAATTTTAAATATTAAAACACCTAGAAGAAATTTTTGGAAGTGTTAATCTAATCTCACACAGAGACCATAAAAGTAGAGAACTTCAAATAAAATTTCCCATATATTTGGTTGTATGTAAGTAATAGGCTTCCAAAAGGAATAAATGCATAAGTAAAACTGTGCAGAAAGCCAAAAAGTGGGGAAACTATTTTCAAGTTATAAAAATCAAAGTATTTGTGCAAAATAATAAGGAATAGATTGAATCTGATCACAATGGGCAAAGAATAGACACAATTCATGAAACAAAACAAGCAAATTGAAAACAAACTGGAGAGACTCAATGCTAGAAATAAAATGTAAATTAATGGAATTAGAATATTTTTCACTTATCAAACTTCAGAGGCTTGTAGAATGCAATAGCACCCAGAGGTGTGAGAGTAAAAGGAAATAGGAGTTCTTTTATCCTTCCCTTTCTGGAAGACCTTATATTCAAAGGTTAGAAAAATGTCATCTTTTGACCCCACAGTTTCAATTCTATACCATCTGTCAAATAATGTTGAAACATAGGCACACATTTAGGTATAACCTTATTTATAATAAACACAAATTAAAAACAACCTAAATGCCCAATAATAAGACATGGTTAAGTACATATTATTTATTAATATATGATAAAATGTTAAATAATAAATCTTTTTATAGATTTATTATAGATAGATTACATCTATCTATATCTATTATTATATTTCTTGTAGATTTTATAGATGAACCTTAAAATTAGTGATTTTTTAAATTATATTTTCATGGCTCAATTGTAGGTGATTTTTAATTTTCTCTTCAGGCTATTGGATATTTTTTTATTTCCTCTAAGTACATTACTGTTACTTGAATCATCAGCTATTAACAATCAAAGCTATCTCAAGAAAGACATCTATGAAGAAGAAAATATTACAACAAAGGTTTAGTGTTTCAAACGTTGGGTTCATGTGTAATTTCAGGCTTGCTTAATTCATGTTTCTCACAACTGCACATCATAACTAGCAGAGTAATTGCCTGTTTACCACGACAGAGTCACAAAAGCATTAAAGTGTAAGGCAGGTGGGTAGAGAGGAGACTCCACAGTACTGTCATGCTCACAGTAGCTGGCGTTGATTTTTTGTCAACCACCAACACCTAAAGGACGCCCACGGTAATCTCCTCATTCAGATGATGTATTGTTCAGAAACTATTGTGATTTGTTGCTGTGGTACCTGGAACATCCATATGAGGTTCCAGTTCCACACTGTAGCTCTGTTCAGGCAGGTTTCAGGCACTGCCAGATCAAGGAATGGAGTATCTGTGCACATCTACAAGGTATTGTGGAGTCCTTCCTTCTGCTACATAGAGAGCAGAGAAACAGGCAAATGAGGCCCCTGTAAACACAGTCCTACATGTATGCCACATAGTAGGTACCAGAACCTAATTTTCATAGGAAGGGAGTTTAAGGATACTGACAGGGGTTGGGGGCGGGGTGATCCCTTTAAAAGAAAAGAAAAAGGAAGAAACAAAGTGAAAAGAAGCACAGCTACCATCACCACGTCCTGCTCTTCCACCTTCCTCCAACAACAGTCTCTCTACATTTGACCTTGGTCTTGGTGGTCATAGGAATCAAGGATGGGTGGAGGAGCGAGAGGGACAAGTCTTCCCTCTAAAACTGCAAAAAAAAAAAAAAAAAAAGATTGATTCTGGAATTTGAAGGATGAATTTCTGTTTTTGTGGTTAAAGATTAGACAGTAGAGATTCTCAGTTACAGAAATCCATTGACCTTTCTATGCCTTTTATTTCTCTATCTGTGAAGAGCTAAAAATTTGTAGAAGTCAACTGTCAGGACTGCCTCTCAAATGTGATTAGAAATTTTTTCTCTTGTTTTTATTTTTTTATTTTAATTAAATCCGAGTTAGTTAACGGATAGTGTAATAATGGTTTCAGGAGTAGAATTAAGTGACTCATCACTTACATATAACACTCAATCCGCATCCCAACAAGTGCCCTCCTTAATGCCCATCACCCACATAGCACATCCCTTTCCTCTGTCCCCTTTCCATCAACCCTCAGTTTATTCTCTGCATTTAAGAGACCCTTATGCTTTGCCTCCCCCTCTGTTTTTTTATCTTATTTTTCCTTCCCTTCCCCTATGTTCATCTGTTGCATTTCTTAATTTCCACATCTGAATGAAATAATGTACTTGTCTTTGTCTGACTGAAATAAGTCTGACTTATTTCGCTTAGCATAATATATTCTCATTCCATCTGTGTGGCTGAAAATGGCAAGATTTTAGTCAAATCTTATTAAGTTTACAGGAATTTCACCTGTTCTGAACAAATAAGCAAAATCTCTTACTGGCTTTCTCTGGGTTTGCCAGTTTCTTCTTCTTTCATAGTCATTTTCATTACTAGACTAATGAATCAGAAAAACTATCAGCCTTCCAAAGATGGCTGGGATGTTTTTACATAGAATCAAACATATAGCCAATGCTATGACCATAGGAAGAAAAGGGAGAAGTTATTAAATGTACAGAAAGTGTGACACTGATGCTCTTTGCATTATATTAATTCATTCTCTCTCTTTCCCCCAAATCCCCCTCCCCTGCGTGTAGTATATACGTGGACCAGTTTCTTTTTCTTGAATGATTCTTGTATTTCTGTGAATATTCTTCCATAGGACTTGGGGACTTCTAAAATTATTGGATCATTGTTAATTATCCAATACTCTAATTTTGGAGTCCCTTGAAAACGCAATTTTAACAACCTTAACCTTTCCTCAACTCCGACACCTCACGCTAATGACCACACTGGATTTTTATCATCCTGCAGAAGTATTTTCTCTCTATCATGGCAAAGTTGAGATTCTCCTTTTTGACCATAAACTGTTATGTCTCTAACTTTCCCACCTCCTCACATTCATAGTAGCTTTTCTGTCATTTTTTCCTACTTTTATTTTTTTGTCCTCTCTCAAAATAACTCTTATTTATTTCCTACTTAATCTGGATAATTGATAGACCCCATCATTTATTTCAGTGTTTTATCTCTTCCTTTAATTTGGCCTGGAGAGGAAAGGTGCAAGCTATTGGTCAGATGCCAAGAATTTTGGAAGGAGTTTTAAATAATGAGAACAGGTATAGGAAATGAGTGTGAAGAGGGGCTAGATGAATGGGTTCGAGATTGAGGCTGGCAGCCAGGCAGAAAGTGCTAGAATCTTATTTCTTTGGTTGCCTATTTTTGGAGTGGTGAAAGTTGAATGGTTGAAGGTTATCAGGCTCAGTCCAACATCCATTGGCTACGAAGAAGAAAACTCATTACTCATTGGTATCACCATTGTTCCAAACTTCCCAGATTTAGGCACACCACCAGGCTTTTTTTCTTTATTCTTTTTTTTCCCCTACTATCATTCACATTTATTTATTCCACTTGAATATTTCCTACCAAAGCTCTTTATTCTGACTGAATCTCCCATTTTGTTCTTTCCAGACACCATTGCCTCCTACCTCAATGAGAAGATAAAAGCCACAAGACAGAAGACCACCATTCCTCATCAATAATACACTGAATAGCTTTCTCCAATCCCTTTCTGTCTCTGAAGAAAGATTCCTTTGGGCTGCTGATCTCACTCTCTCCCCTCATCTTTTTATCTTGCTGCTTCCTCTATCTACTTTCCTGTACACCCACTATGGTTCCCTTTCTAATGGAAATTTTCTTACTGCAAATAAAGAGTGAACTCACTTTTGCTCACTTGGTATCTCCAGAGCCTATCCCAGCATAGAGGTTCAGTAAATAATTGCTCCCTAATCATTGGGTGCCTTCGAGGACTTGGTTTCCAAGACAGGAACCGTGTACCAGGAGCCAGTGTTGACTTTTAACTTTTGTTTCTCTCTTCAAAAAGACTTGATCTGTCTCCCTCCACAAGGATTTTTTTCCTAGTTGGAAGGGAATAAGAAGAAATATTTGTTCAAGCTATTTAAGTTGGCTTTAAAATAGCTTCTATAGAAAAAAAAGATAGCTTCTACCTCACACCTGGATAGTATGTTTAGAACATAGAAGTCAAGACATCATTTCTTGTGCTCGCTTCGGCAGCACATATACTAAAAAAAGACATCATTTCTTCCTTCTTGGGTCTGCTGTAACCACTTCCCACAGAGTGAGCTATGTGTTTCTACTAAATATGGGAATAGGGTAAGTGAAAAATCTCTATGCTAGTTTCCAACTTTTCTGTAAATCCACAACTGTTCTAAAATTAAACAGCTCTTAAAAAATAATAGGTCATCATGAAAAATGTTTAAAAATACGATTTAAATAAAATGGGTAATTTTTGGAAAAAAGATGGCTTAACAAAAACAACAACAAATGTATTATTCAAAATTCACAAAGCTAAAAATATATACACGAAATTGAAATAATCACTTATTCAAAGGAAATTATTGTAGCACCACACTTCTGAAGGTATTAAAACTTACAGTTCCATTAAGACCTTGGGGACAATCTGTATCTTTGCATACATGAATGTATTAGTAATATAAAAATAAATATGGCAGTAATAAATATATAAAAATGCATTTCTTGGGATGGAAATATCTGTGTCACTGTGCTTTTTCTTTTATATTTTCTCATGAGTTCTACAAGATTATATATTTTTCACAACATAATCTTAAACATGGACTTAATAGTTTAGTTATTTAAAGATACTATTATTCATTATTAAACATTTCAATTCTGCATTTTAAAATAATTTTAATAAATTTGTAATAAATATGATTTCCCATCAGTGACTTCTTATTTCCTTAGTAATAGAACTATAGGGTGCTGCTACTTCAGATTTGCCAGGCACATTACCAACTTGCTTTCCTGACTTCATCCCAATCTATATTTCCACTGGCAGAATGGGAGATACTGTGGTGGGATCAAAAATGCCCATCCTTCAGGCACCTGGATGGCTCAGTTTGTTGAGCCTCCAACTTTGGCTCAGGTCATGATCTTGCGGTTTCTAGGTTCAAGCCCCACATTGGGCTCTCTGCCGTCGGTGCAAAGCCCACATTGGATCCTCTGTCTCTCTCTCCCTGTACCTCCCCCACCCGTCCTCTCTCTCTCTCTCTCAAAATAAATACACAGTAAAAACATTAAATAAATAAATAAATAAATAAATAAATAAATAAATAAATAAATAAATAATAAAATGCCCTACTTTAAAGATATCCACATTTCTCTGGAATTTGTCAATATTACTTTATATGGAAAATGGTCTTTATAGTTGTGCTTAAGTTGTGATCTTGTGGTGGAAAGATAATCCTGCATTGTTTATCTGATCCCTAAAAGTAATCACAGAAAGAGAGAAGAGGGGAGATTTGACTTCAA
Organism: Proteles cristata cristata; assembly: GCA_017311185.1. Classification (NCBI taxonomy): domain Eukaryota; kingdom Metazoa; phylum Chordata; class Mammalia; order Carnivora; family Hyaenidae; genus Proteles; species Proteles cristata. The sequence continues at coordinate 658,357 of JAESUZ010003871.1, forward strand.
GGGAAGAGGATACCCCGTGCCCAAGGAGGCAGAGATAGAAATGGCGCAACCAAAAATGAAGAACTGCCAGCTGCCCACAGAAGCCAAAAGAAAAGGATAGATTCTTCACTAGAAGCTTTGGAGGGAGGTGGTTCAGCTAACACTTTGATTTCAGCCTTAGGAAACTGACTGAGACATCTGTTCTCCAGAATCTTAATAGAATAAATTTCTATTGTTTTCAAGACACTAAATTTGTGATAATTGTTACAGAGGCAATGGGAGACTAACACAGAACTTTTATCACTATAGCTGATTCATACATTAGAAACATTTTCACATTTTAAAGGCAAAGCTGTCTTAGCTTTCATTCCATTGCTAGATTGCAAGAAAAATAAGATTTTATTTTATTATGAGTTATCTCAAGTTATTTTGCCTTCTTTACTCTATGACATGATTAGTGTCTTATTTATTTTAACTTATGGTGTGTTGAGATCATGGATACTTTGTCAAGTTTGTCTGAAATAAATTCCTCAATCTGAAATGTAACTTCCTTTGTCCAATATTTAGCCATCGGGAAGTTTTAACTTAATTACCCTGTGGTCTGATCTCTCTCTTCTTCACTGGGAAATTTTCCACTCTTCTTTTACTTAGAAAGAATCTCCTTACCATTGGCTTACGCTCCCCTCTAATTCCTTTTTGTTTCATATTTTTACATTTTTTATTCCATATATACTTTATGTTTATGTAAGATAAGAGTTGAGGACCAAATTTTATTTTTCCAAAAATATGACCAATTGTCCCAGAGTCTCTTAAACTTTCTTTTATTTGTGTGACTGAATTTATCAAATACCATTTAATGCATGTAAGGGTTTGATTATTCACTTCTCTTATCCTCTCCTTCTTGCTTCAGTACTGTTTTTGTTCTCTAACTTTATGTTATGTATTATTATATACAAAAACCAAACTTCTTCTTGTCATTTTTTTAAAGGGCATGAGAGCCTTCTTACCAAGCCCCAGTATAATAGTTCCAAGTCAACTTAGAGATTCTCAAGTCCTTAAAAAATCATTTTTAAAAAGTTTAATTGGATTGATATTAAATTTATCAATAAATCTATGAGAAATTGACATCCTGTTAGCATTTACCCTCCACATTCACAAACATGATTTGTCTCTCAATTTACTCAAATCTTTCTTCTGTGTCTATTTATAATATGGTTATGCAGATGCAGTAGGCCCAGGGAGAGCCACAATATGAGGAAGTAATTAAAAATAAGCAGGTTTGAGGCTTTCCGATTTGGGATGGATAACCAAGGCCCAGTGAGATGAGAAAAACTGGCTAAAGATAAAGGTCCCTGAGTAAGTAATTATGAAGTGTTGATTAAGCTTCAAAACTGAATTGTCTAAAGAAATGCCTGATTCTCTAGAGCCTTGTGGTCACTGATATTAGGAAAGTCTATCAGCTATATATAAACATCTATTACAATAAATGAAATCAAGAAAAGACCTCTAGTTCAGGTGGAAATATTGGAACCAGGAGAAAATATTGTTGAATGGCTTTGTACATCAAAGTTTATCAGCACCTCAGGATATCAGGTTTGGGAGAATTGCAAGAGGGTGATGTATTTTTAGTTCCAAGATGCTTGATTAAAAGGAATATAGCTCCTATCAATCGGAACCTTGGTGAAAGAAAATCCTAATAATAATCATGAATTAACCACAGGGTATACCTGGTGGCCCTGTCACTAGTCTAGAAGGGAGAGAAGAAGTCAGGGCAGCACAAAGAACTAATGTCAGCTGAAAACGTTTAATTAAATTTGTGAACTTTTTTGGACGCAGAATAGGAACAGAACAAAATGATTTTGCAATGATGTTTACAAAATTTCTTTTAAAAATAGATTACTTAATTAAAACAGCTAAAACACCATGTTTCTTCTTCTTTTTTCTTTCTTTCTTTTATTTTTACAAGACGAAGTATGAGTACAGAGGCCTGGGAATAAGTAATTTCAGTAAACCCATCTACAGTGAATATCTAAATGATGCACGGTTACACATCATTTTCTTCTTATCCTCTAAAAGACGGAAGAAGAGCTGAGGCTCAGCTGAAGTTAGTGGACCCACCGCACTTTGTGGGCCATTAAGTGTCATCTCTGAGCTTGCAACGCCCCTCTGATCTGATGGCACTGCCCAAGCTGTGCCCGAGAGTGTGGTGCTTATTATTTCTTTCAGCCTAATGATGGAGCTACCTGGCCCATGCAGTGCCATAATATAATGGGTAATAAAGCACCCCAAGGGTTCCCATACAAGTACAGTGCCACAGGTCATGTGAGCTAATGAAAATGTGGGAGGCTCCATAAAAATAGTCCTCAAAAACCAGTCTCTAAGGTAATGGGAAGTGATGCACCATGATGTGTGTTCTCCAAAGCAGTGCTTCTCTGGGAGGTAGAAATACAGGACTGACATTCTACAAGAGAGACAAGACTACGGAATTACTTGCAGTGCAGGAATATTTGTGGAAGTAACTTAATCCTTCCAGGAATATGTTTGGAGGATAGGTTTATGGGTTTGGGTAGAAACATTCAGATATTCAGAGAAAGGTAGGAAGTTGTGTTTATTAGAACCCAAAATGGACGTTTTTCATGAGTCTTCTGTTCCCACTCTCACTCAAATGAGGAGCTTCCTCACTCTTCACTGCTAAGGTGAATCAAACCCTTAATTCCAAAGCCAGTGTCCGAGGTTTCGCCAAGATTTCACATGGTTTCCATGGCTGCTTGGATACCTGAGTGTGAAATCATGGTTGAGGTGCTTTAGCACCTCCACCCAACATAAAATACAGCACCACTTATTTTCAAAGGCACACAAAGATTTTTTTCATTGTCTCTCTCTCTGTCTGTCTCTACTTCTATCTCCATATCTATCTCTGTATTACTCTGCCAGTCTCTTCGCAATCACAAACACACACACACACACACACACACACACACACACACACACACACACCCCTTCATGTACATACATGATTTATGGTAATCGTGATGGGAGAGCTGGGGAGCATTAACAAGTGACCACACAGAATAGAACTAATTGCACAGGAAGCAACTGAAGAGTGTTTCTCCTGAGCCACCTCCTACACTCATCCTGATTCCGAGTGTTCCTACCTTGGCCTTTTTCCCACCCCTTTTTCTATTTAGCTCTGAGTTGTCCTTGCTGATCATTGATCATCTATTGCTCTTGTGATCCAGATGCACAGCTAAGCCATCAGATGCTCATTAGACTAGAGGTCACTACATTTAGGATTCATACTTTATCTGTTACACATATCTACCCAGTGGCTACTATGTGCCAGTACCTGTTCTAAATACTAGGGAAATGCGGTGATCAAGAGGTAATGATCTGGGAATGTGCTAGGAAGAAACAAAAGACATCATTAAAATAGATGATTTGTACAAGGTGTGAAGAGATTTTGAGGAAACCTCCCTTAGTTTACCCAATGATTGGCAGAAGATCTTGCACATGAGACAGGCATCTAAACTAAGAATCAGAGTGAATAGCAGTTTCCAGGTGGCCAGAGGGAGAAGGTTCTCCAGATACAGGGAAGAGCTCAGGCAATGGCAAGGCCAATTGCAAAGACAGGAGAGAAAAACATATTAAGGGGGAGCATTCGGTGTGGAATATGAGGCTTCTAGAAGGCAGAGGAGGAAGAGTTTGAATTGTAATCCTGTAAGACCTGCATGAGTATTGGAAAATAGTGAGCCTGAAGGTTATGTGATCAGATATAAATCTTGGAGATACCACTTTGCTGGTCATGTAGAGGAAATTTTGTGGATAGTATGAAAGAAGGGGCATGAGTCTACAGATAGGGCACAGTGAGGGGTTAGTTACAGTAATTAAAGCAAGAAATAGAAAGGATGAAACTAAGGAAGAGGGAATCAGGATGAGACTGGGGATATATGGAAAAATGTTAGATGGTAGTTTTTAAATGTTATTAATTAAACAAAGAAGCAAAGGGGAAACTCTTAGATTCCTAACTTGGGTAAAAGGATCAAGCATGATCCTTGTCCATCAGTATGGGAAGTAGAAGTGGGGTTAGACTTGATGTGGTAAGAGGACATAATTTGGTTTTGCAAACTTGAGTTTGAGGCATCTGTGAAGATGACCATAAACCAGTTGACATTTGTTACTTCTTAAGATTCAGAGAGTTGAACTAATTCCAAGTATTTTATGTAACCCAAGGTTACATGATGGGGTAACCATGGGACTCAAATCTTGCTCTATCTTATCCCTGAATTTGTGATTAGTGCACTGTTACCTGTCACAAGACCATGACTTCTAGCACAGTGTCATCTGCCTACAGGTGTGATGAATGTCCACATTCACATTTGTAATAGAAAATTCCCTTCCGAGTTCTGTGAAAGAACTAACCAAATTGTGGGTTCAGATATCAGCAATGAAGCAGAGGGGCCCAGTTGGCCTTTGGTGGAAGTGAACCTATGACTTTGTCTTCAGAAGCTCCACATCTAACTAGTTGAACCTGGAGGCCACTGGGAGTTGTCACACTATATGGGAAAGGATGTGATCCAATCAAAGGAAGAAACTGACCCAGATTCTGTATTTCAGTCAATCTCTAAGAGGTGAACACAGCAGCATGCAAGCCATTCCTTGGAATTCTTTTGTCTTCTGAAGCTGAAAAGCACAGATTATTTCAGAGAAGAACAAAACAACTTTTGTATTCGCTCCAATGATGGGGGAAAAAAGGAGTATCAGTATAAACCTTAGTAGTACCTTTTTACATGTGTGTATGATACATTTTCTTTAGGGATACAGGATATCTCTAATGCCAAAGATAACTAATCATGGGGCTGGTTAAAGACTAAGTATTTCTGAGGTCCCTCGGTTTGTTACGAGAGCTAGATTTGGAGCACAGGGACTTGTATATCTAGAATAGTTACATTTGTTCTCAAAGCACATACAAAATTGAGTGACAGAAAACATACTGCATAGCAAGAAGATGCTGTCCCAGTTCAAGTGCCCAACTTGTTCCCCGTGGAGTGCAAACCAAGAAACAGACTTGAGAATTTCTATGCAGTTAGTCTTCTGTCTCTGGTCTACAATTTAGTAAATTGGAAGAATCTTCTTCCCAGAATCTTCTCGTGAGACCAAACTGTATACTTGGACAGAAGGGCATTATCTTTTGTATTTTCCTTTTTCATTATTATTAAAGAAAACAATATGATCATTTTTAAAGGCCTAATTCAAATATATCTTTATATGAGCTTTTCAAATACCATATTTTGCTCAACTCCAAAACCTCAAGACTTTGCATTTTTCATGTAGTTTTCTGTCCATGTATTTACCCTGTATAACCTTCCAGATTGTAAGCTCTGAAACCAGAAAATGGGTTTTATTCATTTCTACATATACTGCAGTAGTCAGCTCACTATTGTGTACAAAATTAATAATATTGTTTGCTGATTTAAAGCCCATTGTAATTCTCCTGTGAAGTAGGGGGAAGAAATAAAGATTAATTACTCAGCTAGCTTTAGTTATCTGTTATCTGGCATATAGAAACACCTCGCACTTGGGCAAAGCTACATGAGAAACACAAAGCGAATATATGTAAAATGACTGTGCAATCCAGACACCACAGATGTAAATAATTATTATCTAATTGTATAGCTTTTCTAGTGGCATTATCATATAGAAAAGAAACTACAAAGGGAAATCCACTTTATCCTCAGTTCTTAATGGATTTATTTTTATGCATTTTAAAACTTCAAATGATTTCCACAATACGCTTTTAAGAATGAGAAGAAATTTACTTGACAGAATAATAAATTGAATCAGAAGACTGTGTGGCCAATTATTTAAAGAGTAGAATATGTTAGTGACCTATAATTAGAAAAACATGGATAAGACACAGTTTCTTTATTCCTTTTAAACCAACATTGATAAATGTTTTTTTGCTAATAATCTTTTTTTCAATTCAATGCAATTGAAATTTTTATTTCAATTCAATTCAATTAATTCAATTCAATGACGCAGATAGTCGTAAATGCTACTGTTTGTAATTTAATCTAGTTAAACACAAGTTGGGCAACCATTTTAATGTTTAATCTTTGTTGCATTTAGCATCCTTTCTATCTCTCTAGTCCTTCTAATTTTCTCTGAAAGGTCTATAAAATTATTTTAGCAGAAGATGACAAAAACCTCTTCTAGAACTTCTGAGTTCTCACTACCTCTTCAAATATTATAGGTAGAAAACGTTGTAGGGAATTAACAAGAAACATTTTATAGTAGCTTTACATTTTATGAGTCTATCTTCTGTGTGTATATATATATATTATATATATATACATAATCTAGGACAACTATTTTTTTTACCTGGGTCCCTTTTATTTTGTTCCTGTTATATTTGAAAGAAAATTATGTATTGATGTATTATACAGAGCCATTTTATATTAAATAAGTCAGATGTAGAAAGAAATCCAGCATCTGGACGTCAATGTCTATTGTTTTATTAATTCCATCTTTTTAAGAAGTAGAGTTTGATTAATTATTTCAAAGAACTGAACTAAGATGTATTATCATGAGGTATTAACACATCATCCTCAACTAGTGAAGTCCACTGCATAGCTGAAATGTTACCCATCACACATGAAAAGTTTGATTTAGCTATCTTTGATCATAGTATTTCAAAAATAGATTATATATACATTTAAATTCAACCAGGAGGAGTCTTATGGAACAGATACTAAGCCGGGCTAGGATGTACAATGATGACTAAAATGACAACTTGCTTTCTAAAAGCACAGAAATGATGTGTTTATTTCTTCTTAGAAGGTTGTCTTTACTGTTATTTTGAGGTCCAGATACATCATCAAGAACATCTGTTGAATATAATGGGTGCCCCCAGTGAGTACCACTTTTGAGAAATGTTGGGACCTTACTCAACCCTACCTCACTTTCCACAATTGGCATTTGAAGGTATAGTTTTTTATTTTGTTTTCCTTGAAACTGATTTCATAAATTTAAAGTAGCGCAAATCAAAAGGAAAAATGAAATGTATTGGATCACTATCTCACAAGCCTGAAGCTAGTTCTTCAAGAGGATTGGCTCAAGGGGCTCAAGCAAAGCCATTCAGACACTATCTCTATTCTTTGATTTGACTTGGCTCCATTCCCTCTGGAGTTCTCTCTGCATGGCAGACAGAACAACTATCACTAAACTCAAACTCCTGCCAGCTTGTCCACTCCAGCAGAAAAGGGAGGTCTGAATCCCTATACCTATTAATCAATCCCAGAGAATTGTCGCTGTATGGATTACTTGTCTATCTATAGAGAAACAATCAAGGCAGCAGGGGCCTACCCTATGGCAGGAGGGCGGAAATAGCCTGGGGAGATCCTCCAGAACCATGTGGAATTGGAAAAGACATTCTGAAAGGAGCAAGACGAAAGAGGTGAAGAAATGTTGCCAGGCAACGCACCATCCAAAACTTGCCTGTACTCTTTGGAAGCAAAGAAGTTAACCTCACAGAAGGTGAGTAACTTTTGCTTTACTAAGCCAAGGAATTTAAAAATAGACTTGCCTTTCTATAAAAGTAGTAAAAACACTTAACAAAATCATTACAAATTGCCAGGTCACGTGGAAACAGCTAGTTCTCCATTTCTCCCTCCCTCCTGATTCTCTAGAAGTATCTAGCCCAGACCTCAGATTGTGAGATTGAACTTCCCATACTCATTGGGTTTATGCCACACTTTCCCGGCTCTGGTTTCCATTTCCTGGCACTGTGCGGGTGCTATATGTCCATCACCTGACCTAAGCTGGACAACGTTGAGGAAGAGGACTTTCAAAACTGAAAATTGTCCCAGAATAAAACTTGTGAGTGACTTTACTTCCTTGAATTTCATCTGAAACAGACTGTAATCCTCATCTCTCATGCTGAGGGACATATTTAGCTCTGGCCCTGAGTTTCTCATCCTCATGTTTTCATTTCTCCCTTGAACTCGGTTCTACATTTGTTCTCAGAATAATTTATGGGTAGTGCCATAAGTGAGTAGAAGCCTCAAAATTTGCCTCTACCCATCTTCCTATCCTGTCAAAATTCAGTGTTTACTTTCCACTGTTTATTTCTTTGCATTTGTACCCAATCCCATCTCTTTCGGAGCTCTTGCTATCAGTTTGTTTTCCTCTAGAATTCTCTGTTCTATACTGTCATTTATTTCTTGTAACATATGACGGAAGTAGACACACAAAAAATCAGAATCATTAGGGTAGTAAGAGATCTCAACTTTTTAGATAACTATTGTTAGCTGACATTGCAGTCAACAGGATAAAAACTTCTGGAATTCTGACCTTCAGATCCTGGAGAATTATAATATCACGGAAGTTGAGGAAAGACCTAAAGTTGGATTTGTTTCAAGTAGTCTTTCAGGTCTGAGTGATACATAAATTCATATCAAATGTGTTTTCTTTAAGGTCTGCTAATTATTAGGTTACTCTTATACTGAGTCTGCCTTATATGCTAGTACTAATCTTCCAGGATTCTGAGAAATTGGCCATTCATCACTGAACTTGGAAGCAACATTCTGATGTGCCTAATGGATACAGGGTACAAAGTTGGTCTTGGGTCAGATTTCTCACCTTGCCTCCTTCTGTCTCTGTAGAGGTCTGCTTGGAATCAAGACTATTTCTCCTCAGACCACTGTATTATATCCCAAACTTTTCATTGAGTTACAGTCCAGAAACATGCTGTTAGGAGAATAAGACAAGTTTTTCTTCATTTCTGATTGCCACAGACTAGTAGCAACAAGAGTAAGCCAAGTTACCTGAAGGATGATGCACCATATCCTTTTTTTGAAAATAAAAATATTTAAAACTGAATAAAATACTTCTCTCTTTTTTCCCAAAAAAAAAAACAACTATATTTCCAGAAACGTAGGTCATGATATCATTGGTGTATAGTATTTTCATTTCACACATTTGTGTGTGTGTGTCTAGTGCTTAAAACGAAAATACTTTGAATTATTTATTCAATATTATCTACTCATAAAAGAGTAATTAATTCCAAAGCTTATAATCCATTATCTTTAATTACTCTTTAAAATGAATGTTCTGGGGCATCTGGGTGGCTCAGTTGGCTAAGCTTCTGACTTTGGCTCTGGTCATGATCTCACAGTTTGTGGGTTCAAGCCCTGTATTGGGCTGTGTGCTGACAGCTAGCTCAGAGCCTGGAGCCTGCTTCAGATTCTGTGTCTCCTCCCTCTCTGACCATCCCCTGCTCAAGCTGTATCTCTCTCTCTCTCTCTCTGAAATAAAAAACAACATTAAAATAAATAATAAATAAATAAAGTGAATATTCCAATTTTCTTTTTTAAAGATATTTATTCATTTTTGAGAGAGAAAGAGAGACAGGCCACAAGCAGAGGAGGGGCAGAGAGAGAGGGAAACACAGAAACCAGGTCAGGCTCCAGGCTCTGAGCTGTCAGCACAGAGCTTGACGCAGGGCTTGAACTCACAAACCATGAGGTCATGACCTGAGCCGAAGTCGGATGCTTAACTGACTGAGCCACCCAGGAGCCCCTGAACATTCCAATTTTCTATTGTCATATATAACACATCATCTAAAAGCTTAGTGGCCTAAGACAGCAGCAATCATTTTTATCTTTCACGATCTCTGTGGGCCAGAAATTTAGAAGGGATTTTTGGAGGGGTCAGCCCATCAGTTGTGCCTCAAGTTCTCTAATGCATTTGGAGAAACAGCTGTAACTGAGGTGACTGGGGTCGGGTTGGGACAGTTGGGGGTTGTCTGGGTATCTCTTCTTTTCTGTTGATGTACTCTCAGAGCCCATCCATATGGTCTCCACATGGGCTAGGTTTGGCTTCCCAATAGCATGGTAGCCTCAGGGCTGTCAAACTGCTTACTTGGCCAATGTAGACTTTGAGACCAGCCCTGCTATTAAAGCAAAGACGCTATGTCTTTAGTTCCTTAGCATTTCAAGTCACAGAGCATCAGTTCTGCTACATCCTATTGGCTCAAACAGTGACAAAACCCTGCCAAGATTCAAGAAGAGGAGGCATAGACCACATCTCTCTGGAAGGAATTTCAAAGAATTTGCAGATGTGTTTTTAAACTGACATAATGAAAACAGTATGGCTATTATCACATGCACTTGTCTAAGTAATAAAAACCCTGTCTCCTATAAATTAAAATATTTAACAAACAGTTATTGAGTGTTTATTATGTGTCAGGCACTGAAATAAATGCTGTGGCTAAAAGAAATGAATACAGAGTTTTGGCCCTGAAAGTGCTTGTCTTCTAATAAGGGAGAAAGACATAAACTGATCATTATAACTCATGGTAGATATGATGGATGATGATTGATTATTTATTCCAGGAACTGGGGTTAGAAGAGAAGCAGACACAAAGGCAAAACGAAGAAAAATGTGTGTGTGTATGTGTGTGTGTGTGTGTGTGTGTGTGTGTGTGTAGACACAAGCAGTGTGTGTTTCTGAAACATATGCTTGTGACAAAGAGTGATAGGAAGTGAAGCTGAAGAGAAAGACAGATGGAAGCTAGAACACTCAGAGCCTTGGGGGCCAAGGAAACTAGCTAAAGTTTCTCCTGTAGATCTTGGGGAAATTTTGAAGAATTTTAAGCAAAAGCGTGATATCCCATTTATTCAGGAACTGTGTTGAGGATGGAGATAACAATAGCAACCAGTCAGTTGAGATAACAAAGGAACCAGTCGGGGAAATGTTGCAATGACATTGGTGACAAATAATTAGGTAAATTGTAGTAGTGATGCAGAGGGCAACACCCAAACCGTAAATACAAAGTCAAGTCTACAGAATTTGATGACTGTTTGGATAAAGGACGTGGAAGAAAAGGAAGTGAGAAGTTTCTGAGTGTCATGGCAAGATGGACAAAATAGTCACTAAACTTACTAAAGAAGAAAGGATTCTGGGAAAGAGGAGCTAAGTTTTGCTCGCATGGAGTTTGGTGGTCCTTAGAGACACTGGAGTTATATGTGATGACAAATGTAACTATAAATAATAATGACTGGGGTTTGTACTTTGTACATCACTGTTCTTAGGAGTTTCTATCTGCTTATGACACTTACTCAACATCCCTTCAGGCCCTGACCAGGCATACATCCCAGTAACTCTTGGATTCCCCACCTAAGAATACATGCAGAGCTGAATTAAGCCCACATTGACAGCTCTAAAGAAAGACACTAAAAAATAGGATAGTATCAATAAATACGGATAAACATAAGGTATTCTAATGGCTGTTATTAACATTTCTCTCTACATGAGGAAAATAATACTAACTTCTTACAGCATAAAAATGTTTGCACTCCTGTGAATCCCATCCAATGGCTCAGTTTACTTTTTTTATATCCCAAAGTCTTTGGGATTTCAAGGACTTATTTTTACTTAATGAAAGTCTGTGAACTAAACCCTCTTTGGGTTCTCTTACTTTGAAATCTGAAGGGAAATATTTTTCCCATTGATCATATAAGTAAAGAATATTTGACAAATCTAACTGGATTCTTAAAACGGTAAGTTGATTAAATGCACAATCTTATTCTGTTATTTAATCATTTCAAAACATCTCCGATTATTGATTGAAAAACATGAATAATAGAACCATTTTACTTTAATTTTGCTGGTAGATTATTAATGGATAAGGGGACCATTAGTAAATGTTATTTTACTGTCTTTTAAATTTTTATCATGTCTATGAATTTAAAACATATATTTAAAATACTAGCTCATGGATGGCTCTTGCTTTTACACAATTGGGTAATTTTTTACTTTAACTAGAATGTCTAGTTCATACACATTTAATGCAATTATTGATATGGTTTAATTTTACCATCTTGCTATTTATTTTGTTTTTGTCGAATTTGTTTAGGTACTATTTCCTTCTTTGCCTCTTTCAGAATTTTAGAATATCTTTATGATTCTCTTTTTACCTCTACTGTGTCTTACTTGTTACATTTCCTTATTCTATTTTTCATGATTGCTCTAGAGTTTATAGCATACATCTTTAACTTACCTAATGCTGTCATCTAATAACAGTAAACTCTGTTATGATGTAATTTCATTTTCTTCAATTATTATTTTGCTATCATTATATATTTTACTTCTATATATGTTTTAAACCTCACACTACATTGTAATTTTTGTCTTGCTTAAGACGATAATGCATTAAAGGGATTAAAAATAACAACAACAAACCCTTGGCTTTGACATTTACCCACAATTTTAGTTTCTGGAGATCTTCATGCTTTTTTTGTAGAGTCAGCTTTTACTTGATATCATTTTGCTTCTATCCAAATAACTTTTTTCAACCTTTTTTGCATTTCAAGGCTGCTGACAATAAATTTGTTCAGCTTTTGATCGTCCAAAATTTTATTTGGCTTTCACTTTTGCAAGATAATTTCAAAGACTAGGATTCCAGGTGATAATTTTGTTTGAGTACTTTAAAGATGGCTCTCTGTGGTCCTCTGGCTTGTATAGTTTCTGTCAAGAAGTTTCCTCTCATCCTTATCTTCTTCGTCTGCGTGTAAGGTACCTTTCTCTCTCTCTGACTTCAAGATTTTATCTTGGGTTGTCAGCAGTTTGCCTATTAGAAGTACTTTCCTGTGTGTTTCTTTGTGATCCTCTTGCTTATTTCTCTAAGCTTCTTGGTCTTGTGATACATTGTTTCTCATTCCATTTGGTTAAAGCTTTTTAAAAATATTTCATTGTTTATCTTAGTTTTAAAATGTACATTTTTTAAACCGTTAATAGTCACCTGCGTGGCCCAGTTGGTTAAGTGTCCAACTTCGGCTCAGGTCATGATCTCACAGTTTGTGGGTTCAAGCCCTGCATCAGGCTCTGTGCTGACAGCTCAGAGCCTGGAGCCTGCTCCAGATTCTGTGTCTCCCTCTCTCTCTCTGCCCCTCTCCCGCTCATGCTCTGTCTCTCTCTGTCTCAAAAATAAATAAAAAACATTAAAAAAATATAAACAAATAAACTGTTGGGATGCAGCAAAGGCAGTTCTTAATTTTTAAAATAAATGTTTAGTGTTCATTTATTTTTGAGAGAGAGAGACTGAGCAGGAAAGGCGGAGGACAGAGAGAGAGGGAGATACAGACTCCAAGCAGGCTCCAGGCTCCAAGCTGTCAGCACAGAGTCCAATGCAGGGCTTGAACTCACAAGCCATGAGATCATGATCTGAGCCAAAGTCGGATGTTCAGCCAAATGAGCCCCTGAGGCGCCCTAAAATGTGCATTTTTAAAAAATAATCAGAGTCTACTTTCAAATGCCACTATACCATTTCAGGTTTAGTATAGACACACTCCCCAAATACTTCTTCTCATCCCTGTGACATAGCCACCTTTCACTTCAGGCACACATGTGATAGAATCACCAGATACAGTGCTGCTACATTCTTTTAATAGTTACTTGTGCATCAATTAAGAGTAAGAAAAAGAGAACAGTTACATTTTATTTTCATTTTGTTCTTTTCAAAGAACATTTCGTTTTGTTCTTTTTGTGGAAATCCAATTTTAAGTCCTCCGACATTGTTCTTTTGCCCAAAGAACTTCCTTAAATATGTCCACTGACAATGATTATCTGTAGTTTTGGTTTGCCTGAGAAAATCTTTATTTCTCCTTAATTTTTGAAGGTTAATTTCACTGGATGGGGAATTCTAGATTGGCAATTAATTTCTTGCACAATTTGAAGATTTCATCCACTATGTTTTCTCTCACATGGTTTCTGATGAGAAATCAGCAGTGTTCCTATTTTTGTTTCTCTAGGTAAGAGTGGATTTCTAGCCCCTCTGATTTCCTTCAGAATTTTCTCTTTGTTCTTGATTTTCTTTTATTTGAATATAATATGTCTTGATGTTGTCTGAGCTTTCTGCATCTGTGGTTTGGTGTCTGTCTTCATTTTGGATATTTCTCAGCCATTATTTCTTCAAACATTTCTTTCGCCTTGTCCACTCTTTCTTCTCCTTCTATTATTCTAATTATGTGAATTTTTTACCTTTTGATATTGTCCCACACTTTTGAGATGTTCTGTTCTTTCTTATTCTTATTTGTTTTTTCTCTTTGCATTTAAATTTGGGAAGTTTTTCTTGACTCATTTTTAATTCCCGATTCTCTCCTGAGCTGTGTCAAATCTTCATGTCTATTGCAATGCTTTTATTTCTAGTGCCATTGGGATTTTTCTTTTCTTATAGTTTCCATCTTATTGCTGACATTACCCGTTTGGTTTTGCATGAGGTCTACTCTTTCCATTAGCTCCCTTCTTGTGTTAAGTTATTGTCAATTTCTTGTCCAATAATTCCAACAGCTGTGTCATACATGAGTGCAGTTCTGATGATTGCTCTGTCCCTTCAAACTGCATTTTTTCTTGAAGGTTTTGTGGAAACGCGTTGTCTGAGTACCATTTCCGAGGTAAGCATCCCTTTCTTGAGAGGCTTTATATTAATTCAGGTAGGAGCAGTGCTGTGGTTAATGTTTTAATTGTAAAGTACCTGAGGCTTCAGATTCCTGAAATGTCCTTGTTTTTCTTTGTCTAGTTGCCTTCGTGACTTCTTGCTCTACTGTTCCTCTAAGAGTCTATGTTGGAAAGCTCTCTCCACTCTATTCCTTTGTTGTTACACTGGAGTTTTGATGTGGTGGGAGACAGTAGGAAAGAAAAAAAGTCCCATCATCTTCTGATTAACTTTCAGTTTTCTAGTGGACCTGTGTCCAGAGGTATGGTTTTTGCAAGTGTTTTTATTCTTCCTTTAGCATGTAGTTTTGTTTGCTTGCTTGTTTGTTATTTTGTTTTTATCGTTTGTTATTTTGTTTTTATCTCCCTCTATGTTTTACTCCTTTGCCTGGCTTCAAGAGTCCGAATCCATTTCCTTGAAGCCCAGTCCCCTGCTAACTATGTCCTTCATTGCTGCCCCTCTCCACCCCTGCTGCTCACATGCACCCTAAAATAAAACAAAAAGGCTGATGTGGGCTGGAGTAGGGAGATGTTCTCCTGCCCTGGATGGAATAAGATTTCAGCATTGCCCTCTAGTGATGTCTTTTACATGGAGGCTATGGAGAAGGCTCTGGAAGCCTTTCATAATGACTACTTTTCAACTTCATTTGCCAGGGCCATGAGAGAATCTTACTCAGATTCAAAAAAAAAAAAATTGGTATAATTCCTATAGCGAAAGACCAAGAATGTACGGAGACCTCCTTAGATTGAGGCTCTAGAAGTTTATCACTTTCCTTATAGTCCACACTTCTTTTCTAGCAATTAATCAAATTTACTAGTTGTGATGGTCACGTTTCTGTGTCAACTCATCTAGTTACCCCATTGTTTGATTAAATGCTAGTCTAAATGCTGTTGTGAAGGTATTTTTTAGGCGTGATTAACATGTACATCAATAGACTTTGAGTAAAGTAGATTACCTTCCATGATGTGGGTGGGCCTTGTTTGGCCAGTTGAAGGCTTTAAGAGAAAGGATTGAAGTCTCCTGAAAAGGAAAGAATTCTGCTTCCACACTGCCTTTGTACTCAAGACTAGAACTTTGATTACTGCCAGAATTTCCAAGCTCTTCATCCACCCTGCTGATTTTGGATTTGCCAGCTCACAAAATTGTATGAGCCAATTTCTTAAAATCTCCCACTACACACACACACACACACACACACACACACACACACACACACACACACACACACACTTTCTTGTTTCTGTTTCTCTGGAGAACTGCTCCTACTACAGTGCTATTTACATTTTATGTAGAATCTTTAACAAACCAATAGAGATATTTTCAAATCCTTATCTGATAGCTTCCACCTCTAAATCAGGTTTGGTTAATGGTTTTATCTTTAGTCAGTGGGTCATTCTGGTATTCTCACTTTTTTTTTTCTGAGTGCCTCATAATTGTAGACTGAATGTGAGACATTTTGGCAGAAAAGCAGAGAAGAGACTGCGGTAGATTACTTACACTCAGAAATGGGCATGACTCTTCCTCTGTAAGACCTTTATTGTGGTAAGACTGAGTCAATATGGTCAATAAGTGGCCTGAGTTTGGGTTTTGCCGTTGAGCTGGTTACCTTCAGTGCACCACAGGCTCTGAGACCTCCCATGGAGCTCTGCCACTGTCTTGTGTTTATTTTAAAGAAAAGGCTGCCAAGGAGATTTTCTCAAAAGTCCGGCTCCACAAGCAGCTTTCTGTAGTCCCTACAAACCTGTGCCACAGAGGATTCCCGGTCCCTCCACAAATGATGAACTGCTGTTATTTGTTACTCAGTGAAAGCCTCATGGGGAAC
Organism: Proteles cristata cristata; assembly: GCA_017311185.1. Classification (NCBI taxonomy): domain Eukaryota; kingdom Metazoa; phylum Chordata; class Mammalia; order Carnivora; family Hyaenidae; genus Proteles; species Proteles cristata. The sequence continues at coordinate 674,649 of JAESUZ010003871.1, forward strand.
AGGGGTGTGTCTCAATCATAGCTCAGCTTTTGTGCCTGAGTCTCAAGAATGATGCTTCCTCAGCACTCCTGCCCCCTCTTTGTATTTATGTGTCAGTGATACTGGGCAAGGACAGGTTCCGTGCCTTTTGCCAATTGACACTGTAGGCGAAAATGACACGGAGGTATGGCTCTCTGTCTTCTAAGTGGGAGCAGAACTGTCATAAGCCAAAAGAAAATAAAAAGCTTTCAACTTGGGGCGCCTGGGTGGCTTAGTCGGTTAAGCGTCCGACTTTCGCTTAGGTCATGATCTCGCGGTTCATGGGTTCGAGCCCCGCGTCGGGCTCTGTGCTGACTGCCAGCTCAGAGCCTGGAGCCTCTTTCGGTCTGTGACTCCCTCTCTCTCTGACCCTCCCCTGCTCACGCTCTCTCTCTCTCTCTCCTAGAAATAAAAAATAAAAATAAAAATAAATTAAAAAATAAATTAATTAAAAAAAAAAAGCTTTCAACTTGTTGCCAATTGGGGAATTCTGAAAATCTTCTATTTTAGGAGAAAATAATATGGTCTATGAAGAAGATAGAAAACAACTAGTCTCCCCCAATGGCCAGTCAATGAACTATACTACTTAGTTTTAAAATGTCAAAACACTTACTTTGTTTACATGGTGCTGAGTCTGGACCTGTAATATATCATGTTCTGACTACATTCAGGCCATTGCCAGTTTTAAAATCAGGTTCATCACCTTGCTCAAGGTTCTCTTATTCTTCAGTCTACTGAGTTTCTATAGAAACAGTAAGTAAATATATATATATAGCATACTGATACAGCATATTTAATAATATACAAAGTTGGCATGATCCTAGACCCAAAACAATGGTGTTTTATCAGGTGTGAAGTGCTGAGTCTGTTTTTGACAGCTTGTTTATTTTATTTGGATTTCATCATTTCATAAAAGCGATCTTCATTCCAATCTCTGATTACCCATCCTTTCTTCTTTCCACACACCCAGTTTTACAATGCTCTAGAATAAAGTCACTGTGTTACTGTGAATTATGTCTTGAAGGAACTGACTGAAAATGGAAACTTACAAGTTGTGGACTTCTTTACGCACTTACAGATCCTCACTGTTCACAGTTGATTATTAAATCCAAACACGATGCTGAATTCTCCTCTCATGCTGCTGCCGCCTCTTCCTTCAGTCACTGAATTATATTGGACTCTATCTGAGAATGATGTGAGACAAAGAAAAATACACTGGTCTCACTTTCCAAGCAGGTTTTATTCTTCTGCCTTGGGAAAATTAAAGTTAAATATTAAAATTAACATCCTATTTATTTTGGTGGAGAGTATCAAAATAACTATCAAATATTAGTATTTTTATACTTATCTATGCTTTTTTTCCTCAACCACTGCATTTCTCATGTTTTCTTCTTAAAGATAAAGATAACAAGTGATAACTACTGCTAACAATAACAACTGATTTTTGGCAGTAGGCTTACACTCTAAGATAGTTTTATGTAGAATGCACAATAGGTAATATTCAATCTTAAAAATTCTGCAGTCTACTTTAATGAGAAGAGTGCTGAACTTGAAGTCAGGATACCTTGGTTGCCTCTCGCTTTGTTACTTTCTGTATGTTTTATGGGAAAATTCCTTTTCATTTCTGGATCTCAGTTTCCTTACTTAAAATTGTATTAAGACCCAGTGTGCATCATAGGACACCTCAGAACAAATGGACTAATGCATTTGTACCTAATACAATTGAAAATCAATGCCATGATGGCTTGCATAAGTTAACACCGTGTATTTGAGGACACTGACATTCAAGAGTTCAAAGGATTTAAAGGAGAGCTCATTTTGGAATCCATACAACTTCATGGTAGAAGTCACAAACCCAACATTTACATCAGTCTTATTTTGGAGATCAGTCTTTCTTCAATTCCAACACATTTTATCCATTTAAAAGTTTCTTTTCAGTATTTCAATATTTTTAACAATATCAATTGTTTTTCCACTTGCATTTGGAAAAAAGAGTTCATTGTTATTTTGATTGTGTCATCCAGGCAATAAATAGCTTCATTCTAGTTGTGTTGGCTTGTGAATTTGAAAATAAAGGAACTTTTCTAAGAAACTGAGACATAAAATTTTGAATTGCCAATGTGGCTTTTAAAATTTTTAATTCAGGAAATAATTTCCATGTGAATGTAGACACTTCTAATTAAAATGTTGTTCCCTAAAAACTTTTTTTTTATGTATCAACAAATTCTTCTAATGGACCACACAACAATTCCATTCTTTCCAAAATCTGCACAGAGGACCATATCATTAGTAGGATCAAGAAAACTAATTCTGGTAAAAATAAAAATTTCCCACAAGTCTTCCCATAAGCCAAAGTAACTTTGAAGCTTTGAAGACATTTGATGATTTTCCCTCAATGCTTGTGCTTTTTTTTTTTTTTTAATAAGAGTATAGTTAAAAGAAAACATAGTGCTGGTAATAAATAAAAACCCAGAGTCAGAAAATTAATGGTCTGCAAAATATTCTTCCCCAATCCTAGGGAAAATATTTCCTTGGAGCTTTGGTGAACATAACACATGTAATTAGTATTTCTGCTTAATTTGAAGTCATTTGCCCTGAAGATTTAGTGATATTCCCCCCAAAATAAAGATCCACGAATTCTGATCTTCAAGACTCTCTCCTCTTCTTTTGGTCATTTTAAATTGGGTAGATGCAAAAGCTGTTCCTGGAGGGCACAGTCTAGCATAAATAAAGGCCAATATTAACATGAATAAGGGAGTATGCATTCTTTCTTTCCTTGGCATGGACCCCTTGATTCTCTAGGCATGATGTGTATGGTGGTAGAAAGAATATAGTCTAGTGTGAACATCTATCACTATAGCTTACAAATTTATCACAAAGGGAACCATCCCAAAGCTTCATTAGAAGATCAGGGATTCTTTTCTTCTTCTTTTTTTTAACCTTTCACTTTTTGTTGAGGTTTATTTATTTATTTATTTATTTATTTATTTAGAGACAGAGAGGCAGAGTGAGAGGAGAGAGAGAATCCTAAGCAGGCTCCACACTATTAGTGTAGAATCCGATGCAGGGCTCTAACCCACAAACCATGAGATCATGACCTGAGCTGAAGTCAGGAGTCAGGTGCTTAATCTACTGAGCCACCCACGTACCCTGGCAGGTCAGAGATTCCAGCCAGGCATTTCCCCTTAAGTATGGCTTGTGAACAAAATACCCTGTGTTTCGAAAGTTCTTTTATTTGTATTATTTTAAAGTTTTTTAAATGCTTATTTTTGAGAGAGAGAGAGAGAGAGAATAAGCAAGGGAAGGGATAGAGAGAGAGAGAGGAGACCCAGAATCTCAAGCAGGCTTCAGGCTCTGAGCTGTCAGTGCAGAGCCCCGTGCAGGGCTCAAACCCATGAACTGTGATATCATGAACTGAGCCAAAGTCAGATGCTTAATCGACTGAGACATCCAGGTGCTCCTTAAAAGTTCTTTTAAAGGGTAAATGTGGTTTAAAGGTAAGAAAGGAGGGGAAGTTTTGTACTGTTTCCCCTCTGCCATTTAATTAAGGAGGATGGCTGATTCTTTCTGCTCTGCCATTGTCTGTTTATTTGAATATAACCTTCAATATAGATCTCCATTAGGTTTCTTATTTTATAGAGAGTAGAAAATACTGCATAAGATACTTAATATTTTTTCTGCCTTTCCTAAACCATATCTTTACTGTGCTCATGTGGTTATACAGAGGGGAAAAAAATTAATTGAGGTTTGAGAATGGATATTTTTTTCCTTTAAGAAACACTCATTTACCCTCAATACTTATTATATAAGATAAAACAAAGCCTGATTCTCTCCTGAACAGACACTGTTTCTCTTTTAATTTTTCATGATCATGGGTATGAGAAATTCGGTTGAAACCCCAATAAAATGTTTTTGAAGTGATAGATATAAATGTGAGTATATTAAAGAGTGTTAAGGATTATATAGTCAAGATATTGCCTTTTGTTTACTAATTAAAGATTCATTGTAAAAGGTTATACAAAAACTTATTGTTATAAATATTTTAACAACAGGTGGTATGACCAATCTTGGCAGCCCTCTTATACTACCCCTATTGTGTTCATTCATTAATTCATTCTCTCAACCAAGTCTATGGGATGCCGGTTGTATTCAAAGCACTGACAAACTCTGGGTAGAGACCAGAAATGAAGCCAGCTTTTATGGATCTTACAAACCGTGCCTATAAAAATGAGCCAGGAAGCGGTGCAGCCATAACAATATTTAGAATATGATTTAACTGGGAATTATAAATTCTGTCTGAACAGAGCCCATTAAGTCAAGTGTTAAGTCACTGTCCCAATAGGAATTTAATACATGGTAATAGAAATGATGACCACTTAAAAACTGGCAAGCCTTTTTGGCCCATTTCTCCTTCTTTCCTGATGATTCCCACCCTGAGATCAGCCTTATTAGTGCACAGATTATTTCAGCCTGAGCCTTTACATATATGCAAGGAGACAAATGTCCATCCCTCAGACAAAGTTTTCATGGGAAATCTAAAATATTCTCCATTTGAACCGAAATAAATGTAGACATATTGTCAGGAATGATAACATCTAACAGTTTATAATTGCTTTTGAGCTGTGTTGACTCTTTCCTGACTTGCATTCTCTCCAGTGATCTAGAGCCAAGGAGTATGTGTGCTACAAGCCCCAAATCATTAGTAATGAATCTCATCCTCCCAGACGGAATGTTTCCCAGTCATCACACATGGGGTTGGCCATCTTCCCGAGGAACAAGCCAGGATTAACATGGAAAGTGCTTTTTCCATCTAGCCTCTAAATTGAACACTTCCCTTAACTTCTGTTTGAAGCTATAGTTCTCCTACAAATGTGTGTAGAATAGTTCACACGAATGCTCAGATGGAAACTCACCTCTTGGTGATGGCTGAGACTTTTCTGGACACTAGAAGCCTACCCCATTTAGACCAGTGATCTAGAAACATATGAGAAAAAGAAGTTCCTCACCAAGAAGAACCACCTTTTCCACAACGACTCCAGTTTACCTGAAGCTCTCTCTTGCAGATGGTATCATCCTTCCACAATTGAGCTACCTTAATCTAGCTGCTTTAGAATCATCTACTTCAACCCACAATTCTACAGCCTTCCTCGACAGTGCTTATTAAAACTGTCACTCATTTTTGGTTCCATCATCTGAAGTACAATGCTACCTCCTCCCATCGCTGCCATATAGGATATTCTAGGCTCTGGCTCTCTGGGCTCCTTTATTTAGTTATTGTTTTAAAAATAATGTTTATTTTTGAGAGAGAGAGAGAGAGAGAGAGAGAGAGATCTAGGAGGGACAAACAGAGGGAGACACAGAATCTGAATCAGGCCCCAGGCTCTGAGATGTCAGCATAGAGCCCGATGTGGGGCTTGAACTCACAAGCTGTGAGATCATGACCTGATCTGGGTGGTCCAACTGACTTAGCCATCCAGGAGCCCCTCTCTGGCCTCTTTTACCTAAATTCTTTCTGCCTTCTGCAAAAGTTCCACATCCACATAGCTGAACAGTCTGATTCTTCGGTTTTCAATGGTCTCCTCTTGGTCAATCAACTGCACTTACCTTTTTTTGGGTCACACTCTGCCATGTTCATCTTGCACTTGTTGTTAACTATAGTAGTTCCGCTGCTGAAATTACTAATTTGGACATCCCACTGGCCACATTTGCTTATACATCAAGCTATTAATTTTATTATTTTTTACTCATTTCCTAACATAATCTCTTAATTGCTTCCATCAAACACTTTTTTGGTCTTTCCAGCTGAGACATCATGGTTTGTTTTTCTTACTGCTCGGTCAATAGTGTCCTTGACTAGCCTCTTGCTCCATCATTCTTCTATCAACCATCAGGTCTGTGTTGACTTAACAATCTGTTGTCTTTCCACAAATGTCTAGCTTCTAAGACAATGAAGAAATATTCACACTATAAAGTAAGCTGGAAAGCAGTTGGGCTGCAAAGTTGGTGAGACCCACCCATCTACTTACATTCATACCAAAAAGGCTATTTCTTGTCTTCTTCCACAAGTGGTATCTCTCTTTCTGTCTAAAGCTAATATCTTCATTTGAGACCTATTTCCCGTTTCCTTTTTCCTGTCTTTCTCAATGTATTAATTTACGTATTGTTACAAATCACCACAAACATACCAAGTTAAAACATCAAACATATGATCACACAGTTTCTGAAGGGCAGGAATCTAACAGCAGCTTAGCTCCATGGTTCTTGCTCTGAGGCTGTCACAGGCTTGTGATAAACCAATGGCTGAGACTCGTTTCTATCAAGATTCAAGTTGGAAAGGTCTCCTTTTAAGTTCACTCACATGGTTGTGGGAAGACCTCAGTTTCTTGCCATATGCAACTTTCCACAGGCTCCCTGAGCTTCCTCACAACTTCTTTTCCCCCAGAGAGGCTGCAAAAAAGAGCAGCCTCTGAGAAAACATAGTATCTTTCAAAATCTAATTCAGAAGTGGCATCACATCATTTTAGTCACATTCTATTTGTTAGACCAACCCTAGTAAAATAGAGGGAATAACATAAAGGTGTGAGCGGCATGGGGGGAGATCATTGGTGGTCATTTTGGAGAGTGACCACTAAACTAAGTTATTTCAAATTCTTGATTTTTCACTTTCTTTTTATATTGTTAATATAAGAATGCTGATATTATATGTTTGGGCTCTCCTCTATTGGTTTTTAATATATAAATATGTTAAATTTCTCTCCCTGGAAAAACCCCTCATGTTCTTCTATTGCAACGTGAATTTTGTCCACACTGCTCTGGTGAGATTATGATTGCCAAGGTCACTGGGGGCATCTTTCTGGTTGGATCTTATGGACAATGTTCAGTCTTTAGATCTCATGAGAACTGAGTGGCTCATATTGAGCACCACTCTCTCTCTGTAATATACTTTGTTGTTTGGGGCAGTGTTGACATCACAGCAATATTGAGCAGAAGGTACAAAGATTTCCCATACACCTCCTGCCCCTCCACAAGCACAGCCCCCCATGCCCACTATCGCCATCCCCCACCAGAGTGTTACGTTTGTCACAATCAGTGAATCTACACTGACAGACCATTATCATTGAGACCTTAGTTTACAACAGGGTTTACTCCTGGGGTTGTACTATGGGTTTTGACAAACATATAATGACATATACCCAATATTATAGCACTAAACACAAAGTATTTTCACTTCCCTAAACATCCTCTGGGCCTCCCCTCTTCATGCCTCCCTCCAACCTCAGCTCCAGGCAACCACAGATCTTTTTACTATCTCCATGGTTTTACCTTTTTCAGAATATCATATCATTGGAATCCTACAGTATTAATTAGACTTTTTCAGATTGGCTTATCACTCAGTTGTGTACATTTAAGTTTCCTCCATGTCCTTTGATGGCTTACTAGCTGATTTCTTTTTTAGCACTGAACAATATTCCATTATCTGCTTGCGTCACAGTTTATTTATCCATTCACTCATTGAAGGACATCTTGTTTGCATCTGTGTTTGGGCAATTATGAATAAAGCTGCCATAAATGTCCATGACTCTGTGTTATTTCTACACCTTTGCACTGTGTCTCTTGACGTTACTTAAAGTTCTGTTTCAATCCTGTCTCAATGTTCTTCAGACATTATATCTTCTTCTTAGGAGACCTCACTTATTTTCATCTTTTTTAAAAAATGTTTATTTATTTTTGAGATAGAGAGCACCAGCGGAGAAGGAGCAGAGAGAGACCGGCACAGAGGGTATGAAGTGGGCTCCACACTGACAGCAGCAAGCCTGATGCGGGGCTTGAACTCATGAACATGAGATCATGACCTGAGCTGAAGTGGGATGTTCAACCAACTGAGCCACCCAGGCGCCCCCATATTCATGTCTTTAATTATCATCTACATGCTGACAATGACACAAGAACATGAAATCCTTGAAGATAGCTGATGATAAAATGTTGAAAACAAGTTTCATATGGATAAACAGTATAAGACACATTATTTTATAGTTTCTTGAGCTAGTTTTCCCCCTTGTAAAGCATTTTTGAATATTCAAGTAAAATTTGATGCAGAGAAGATAATAATAATTGCTCTGTATAAGTTTGCACTTTCAAAAACTTATCTTGAAAATTATGGTGGTTAATGTTTTGTGTTTAGAGGATGGTAACAGCATGAAGTTTTTGAAAACGGACTCCATACAGTATGAATTGTTTCCTTAAGAAAAGATTTTCATGTTGCTTCTTTCATATGTCGTTCTTGTATATGAGAAAGCTGTGCTTGTACATTCTTATTGCATTTGGGACATCTTTCCTTCCAAAAATATTATACTGTAATTCTACTGACACAGCCCGTGTTTGATAATGTCTGTATTTTCAGACATAATTAAAACTTGTAATATTCAACTAATTGAACTGTTACATTTATATTTATTTATCTATCTACCTAAGATGTCTAGAAAAATACTCTATAGGGATGCTGACTTAATTTCTATATCTAAAATGTTAATGATAGAAATGCTAAGTAGGGCGTGCATAAATCCACAATCACATTCAAGAAGTCATTTCTACAAGAAATAGATCCTACTAATTTGTATTCTTAAGGCTCAAACATTTTAGGACACTTGTTTAGACCTTTTTTTATGTGAGCTTCAAGAGAGAATGAAAATTTTCAGCATATAAATCCCGAGGAAGAGACTGACTTCCAGTTTTCCATATCATTTACTGTAGCCATTGTTTGAAGCAGTATGTGAAATCTAAATGTAATTGCTTATGGTTAGAACTAAACTTTGGGTTTACACAGTCTGAAACTGTTAATGTTAATTTTAAATACGTAGTTTTTTCTTCTTTTTTATGTTCTTTTAAAGGCTCCTATCATTATCAATTCATGCGCTGGCATCGCAATAAACAGAAGATGGCCAGATGTTTAGAAAAAGGGACAAAAATGTGGAAAACTCTTTTCAATACCCCTTTTCCTTTTCCCACCCTCCCCCTGCACACATGTGTGTGGATGCACATACGCACACACTCACTCAAACATCCACTATATGTAGAGCAAGACTTTACACCTATATTTCTCATTAGAACTTTGTGGTATGTACTTACTCTTTATAGAGTTGGCTACTGCTATTTTTAGACAGAGCCCACCGAAAGTACAGTTGTGGTGTATTAAAATGTGTGCATGTACACACCATTGTCATCATCTTCCATTGATTCACTCAGGAGGAGGTGAATATATTCAGCCAGGATTTCATAAACATAACATGGCAGATCTCTGCCTTGGCCAGGTGTATTGTGTGGGTTTATGTGAGAATATTGCTGGAATGGTCATAATTCTAGGGTCATTGTAGGGAATTAAATTATCTGAGAGTCACCACACCCAACATTAGCACAGAAAACCATGATAGCAATTTTTATACAGACATATCAAGTGGCAGTCATATTACAGCTGTTGTTGAATTCATAGTTAGCATCATTGTGCTACAGCTGTGAGGCAATAGTCCTTGAAGTAAATTGCCAAAATTGAGCTACTGAAGACCTCTGCAATTAGGCAGGTTTCGGGGGTTTTGTTTTGTTTTGCTTTGTTTGACAAGTTGCCATTTGGGTTTCTTGTAGAAAGTGTGGATCAAATAAAGAAATTAGCTTTTGCCAGTTTGACATTCTAGAAATCTGAGCTCTTTCAGCACTGTAGGGTGTCATTTGATGCATGGGAGCACTTAGTGCTCTACAGCTATAGAAATTATTTGCTTAGGATATGAAATTATATCTTTTTGTCCCAGGAGAATTAATGCATTTCCTTATGTCTCTAGTTTATATTAGGGGAATATCTTACGAAAGACTACACCCCAATGTAGGTTAATATTCACTGAAAATGCAGTTCATGATTGATGTCTGCTATTTGTGTGCACACTGTTTTCTTGGACAAAATGATGGCCAGGGATTGAACAACCAAAATGAAACTAGAACCACTTATAAGCCTTAAATCATAACTCGCATGCATAAACAACTGGCATATTGAGCCTAATCAGATTTAAGTCCTTGGCTGCGTCAGTTTTCAGTCTCAAAATTGGGTATCTACTGATTAAAAGAATAGTCTATTAGAAGAATAGTTCTATTAGAAGCTCAACAGGTATCTCATTCTATCAGTCCATCACATCAAAATCTGGTTAGTTAGTCCAAAATGTTACTAGAGGTAGAAAATCATGGAAAATAAAGATGTGTGTGTGTGTGTGTGTGTGTGTGTGTGTGTGTATGTACTTAAAGCATATAAATGCACATTTCATGTTTTCTAATCTGTTAACAAACTCTTTCTCTGAGTCTCAGGTAGTTGAAGTTTCTTCTCTCCCTATGTCCTTGAAAACAAAAACCACACTCATGTTGTATTCTTCATTGGAGTAATGAAGAACATAAATATACTTGTATAGCAATTCGGACTCAATATGTTTCTTGGATTTTATGATGCTTTTCCTAAATTTTAAAAAACACTGCCCAAACACATTGTGACATATTTTTTGCAACTTGCAGTCATTACATTTTTAAAACGTTTACCTTGGTTTTATAAAACAAAAACTAAAAGTCTCTTCAACACTGATGTCTCATTGTTTTATGCGGTGTGCAATTAAATAGCATAACTATAATACCAAGTACCTCTGACAATGGGCTTAGCAGGAAGCAGCTCTGACACTTAATAAGTGAGTGACCACACCTGTGGGAACAGACTGGGGCAGCTGTCCTATGCAGTGACCCAACTGAGAATCCAAGAGTGTGAATTATAGAAGGTGTGGATAGCTGGATGAGTCATCCAGTGGAAGCTTGTGAAGAGCGTCTGTAGATTTGATGTTCGAGCTGGAATCAAGATATTGAGCCAATTCCACCTGGTGTTGCTGCTCAAATGAATCACTCAATTGCTATGACTATAAAATAAGCCAAAAAATGCTTGGATCCTCATCCACCATGATTTGTCACGTGACTTTGCTCTTCATGGTCACAAGATCGCTTTAGTGACCAAACATTACATCTCTGTTCCAGGTAGGAAGAAAAAGTATGTGACCAAAATAAAAGTGCAGCACCTCTACTGGAAAACTAATGTTTCCAGAGAAGTCACTTGGAATGTTTGGATTACTTCTGTGTACAAGAAATGATGTGCAAGAAATTATGCCACATAGCTATTCCTAGTGACAACCAAGGCTGGAGTGAGTTATTCAGAAGAGCATACTGGAAGGTGGAAAAAAGGAAAAAAAACAGGATTCTTTTGGTTAAAAAAAAAAGAAGGGGAACTTATGTGGTACAGGAAGCTAGCAGGGTTTGTGCTTCTTTCAGATTTCAGTTCAAATAGCTCAAAGGTCACCTCCTATGGGTAGCCTTCCCAGACTTCTTATCCCAGGTTTCCTGTTGAGAGTTCTCGTAGCCCCAAGAACGTTTTCCTCAAGTCATTTTCCTTTTATGTTTCTATTACTGGATTACTGTTTTTCCTCCTATATAAGGATAATGACAGGGATCTGTTTCAATTTTTGCTCACTAATTTATGCCTAACATCTAACATATTGCCCAACATACAGTAAGTACTTGATATGTTTGTTTTAATTGAATAAACTGAAGGATGACTGGGTGGCTCAGTCTGCTGGGCATCTGACAGTTGAGGTCATGATCTCATGGTTCGTCGGTTCAAGCTCCGTGTTGGGCTCTGTGCTGGCAGCTAGTTCAGAGCCTGGAGTCTGTTTAGGATTCTGTACCTCCCTCTCTCTGTGACCCTCCCCTGCTCACGCTGTCTCTCTCTCTCTCAGAAATAGATAAAACATTAAAATTTAAAAAAAAATAAATGAATAAATTGATTACTATTACTTAACAACATATCCAACAAAGAAATTATTTAGTGTTACTTTATAATATATGCAGTGCTTAAACACCTTCAGAATAAGGTCTTTCCCCCACTGAAACCCATTTTTATTCTTCATTTATATGAAAGGAGAGAATGATTGGCCATTTATTTCTTTGCTTTAGAGTGATTTCTATTTTTAAATTTTTAAACATTTATTCATTACTGAGAGAGAGACAGAGTGCGAGTGGGGGTGGAGCAGAGACCAAGGGGGAGACACAGAATCTGAAGCAGGGTCCAGGCTCTGAACTGTGGGGCTGATGTGAGACTTGAACCCACGAACTACAAGATCATGACCTGAGCCGAAGTCAGATGCTTAACCGACTGAGCCACCCAGACACTCCTAAAATGATTTCTTGAGTGAAGTAGTTTATATTATATTTTCTAGGAAAACCATCTACACTGTCTTTCTTCAGAAATTCTGTTTTCATTGTCATTGCTTTGTTCAGTCACAGATATGAAACATTCATGTGAGGAGGAACCCTAGGACTCATCCGGTTCAACTCCCTCACTTTGGAAGTAGAGAAACAGAGGCCCAGAGAGGTTAACTGAATTTCTCAAATGACATCAAAAACGTTTCTGGCAGACACAAAATATGGGGCTGGTTTTCCAATTAATTCCCTGTATTGTGCTCTTTCCTTTTTTTTTTTTTAAGTTTATTTATTTTTTGAGAGATAGAGACAGAGCATGAGGAGATCAGGGGCAGAGAGACAGGGAGACACAGAATCCAGAGCAGACTCCAGGCTCTGAGCTGTCAGCACTGAGCCCAATGTGGGGTTCAAACTCATGAAATGAGTGAGATCATGACCTGAGCCGAAAGTGGAGGCTTAACCAACTGAGCCACCCAGGCGCTGCATTTGTGCTCTATTCTTTTCCATAATATGGCTTTTATGACCCAAACAAGATACAGTAATTAATAAAGTCCTCATCATCACATGTCCAAGAAATGATTTCCTGTTTTTGGTTGTTCCATTTGTACTGAAAGTGGCAAAAAAAAAAAAAAAATGAAGTTGGTCTAGTATTTATAAACAGGGAATAAATGGTTGAAGATGTATTATTCAGGCTTATTTTTATATTTGAAATCCTTTAAAAATAACCTTTCTGTTTCAGTTACCAGCTCTAAATTATGCTATATCCTTGTTTGTGTGTCAGTAAGAGTTTATACTTCTGAATTTCATAAATATGGGGTTAAAATGCTGTAGTCGTCTGAAAGAACTTCCATAAGAATGTACACAGACTGGGCAATCTAAGCAATAGCAGTTGATTTTCTCATAGCTCTAGAGGTTGGAAGTCCAAGAGGAAGGTGCTGACAGGGTTAGTTTCTTCCAAAGCCTCTTTCCTTGGCTTGCAGATGTCCGTCTTCTTTCTGTGTCCTCACATGGTCTTTCCTCTGTGTGGTCCATGTCTTAATCTCTCTTCTTATAAGAGCGCCAGTCATATTGGATTAAGGTCCACTTTAATGACCTTATTTTAACTTAATAGCCTCTTCAAAGCCCCTTCTCCAAATATAGTCACATTCTAAAGTGCTGGGGGTTAGACCTCAACAAAAGAATTCTGGGGAACACAGTTCAACCCATAAGAAATATCTTTCAGGTATTTCCTATAAGGAGGACCCAACACCCTAAAAGAGTATATTTTTATTCTTTATTGAGAAAATGTTTTTAGAGTCTTAATTAATCAATATGCTAAACCAATAATTTTTTATAACTTCAATATCAGGCTAATACTGTTAATGAAAAATTAGAAAACATTCTGTTGTAGATGGAGTTCCAACCATTGATTCACTTCTCAACTGTTTTCTAAGGATACATGCTACTCAGTTGATTGCAATTTAAGCACCCATAAGAACCAAGACTGTGTATGGAGACATTACCTAGGCATGACCATCACTTCTTCCAGTTTTGGGGCCTTCAGAAAACTTCTTAATCTCTTCAAGTTTCCTCATTTATAAATAGAGAGAGTGCTTACGTCAAGAATTGCTATGTAGCATAAATTAAAGTACAAAATATATTCTCTCCTAATGTCACTTTTCACATATCATTTTGTCAATCACAGTTTTACTAACAAATTCCATGTACCAAGAAGGTGTGAAATTTGAATACTTAATTATTTGTATAATCCTAACTTCAATTTTCATTTAATATACAGTGTATTATAATGGATAATATTCCAGAAGGTAACCAATCCAATCAGATTCAAGAGGTAAATTTTACACTCAGTTAAAAGATCAAAGTTAATTTTTATTGTTTCATGAGACTGGACAGTGGTGTAGAAGTTCTTTGTTCCTGATACCATCTAGTAAGGTTTGTCTATTGAGCATGGCATTATCCCAGCTCCCTTGGAAATGGCTAAGGGACTGAAAAATTGTCAATGTGTTGCTTAATTACCTGCACCTGTCTACATAAGAACATCTTATGTGGTAATTATGGATCTGGTGCAAACCATCATGCATGGGGCTTTATTGTACTTCAATTTCCCTTCATATCTCAATCGAGTCCCAGGGCTACCTTTTGGCTTATGAGCACCCCCATTCAACACAAAATAAATTGGTTCCACTCAAGAAGATTAGAAATGGTGGGAAATATAATTCCCCCTTATTCTTGGCAACGGTGTATGTGTTATTCTAAACCAGCAGAAAATACACAGGAGGAAGAAGAAAATAGATTTTTTTTCTTCAACAAAGTTGAAGCTCTACCAGCTAACTGGCCAAACCCTGACTTCAGAAACCACCCAGCCATTTCTCTCCAATCCTGCTCTTCCAGGGTTTGAGGGATAAGGCTGAAGAGGGTATCCAGGGGAAGGCTTGGGTTCCTCTCTCGGCAATAACTATGCTTTCAACTGCAGGAAAGAGCAAGCAGACTCAGAATCTCACGGGCTGTGTGACAAAGGAGGAAGGGGTATGGTTCCAAGTAGAGTTGAAGCTTCTGCTTCCTAGCTTCCTCACGTTGCTCCATCTGCCTCTTCGGAGAGCTCCCATCTCCCACTGTGTGCAGCTGACTTTCAAGCACTCCTGGTGGCATAATGACTGAGACAAAGATATTTCCTCCAGTTGTCAATGGCACTCCTATCCTGAAACTGTCCCAGGAACCTCATCCAAGTCTCCTCCTCCCCATCCTTGGGCTCCATGAACAAGAGGGAAGGGCTTCATCACGCTTCTCGTTGATGATCCTCTTAGTTTCAAGGTCACATGTATCTACACATGAAATCATATTTTTATTTTAAAGTGTAAGTTCTTTGGAAGATCTTGTCTATTGGATCATGTAACTATTCCTGTAGCCAGAAGAGGAGATCACTACCCAGAGGAAGAGCCAGACTGCTGTGTCTGGATACTTAAAAAGACATTTGGAGGGGGAGAGCATCTGCAAATGTTGATGAAAATGGGTTTGGAACATCTCCTTTGATCAGGAAATAGGTGGACCATAAACTGTCTGATACATTATGCTGCCTGCAGCAAACTCACATTCTGAGACCCACTCATCGTATTACTCTAGAAACACCAATAGAAAAAGGAAGAAGGCTTAAAAGATCCAATGGTTTCCAAATGCAGTTGATGCGCAGTGTTGAGTTACCCAAACGAGGTCATATTTTTGCTTCCGAAAAATGACTGATCATTTATATTTCATATATCAAACCAGAGACTTTTTTTGACTGGTGTTCAAAAACTCATACAGCTATTAAAAAATACAAGTTTGGCTATGACCGATTTGTTTTCTATAGTATTTGTGAGTTTCCAAAGGGCAGGGCATAGTGTCATACTCCTTTGTGCATCAGGTATTTCCTCACTCATAAGAGACACACAATGTGTTTTATATTCAATGATGAGGGTGATGCAAACACATTATCTATCAATAACAGAAACATAGAGCTGGAAGGGATATTTTATCATCCATTTTTCATTTTATTTAGTTTGGCATAATCTACTTTAAGACCTCTATGTTACCAATGAGAAGCTTTAAAAGTGCTTAGTTTCAAGATCTGAGATAGGAGTTAGGCGCCCTGAATTCTTCCATTAAAGTATAATGATGATGACACTAATGTCAGCAACAAAAACTTTTCAATAAAACAATATAACTCAATGGGGCAAACTTTTGGCTAAGAAGCGAGGAGGCAGTTTAGTGGACATGCATTGGCTCAGAGTCAAGATCTCAATCCTGATGTCTCATCTCAGCCATGTGTACACCTGAGTGGCAAAGGGATTCTATGAGGGGTCTGCTAACTGTGAATTGTAACCACACGCTGCAAAATTCATTGAGCCTTTAGTAATCTCAGGCATTAAGAGTAAGGACGGAGTTCTTTTCTGGAGGAAATCTATGGTTCTAGACACACTTAAATGATTAAAATGAGTTTTGTTTTCTATTATATTTACACAGAAGCTAACAAAAATATAGCTCCCGTCTTAATAAACCTGTTGAATATACAAAATATCCTGAACATTCAGGAACAGAAAACAAGTAGGTCCCTTGTGAGGGTTTGTTTTGATAGCAAATAACACAGTATTTGTATAAGAGATGTGCTAATTTATATTTTTAAAAATCACTTGGATCTTTTTTTCTAGAAAAATATGGTGCAAAATTCAGAAATGTTCATTTACTAAATCTATATCTATAACTACACCGAGGACTTTTCCATCAATGGTGTTTCTAACCTGTTTCCTTCATTTGTTAGCACAGCTTGACATTAAATACCTTTTGGCTACATATAAGAACTTTTAATTTCAAATTTCTTTCTAAAGGAAATGGGGATTTTAAGTAAAACAGCCTCACTTGTTAAAAGATTTTTACAATAATTACATGAAGGCAGTCTTGCTAGTATCCCAGATGAGCTGGGAGCTAGAAAATAAAGACATTTGACTCATCACAGACACCTTGATTCTGTCATTGGCATTTATGTGGGCAGGGCTGGAACAGACATCAAAAATGGTAGAGAGAAAATTCTTCCTATAACTCTTGCAAAATAAAGAAATAATATTCAGTTGTGTCCTCATTCTTTTCTTTTTCTTTAGCACATTTGAAAATTATGGCAAAATATTAGAAACCAATATATAAATGTAATTAGTTAATAGAACGTAATGTAAAGACAACAAGGACATTTATTAAAATGAAATTAGGTGAAAAGCATCTCTAGAAAAAGATAAAATAATAACAATCCAGTGAAAATAATCCAAAAGACCTTTTAGACCTGTATGTTGCAAACTATAAGACATTGATGAAAGAAATTGAAGATGTAATATTAATGGAAAGATATCCTCTGTTCATGGGTTGGAAGAATTAATATTGTTAAAATGTCCATACCACCCAAAGCAATCTACATGCAATATAATCCCTGTAAAAATCCCAATGGCATTTTTCACAGAAATTTTTTAAAAAATCCTAAAATTAGTATGAAATCACAGATGATGCTGAATAAGACAAAACGACCTCGAGAAAGAAGAACTAAGCTAGAGGCATCATGTTTCCTATTGTCAAACTATATAATAAAGCTATAGTAATCAGAGCAGTATGGTACAGAGAGCCCAGAAATAAACACACATGTACAGTCAACTAATGCTTGATAAGAGAGTGAAGAATTAGCAAGAGGGGAGCACCTGGATGGCTCAGTTGGTTAAGTGTCTAACTTTGGCTCAGCTCATGATCTGATGGTTCATGGGTTCAAGTCCTGCATTGGGCTCTGTGCTGACAGCTCAGGGCGTGGAGCCTGCTTCCGATTCTTTGTGTGTGTCTCTCTCTGCCCCTCCCCGACTCATGCTCTGTCTCTGTCTCTCAAAAATAAATAAATGTTCAAAAAATTTTAAAAAAATAATTAGCAATAAGGGAAAAATAATATTTTTAACAAATAGTGCTGGGAATAGTGGAGGTCCAAAAGTAAAAGAATAAAATTGGGCCCTTATCTTATGCACACAAATTAACTTGAGAGAGATTACAGACTTGAATGTAAGACCTAGAACCATGAAACTCCAGAAAAAACATAAGGGAAAAAACAACAACAACAACAACAACTTCACGTTGGCCTTGGCAATGATTTTTTGGATACGACAACAAAAGCAAAGACAACAAAATAATTTTTTTACAAAGTGAGACTATATCACATTAAAAAGCTTCAGTACAGCAAAAGAAATTATCATCAGCAAATTATCATCATCAGCAAGGCAACCCAAGGAATGGGAGAAATTATATCTTCTAAGAGGTTAATATTTAAAATATATTGGGAACTCATACAACTAAATAGCAAAAATAAATAAGTAAATAAATGAGCAAAGGTCCTGAATAGATATTTTCCCAAAGACATACAATGGCCAAAAGGTGTTCTACATCATTAATCATTGAAGAAATGCAAATTAGAACCACAATAATACAGTACTTCACACCTGTTAGAATGGCAGTTATCAGAAACATAAGAGATAACAAGTATTGGGGGAAGTATAGTAAAAAGGAAACCCTTGTGCACTGCTGGTGAGGATGTAAATTGGTGCAACCACTTTGGAAAAAGTAGGAGGTTCTTCAAAAAAATAAAAATAAAGCCATTCCACTGGTGAGAATACATCCATAGTAAATGCAATCAGTATCTCAAATAGATATCTGTACCCTCGTGTTCATTGAAGCATTATCATATCGAAGATATGGAAAGAATTTAAGGATCTTTTGGGGTATGAATAAGTAAAGTGTGTGTGTGTGTGTGTGTGTGTGTGTGTGTGTGTGTGTGTGTGTGTGTAATGGAATGTTAGTCAATCATAAAAAAAAAAGAAGGAAATCTTAACGTTTGCATCAACATGGATGAAACTGAAAGACATTATGCCAAATGAGAAAAGCCAAGCACAGAAAAACAAATACTGTATGATCGCACTTATATCTGAAATCTAATAATGTTGAAATTCTAGAAGAAGAGAGTAGAAAGTTGGTTGCCAGGAGCTGGTGAGCTGGGAAAATAGAGAGATGTTGATCAAATGGTACAGGTTTTCAGTAATAAGATGGATAAGCCTTGGGGCTACAATGTACACATGACTATAGCCTGCTGATGCTGTCGAAAGGTGCTACAAATGTAGATCTGAAATATTGTCACCTCTACAACAAAGAATGTATACATTAACTTGATTATGGTAATTGTTTCACAATGTATACATACATTAAATCATCACATTGTACACCATAACAACAAAAACAGAAGGAAGGGGTACTTTCTCCATAGTGAAGCCCAAGAGCTCCTGCCATGTTACAGCCATCTATATCTTTGAGAGGGTAGGATCTAGAGAGCCTCTGTTAAACCCACCTGAGCTGTCTTTAGCCATACCTAGATTTTCATTCTGCCTTTCAGCAACCAGGCACATCGCTTTCCTTTCAAACTCTCCATTTTTCAATGGGGCGCCTGGGTGACTCGGTTGGTTAAGTGATGACTTTCACTCAGGTCACGATCTCACGGTTCATGGTTTCAAGTCCCGTGTCGGGTTCTGTGCTGACAGCTCTGAGCCTGGAGCCTGCTTCAGATTCTGTGTCTCCCTCTTTCTCTGCCCACCCCCACCCGCTTGCATTCTGTTTCTCAAAAATGAATTAAAAATGTTAGAAAAAAAAAACAACTAAAACACTCTGTTTTTCAAATGTACCTAGCCATATATCATCTAACCACTTTGCATCAATATTTTCTCATGTGGAAATTCAGAATGTTGGCATTTACTGTTTCTGAGGTCTTATTCATATATGTCAATCATGACAGCACCAAGTAAAAATGACAGAAGCAGAAAGAGTGGACTGTCATTCTCTTATTACTGCATTCAGACTAGGAAAGTATTGCAGCATTTTGTTTATGCTAATTATAAATGTTTTTGTGCTTTCGTTTTGTAGGAAAGTGTTGCTTTAAAATGCTTATGATTGGGGCACCTGGGTGGCTTGGTCAGTTAAGCCTCTAACTTTGGTTCAGGTCACCATCTAACAGTTTGTGAGTTCAAACCCACATCAGGTTCCCTTCTGTCAGCACAGAACCCACTTGGGATCCTCTGTCCCCCTCTCTTTCTGACCTTCCTCCACTCATTGTGCATCTCTCAAAATACATTTTAAAAACTTAAAAAAATAAATGTTTACAATGGTGGCCATCTGATATTTTTCAAATGTTAATCTTTATTTAATTTCTATCACTTATACAGATATAATCATACAGAAGCCAGTTTGTTACACACAATAGTGTCTTAAAGAGTAAGAGAAAATAAATGCACTGCTACTCTCAGGAATCTTAGTAGAGACTCATCCAACATTTCATTATCTTAAAAAAAATAAAGCCACATATCACTGCATGGCGATACAGATAAGTTCAACTGTTTAAAAGAGTAATTCTGAAGAAATATTACATTACAAATGCAAACAGATTGAGAAAGCTGAGGTTGCTCAGTATGTATTGATAATATTAGATTATATCTCTGCATTCAGGGTAATAAAATTCAAGTTTCTAGGAAGGGAATGAAAAATTATATACCATTTTATTTGTTTATTATTCAAACAAGTTGGTGATTTATAGCACTTTCAGGGAAGTGGGAGGAAGACAAAACTTTCCAAGGATAGGAAACATGGGATATTGGAATTTTAACATATAAATATTGAAAAACAAATGCTTGAATATAAGATGGGACTATGCAAGAGTCACTCACCTGTGGAAAAAATACAAGAAATTACTGTGTCTCATGTGATCAGTTGTTTAGTTTGCTAAACTAAAATCATTTCTTCATGACTAAGATGATGGCCTGAAACTTCTAACTAGAACTTACAGCATGCACAGATATATCTTATATAGATTTGCTTAGAAAATAAAATATAATATAGTTTGATCTCCATAAAAAATGTGAGTATTGATCCTCTTTATTTACAATACATTTCCATTTGTGCTTTAAACATTTATTTCTGCAAATAGCTAGCTATTGATCACTACCCTTCTCTTATTCTACCTCAGACTATCCTTGCCATAATTTTCTTTTTTTAATTGGTAGGAATAGAACTAGCTTTCTAGAAAGAATACAGAGGCAGGGAATGGAAAGAGATAAGAGAAATAACGTGTTTGGGGGAAAACAGTAGGGGAATTCATGTGGAAAGATATACACAAATAAAGTCATCGACCACAGCTTGAAGCAATACATTATGATAGGTAAGCAGTGAAACACTTCAAAAGTGCTAGAGACGTTAAGAAAAAGAGACTGGTAAATCCAGTAACATAAAATATCATCTCTCTGCACAAAATGGTAGTATATGAAAAAAATAGCCTCAAAATAAGGAAACACTGTTCTAACAATATCTAATGAGAAAAACAAATGGATACTGTCTTCTGGCTACAATAGGATCACTTGTATTAGACCAAATAGACCACTGAAAACAACTATAAACGCTGGCAGTTTGAGGGCAACAGAAAACAAACGAGGCTGATGGGACATAAAAGGCCAACATTTAGAGGAAAGGAAAGTGTGATTAAGTGAGCCCCAAATTCTCTGCTAACTTTTCTCCCCCAACATGATTTCTTTGGCGATTCCTAATTCTGAGTGTTTCACATTCCAAGGATAAAGGACCTACTGAGAGGCTAAGAACTTAAATTCAGGTTTTCCCATGGAGGACCTTGGTAAACACTATATTTTTAATGGGGACTCCCTAAGGGCTGTAATTTAAGAGTTAAGGAAAGTCACAAATACACCAGCCATCCAGTGCCACCCAAAGCCAGCCTCAGTTCATCTCAATCCCTTATTGATACTAGGTGACACATTCCTACATTAATTCCTCCTTATAAGAAATCTCAGGGGGGCACCTGGGTAGCTCAGTCGGTTAGGCGTCCGACATCTGCTCAGGTCATGATCGAGATCTTATGATCTCGTAGGTTAGAGCCCCATGTTAGGCTCTGTGCTGACAGCTCAGAGCCTGAGGCCTGCTTCAGATTTGGTGTCTCCATCTTTTTCTGCCCCTCCCATGCTCACACTGTCTCTCTCAGAAATAAATAAAACGTTTAAAAAAAAAAAAGAAAGAAATCTCCGTCCCATCTGGAGAAGGTGAACATCATTTGAAGGCCCTGAAAGTTTTCTTACGTAATGCCTGCTATGAAACTTATTTTAAAAATCACCAGTTAATTTAACAACAGCAAAAATAGAGACCCCTGGCTGGCAAAGTTGGTTAAGCGACTAGCTTTGGCTCAGGTCATGATATCATGGTTCGTGAGTTTGAGTCCTGCATCGGACTCTGTGCTGACATCTCGGAGCCTGGATCCTGCTTCAGATTCTGTGTCTCCCTCTTTCTCTGACCCTCCCCTGCTCTCACACTCTCTCTTTATCTCAAAAAATAAACATTAAGAACATTTTTTTTTAAAAAAGAACAAAAGTAAAGACTAAAAACTACTTTCCAAAGAACAAAATGTAAGCAAGAAGACAGAAGAGAATAGGGTAACATCTTTCAACAAAAGGAAAGACAGTTTGTCCACATAAAGTTCTACTATATTGAAAAAATTCTTCAAGAAAAAGGTGAAATACCAATGCTTAGAGACACTGAGATATTCATCACCAGCAAAAGTACACTAAAAAATTAACAAAGGGAGTCCTTCAGATAGAAGGAGCATGATGTCAGAGAGACACTTGTCAAGGATAGAAGGAATAAAATGTGCCAGTGGGTGATAAATCTACAGGATTGTTGACTATATAAAAAAATGTTCATGAGTAAAATTAGCTATGATTATTATATATTTTTTGTAATATTTTTGTTAGTCCTTGGCATCAAAGTAATGCCACTCTCACTATTTGAAAATGCATGTAGGTCCACATGAGTGGCTCAGTTGGTTAAGTCTCTGACTCTTGATCTGGGCTCAGGCATGATCTCATGGTTAGTGAGCTAAAGCCCTGAGTCAGGCTCTGCACTGAGAGCACAGAGCCTGCTTAGGATTCTCTCTCTCGGCCCTTCCCCTGCTCACGCTTGCTCTCTCTCTTTCTCTCTCTCAAAATAAATAAACAAACATTCAAAACATTTTTTAAAATCCATATAAAGTAAATCTTTGAGATAATATATTTCAAGGAATTTAGCAATCTTATAAAGCGTAGATTCTCAAAAATGAGGTAGTGCAGTGCAGATTTGAAACTCTTTGCATTTGAATCTGAGCTGTGCAATTTGCTACCTGTATAACTTCAAAACAGTTGCTAAATCTCTGAGTCTTAGTTTCTGTGTGTAGAAAATGAGGATAAGTACAATGTTCTCCTTACACTTTTCCATGAAGCTGAAATAATTAAATCAAATATTTCTGTAAAGTGATTAACTCAATGACTTGCATATGTTTGGTGGTCAATAATTGTGAATTAATTTTTCCATTCCTGTTTCATTTATTCCTTTGTATTCTCTTTTTTTCTCTCCCTGAATGTCTCCAGTGGGTTTCTCTGGATGCTTATGCTGAGTTGGAGTTTGGAATGAAAGGTCTTTATTAAAGACCATCAGAAGGAAAGGGCCTGGGAAGAGGATGGAGCAGAGGAAGAAGCTGAACTGAGATACAGGCCCAACCCCTGTAGATCTACTCCTGTAGATCTCTGTTTTTGTTTCTCTATATAGATATAGATATGTCTCTCTCTATCCTCCATATGTATATGTATATCTATATCTTTATGTCATCTATCTATCTATCTATCATCTATCAACATCATCTGACTTAACTCACATTGAACCTAAGGGGTTGAGCCTTTATACTTCTATCTGGATCAGTAACTGAACACAGGCTGTCTTACAAAGCGTGAGACCTTGGATGAACTTGCTGTCTATAATGGAGGCAATCCTGAAATCTTATACAGCTGGAGAAACAAGTTTTCCTTAAACGGATTCAAATGGCTCATCTCCAGGTCCACCACACTATCACTCTCATGTCTCTTCCTCTATTATCTTTTTTCCTCCTTGATTTTCCTATTTCCTTCCTCTCATCACCTTAATGTACAAAGAGGAGTCAATTCTTGATATAATCCTGCATGAGAGCTATGTGAGACAATCTTTTCATCGTAGGTTTCTGCTTGACCTGGAGTCAAACTTTGCTCATCTATGAACAAATGGAGTGACAAAAAAGTAGGATTGTTCACCCCAAAGAGTAAAATTATCTTGTTCTTAGAATATGCCTTCTCACCTTTCCTAGGCTATGTGGCTCTAATCTTTAGCATTAATTGTTGATTTTAAAGATAGAAACCAAAATACTGCTACCTTTGTATCTTAATTTAGTTAAATATTAATAATCTTTTATGATGACTAATAAATACATATGCCAATAAAAAGTATATTGTTTAGGGGCGCCTGGGTGCTTAGTCGGTTATGCGTCTGACTTTCGCTTAGGTCATGATCTCACGGTTCGTGGATTCGAGCCCCGCATCGGGCTCTGTGCTGACTGCCAGCTCAGAGCCTGGAGCCTGTTTCAGTCTGTGACTCCTTCTCTCTTTGACCCTCCCCTGCTCACGCTGTCTCTCTCTCTCTCCTAGAAATAAATAAAACATTTAAAAAAAAAAGGATATTGCTTATTTTTAAAATTTGTTTCTGCTGACTCCATGACTAATTTAGGCAGCAGATAATGAAGACTTTGAGATTTTTTTAAATGTTTATTTACCTTTGAGAGAAAGAGTCAGAGTGGGAGCGGGGGAGGAGCAGTCAATGAGCAGATTAGATTTTAGCATCAAAAAAGTATTGACTCCAAACCAACAAGCTTGTGCTGGAAGAGTGTGCACACACCTGTCTCTTGGCTGATTGTCATGACTCTTGTTTGAGAGCTAAGATTAAGCATGTGCAGAATATTGTATACCATGGCATCATACTCATCTAGCCTACAGTGTCAATCTGATGCATCTTCTTTACAATAATGGAGGGATTCTTGATCCTGTTCATTTCTGCAACTTGTTGAGAATTGTGTGTGTTTCTGTGTGTGTTTTTTTAGTGCTTTGCTATTTCCATATAAGAAAACTGGGGAAATACTCTTGAGTCATCATTTCCTTTGGTGTGGAGAAACTTCACTAAGCAATATTTGGACTGTATATGAACAGACCCTTAAAAAGGAAATTTGAGGCTTCTGATTGATTACCATAGTAATAAGATGAGGTCTCTTTATAGAACATATATAATTAAATACACTGGTAGAAATTTGTTTTACTTGTGAAAAACTTTCAGCAATATAGATTTCTCTAATCTAGAGAATATATCATTTCTCTAAGACCTTAAGGTTTTAAAGTTTGTTTACTTATGTGTTACATGTTTATTTATCTATTTAGAGAGAGAGAGAGAGAGCAGAATGGGGAAGCAGAGAGGGAGGGAGAGAGAAATCCCAAGCAGGTTCCCCACTGTCAACACAGAGCCTGACACAAAGCTCTATCTCATGAACTGTGAGACCACATCCTGAGCCAATACCAAAAGTCAGATTCTCAACAGACTGAACGACACAAGTGCCCCTCAATGACCCTGAAGTTTTAAATCTCAAGGACTTCAGGGGCACCGGGGTAGTTCAATCAGTTAAGTATCTGACTTCATTTAAGGTCATGATCTCCTGGTTCATGGGTTTGAGCCCTGCATCCACTCTGTGCTGACAGCTCAGAGCCTGGAGCCTGCTTCAGATTCTGTCTCTCTCTCTCTCTCTCTGTCCCTCCCCCACTCACACTCTGTCTCTTTCTCTCAAAGATAAGTAAACATTAAAAAAAAACCTCAAGGACTTCATATCTGCTGCCAAAATAGGTCATGGAGTCAGCAAAAACAAATTAAAAAAGTAAACATATACTTTCTATTGGCATATGTATTTATTTGTCATCATAAAAGAGAAAAAAACAACTCTTTTTTTAAATTTAGGGATAGTTGCATACTGCAGTTTTCTTTGTGTTCAGAAAAGAGAATAATAAAATCATTGATCATTCAATGTTTCTGAAAGCATCTGAAAACTTCTATGATCCAGGTGCAATTCTCAGGGCTGGGGATACACTGATGAACAGACAGATAAAACCCTTGCTTTCATGAATATCTCACTCTAGTGGAAGAAACAAAGAAATGAAGAAGCGAACACAGGAACAAAATATCCAATAAACAAATTAATGTACCATATAATTCAGGCAATGCTTCTAATCAAAGATATGCCAAAATCACATCATCTAAGACAAAAGCTTAGTGACTGTGTCTTTTAAGAATTTAACTAGTATTAATATATTCACCATGAAATATTTTAAATGATGCAAGAAATTCTATGTATGTGAGCACTGAAAACAAAACAAGGTAGATTCCAACAAAGGAAAAACTGATAATTTCATGGGTAATTATTTTCTTTAAATCTATAACACGACTTCTGAAAATAATTTCAACCTTTTAAATTACGGAAGACAGAAGTGTTCTCAGTAGAAACATATTTGAGTACAACAGTCGCCAAAATGATTATATAAGTCATTGTATCTCACACTCAAATTGCAATTTTGAGGAATGATCAGACTGCAGAAGTGAGTTTCATTTAACTGGAGCCACGCTGGCTCATTTGCCCAGAAAGAGCCATGTTATGCAATGGCATGCCAAGGGAATTAATAACTGATGGATGATCAGACCTGCTCAAAGTGGTGGTAATCATTTGCTACTTAAATCACCACATTTTGGCAAATAAAAAGCCTTTACTGTTGCCAAATCTGTAATTACTTTACTTAACAGTGATGACATGTGTGCCTGTTCTGCAAGATCCCATACAGATGCTTCTGTTGTTGGCTAAAAACTACCCAGCACTTGAGATAATAACATCATTTCTGCATCTGTCTCTCTGCAGGATGGGGTTTTTCATTCCCTTTTCCCCC
Organism: Proteles cristata cristata; assembly: GCA_017311185.1. Taxonomy (NCBI): domain Eukaryota; kingdom Metazoa; phylum Chordata; class Mammalia; order Carnivora; family Hyaenidae; genus Proteles; species Proteles cristata. Next base: position 701,333 of record JAESUZ010003871.1, read on the forward strand.
ATTTCATCTTGTTTTGTTTTTTGGAAGTTAAAAGAAAGATTTAAACCTTACCTTTTCTTGAAAGGCTTTGTTTGATCAACCTCTCAATCTCTTAAACATAATTTTTTAAAACTGCTCGTTTCTCTACATGATTATCCTAGATAATGACAGTGAAGTGACAGTCTATTGATATATGGATATTAGTGTGCATTTATATGCATATTCTTGTGACCACGTGTTTTGCAGATAGAGACGAGGGCTAGATTTTCCCCAGTGACTTCATCATTTTCTAGTAGTAAGACTCAATCAGGCTGCTAGTGTACAGCAAGCAACCAACAGTGGTGCCCTAAGGTGCTGAGTGGAGAGTACCTCCCATCAGATCTGAATGTCTAAGTCACAGCTAGAGAAGAATTTAGGCCATTGAGAGAATAAATCCAAATATGTGAAATCTCAAGCAGAAGGTTTCCACTGAAGAAGGGAAAATGTCAGGCAAATTTACCTAGAAATCATAAAAAAATATTTTCTATTTTCCATCTGATGAAGGGATTCATTACCTCTCCCCCAAAAAGTTTTTAAATTATTTTCTTGGAATAGAATAAAAATACTTTCTTGGAGGAGTGGGACTGGGTGGCTCAATTGGTTAAGCCTCTGACTTTGGCTCAGGTTATGGTCTCAAAGTTCATGAGTTTAAGCCCCACATGGAGCTCTCTACTGTCAGTACAGAGCCCACTTAAGATCCTCTGTCCTTCTCTCTCCCTCCCTCCCTGCTCACACACACTGTCTCTCTATCAAAAATAAACAAATGTTGAAAAATACACTTTTTGGATCTTAATATAGTCACTGCAATTTTTATTGGCTAGTGTTTGTACAATGTGTATATACATATACATTGTATATTATATACTATTAATATATTATAAATTATATAGCTTATATATACATATTTCCAATACTTTTATTTTTTGATACTTTTAGTTTAAATCAATCTGTGTTCTTATATCTATTTTTAAAATGTACTTTAAGTACCTTTTGTAGAGTTGGGTTTTGAAAGACAATCTTTGTCTTTTAAAAGGGATGTTTAGGCCATTTATATTTAATTCAACAATCAGTATGATGTGATTTAAATCTAACATCTGCTATTTTAAAAATTTGTTCTGTTTGTTTCTTGCTTAGTTTTCTACTGTCATATTTACAAATAATTATTATTTAATGATTCTTTTTGTGTCTATTATTGGATAAATAAAAATACCTCGTATATCTGTGTGCTTGCTCAATGATTTCAACATGCATTTTTAACTCTTCACAGTCCATCTTCAAACAATATTATACCACTTCTTATATAGTACAAGTACAAAAAACCAATTCTAATACTTCCCACTCTTGTTCTTTGTGCTAGTATTGTCATGCACTTTAAATCTATTTATATAATCCTTAATACATCTGTTTTCACTTTAAGTAGTCATTTATCTTTTAAAAACAATAAACTCTGAGAATTATATATATTTTATATTTATTCAAATATTTACCATGTTTTTGAATTCTTTATTCCTTTTTCTTAGATCCAAATTTTCATCTGGATCATTTTCCTTCTCTTGGAGATTCTTTTTTTTTTTTTTTTTTTTAACATTTATTGTACTATAGGTCTGCTACAGATTAATTTTCTTATCTTTTACGTCTATTAATTGATTTCATCTTTATTTTTGAAGGTTATTTTCTCTAGGTAGACTTCTGAGAAAACAGTGTTTTTGGTTTTGGTTTTAAGTTAGCTCAACTTGATGTTTCTTATATTTAACTGTTTCTCCATTCTGGAACACCAAAACTCCCATTCTTCTATGAGTTCCAGAAATTTCTCAGCCTAGAGATTTCTGGTGATTCCCCTTGCCACCCATGGGTAGTTTCTTTTATCAGTCAAAGACATGAGAGCATCCCCATGGGAGGGATGTCCAGAACTCTCTGTGTGCAATATTCTAGCCACCTTGGCTTCCCCAAATAGTCCTCTGTTTTTCCTCAATCCAGCAACTTTCAGTTCCCCCTCCCTGCACTACAACCTGTAACCTATACCAAGGCAATAAACTTGGTAAATCATAGGTCTCACCATTTTTTTTTGTACTTGTCTCAGGATGACCATCCTACACCACCTGCTGTCCAATATTGGAAAATAGAAAATAGTCATTTTACATTTCTTGATTTTCTATTTGTATTAACCAAGAAGAAAAACTTGTTATGTTTATTTACCATGGTTGGAAATGTAGGTCTCAAAATCATTTCAACTGTTCTCAATGAGAAATTATCAACAATAATTATTATTATTTTTATACTTGCAAGTGCTCCTAAAAGGGATTTTACTTAAGTCTGAAGGAATAAAAGAATACATGCTATTTTAAAATAATTAGTTTTTGTACTGTTGTTTTTTTAAGATTTTTATTTTTAAGTGATTTCTACACCCAAACTCAGTCTCAAGATCTAGAGTAGAATGCCCTACTGATGGAGCCAGCCACGCACACCTACCTTTTGTACTATTGATTGTTTTTAGTGGGTAGTATTTCAAAGTGACACATGAAATAATTTAAAGCATTGATAATGCAACTTCTTACTTGACACATCTCCAAAGACAAGGGAATTGAAAGCAAAAATGAACTATTGGGAGCTCATCAAGATAAAAAGCTTCCTACAGCAAAGTGAATAATCAGCAAAACTAAAGGGCAACCAATGGGAATGGAAGAAGGTATTTGCAAATGACATATTGGATAAACGGTTAATATCCAATATCTATAAAGAACTTACCAAACTCAACAACCTAAAAACAAATGAAACAGTGAAAACCAAAAAGCAATAAAAATGGACAGAGGACATGAACAGACACTTTTCCAAAGAAGACACCCAGATGGCTAACAAACACATGAAAAGATGCTCAATATCACTCCTCATCAGGGAAATAAAAATCCAAACCACAATGAGATACAACCTCACACCAGTTAATGTCAGTTGTTGCTAAAATTAACAACTCAGGAAACAACAAATGTTGGCAAGAATATGGAGTAAAGTGAACCCTTTTGCACTGTTGGTGGGAATGGAAACTGGCACAACCCCTCTGGAAAACAGTGTGGAGATTCCTCAAAAAATTAACAATAGAAGTCCCCTATGACCCAGCAATGGTACTGCTAGGAATTTGCCCAAAGGATACAGAAATGCTGATTTGAAGGGGCACACCCCCCACCCCCGCAATGTTTATAGCAGTACTTAACAATAGCCAAATTATGGAAAGAGTCTAAATGTCCATCTACTGATGAATGAATACAGCGGAATATTACTTGAGAACGAAAACATGACATCTTGACATTTGCAGCAACGTAGAGGATATTATGCTTATAAAATAAGTCAGTCAGAGAAAGACAGAAAAAGAAATCGTATGATTTCACTTACATGTGGAATTTGAGAAACTCAACAAATGAACATAGGGGAGGGAAGGAAAACAGAGAGGGAGACAAACCATAAGAGACTCTTAAATGCAGAGAACAAATTGAGGGTTACTGGAGGGTGGGTTAAATGGGTGATGGGCATTAAGGAGCGCACACTTGTTGGGGTGAACACTGGGTGTCATATGTAAGGGGTGAATCACTGGGTTCTACTCTTGAAGCCAAGGCTACACTGTATGTTAACTAACTTGAAAATAAATAAAAATAATACACAATTCAACACTACTTATGGAAATCAAACCTGAATTCTTTTCTAATTGTTCTATAAATGAAAGGAAATCTTATCTTTCCAATCAAGTGTAAGCTCCTTAAGGGCTGGTTCTGAATGACATTTGAAAAGTTTTCTTTTCATCCTATCCTGTGTTTAGCAGATTGACTAGTTAATCACCATTTCTATGAAAGTCCAATAACAGAAATTGTTCACTCTGACCTACCTCGACATATTACTTTTAATTGTATTTTGATTGTTTGTTTTCAGATATTACTAGGTTAAAGCTTGGTTCAACTTTAAAGATGACATTTTGCTGGGATTTTCAGAATTCAGACAAGAGCAGAAATAATGCATTGTAGCCTTCTATCCCCAGAACTGTAAGGCATACTTTCTTTTGATTTTTTTAAGACAATATTGACATACTCTCTGAGACACAAAGGAAATCCTAAAGAACTTTTATGACACCCTCGTCTTTGATAACCTCCTTTGGAGTCCACAATGAAGTAAATAAAGATAAAATATCCCAGATGTAGCTGATAGAACACCAGAGATATCTGTAAAGCTCTTAAGGCATGTGAATGACCCAATGGCAAATCCCTTTAAGTTTTCCCCTAGATTTTTCCTTCTTCCTTGTATACATCCCTATGATCTTATTAGATCTAATTCATGGACATAAGATGCCCCATGTGCTGGTTATATCACTGATTATATCTCTGAAGCAAAGAATTGAACTATTTAGAGAATTCCTCTGGTTTACTTGTATGTTTGCTGTGTTTTGTTTTGTTTTCTTTTGTTTTGCTCTGTCTCATAACCTCAAGGCCTAAGCCTCATGGCTTTCTCTATAGTTAAATGTCTTCCTTTACATTTCCCTGTGCAGCTGCTTTTGAACCCAACTTAGAATTCAGGACAATGACTGACAAAGGAGTATTCCTCATACTAGGAAATTCAGTGGAGAACCGAGGCAAAGAATAGTATTTCTGAAATATCCCTGTAGACTGTCGGCAATGATTCATTTCATGAGCGAAAGAGCAGTTTAATTGTACCCCTTTTCTGGTCTGTGTAGACTCCCAGCCGAGTCATGTCATCTGTGTCTCGCTTCCAGTTTTTATGTAGTTTTGAAGGAATCATAAAAAACTCCCCACCCTCTTCTTTTTGCCAAAGAGCTCTCAGAGCCAAAGAGCAAAGAAATCTCCCCCGATGTTTTCATTGGCATGCACACACCTGCTAAACTTTGACTTACAATGCATTTACGCAGATCTGTGAAAAAGGTGAGTCACCTATATCTTCAACTGTCAAAAGCAGTTCGTTATGTCTCCAGCCTGTTTCCCTACCTGACTTCTTCTGTAATGGAAAAAGAACATGTTTGAAATGGCTCTGCTGGAAGCTTTATCTCTCTCAAAGTTTTCTTCTTTTTTCTTAGGGGCAGCACCTGCTAGTGTTTGTTATTGTTTGTGTTGCCTGAGTTTTTATCAAGGGGTGTAAGGTGAAAATTTCTGTAAGGCAGAATGCATCAAAGTTTCGCATTTCAGATTGCTGGTGCCTCAGTGTTAAGAGGTTAGCTATTGGCAAAAGCCACTGATAAGGAAGATGATATTTCATTACAGATTTGTAGATTTATAGTAGAATATAGCTGGCTAAAAATATTTATGAAGCAGTAATTGCATAATGTTAGACTTTTTAAGTGTAACAGTAATAAAAAATGTACTTAACATGGTCTCAAAGAATAAAGGTAACCTTAGGAGGCTTTCTTTGCAGAAAATACTTTGGGGTGACAGTTTTGGTTATTGCTTTGGCTCTTTATTTTTTATTATTATTTCTTTAATGTTTATTTATTTATTTTGAAAGAGAGAGAAGAGAGAATGAGTGGGGTAGAGGCAGAGAGAGAGGGAGAGAGAGAGAATCCCAAGCAGGCTCTCTGAACCATCAGCCCAAATCCTATTCAGGGCTTAAACTCACAAATGGTGAAATCATGACCTGAGCCAAAATCAAGAGTCAAGTGCTCAACTGACTGAGCCACCCAGGCACCTCACCTTTGGCTTTTTAGATCCTATCCAAAACATTGTGCCTCTGTAATGCACTGTAGTATTGTTTGATTCTGATTTTGCTAGATTTGGTGACAATGTTAATAATTGAATAGAGTCTGAGGACAGACTTAATTTTGACTTAGTACTCTGTACTCTATAAGTAATTTAATAAGCAGTGTTGATAAGTAAAACAAAGACGTAAATATAAATAAATAGAAATGTAAAATTAAATGTTACTATTCCATTTAGATGAATTTAAATACCTACTATTTTCCAGGCACTAGTATAGACTCTGAAGATACAGAGTGGGATGAGTAATATTTCCTGCTCTCATTCTAAGGAAGGTAATATCTTAGTTAAAGGAGTGAAGCACTACAAACAAAAACAAAAATAAAATAAAAAAATGTTCCATACACATATACATGGTGGCAGCTGGTGAGATGAGCGATAAGGTGAGGTAAAGCAGGAGGCAGGGATGTAGAATAAAAGGGGTGCCAGGCAAGGCTATTCAGGCCGATTGGGGAGGGCTAGCCCAGGAAAAGGATTTCAGTAGTGATGCAGTGAAGGGGACCCAGTGAAGGGAGTGAGGAAGCAATCTTAATATTCAGGGAAAGAACTTCTTACACAGAGGTATCAGCAAGTGCAGATGTGCTTGGGGATGAGGTGAGGAACCACCAGAGGGTGGTTAGTCTGGAGTGCCATGAACCGTGAGCTCTGGTGTTAGACAAAAGGAGCCAGGGCCACTCATGAGGGGCCTGTGGTTCACAGACAGGACTTTTGGATTTATTGTTAGGGGACAGTGGAGAACAGGACAGGAAGGAGACTTTTCTGGTTTTATATTATTTTATTTTACTTTATTTTATTTATTTATTTTTATTTTTTTAATGTTTATTTTTGAGAGAAAGAGAGAGACAGAGCGAAAGTGGGGGAGGGGCAGAGAGAGGAAGAAAGAGGGAGAGAGAGAGAGAGAGAGAGAGAGAGAGAATCCGAAACAGGCTCCAGGCTCTCTGAGCTGTGGGCACAGAGTCTGATGCGGGGCTCGAACTTGGGAACATCGAGATCATGACCTGAGCTGAAGTTGAATGTTTAACCAACTGAGCCACCCAGGTGTCCCAACTTATTTGGTTTTAAAAGAATATAAAAAAAGAAAAAGCTTGTGAAGAAATAGCCCAGGAAACAGGAGTAAAAACAGGAAAACCTATATGAAGCTGTGCTCTTACAACCCAGACATGGATGATCTTGGAACCATTTACTAGGAAAAGCCTGATCACTACAGTGCACATGTTACTAAGACTCAGAGTCTGGGCTCACCTTCTATAGTAAAACGTATTAATTTGCCAGAACAGAAAAGATGACTTCTTTGTTACGTCTTAATGTGTGTTTGAATTCACACATTAAACTAGCTGCTGTGTCTGAGCAAAATGCTCAACTAATAGATAAAATAAATGCTTTCTAATTCACACACGCATTAGTAATTCTTCAGTTAAACAGATATTTTTATTCAGTGGAATAAAAAAGGAACATAAATAGTCTCATGTTAGTTTAAGTCAGGTGTTCCCACCAAATGAGTTGCAAGATTACTGTGGATTTCCAGAAATTTGGGGACTTTAAGATTTCAACTCTGTCACACTGGACCTGTATAATAGCTATTAGATCTATTTATTAGAGTCGCGTCAATATTGTTCAATTTCCCTAACACTCTACAAAGATACGGTAGCCTTTCATCAGAAAGGATTGTCTGAATATTAATGTTTCAACTGACCAAAAGAAGAATAAAAATTGAGAAAATGGAATAAATGAATATCTAGAAAAAGGACCTCTCTGAACCTCCCTTCCTCACGTGGACCCTGAAGGATAGCACACCATGCCGCTTCGGTACATTTTGAGATGTGGCATTCAAAACAGCAAACGTAGGGAGAGGATTTCTTTGAGCTCCCGTTATCTGCCTAAAGACAGATCATCCAAAGAAACTCAATTTTTTCCTATGTCCCCTTCCTGGGAGTTTCATCAACCAGGGAAGATTGACTCTGGTCATAGGAGGAGACCGGAAATCCACACTCCACCCAGACAAATTTGTCAAAAACGATCATACTTCTGACCTATTCTAAGAGCCCACTTATCTTTCCTAAAACTCATTCACTCTCCCCTAAGGGGCCTGCATCTTGCCTCTCCTTTCCCTAGAAAGATTGTCTTTAATCCTGAATTCTAAAGCCACCTTTCTGAGTAAGTCATTTCTCCCTGAACATCGCCCATGTGTAAGTGAGGTAGGTATACATATTATACAGTTAATCTGTCTTTTATTATAGGGATCTCAGTTAAGAACTCAGGAGGGGAGAGGAAAAATGATCTTTTCTCTGCTCCAACTTCCAAATTTAAGAATTCAATTAGGTCACAGTTGCCAGCATATTCTGAAGTCCAGAGATGAAGTTCAGCTTTTTAAACTTTTCCTTTCCTTAGTCTCCAATTCACAATAAATCTCGCATTTGTTAACCAATTCATGAGGGATTTCAGAAAGTAGGTGAAACCATGGGTTTAAGTCATTATAGGAGAGGGGTTCCTGGGTGGCTCAGTCGGTTAAATGTCTGACTTCAGCTCAGGTCATGATATCCCAATCCCGTCGGTTTGAGCCCCGCATTGGGCTCAGTGCTGACAGCTCAGAGCCTGGAGCCTGCTCCAGATTCTGCGTCTCTCTCTCTCTCTCTCTCTCTTTCTGCCCCTCCCCCACTTGTGCTCTCTCTCCATCTCACAAAAATGAATACACGTTAAAAAAATTAAAAAGAAAAGTCATGTGGGAGAAAAACCTGGCAATATAAAGACTTTCTGGAACCCCCTTAAGTTTACATTTGGTAGGTTCTTCTTTAATGTCAAGGATGAGACACGGCAGGTGACAACCTGGTTTTATCTCTGAGAGCTGTATCCTGCACAGGGCTGCTGGAGGGAAGTCAGGTTGGCTGATGCCCCCCTCCTCCCACCTTTACAGCTCTGGCGTGGGGTGAGAAAATGCCACTCTTTCTCCCACATGCACATTTGTATCATGGCTCCTGATGGCTAGAAGCCCCCGAATTAGGAGGTAAGGATGGGCAGCTTGTTTTTATAAATCGATGCCTACTTACTAGGCACAAAATTGAACGAAACCAATAAAAGGAAGCCAACCAAGACAAATGAAATCAATCCTATGAACACATAAAACATAAATATAGGTTGCGGTTGGACTTTTAAACTGCCATTCAGGCATGTAGGTACCCTATAGTCAGAGCAGCTTAAAGTCCTATTTTTATTCCCTCTGAAATTTGACCCAGTGACTTGTTAGTTCAAAGTCAATCATCTACATGACCAATGCTCACTCACAATATATCAGTCCTGTTTATCTTATCTTACACATGACTCAAACTTTCCTGATGGAAAAGCCCTTATATAAACCTAATGATATGGTTATTTTAAAATATCATCTGCAAAAATGCACCTTTTCAAAATAATTCCATGAGTGCTCTTATTTCTTCCAGAATAAAATATGATTAATGTTTACGGTTTCTGTATCTATCTATGGGTTTTTATGTTTAGACTGCTGATCTATTCATAATTTTTTCTGACTTGTTAGAACTTGGAACTTCTCCAAATGTCATCATTTTGCCTTGTTTTGTTTAAATGCTTTTAGTTACGAGAACTTTAATAAGGTATCTGAAGTCTTTCAAGTTGGTTTTTTCATCTATATAAAAAATGGCATTGGTGTGGAAAATAACTTATTGCCAACACGTCATCATCCAGAATAGAAACATTTGTTTTCCAATTCTGTATTGCACTGCCTTCTCTCTGTTGACTGTAGACAAAAGCTGTAGTAAGGCTATGTTAACTTTCCAGAATCACCATGCTAGAAACACATTCCCCTAAGAAGTAAAAAGATCATATCATTTTAGCAGGAAGTAAAAAGATCATATCATTTTAGCAGGAAGTGGAAAATAGTAAAATATATGTCTTTCACTCATGTACAAAAAAGGATATGCTAGGTGAAATTGCAAAATTATATGCCATGTTATTTTACATGTAAATAGAGCAAAGGGAAAAAAGAAAGAGATAAGAAAAGGAAATCATTACTCCAGGTAAAATGCTATTTTCATCTCCGTTCTCTAGACCTCTGTGAGGTAAAGAGTTTGAGCTTATGGACTTGTGTATTTTTGCAACATTTAGTCAGATCCATCCAAAGAATTTATGCAGCCCCAAACCCTACTTTGATGAATCATAGCAGTTAGAGTGGAGGCATTCCATTCTGCAGGTGCAAATATAACCATAACATATCATTAATGAGAAGCTAGTTTTCTATAAACCATATTGATGTAAGTTTACTCTATGTTGCTTGAAACGTGGTAGCTTTGTGGGTATCTCATGGGTATAATCTCCTTATATGACTTAAAGCACTTTGCCTTTTGTAATACAATTAACAGGGTACTTATGCAGATTTTGACAAAAATGAGACCTATGACACACATTTCAAGCAATTTTTTCTAAGTTTGAAACTAATTTCCCATGGTTATAGTCCCTGTCTAAATTAATTTGCTAGAGCTGTTGTGACAATTACCACAGTAATTTCTTACAGAAACAGAGAGAGAGGGGTGGCAGGCACAGGCAGGAGTGTGAGACAGGAAATAAACACCTGATTATGCTCTTTGAGCCTGGGTCCTGGAGGACCTAAAGGATATGCTGCATCTGAAGTTATTAGTTAGTGAACCAATGCATTCCTTCTTTTTTTTCTTTAAGGCAGAGTTTGCGTTAGTTTTCTGCCATTTGCAAAAGAAAAAGAACTATCACCCTACTGAGAAAAATTCTACTCTAGGTAAAGGAAGTCAATTTCAGCCATTTTCTCTAAGGTCTGACACATGCCTTATGGATGTGTTCAGTGTTTCTAGCCTCTGAATCCCAGTCCTTGAATAAAGAGTTCTAAAGGGCAAGAAAGGGTGAAAACTTACTGATTACATGTAGAATGGGGCCTCTGAGATGATTGCCTAGCACAGATACAGTAGGACCTTCTTTAAATATATAGTTAGAGTGCTTACCATTTGTCAACTGCCAACTTGCCTGAGGATTATTATTTTAGGTCTGTTTTCATTAGGGTTATTGTGGATAACTTAACTTTAACCAACACTCAATACTCTCTTAGGATAGAAAACAAAGAACATGTGGGGCACCTGGGTAGCTCAGTTGGTTAACCATTCAACTCTTGAGGTCATGTTCTCATGGTGGTGAGATTGAGCCCAGTTAGGGCTTTCTGCTGAGCTTGCTTAAGATTCGCTCTTTCCCTTTATCCCTCCCCCATCTCTTTCTCAAAAAAACAAAAGAGGAAAAGAAGAAGCAGAAGCAGAACAGGAGGAGGAGGAGGAGGGGGAGGGGGAGGAGGAGGAGGAGAAGAAGAAGAAGAAGAAGAAGAAGAAGAAGAAGAAGAAGAAGAAGAAGAAGAAGAAGAAGAGAAAGAGCAGACTAACCTCTCTAACATATGTTGCAATTTCGAAGTATATTTAAGGAGATGGCAGCCCTTTGGCATATGTGCCCTCACTGATGTGTTATATATGTATTTGGAGGGACCTAACAGAAATACGTGTCTGGGAAGCTCAGATTCAAATCTGCTCTATTGTCCCCACCTTCCAGGTGCATCAATCAAAATTCCAGAATTAGGAAATATTATACACATGGAATAAAAATTACTGTATGTTTCTATAGGTTCCTATAATTCCACATTTCTTGGCTTATTCTTATGGTATTAGTCAAGTATGGCAAAGCCAAGATACGTAACTGTTTGGCAGAAGATAGGGGCTACCCTTCAAGGCCAAGCTTTATTTTGGGTAGTGGAAAGGCTCAACATCCATCTCACAGTCTGGAGGGAATCACATGTAAAGTACAAGATCCTATGACCAACATTTTCCATAGTGAGGCAATCTGCTAATAGTTAAGTTGTGATTAGTCAAACAGCATTTTCTTCTCTGGCTAAGGAAACCACATACAAGGTTTCATTTATGTGAAATGAGTTGGGTGGTTCTTGATATACTTCCTTTAGTTATAGATTCAAAATTCCTTCCTTCAGGATTTATTATGTTGATCACAGCGTATCTGGTTCTTTGTCCATGGCTCCTCTATGATCTACACATTCTAACTCCAGTTCTACGGAAGTTCACTTAGAAGCTTCTTTGAGTGGCCTGAGGAATCCTAACAGAAGTGTACAAAACATAAACGGCTGAACTTAAATTCATATTAATGTATCTTTAAAAGGTCATTTTGTTTTGGTTATGGTAAATCATAGTCAGTATTGTTTTTTAAAAATAGTCATAAGATATTTTGGCCATATGAATTATGTTAGTTATGGTACCTCACAGCAGAAAAAAAATGTGTGTGTGTGTGTGTGTGTGTGTGTGTACATGCACTCTGTATCTTTGGAGAAAGATATACTTATGTTATAGAGTAACATATTATATGTCAGTTCAATAGTTCAGCTAGTATATGATTATCTCAGTCCTGAACACAAGTAGTGCCCACATCAGTAGATGACTTCCCAAATCACACTGAGGTATAATTACCCTGAACATGTGAGGTGACACAAGGTGACAGAGTGTGACATTCAAGGAATGTCTATAGATATAATCACCAGCATTCATAGGGGAAAAAAAAGGAAAATGAAATTTCTCCCTTTGTATTTTTGAGCATTAAGGGCAACATCTTTGTTTTCCCCTTGACCAATGTCCCATATGCTTTGCAGGGGACTACTCAATGAAGAAAACAACCCAAGGTCAGATGAAAAAAAAGTTATGAAGATAAAGAATGTCCAGAGTGCCAAAATGATGTATTTATTGACAAAGAAAGTAGTCACCTCTTAAACAGAAGATTATTATCTGGAATTGAAAGATTGTGGACTGAAAGTCTGGCTGATTTCTTTCTATAGGTGAAAGAAGCAGTATTTCTGTGTCATGTGGCTTAAAATGTAACCTTCATAAAATCTGAACAATGACACATTTTACTGTAAATGCTGTACCCATTTCACAAGTTTTCTTAGAGATTAATAAACAACTATGAAACCCAAGTTTTCCAATTTTAAAGATAAGCTAAATTCCAGCACATTTGTTTAATAAAAGATCATATCATCAACAGAATAATTTTTACACCTTCACATTGCTCCCTAAGGAAAGCACTTAACCCTAAGAACTATTTTGTGTGATGACAAGCAGTTGTGCTTACTTTGATAGTGTCCAATACTTTGCTTCGCCTAATTTGAATCTATCTACGAAATGGTTTAATTAATTTTACATTGTGCTTACTAACTAGTTGTAATTAGCAGTTAAATCAGTTCAGTTAACGAAAAAATGTAGGTATTTACATGAATGCAAATCACAATGAGTTCTCAGGGCTCAAATCACAAACTGGTTCCATGTCATTGATGTTGGATTTCTTTAGGCTTCGCTTCAAATAAAACGTTCTTGAGTTATAGTTTTTCCATTAATAAATTATAAAAGTCTATGATTTACTATCTTGTCTTCCCTTTTGGACTACCTAAACTCCTATAGTGAAGAAAGTTGTGTGCCCAGACTAAGGATCCTCTGAGCTTCTAAGGATCTTCAGGTCCTCTGAGCTTCTATGACAATCCTTCTCAAATGTGAGCTCTGGAAATGGCTCTAGCAGTTCTGACTGTAGTTGGATTTTCCTTGGAAAGTTTCCTACAGCAAACACAATTCAGAAGTACCATAAATTTCTCCAAGCATGGAATTAGATAGTAACAGAACAGAAAACATAATCCTCATGTGGTTCTTTGGTAAACAGATGTTCAAGGGGAGAAAAGAAGATGGTTCAATTTTTTATTTATTTTACTTCTTTAAAATTTATTTTTTAAAAGTTTATTTATTTATTTTGTGAGAGAGAGCATGCGCAGGAAGGGCAGAGAGAGGGGGAAAGAGAAATTCCAAGCAGGCTCTGCACTGTCTGTGTGAGGAGCCAGATACGGGGTTCAAACTCATGAACCTATGAGATAGTGACCTGAGCCGAAATCAAGAGTTGGATGCTAGACGCACCTGGATAGCTTCATAGGTTAAGCATCAGACTTTGACTCAGGTCATGATCTCACAGTCTGTGAGTTCAAGCCCCAAGTTAGACTCTGTGTTGACAGTTAAGAGCCTGGAGCTTGCTTCAGATTCTGTGTCTCCTTTTCTCTTTATCTCTACCCATTTGCACTCTGTCTCTCTCTCTCAAAATTAAATAAGCATTAATTAAAAATAAAAAAAAAGAGGGAGAGAGAGAGAGAGAAAAGAGTTGAATGCTTAACTGACTGAGTCATCCAGGTGCCCTGAGATGATTCAACTTTTCAATTCCTAGTTTATTTCTACAATCAGTAAATTTTTCATCCACTGGTTTGGTTTCCATATAAGAAAATAGTGAACCACAAACAAGTGTGCTTTTAAAAAAATTGTAACAAGTTACTTTTAATTTATAAAAATAATTTTACAAGTATTTCCAGAAGAGAGGAAGATATTTAAGAAGAAAAACCTTGATTTATTTGACTTGAAGCTCTAGCTATCTCTTCAATTTTAGAAAAACCAGGATAACAGATTCTTCTAGCATATAGTATGCAAAGGAAAGGGAAAGTGGATTGAGTATAATGCAATGTAAAGATTTCGTATTAGGATCTTAATGGTAAAATCCTAAAAAAATATATTTTCCTCAAATGTAAACTTCAGTGTTTTCATTGTTTGGGTGATGACCTTGGTTCTTCAATCATTTTATGTGTGTTGACAAACCACTTGTACTCTGTTTAAGAAATTTTAAGTAGCAGCACATGTCTCAGTAATCTCCATCCACTCGCCTCTCAGTCTTCTTACTATCAATATGAATGCAGGATAGTTGGGATTGGTTCTTAGGTTTCAAGAATCCCATCTAAGGAGAAGGCAGTGCCTAAGAAAGAGTCATTTATTTATTGGAAGAAAATTTTTTCTGGGCTATATCTGTTAATATATTTTGCAACATAAATTGAGAAATGGAGTATTACATAGTACATTGGGTTGTTGCTTCTTACTAAAGAACAATTTTAGAAAAATTAATAAATATTAAGCGCACGATTCAAGTTGGGATTAATTTTGGTATGAAACAGGTGGAACCTGAAAACTAGGGCAGGAAAAAAAAAATCTACTAATGATGATCCCAATGATGGATACTTATAGGTCCTGTTGCAAGTCTAGGAAACTTTAAAAGTATGTTTCATATGCATAGCAACCAGAGAGAAAGCAAAACTATTTTCGCCTGAGAGAAAATGATACATCAATATTTGTTATAGTGTATAGAAGATTTTGATTGCCAATGGCTTATCGTGATATCCAAGACAAAGCCTAAAAATTTATGCCACAAAATTCTGTTTAGTCTCTTTCTCTTTATCATTTAATTGTATGGTTCTGAATCCTGGGATCTTCCAAGGAACGTTTGGACGTTGATTTATTATGCAATTGTTGACGTTATTTTTCATAAAGCTTTCTAACTTCCTGAAAAAGATATCTAAAAAGTTAAGCTTTTTAAGTAGCATGCTATGTCTTTAGCATTTTGAGGGTATTATAAATAAGTGCTGTGTATTTTATAAACCAACTTCCAGTGTATATAGATTAAGATCAAAAAAAGATTATGACTATTATTAGTATATCTTCAATGAAATTACTTTTATTTATTTTTTAGAGTTTTTAATGTTATTTATTTTTGAGAGAGAGAAAGAGACTGAGTCTGAGTGGAGTAGGGGCAGAGAGAGACACAGGATCTGAAGCAGCTTCCACGCTCTGAGCAGTCAGCACAGAGTCCGATGCGGGGCTCAGATTCATGAACCGAGATATCATGACCTGAGCCAAAGTCAGATGCTTAACCAACTGAGCCACCCAAGCACCCCAGTGAATTACTCTTATAATATTTAAAAACAATAATAGTTATTTCAACGACAATCAATTATTAAGAGTTTGTAATTCAACAATGACCTCCAATGCAAAGCAAAAATTTTATTTTTGCTAAATATATATTACATACATAGTATATACTATTTTGCTAAATATATATCTAAATATAGATAGATAGATAGATAGATAGATAGATAGATAGATAGATGATAGATTTAGAGTTTAGTGAAATAGTTGCTGTTACATATATTTCACAAAAAGGGAAGTATATTAGAAAGTGAAGCAAAAATACCTAGCACTCTCAAGCTTCACTTGATAACTAGCTTCCTCTTCAAAAGTAAAAATAAAGTGATTTTGTGCATATACATGTATAAATGCATATGGATATGTATACTCTTTTCCAATTAATTTTGATTAAAACTGTTCTAGGTGTATGTCTGGAAAACTATATCAAAATAGTAGCAAACTGTTAATCTGAGAATATACCCAAGAAATTTTCAATGTTTTGAAGTTTATTAAGATATAATTTAAATTCCAATATGTGGTCTTTCATGGTGAATGCTCTATGTTCAGGTAAAACTGTGTATTCCTCAGTTGTTGGGTATACATTGCTAAAAGTATCAATTAAATCAAGGTGGTTCAAGTTTTGTTCAAATCATCTATATTCTTACTGATTTTATCTCTAGTTATTTCATTAGTTACTGAGATGCAGTATTAACAACACCAACCATAATGGTGGTCTTATTCATTTATTCCTTTAGTTTTTTTTTTCATTTTTACTTTTTATGTGCTTTTCCAAATTTTTGATTTTGAAATAAATAAACATTCACAAGATAATGCAACTGGGATAATGACCTGAACCAAAATCGAGTCAGATGCTCAATGGACTGAGCCACCAGGCGCTCCTTATTTTTTACATTTTAAATGGAGGAGGGCACTTGTGGGGATGAGCACTGGGTGTTATATGGAAACCAACTTGACAATAAACTATTTAAAAAAATAAAATAAATTTTGATCCATTTACAGTGTATTCTGTTCACAGGGTAGCATATGTTTCCAATTTTATCTTGTTTTCACCACAAGATCACTTACTTTTCACCAAATCAGTTAAGTATTGACCTGTACTTTATTCATTTGAGACCCTTCCTTTCTCATATGTTGCATTTCCTTGTGTGCCTGGGTCTTTTCCTGGATTGTTTGTTCTGTCCCATTGGCCTCTGCCTGCTCCTATATCATCAGGACACCATTAGAACTGTTGGGTATTCCTGGGGGCTGAGCAACTGGGAAGGCTGCTCTATCCTCTAAACTCTTCATTTTCAGGATTTTTCCTGTTAGTCTTGCTTATTTATTTTCCAATTGATCTTTTATTGAAATACTTATTGGGAACACCTTACATTTCTAAGTTAGTCTAAAAAGAACAATACCTTTATGGTACTGGGTAAGATATTCTATTTTTATTGTTTATTTATGGGTCTTTTCTGTGGAGTTTGAATTTTTTCCTTTACATAAGTTTTCTACATTTCTTGTAAAGTTCATCCTTAGGTAATTCATCCCTTCATCATTCTTCTCTCTGTGGCTATGTATATATGTATACATGTGTACATAATACATATATAACCTCACATATATATAATTTTCTAACTAGTTGTTTGTATAATAAAATGCTGTTGACTTATATTAGTATTTTTCAATCTTAGTAATTCTCCTACTGTTGGGTTTTTAGATCAATGAGATCATCTGTGAATACTAGCTGTTTTATCTTCTTTTCAATTTGTATGTCACTAATTTTGTTCTTGTGTATGATGCTGTTGGCTATTACTTTCATCACTATAAAATAATTATCACTGATAATGAATATCATTGTTGAATTCCTGCCTTTAGCAAGTTGCTTTTCTATTTCCCACTAAGTATGATGCTGTCTTTTGATTATGAAAATTATATCTTATGACGACATGAGATTTTCCTTTCATTTCTATTTTATTGGCTTTTTTAAAGTCAAGCAAGGACTGTGAATGCACTTCCAGCATTTGCTTTGATTTCATTCCCCAGAAGCCGACCTTAGGAATAGTTAATACAGGCAAGTCTTTTATTAAGGAAATACTCTTAGGAGAGACTGGTAAGGGCATGAGGAGAACAGGGCAGAGAAGAGAGAAGAAGAAACAAACCAGAGTGTGATTACAGGCTAATCACAGGCTTTGCAGAGATAGGCTCTCCAAGAAAGTCAGCCATTTCTTGAAGGGCAACTCTGGAATGTAAATATCTTGGAGTTGTTCAATCTGAGGTAAGAAACTGACTTTCATATTCCTAACTCTATAATCATTAGTTAATGGCCAGAGAGGTCATCTTGAGGGAAGAAAGTAGGAACTCACAGGCAACTTCAGTTCTCTGTGTAATTGTGCAAAGTGACTCCAGGCACCCATGGCCAGGGCTATGAAGGTCAGCAACATTTTCTGTTTGTTGAAAGCACAACTCGTGGGCAGTGGGAGACCCAGAAACAACAAAAACACAACTGAGGGCATATGAGCAGAGCACAGACGTTGTGCCCTATACTATGTATAGAATTGATTATTATTGTTATCCTCAGATATTTTGATATGGTAAATTACATTAATAAATTCCCTAAAAATTTAACTGGAATAAACTTGTATCACGTGGTCCTGGTGATTTTTGGTGGGGTGAGAGGTAGATCTCATAAAACTTTCTGTTTTTTCTAGAGAAAATTGACCTGTTTAAACTTTCTATGTCTTTGGAAATCAGTATGATAAATCATATTTTCCTTAGAAAGTGCCCCTGTCTTCTATGGCTCAGATTCAAGTGGCATGAATTATGTAAAATAGATTTTCTTGAAACTAATTCTAAGGTTATTTACCCTTTATAATTTCTTATTTTATATTTTTTGTGCCTTCTTCCTTCTATATCTGAATAATTCGTTATTATTATGAAAACCAGGTTTTATTTAATTTTAGTATGCTTGCTTTTCTGGGTTTGTTGTTTGTTTTCAAACATATTCATTTATTTGTTCTGCTGTGTTTAGATATGTTTGCTTTTGTTTTTTATTCCTTCTTCACAATTCAGTTAAATAAATAGGAATGTAATCTTAAATATTCCCAGACTTTTCTTTGGTTGTTAGCACTTAAACATTTGACAATCAGCATGGTTATTCTACTTATACCTTTTCTCATCTTCTTGTATTTTTTGTTGGCTGTATTAGTCTATATTTTCATAGCATAGGTTTATATTCCATTTGTTCACTCTTATCTCTATCTTTGTCTTTGTCTCAGATGTAGCAAAAAATATATATAATGGTTTAGTTTATCCTGTCACATATTTAAGTTTATTTTTGATGTCTTTCTCTGCTGGGTTATTTTCCAATGGTTTCATCCAGTAACATGACATAAAACATATTCCAATAGTTCTTGTGCTTAAAACCTTAGTCCACAGAATTTATATTTGAAGATCGTAATTTGGCATAAAATTCTTGGCTAATATGTTTTTTTGTCATTCTGTACATTTCAATTTGATCTGTTCTGAAGAGTCTTGCTTTGGAGGAATTTGATACAGCCTAAATTTATTTTCTTTACAAAGTATGTATTCATGTCTTTGTCGGGCTATTGTATTGTTTCATTATCTTTTAAAAGTAATAAGTTTATTGAGATGTTTCCTGAGTTTGAATTTCAGGGTCAGTTTTCTATATGAATCTGAACACTCCTTAATTTCAAAATAGTTGTCTTCTTCATTTAAAGAGTTGTCTTATTCCGTTATTTTTAGTGTTTTCTGTGGCAGCTCCATTATGCATATGTTAGATCTTTTTGCTTTCTTCTATATCTATCGTTTACTTTCCAAATCTTTATAACCTATCATTTTATTCCCATTTTTTCTTATTTGAAATCTTTCTCCCCTTTGGAGTATTTTCAATCATGTCTATTCATCTGAGTGAATCTTGCAATTTGTTCTTTTTAATTTCCATTTTCTTATTTTTTGCCAAGTTCTCCCTGCTCCCATTTAGTTCCCCTCATTTCTTGACTGTGTCCTCCTACTATCTGTCCACCAAGTCTCCTAAATCTTGCATTTCTGCTTACTTATATTTTATATCATCATTTTTCCAGCAATTTATAAAAACCCATGTTAAGATATTGTTAAAATTTTCACATATATTGTGGCAACATTTTTTTTCTGTTGTATTTTTCATGAGTAAGAACACTATGTTTCTTTTCTGAGCTTTTCCCCCTTTCTTATCATACCTTTGTGTGTTTGGGGATTGCTTTCTTTTTGGTTACTGCCATAGACTGAATGCACTCCCTCAAAATTCATATGTTAAAACCTAATCAATATGATGATATTTAGAAGTGGGGGCTTTGAGTGGTGATTCGGTCTTGGGTGTAAGGTCCTATGAATCGGGTGAGTTCCCTTATGAAAGAGACCCTAGAGAGTTCCCTCACCTTCCATCGCATAGGTAATTGTCCCCTTCTAACCAGGCTGCTATAGCAAAAATAGTGGAGACTGGATCGTTTACAGCATAATTTCTTATACTTCTGGAAGGTGGGAAATTCAAGGTCAAAGCACAAACCAAAAACAAAACAAAAGAAACAGAACAGAGCAGATTTGGTATCTGTTGAGGGCAACCAACCTTTTCCTCTGTATCAACCGCTATCTCAGGGCTCCTTGGTTTGTTCCTTAATTTTGTTTTTGTGTTGGTTAAGGTGTTGCTGACTTTAGGAAATTTGGACTACATTTATGCACAATTTAGAGTTTGTAGTTTTGGGAGTGCCTGGGTGGCTCAGTCGGTTAAGCGTCTGACTTCAGCTCGGGTCACTATCTCACAGTTTGTGTGTTCAAGCCCCGCATCAGGCTCTGTGCTGACAGGTCAGAGCCTTGACCTTGCTTCTAATTCTTTGTCTCCATCTCTCTCTGACCCTACCCTGCTCACGCTGCCTCTATCCCTCTCTCAAAAATAAATAAAACATTTAAAAAAATTTTAGAGTTTGTAGTTTTTTGTCTATTATTTTGTAGTAGATTTATTTTAGTGAGTGACTTGTTCTTATTGTTTTTATCTCTATTTTGCTTTTTATGGCTTCTTGAAAAACACTGGGAAGATCTAGACTCAAGTGGCCTTCACCAATCTAGACTCAATATGTCCTTCACCAATCGTTGGGTTTATTGCAGTATTTGTTTTAACCTCAACATATTATTATTTTCTTTCTCACATCTGGTTCTTTCTGTAGTATGTCATTAGTAATCCCATCACTAATTTTCTAACCATATAGCTATAAACATCCTTGCATAGAAGGATATGCAAGTAAATGACTCATTTAGGTTATCTTTCCCATAAGATTTGTCAAAACATTTTTCTGCCCTTTGTCTCACTGTACCCATACCTTACATATATTCTAAAAATAATTTTAAGTTCCCCCAACGCTTGGTACCTTCTTTTCCCTCTTTGCCATTCTCTTCTGGCAAACATCTATTCATAGCAAAAGGTCTTCTCTGAGAATCTTCTATTGATCCACCACCAACACCAAAAAATTAGTTATTAATTATTAGTCATTCTTTTGTCAGAGGGGATAGCTATCCTAACTGTATTAGTGTTTGATACATTTTGATGAGATCATTTTCTTAACTCTAACTTGTTCCTGGGTGCTATCATAGGTCTTTGGTAGTTCTTTGTTGAATGAATATTATATTAATTTCACTTAGCTTATAATATTGAGTAAAAATTATGTCTCTCCCTGGTTTCTCATCCAGAAAGTAGGCTCTACAAAGATTGAGAGTCAAGTATTTTTATAATTATATTTCCAAAAGACTTACATATGTCTTGCAGCACAGTAAGCCTTGGGGTTATTAGGTCTACTCATTCATTGAAAGATGAAGGTCATTGTATTATTGAAAATAAATGGCATGAGCAACAAACCTATGTGAGTGAGGAACAAATTTAGAAGTAGAATTAAATATCTTAAATTCCAGAAAGCATACACACCTACTGTCTGCTTTCTTCTTCATTTTTGCCAGCCAAAAGCAATTCTAGAATGAATATAGTGAAAATTTAAGGATAAGAAGGAAGAGAAAAGAAAATTGAAAGATTTCAAAGTGGATCTCTCACTCATAAAACTTCTGGGTCAAAGTAGACCATGGCAATTCTCTTCCACTCGAATGCTTCTCTTAGGGTTTCTACCTAGCACATGTTTTTATCAGAAAGGTGTTTGCAGCTCTTAACATTTTGCAGACAAAAAGATTAATTACAATAATTTCTCCTGCAGCTGGAAATATTAGTATATAAACAGTTCTATATCATCATATATATGCATTCCAGCTAATGACACTTGAACTGGTATATAAAGAGCCAATTTATTAGATGACCACAAATAATGACGGACACAGTGAGAAGTATGAATTTGCATTTATAACAGACTGGGGATAAGAATTCTATCTTTAGTAGCTAAGAAGATGAATGAGTAAAAGTATGATAGATACAAATAGCAGGGTTCATTACACAATAAGAGGATATTATCAGACATGTGATGAAGATAAATTTTACTGCATGTCAGAGATATCATGTTATTGCCTCTAATCTATCATCTTGTTAATGTTATTTCTATGGAAACATTAAAAGAAATTAAACTACTAAAACCTGAAAACAGATCTGACAGCTACATGTGACAAAAGAAAAATATCATGATTTTGTTGAAATACGTGTCATTCATTAGCAAGTTATTTTAATTACTGGCAGCTAGTGTTTAGATAATCTATACAGTGCAGATGGATAAACAAACTTTTAAAGACAAAGGTGGTATCATTATTACTATGTAACAATGATGATTAATATGTATTCGTATTGATATACTAATTAATGGGAAAATCTTAATTTAGGATTTTCTTGTTCTAGCATGTACAACTCCATTCAGCGTAAAGAGAGTTCTGAATCTTTACAAATTTGTGTAAAATTATTATCATTGATTTCTTAAACTTAAGCAGGTTTTGATACTCTGAATGGTCTCCATTAACTTGCATATGTTGGTGGGGTAACTTTTGGCCCACTTATGTTGAATGTGAAAATGCTTTATATGGGTACGTAAAGCCTGTTTCTTCTGTTTTCCCTCTTTTCCCAAAATTTCCACTAAGGAAGGGAAAAGTTTCCCAAACCTTCTATGTGTAAGTATGTGGGTGTCTGTATATGCATGCAGATGTGAGGTGTGGGCGGAGGTATTGAGGTCCCCCAGATGCTCCCTACTTTCACAAAGACTCTTTCTGTCCCAAGAAGATCCAATTCTTTGTCTCTCCACACACACTTACATCCTATAAGCAGCAAGAAAGATGAGCAGAGAGGTTTTTCCTCCCACTTTTCTTTATTCTTCTAAAGTTATAGTAGAAAATAAGGCTAATTATTTATGGAGCTGTAATCACAAGAAAAAGGAAATAAGAATCAAATTTAACTTTATCAATTTAACCATTAAAGTTCATTTATATATAAATAAAGTTCACTGAAAGTGAACTTTGTAAAGCTCAGATGAAAGATGTTGAAAACTGTAAGTGACAAGAACTAATATTATATTTTATCCCTGGAGGTAAAGTATTTTCAGTTTTCTAATATAAAGAAGAAATCATGACAAGGACTTCACAAAATGGCTAGAGTTTTTAACATGAATTCAACTTGTAGCAACAGATCAAAGTCAGTCAGGTTAATTATTTGGAGACTAGATTGCTGTGGACAATCAATCAATGGAACAAAACAGCCTTTCAGAGTGATCCTTTATGGAATTTTTAATGTGAGCGATGGTATTCCCAGAAAGATTTAATTTTATAAACTAGTCATCCTGCTGTCTTTGAAAGGTCTGTGGTAATAAACACATGTGACCAAGACTCTTTCCAAAGGAAGAGGGAAGGGGTTGTGTGTGTTACTATCCGTGAAGATTTGATTTGAATCTATAAATGATTTTAAATTTAGGAGTTTGCCAGTTGACTTTTGCTCAGTAATATCTGGAGAACTTTGATGATTCATGGCTAAACTGTAACAAAAAGTATAAAGCTAGAAACAGAGTCCAAAAATTTTTTTGGAAATTTTAAACCAAGAAATCTTCCCAAAAGTGTATGAACACATGCTTTGATCACTGGCCATTTTAAAATCTAAATTATCAAATAATTGTCTTATTCTTCCATCGTGTTCCATGTAGATAGACAGATATTTTTATATCTTTGTCTTAAGGTCTCTGGCAGAGCTGAGAGTTCCTCATTAGCTCTTCTATTCTTGGGACTTGGAACAGTTCCACTTAAAAAGAATCTGATATTATCACATTGTACATAGAAAATGCATTCAATAAATAATTGCTTACTCATTGCTTATTAACAAGCAGTCACAGATTGAAATAATAGGCACAGGATCATAATTTAGAAGGCCAGCAAAAAGAACAATAGTTTCTGAGTATACTTCTATACAATAGTCACTGGGGCTTTTTTTTTTAACACATATTTTCATTTAATAATTATAAAAAAGTTTTAGGTTCTAATTGCTCTTTGCCATTAGAAAGATGTGTTGTTGTGTAAACAGTGTCACTTCTCTGAGTCTGATTTTCATCTAAAAAAATAAGGAAGTCTGTGGTAGAGCATCTGTAATTTTTAAAAATTTTTTAAATTCTTTATTTTTATTTTTTTATTTTTTAGAGAAAGAGTGTGAGCAGGGGAGAGGAACAAAGGGAGAGAGAGAATCCCAAGGAGGTTGCATGCTCAGCACATAGCCTGACCTCAGAACTGTGAGACCATGAGCTTAGCTGAAATCAAGAGTCAGATGCTTAACTGAAAGCCACCCAGGCACCCCTTTTATTATCTTTAAAGCCACTTTGAAACCTCAAATTTCCACTGGAAACATTTCTTTCAATTCTTTCATGGCCATATAGAACTACACAGACTTCCGTGTTTGTCTGGTTTGAGACCAAGTGTTGGCTATCCTCAGTGCTAGCACTTTCTATAGTAAACACATAACTGTGTTAGCTCTCAGAGACATGGCTCTCTACCTAAGAAAGAATAGAAACCATATTAGTCACCTAGTGCCACCACCCTTTAGCTTCCCCGGCCCTTCTAGGTCTTATTTTCTGCTCCAAGTCAGCAGTAATCAGTCGTGTTACTTAATGAGATTTTTTTGTTCACCTTATATGTATAGATTGTTAGGGAGGAAACATGTGCCTTGGGTTCTTTAGAAGTTGGAATAAAATTGTATTTATTTCAAAAGTGTAATTTTTATCTTTGACAGAGTAATTAATGTTCTTTTACTGAATCCTATCATCCAGATAAAAGATCTCGCTGAAGGCCTTCTGGGGCTATTTTGCAACGGTTAGGAGTAAGGATTTCAGAATTAAAACAGTTTTTTGTGATTAGGAACAAATGTTTTTATGCCTCTTTTTTCCTAATTGCAAAATGAGTTAGCCATAGTATTTACCCCGTTGACTTGTTGGGCACATCAAATGCAATCTTACACATAAAACTCTTAGTATATTAGTCATATGTAGCCAAATTATAAATAGCATACATTAAAGTTTGTTGCTATTGTGTTGATTATTACATTCATTAAGAATACTGTTCTTACTTAGTATCAGTAACAATCAAGATGGTTTAAAATTAATAAAAGTGCTTTCCAATGAAAAGAGGGAATGTAAGAATACATCTGGGAAAATCCCACACGCCACACTCAATCCTGTGAAAACACCTATTCATATCATTGGACGTAGTTTCTGTGGTCAAAGGATTTCCTCTACATTGAATTCATCTTTTTATTCACCCAATCAATCCTCAAAAGCAAGTTTTGAGGAAGTACTCATTTAGCCTTAGCCTGCAGGAGGTATACGGCCTCTGTGGAACATTCTCACCGGTGACCTGGACACCTTGCTGTGTCATGGCCGTACTCCGTCCATAGGAGAGATTACCCGAGAGCCCGTTTAGGAGCAACCTCACATTGTACATTAAGTTAAGTGTGCAGTCTGATGTCACGGTGTACAAAGTAAACAGCATCCTGGAAACCAAGCTTGAGACCCACATCGAAGAGATACACGTTCTCAAGTCACAATGCTGGCTTGGTGTCCAGGGCCTGGGCTACATCACATGAAGGAAGTGCCCGGCATCCCTTCCGGTGTTCCAGGAAGCTGGAAAGAAAGACGCAATCCCCTCCTCCGGCCAACAGAGCTTTAATAGGCTAGTCTTTCATTAAGTGAATTCCTAAATGTTGACCAAATTCTTTTAGACAGAGGCAGCTAATGGTTCGGGGTGCATGTGATGCACTTGCTGTTACAGAGACACTGATTAAAAAAAAAAAAAATCCTTTGGGCTGCTTTCCCAGAGGGCTCACAGGCTGAAGATGGGGGCTGGGCAGCAACTTCTCTTCAGTGGTTTCTTTCATGTTCCAAGAAGGGTGGTCATGTGTTTTAGCTTAGCTGATACATTCCGATAAAATGATTTTGAAAGAGACAAGACAAATAATAGGCATTTTACGTTTGGTGGCTGTGGATGTCACATGGAGCTCATTTTCTCATACACAATATATTTGTGATTCCACAAGCTGGCTATGATTCATTTAGGTTCTCTCTTTATTTAATTTTACCTAAGAAACTAATGAAACGGCCCCCGTGAAGACTTCACGGTCAGTATAATTTGTGTGAGTGACTTAGCATACATTTTCTTTAGGATTTAAGATATATCTTAACCCTTCTGGTTTGTTTTTGTTAGTTAGTTTGCTTGTTTTCCTGTCATAGTGTTCAAGAAAAGGAAAGCGTCTCTAGTCTGGATAGCATTACTGTATTTTTAAATTTTTTCTAATGTTTATTTAATTTTGAGAGATAGAGCACAAGAAGGTAGGGGCAGAGAGGGAGACAGAATCTGAAGTGGGCTCCAGGCTCCAAGCTATCAGCACAAAGCACAACATGGGGCCCAAACTCAGGGACTGTGAGATGGTGACCTCAGCTGAAGTTGGATGCTTAACCAACTGAGCCACTGAGGCATCCCTTATATTTTTTAAAACATCATTGTTGAGGTCAAGATTTTAATAGAGAGAAATCAGCTTCGACTTATATTTTCTTGGGTACAAGTATGATTATTACCAAACAATTTTCTTTATTTCCCACAGTACCAATGGCAATTGTCAACTGCCATTTTTGTCTCTTTGAAAATACTTAAAGAATATGTATTAGAAAGTGGAAGTCACTCCCGGAGACAATTAATTGAAAGCTTAAAATATGACTTACCCTCTCACAGGAGGAGAAAAGGAGACACCGTCCATTAGGCAGAAATTATCTTTCTGCAAAAGAGCAATAGTAACTTCTTTGTGTTTTATTTTATTCTCCAGTGGCTAATCACACCTAATCTCAAGGTCGCCATTTTGACGATTTTCTTCACATCTATGATAGTCTGCCTCAATGCAGTGTAGTTTTCAGCATCCTTGCCTTCCTCAGAGGTGACTGGGCATACCTCCATGGGAATGATGTGACCAAAGGCCAAATGAAGAAACCTGACAGTTTTCCTGTTACGGGGACCTATGTTTGAGTGACAATGTAGACTATGTAGGCAATTACTAACTAAAGCTAGTGGAACTCAGGGATGTATGACAGGGCAAGAGAGTCTCCTTAGCACTGTAGGACATGTAGCCCAATTAGCCGGAGTCAGCATGCATGGTGTCTGCATTGCTTCAGGCCACCGAGAGTTCCAGAGAGATGGCTATCACAGTCTAGAGTCCAGTTGTCTATCTGGAAGGTTCAGGCTTATGTCTTCAGTGAAGCAAATGAGTCTATGGAAAACCTGACTTGTCTGCAGCTCGTGATTACTGAGTTTAGGGTAAAAGAGTTCCTAGAGGGAGAAATTCAGTAACTACTTACCCAGTAAGATCATGTCATAAAAAGCGAATACGGACACTAAAAATATTTTGACATGTTTGGAATAATTTTCCCATGTATTTTCCCCCAAAATGCATTAAATGAATGTTCATGAGACTTTTTTAATAGGATCACACAGGAAGGAGTGATATTTATATGTTCAATTTAAGGTAGTGGTTTTTAACTTTCCATGGCCTCTGTTCATATAGAACCTTCACATGTTCCCCGTATAACATGATTTGCTAAGTATGAGCAATGTATTTTATGATTTACCAATTTTGAGAGGAATATTTAAATAGTGTGCTCAGGGGCATCTGGGTGGCTCAGTCAGTTAAGCGTTTGACTTCAGCTCAGGTCATGATCTCACGGTTCGTGGGTTCGAGCCCCACGTCTGGCTCTGTGCTGACAGCTAGCTCGGAGCCTGGAGTCTTTCAGACTCTGTGTCTCCCTCTCTCTCTGACCCTCCCCTGCTCACGCTGTCTCTCTCTCGCTCTCTCATAAATAAATAAAAACACATTAAAAATGTTTTAAATAGTGTGCTCAATAAACCATCCAAAGCCTACTAACTTAGGAAAACAAAAATAAACAATGACTAATTTCTTTCGTCCCTTCCCTGCTTGCTCTAGAATTCCCTTCCACACACACACTCTCTCTCTTCCAGTCTTTAAGATTGGTAGGACTTCTAAGATAAGCACAGTGAAATGTTTTTAAATTTTATTTTAGAGAGAGAGTGCACAAGGGAGAGGGACAGAGAAAGAATCTTTAGCAGGCTCCACCCTCAGCACAGAGCCGGACATGAAGCTTGATCCCATGACCCCGGGATCATGACCTGAGCCAAAAATCAAACGCCCAACCAACCCAGCCACCCAGGTGCCCCCAAGCACAGTGAAATTTTAAGAATTTATTACTCCACCCAAGAGACAGATTCAGGAATGTCTCTGCTGCCATCTAGCTCTGTGACTCTGGACAGGCCACATGTAGGCCATTTCTTCACCTGCAAAATAATATCTCTTTCTGCTCTGAATTTCTACCCATTTACTATTAAGTTACCGTAGGTTTGGGAATCATAACAAGTCATAGCATCTTTCTCCCTTACATATACTCTGCAAAGTCTGGTGGAGAAGAGGCTATCTTTACACTGGGAGCAAAAGAGGGGTTCACCTCCTCCACCAAATGAACAAGGCCTTGGTTACACATTTCTGTTAGGTCACCTAGCACACTGCTGTTGATACAGCTTAGTGCTCTTATGATGCTTGCCAAAAACCTCTATTAGATGCACACTCACTTTGATTGATGTTATGTATTGTAACAGCTGCTTTTTATCTTAGGTCACTGGCAGTGATGAATATGAGGGGTTTCTAGTTAATTCAATCTTATTTTGGAAGCTTTGCCATTTTGCCCAGTGTCTTTAGCAATAACTCAGAGAGACATTTAATTCATGAATTCACTACTCTGAGTGAAAACTAAAGCTATCTAAATAATGGATTTAAAATATCAGTCTGGTTCATCATGAGCCAAAGTCTTAATATACACAGAGCATTCAACGTGGTATTTCTAGCTCAATTTGGGAAGATCTTTTTCTAAGTCTAATAACACAAGCAAGAAAGTCATATTTTTAAAAATAGTTTATTGTCAAGTTGGTTTCCATATAACACCCACTGCTCATCCCCACAAGTGCCCTCCTCCATGCTCATCTCCCCCCTCCCGCTACCCTCACCCCATCTGCCCTCAGTTTGTTCTCAGCATTCAAGAGTCTCTCGTGGTTTGCCTCCCTCCCTCTCCCCAACAATTTTCCCCCTTCTTCTCCCCCATGGTCCTATTTTTAATAGATATAAGTGAAGGGCTTGTTCTGCTGAAGTGAAAACATTATCAGATATATCCTGCCCTAAAATCTAGATAAATATCTTTAAAATACCCACATTCCACAATAGAATAAGATGATAGCTTCACAAGATTCACCAGACTGAAACTTTAGTATCAGATCTTCCATTTATTGTCATATAACCTGGAATGAACCAGTTAAAACTCTTGGTTTATTGATTAACAGAGTGAACCCCCAGTGGGAAAATTTGCATGAAAGTTCTTTGAAATTTATAACCTGCTATACAAATGAAAGGCATTGTATTGTGATATAAATGAATATTCATGATGATGATAAAATTATGCTGGAATTGTTACAATTAGAAAAAAAAACCCACTTTATTCCCAAGAGTATTTTATGTAGTCTATCTTTATCTGTTTGGATCACTAAAGAGATCAATATAGCAGTTTTACACTTGTTACCTTTGCAAGATTGCACTCATAATATCTTCCTTAAACTACTTTTGGAATCACAGATGGACTCCAAACCATTCTCTTTAGATTTGATCAAACCCACACAGTGGAAGAAGAAGTGATTCCATGAGAATGACCTCTGAAGGCGAGATTCATAGCAAAGCTTTCCTGGCAAAGGATGGTTAATGAATTTACTCTGGTCCAAGAGCAGTCAGTTGATAAAGATGTCTTTGTTCATTTTGATGCGACAATCTATTACCACGTGATGGCATCTGGCATAATCAATGTTTCACAATAAATTGACACACGTCGTCCTTAACACATGTTGCTTGTATTACTGCCTTGCATGCAATACTGAAATCAGTTAGTATTTTTAAAAATAATTTTTATTCTTTAATCTCTTGGGAGACTTCTTTCTCTGAGAAAACAGTTCTGATACAAAACAAATTTTATTTTCTGGCAAAACTCGGGGGGAATCTAAGTTTGGTAATATTGCAAAATTGTGAAAGATTTTGTGGTTATGCTTTGTAGTTTATTGTAGGGCTTTGTAAAGAAATGAAACAGTTTTCATGACTGAAAAGTACCAATTTCTGTATGAGTAAAATTTGTGTTCTATTGTGGAAACTTATGTTTTTGGGGGGATGAAAGAAGCATATTTAGCGAATTTATGAAAAGAGCTTTCCACTGGTGGAGATGTAAAAATAAATATGTCACAGTTGTGAAGCGATGTATGGTATTGCTGTTTCATGATGAGGGGAATTGGAACAGAATTATACATTTTCACATGGTCCCATATTATGTGGAGAATAAGTCTGAGAAACTGCTTTGTTTTACCACTAACAAGGAAACCGCATTTTCAACCTGCCAAACTACTTCTATGGAACAAAGTATTCACTTCTTGGAAGCTACACGAATTCTTTCAGGCAATTTCATAATATATGAAGTTGTAAGTTTCTTTAGCATTATCTTAGCAGTATTAGACACACAACCTATAATATTTAAGAAACACTTTATAGACGGATGAAACTGCGTTAAGTGTCCTTTCTTTGGCTTCCACAAGGTCGAATTGGGCTTCAACACCTAGTTTACTTATGGGGAGGGGCTAAGCACAGACTCAAAAAACATGGATTGGCTTTCTGTCTCCATGACATTCTCTATGTTGTCTTCATTTAATACTCTGCAAAAAGAGCCTGCCATTCTTCATCCATACCTTAGAAACCACTGGAATATCTAATGACTACAACATAATAGGACTATTGCAGGCAAGGCTGAGGTTCAATAAATACCTTTAAATTTAGAGTCAAAAAAGGCATCCCAAGAATGATGTCCAGTTCTTCCATTCAAGAATATGTGGCCTGTCGTCATCCAGCAGACTCAGCTAGGCTTTGAGTAAGATGGTGCAGGGTCAAGTTTATTTTCCCATTAGTATTTTCTTGGGAAATTACTTAACTTTTCTTAAGCTGAAAGTCATCTATAACATGCTCTGAGGATTAAATAAAACGTATGAAAACAGAATTGAAAATTATAACCTTATAATTTGAATATAATTGCATATTCTTTATATTTAATATTGACATACTACAATGTTATATATAACATATATTAATATATAACAATTTTAAAATTATACTTTAAAGTATAATTGTTATGATTATAAAAATTTTCTGATACTTGTAAGAATTAACAACAATGCTATAATAAGCCTCTAAATTTGTGGGGCACCCAGGTGGCACTGTCGGTTAAGTGTCTGACTTCACCTCAAGTTATGATCTCATGGTTCATGGGTTCCAGCCCCGTGTCGGGCTCTGCGCTAACAGCCAACTCAGATACTGGAGCTTGCCTTCAGATTCTGTGTCTCCCTCTCTCTCTGACCCTCCCCTGCTTGCGCTATGTCTCTCTTACTCTCAAAAATAAAAACTAATAGGGGTGCCTGGGTGGCTTAGTCGGTTAAGCATCCGACTTTCGCTTAGGTCATGATCTTGCGGTTCGTGGGTTCGAGCCCCACATCGGGCTCTGTGCTGACTGCCAGCTCAGAGCCTGGAGCCTATTTCAGAATCTGCGTCTCTCTCTCTCTCTGACCCTCCCCTGCTCACGCTGTCTCTCTCTCTCTCTCTCCTAGAAATAAATAAAACGTTTAAAATAAGATAAAAGAAAATAAAAACTAATAATAATAAAATTTTTTGTAAGAGTCAACTAAGGAAAGTAAAAAAAATTAAATAAATTTAAAAAATTAAAGAAAGTATCAGTTTAGGGCAATATTTAATTTAAAATGGCTGGAATTTTTCTAAACTACTTGAATAGAGAAGACAACTTATTCTGTTTTTAATCTGTCTTGATAAAAATATAAATACTATAATATGAAAATAATGTGTTATTTATTTCATTTAATTCAGGTTAATACCTGTTAAGTATACAGGGATTCATTACTTTTTTCTGTTTTCCCCAAATTCTTTAAGGCATTCTAGATTGCAGTTCAGGCAATCATGGACAATTTTAGAAATATGAATCATATCATTCGGGCCTCAAATTTCTTTACAGATTGGAATGTCCCAGATCAGTTGTAGAAAAATATCAGATCACTAAAAGATCACAACTTTTTTGTTGGTTTGCAAACTTCTCAGGAATTTTCTGGGTGTACTCTGACTCTGGGCCCCAAAACACAGAGGGCAGGGAGAAACCAAAAGAAAGAGGCAAGTCATTCAAGGTCGGTAGGTAGTTTGGGTTTTTTCTGTTGTGTTGTTTTGTTTTGTTTAAGCTTATTTATTTAGAGAGAGGAAAAAGGAGCAGGGGGGACAGAGAGAGAGGGGGACGGAGGTTAGAGCCTGGTGTGGACTGGAACGCACGAACCATGAGGTCATGACCAGAGCCAAAGTCCATGCTTAAGGACTGAGCCACCCAGGCGCTCTGGTAGGTAGTTGTTTTAATAAGCAAAAAGAACTTACATGGGAGGATTGTCTGTGGCTGCAGCAAGACAAGTGGATTCCCATAGCTGCACCCTGGAACCTTAAGTTTATAGAGATGCCCTCACTGGGTTCAGCCACATACACTGTGCAGGGGTTTTCAATACCACATCACTATTTGAAGGCTATGTCCTTGCAGTAGGTGAGGCAAGCAGAACCCACATTCTCGGGACAGGGGGGATGGCGAGGGGCCTCCAGTGGCCCGGGATCAGCTCACGGATCAACTGGCAGTCACCTCTTTTCAATGACCCCCTCTGACATCTTTTTTCCACTTAGTCATCAGTAACCACAGCCTCTCAAAAGTTTTTTATTTCTAGTTTCTTTTGAGAATGTTACTGTAAATAGAGACATTTTTGCCTTATTAAACAATTACCCTTTCTGCCAAAGCAGTATCAAAACCTTACCTTCACTGACTAGAATACACACCTAACGAATAAACCTGCCTTTAAGAACTGAGCTACAGTCTTCTCAAAGTATTTTCTTGCTCACACATCTCTCTTGAGATAATGCACAGGGTTTCATTTTAATCTTCCTATGAGGAGACCCTGGTATACATTTGAAAATGGCAACTATTTTTGTTCAGGTGTCTTTTATAAAGGAAAAGCAAAGTCAAGAGATGTTCAAGTTAACAATTTTATGTACATTTTGATTATGTTTGTTTTTATACCTCTCTTATATGGTGGGATGGTCAAGATTTCAATTCCACCTTACATTAAATGATTTTTATTTTTTTAAAACAGATTTAAGTTCAGAGAAAAATGAGACGAAGGAACAGAAATTTACCATAATCCCCTGCTCCCACACATGAACAACCTAGTGCACTATCAACATTTCCCACCAGAAGGATACTTTTGTTATATCTGATGGACCTACATTGATAGGTAATTAGCACTCAGAGTTTAGAACTTACCTTTGGTTCATCAGCGGGTATACATTCTGAGTTTGGACAAATATACAATGACACATATCCATCATTGCAGATCATACAGAATACATATAGAATATTTTCACAGTCCTAAAAATCCTTTGTGCCCTGCCTATTCATCCTTGCCCTTGCGCCTCAACCCCAGGTGACCACCGACCTTTCTACTGTCTCCACACGTTTGCCTCTTCTAGAATGTCATACAGTTGCATCATACAGTATGTAGCCTTTTCATGTTGACTGCTCTCACTTAGTAAAATGCATTTACGTTTCTTTTGTGCCTTTTCACGGCTTGATAACTTGTTTTGTTTTAGTGCTACGTAATAATCCATTGTCTGGATGCACCACAGCTGATTTATCCATTCACCTCCTGAGGGATGCATCAGTTGCTTCCAAGTTTTGGCAATTATGAATAAAGTTGCTATAAACACTTGTGTAGAGGTTTCTGCATGGATATCGTTTTCAACACCTTTGGGTAAATACCAAGCAGTATGATTGCTAGACTGTATGGTAAGAGTATGTTTAATTTTGTAAGAAATCGCCAAGTGGCTGTACCATTTTACATTCACTCCAGCGATGAATGAGGTGAAGAGGAGTTATTACCACTCCACGTCCTTGCCAGCATTTGCTATCATCAGTGGTTTTGGCCACTCTAATAGGTGTCTAGTGATATCTAATTGTGGTTTTTACCTGAATTTCCTTGATGATGTATGATGGGGAGCATCTTTTCATATGTTTATTTGCCTTCAGTGTATATTCTTTACTGAGGTGTCCCTTCGGGTCTTTGGTCCATTTTTCAATCAGGTTGTCGGTTTTCATATAGCTGAGTTATGAATGATTGCTTTTTAAATTGATTACTAGTCATGTTTACAATGCATTGAAAAAATCCTTTACCAATATGCCTTTTGGAAAACCCAAAGCACTAAGCATATCCCTGTCTGTTTATTGTCTGACATCTTTGAAGGGTTTACAGAGTGTTTATATGTCTAAAGATGACTGAAGTTTCCCATCATCCCTATGTTTGACCCACAGAGGCAATGCAGAGTAAGAAAAAGACAATTTTGCAAAAGGGAGATGTGGGGAAGACCTCATGTTCTCACGCCTGAATTAAACCTGTCTTTTACAGAAAGGCACATAATTTCTGGATTTACTACAGAACCTCACAGTGTATAAAAGGCCCCCTATAGAAAGAAGGTTATCTTGCCAAGATGCTACAAGCCTATAAAGAAATGTGCCAATCTTTCTGTGCCAACATACCTGAAACGTGCTTACCGCCTACTGTATGCAGTGTAGAATTCCGACAGGCATCAGATGGCACCCGCATGGGCTCAGTTATGCTCTAAGTTACTATTTCATAGTATAAAAGAAAAGAGCAATGTGGTACATGCAAGTTATAACCATAATTCACTTGCTTGACGGTTGTGTGTTGTCAGGTGGATTTTTTTATTTTTTTGGCCCCTGAAGGGGTATCAAGCATCTTCTGGGTCTCTGGTTCCAAGGCCAGATCTATCCCAGGTAAGTGAAGCAGTGGAACAGTGTACTCTTGTGAACACCCACTTATAATCTCTCTGGCCCTTTATTATTTCCTCAGAACTTTTCTCTCTTCAGACACTTAATAAAATCAGTGCCCCTTGGGGTGCCTGGGTGGCTCAGTAACTTAAGAGTCCAACTCTTGGTTTTGGCTCAGGTCATGATCTCACGATTTGTGAGTTCGAGCCTTGTGTTGGGATCTGTGCTGACAGTGAGGAGCTTGCTCAGTGAGGAGCAAGTCCCCCCCCCCCACTGCTTGCTCTCTCTGTCCCTCTCTCAAAAATAAATAAATAAAAATTTTTGAGAAGATTTTGAAAACAAAAAAATTAAATAAAACCAGTGACCCTAGACAACTCAAATTGTCTGCACATTCTGGAAAGGATGCCATATTCAAGGTCAATCATTCATAATTGACAATAAATGCAGGCTCCAGAGTCAGTACTGCAAAAAGGGATTTGGGAGACATGTGAAATCAGTCCAATCCTTACTTAGGTGTGAAGCAACAGCTAGTTAGTTAGCACAATGACTGTCAAACATCCTCATACCATTTCCTCCTGGCCCAGGATGGTCACCTCAACAGCCAGCCTCAGTTAGCTTGTTCTGTTTTAGACATGAATGTCCCAACACATCAGCTCTGAGGTGTAATTTCTGCACTATAATAAAATATCAGCACCGCATTGTGTCCTTTTAATCTCTACTGAAGATCTTTAGTTCCTAAGGAGTGACTTAGAATCCTTTTGAATCTCAGTATCGCATGAAGTCAGCACGTTTACAAAAAAGAGATAACACTGATTTATTTATACATTAGTGGCTTTGAAATAAAACCTGAGCAAAACATATGATGAGAATAAACCTAGGAATATCCTCTCTCTGCAAATGTCCATGAATCCCAGGTATTTTTGGAAAATCATTTTCAGGGATAAGGAACTATTTTAGATTTTATCTTTAATTTCTCGTCAGCTTATTCAAGCAATATATACACTTTAAAAATGTCCTACTAATAGCTTCTATTTCTACTTCTCTTCCCCAAAGATAACTACTATTATCATCTTCTCATATGTACTTCTCATATTGAGGCATGTATCACACGTAAGATCAAATAATTTTCAAGGCGCCTGGGTGGCTCAGTCAGTTAAGCATCCAGCTTGAGGCTTTGAGGCCCCACATCAGGCTTTGTGCTGACAACTCAGAGCCTGGAGTCTCTTCAAATTTTGTATCTTCCTCTCTCTCTCTCTGTCCCTCCCCTTCTCATGCTCTGTCTCTCTGCATCTCTGAAAAAATGAATAAACATTAAAAAATGTCTCTTAAAAATTCATTCATTTATTTAAACCTCAGCTCAGCACGGGACATGCAATATGAAACCTTAACTATGCAGTGAGTATTTTCAAACATAAACTTAATAGTCTTGAAATGAAGTTGATGATGTTTCTGATTCTTT
This sequence comes from Proteles cristata cristata, assembly GCA_017311185.1. Lineage (NCBI taxonomy): Eukaryota > Metazoa > Chordata > Mammalia > Carnivora > Hyaenidae > Proteles > Proteles cristata. The sequence continues at coordinate 737,886 of JAESUZ010003871.1, forward strand.
GCGATCACACAACTAAAGAAAGCAGAGAGGTGGAAGAAAAGGAGAGTCAAGACCAGTTATGGAGTTGGAGATATTTACATTTTTAATAACTTCAGAGGTTAGGTAGTGTCATGTTTTAACCGAATATCTAGCAACCCCTGTGTCGGTTTTTTCTCTCTATTTGCATAAGCAATTGACAGCTCATTAAGAGCTCATTAGGAAGCAGTGAAGACCCTGGGATCAGGGTCTGTTGCTGGGAATGAAGTCTTCATTTGTAAATGTCCTCAATATTTCAGAATAGATAATAGATCAAAGATATCTGATGGTGAAGGCGTGAACGTGAGTAAGCTATATATACTTATAAAACAGGAAATGATGGTAATATTGCAATTCATTAAATCTTAGCCTATTCACCTTAATAAGAAAAGATAAGGTAATAGAATTCATAACTATAATTTGATCATGAAAAACAAGCTAAAAATTTCCACATTCCCTGAGTTTTCCTTTCCTTCTTTTTTTCCCTCAAGTTTCATCTATCATCCATCTATGTTTCCATCTATCTATCTAACCTGTCCTTAAATTCTAGATAACTATATCCTAGAGAAACTAAATAATTTAATTATCTAAGAATCGGATATATGTGGGGGAAAAATTGACTATGCTTCTTTGCTGGTAAATACGTTCAGAATATAAATTAGTTCTTTTTTACTTGCTAATACTCCCTGGACCCAAACAAAGTAGACCAAAATCGGATCTCCTCTGAATAAATGTTTGCCTGATACTTCTAAATCTCCAGATACCAAAAAAACTATTGTAAAATGAAAGGCAAATGCACACTGGTGTGCCTCCAATTCTTTTGCCTTCGGATTGCATTTTGTAAAATGCATGAATAGAAAGCACTTTTAAACACTCAGGAATCAATACAAAGGAGCAGTGGGAACACATTTATTCCTGTTTTATTTCATTTCGGGGCTGCCAGAGTTTTGCTTGACCAGATGTTGCAGAGTTTCTGAGTCAAATCTGGGCATCCCCTGGCTGTCAACTAAAGGCTGCCTTACTTATAAACATGAAGACTTTCTGTCTACTCCTCCTTTTTTTTTTTTTTTTTCATATTCACATTTTACGAGGGTTCCATTTGAGAGCAAGAGTGAGAGAGAACCCAGTATCCTTATACGGTCCATCCACGCTCTCTATTTCTATTTTGCATTATTGCCTTTCGGAAGAAAAGAAAAGTGAGAGCTGCAGTCTGTCTTTAAGCTGTTTGTATGTTCTTTATTGGGGTATGTTTGAATGCCCAATTGGATCTCAATGGCTCAGCCTTTGTAACAGAAAATAAAACATGGTGCTCGAGAAAAGTAATGACACATACATCTAGGCCCTTTCATGGCAGTTGGTAAAGCGTTAGCTCTGTCTCTCTGTGTGGCAGTTTCCTTTCTCTTTTCTTTTCTTCCACTGTGACAAGCAGCCATTGTCCCCTTGCTGAGATCTGCAATATTACTTTGACCCCAGCCCATCAATCTGCCTCAATTGGATAATGATCTGTAATCACTTTCTTTCAGGGGAGTCTATAAATTTGCCAAGGCCCCATTCTTTTCTGAAGGACTCCTTATGTTCACTACCGTTTGTGCAAATGCGCCCTCTTTTACAGGGCTAAATAGCCATGCACATGGTCCATTCTGTGAAGAGGCACTGGGAGGGTTTCTGTTGATTTTCCATGCTCTAGTCTCTTAAAGGAGAGACTTAGTCTGACATGCCGGGATGCGGTGGGGGGTGGCCAAGCTGGGCCACATCACAGGCAGCCGCTTTTCTCATTAAGCCTGATCCATCATTAGGTCACTTTGTGCCTTTCCTTGTAATCAATGAGCTTAATGTTCAGTGCAAAAAAAGTCATAAGGAAAGGAGCGTGGAGGTGGAAGGGGAAAGGAACTGGTAGAAAGGACAGAGAAATATATCATGTCCAAGTCTTAGGGAGACCCTTTTCTAGCAAAGGGTGAAAGGAACTCAAATATCATTTGATATCTCAGGTAATCGTCTCCTTCTGGTCCTGTTCATGTTCCACAAAACATGGCAATTCTTAGACCTACTTCTCCCCAGTGGCATCTACTCTTCTCAGTAAGTAGGATGAAAAGCTCTGTATCAGGCTCAATCACTTTTGCTGGGAAGGCAAAGGGAGATGAAGTTCATGAGCATTTGGGCAACTTGGGAGTGTTATGAGAATTTAGTATAAGAGCATATGGACCCAAATATATGTATGATATTAGCCACACGGAATAAATGATCAACAACAACAAAGGACAAAAACACCTAGAACATAATCTAAAGTGCTCCTACATTATGGGGAAATGAAAAGGCTTTTAGGTCATCATATTTCCAACACAAAGAGAAAAAGTGTCTCTATGCATAATGAGAGATATGAACATAAGTACACTTTAATAAACATAAGTACTAACGAGAAGGGGAACCAGATAAGCTGAAAGAGTCTGTCCTTTAGGTAATGTACATCGGTAATGACACTAGTTTTCAAGAAGATAAACTTCTTTTCAAATCTCTGTCTGATCAGTTTGTAGTAAACTAATGATGCCTTTTTTATTAGGCTTAGGAGAACAGTTTAGGAAAACAATAAAGGACATCACAAAACTGTCAAGGGGACATCAGAGGGAAAAAGCAAATCGTTTTAAAAATGTTTGCATTTTGCACCATTCTTTAGAAAAAAATGTATATTAATTTTCATATTCCTGTGTTCACTTTACTCTCATAAACATTTTCAAATTGATTTATAACACACACACACACACACACACACACACACACACCCCACAGGAAATACATCAAACATGAAGGTAGATTTTAGTGAATAGTTATGAAAAAAACACTTGTGTAACCACCATACTGCTTAAGAAATTGATGTATGTGATTGAAATATTAGAATCAGGGACTAAAAAGAAAATTAACTCTTTCAAGTCGATAGGATCCTCTCATGAATCATGGATTATATGATTCTTGCAGGAATCGTGGATTATATGAGGCTGGAGGAAGCCTTAGAGATCACACAAAGTGACAAGGTCATCAAGGAAGAGTCTAATACCAGAAGCAATTCTGTCACTTCTCTCGAGTGTCATAGCTTCTAGGGGCCGAATTCAGGCTGCGTCTCAGGTTGTAAGCAACTTTTCCATTCGTAATTACATTTCATCACGGGCCTCTGATGGGGAATATTTCTGTAGCAAGAACAAAACAAAACAAAAAACCTTGTTGGTGTACTCACAAATAAGTCTGTGTCCAAGTGTTTCCGTCACACACTGAAGAAAGCAAACTCATTCAGTATCTCAATGGAGCTCATTCTACCATTAGAATCTCACATACTGGGAAAATAATTACTTCAAATATGGAGGACAACTGTTTGGTTTGGCTTTTAAAATGGTCATGCATAGGGGCGCCTGGGTGGCTTAGTCGGTTAAGCGTCTGACTTTCGCTTGGGTCATGATCTCGCGGTTCGTGGGTTCGGGCCCCGAGTCGGGCTCTGTGCTGACTGCCAGCTCGGAGCCTGGAGCCTGTTTCAGTCTGTGACTCCCTCTCTCTGTGACCCTCCCCTGCTCACGCTGTCTCTCTCTCTCTCCTAGAAATAAATAAAACATTTAAAAAAATAAAAAAAAAATAAAATGGTCATGCATAAAACTGCCTGCCAATTCCAAATACTGTAGCCAGAGACATATTTAAGAAATTTTATTACTACTGGGGGGCCCCTGGGTGACTCAGTTGGTTCAGTGTCTGATTGTGGCTCAGGTCATGATCTCATGGTTTGTGGGTTCCAGCCCTGCATCGGGCTCTGTGCTGCCAGATCAGGGACTGGAGCCTGCTTCAGATTCTGTGTTTCTCTCTCTTTCTACCCTCCCCTGTTCACACACTCTCTCTCTCTTAAAAATAAATAAATACTAAAAGTTTTTAATAAAAAAAAAGTTCTACTACTACTACTAGGTGATGAATAGTATGCATCCCACAAGTTACAAGACATTAAGTATTCAAATTATAAAATGTATCATCGGGGCACCTGAGTTGCTCCATTAGTTGACTTAGGTTCAGGTCATAATCTCATGGTTCCTAAGTTCAAGCCCATGGGGCTTGCTGCTGTCTTTGCAGAGCCCTCTTCTGATCCTGTCTCCCCTCTCTCTGCCCCTCCCCCAGTTATACTTTCTCAAAAATAACTAAAACGTTTAAAAATTTTTTTTAGAGTTTTTATTTATTTCTGAGAGAGACAAAGACAGAGACAGAGACAGACACAGCGTGAGCAGGGGAGGGTCAGAGAGAGAGGGAGACACATAATTTGAAACAGGCTCCAGGCTCTGAGCTAGCTGTCAGCACAGATCCCTTCCCAGGGCTCGAACCCATGAACTGGGAGATCATGACCTGAGCATAAGTCCAATGCTCAACTGACTGAGCCACCCAGGTGCCCCTAAAATGTTTTTTAAAAATGTATCATGAATGTCCAATTTCAATTCAGCTTCCTTCCACTGGGATTCTCTATCAAAAAGTTAATTCAAGAGTTTGGAGAGCTAGAAAATATACTAAGTGCAACAGTTTTTACATTTTGTGAGGTTTTTTTATTTTTCTAAAAAAATAGATTCTTTTTTTTTTTATTTTTTTTAAATGTTTTATTTATTTCTAGGAGAGAGAGAGAGAGACAGCGTGAGCAGGGGAGGGTCAGAGAGAGAGGGAGACACAGAATCTTAAGCAGGCTCCAGGCTCTGAGCTGGCAGTCAGCACAGAGCCTGACGCGGGGCTTGAACCCACGAACTGTGAGATCATGACCTAAGCAAAAGTCGGACGCTTAACGACTAAGCCACCCAGGCGCCCCCTAAAAAAATAGATTCTTAAGGTTTGTCATACATTGATTGGCTGGAAACATGTAGGGTAGTCAGTACAAGTGAAAAAGATTGTTTTTCCAATAAATTATTGACTAAAGAACTCTTGACTTAGAAAATGTCCAGGAATCTTGTAGTCCCTGATATAAAATTCTAAAACTTTCTTTCTTATCTTTTAGGTAAGATGCTTGATATTTTTATCAATGCTTACATTGACCTGGGCTGAAGTCAGATGCTGAACCAACTGAGCCACCCAGGAGCCCCTGCATTATTTTAAAAAGGAAGAAACTGAGGCTCAGAGAGGTGTTTCTTGCCCTGGTCACAGAGCTGCTAAGCAGTTAGATTAGAATTTGAACCTAGGTCAGTCTGGCTCGAGGGCATATGTATTCTCTACTGTCTGCTTTACTGCTCTTTATTAAACGTATTCCAACACTAATTTGTTCCAAATATACAAAATACATATATAGTCAAAATTAAAAATTATCAGTTTTTTCATTCACAATTATCAACACTGTGGAAACAAAGATGATACAACCAATCCCTCATCTTACAACAACAGAGAGGTTCCTCCCCATACATTTTATTATTCCATATACTTGCTAATTTATAACTTCGAGAGTTGTTCATACTCTCTTCCACTAACCTCTTCTTTTTTAGATATAGTTAGTAAACTGAAAAGGAGCCACGCATCTTATTACTTTTCATCTCTCTGAAAGGCACATTCCAAATCCCAGTCATTTTGTGGTATGTACTCTCTGTTTTCTTTCTTAGGTTTATTTATTTTTTGAGTAATCTCTACATCCAAAGTGGGGCTCAAACTCGTGATGCCAATATCAAGAGTCACATGATTTTCAGAGCCAGCCAGGAGCACCTGTTTTTTGTTTGCTTGTTTTTTCTTATCATAAACTCAAACCAATGGCCAGGGGCTTTTCAGTAAGGCCCCCTCACCATCAAAATTCGTTGGGTGCCAAACTGCTGAACGTGTTTAAATTTTTCCTGGGAATTCTTGAATCTTGCCTATATTACACTCACTCTTCTAATCTTTCTCTTTCCCTCCAAAGTTACTCTAGACAAGAATTGGGTCTGCTCTTTCCACGTACCTTGGAACAGTCTTCTTTCCTATCAAGAAGCAAAGTTGTTCCATCCTCTTCCAATGGTAGCTAATAACACGGAAGTGTTAGAAGTGGCTTGCTTTATACAATACGGTCTTACTGGTTCCTGGGGCCATTTGCATGTTCTTTGTTTGTTTGTTTCAGCGTCCACGTCCTACAGAATTTCTCATGTAAAACAGCTTTCAGAAACTACTTTTGGTTTCTCAAATTATAACTTAATGCACTGCAGGCTTGGTTTTATATTCTTCTTTAGGGTTCTTTTTCTTCCTGATACATTCAGAGCGAACACTGGCATTCACTGTGGTTAGAGATCATCTCATCCTCTGCCCCAACCTTTTTTGTTCCCAAACAGAATATGCCTCCCAAACAGTGTACATAAAAATCACAAAAACAAAGACCACAGCTTCCACCAACAGCCCAGCTGGGAATTATCTTCACTTAGGGCAAATGAGCAAACTGGAACAGAGGAAAGTTCTGCAGTCTCATCCTTCCAAGATGATCTTTAAGCAGGTCTGAAATAATCTTGACAGCTGTAGAGGGAAGCAAAGCTTTGCCTCACCCACATGGCATTGGTTAGTCCCTTTCAATTTTGCCTTAGATTTTTGTTCGATGGTTCATTGGTTGGATGGGATTGCGTTGAATAATAGGCCAGAAAAAATGAAAGACCCATTAGCTGCAGCAGGAAGAAAAGGACAAATTCTCTATGTGCAGTGCTTTTTTCCTAGAGTTACCCCACCCAGAGTTTAATTTTAGTTTCACCCCCTTATCGACGATGTGAACATCAGCAAGCTAATGTCATTCTCTAATTTTCAATCACATCAGCCCATAAACATGTATAACACTATCAACCTCACTGGTTATAATATGGATAAGTGAAATACTATCAATGGAAACATTTTACTCCAGTATCTGCATATCACTACCATGTTTGAGTATCTACTGTGATTAATGTTATTATGTACTTCTGAAATACCTCTGAAAAGTGGCATGTGGAAAGATTGATATACAACTGCAAGACTATGATGTGGTTGTTCATAAAATAACGCTCAGCCTTTCCCTGAGCCATTGCTCTATGCTCATTTTTGCTATGAAATCCTGGAAAATCTATAGTTGAGTATTCACTGCTAGACTCAATGCCCAAAAATAAAACTACTCTGTGACCCCAGCAACTGCACTACTAGGTATTTATCCAAACAATACAAAAATACTGATTTGAAGAGGCACCCCCCCCCAATTGTTTATAGCAACACTGTCAACAATAACCAAATTATGGAAAGATGCTAAATGTCCATTGACTGATGAGTGGATAAAAATATTATTCAGCCATCAAAAACAGTGAAATCTTGCCATTTGCAATGAAGAGCATGGATGAAGCTCGAATGTATTACGCTAAGCGAAATAAGTCAGTCAGAGAAAGACAAATACCATACGATTTCACTCATATGTGCAATTTAAAAAACAAAATAGATGACCATAGGGGAAGGGAAAGGCAAATGAAGTAACAAAAACAGAGAAGGAGGCAAACTATAAGAGAGTCTTAACAACAGAGAACAAACTGAGGGTTGCTGGAGGGGAGATGGGTGGGCGGTGGGCTAAATGGCTGGTGGGCATTAAAAAAGTCACTTGTGATGAGCACTTGGTGTTGTACATAAGTGATGAACCACTAAATTCTACTCCTGAAACCAAGAATACACCGTATGTTACTAACCTGAATTTAACTAAAGTCTTGAAAGAAAAAAAAAAAGGGTGTGGGCCATATATTATACCATGGTTCTTGGTATATAATAAAAGCTTAACAAATATTCATTGAATGAATGAATGAATGCATACAGTTTTATTCTATTCATACATAGGTGTATATGAGCTTCCTTCACCTTGCTATATATATTTTTAAAAAATGAAGGACTTCCTTCCACTTGTTCAAAGAAACGTAATCTTGAATCCATGATATAGAAGCAAGCCTCATCATCCTAAATAATCTCAGCAAATTTTCCTCCACTTTCATCTGTAAAACGTTGGTAAATGATGAAATACGAATATCACAGTGGGATAATATATTGGAATGGGAAGAGAAGGAATAAAGAGAGAAAGGGAACTGATCCCACGCTATGTAGCAATTTTCTCATATTAAAAATAGGTGATATCTTCTAGGTTTTGAATGGCAATAACTGCACAAGATATTGAGGAGGGGCCTAGTGTTGGGGGCTCTTATTTCGGCACTTGCTTTTTATAAGATGAATTTTTGCATTAAATAGTATAATGTGCATTTAAAGTTGAAGTGATATCTATATTGGTCTCTCAAATATTAATTGTAACATACTGAGAATTTTGGAGTGGCTTGTGGGGAAGACGTGGATATAAAAGCAAATTTTCAGAGTCTGCTAGAAATTTTCACCAGCAGCTACTGCTATAGCTATAACTCTTTATAAGGATTTTTCTGGGATTATACCAATAGAATACATTATTTTCAATATAATGCATTTTTACATGAAGGCCTTTTATTCTCTTTCCTTCTTTTTTTTTTTTCTTTAATTCTCTCACTTTGCTGCCAAGAAAGAACTATTCAGATTCAACTGATTCAAAAAGAGTTCTTGGGGCATCTGGGTGTTTCAGTTGGTTCAGTGTCCAACTCTTATTTTCAGCTCAGGTCATGATCTCGCCATTCTAGAGTTTGAGCTCCACATCAGGCTCTGCTGCTGACAATGTGAAGCCTGCTTGGGATTCTCTCTTTCCCTCCATCCTCTGCTCCTCCACTGTGCATGTGATCTCTTTCTCTTTCTCTCTCTCTCTCACGTGTGCACGTGCACGCGTGCACACACACACACACACAGAAATAATAAAATAAACTTAATAAAAAACAGAGTTCGTGGACAATTCAATGTTAACTAGTGGCCCACGATCTAGACCAATATTGATATCACCTTAACTTTAAATGGACATTATATTCTTTAATGTAAATTTCATCTTATAAAAAGGAAGTGCTGAAATGAGAGCTTTCAACATGAGACACCTTCCTCAATATCTTGTGCAGTTCTTGCTATTCAATATCTTGAAAATGTCTCCTCATATCCATTCTTCAAAGTATTTAATGCCTCAAAACATATTTGTTTCATTATGTTAAAGTTTCACTATTTAAATTTCTGTTTTATGGATGCCTGGGTGGCTCAGTTGAGTGTCTGACTCTTGGTTTCAACTCAGGTCATGATCTCAGGATGGTGAGATCAAGCCCTGCATCAGGCTTCATGCTGGGCATGGAGCCCACTTAAGATTATCTCTCTCCCTCCCACTCTGCTTCTCCCCTACACGCATGGGAACAGAGAAAAAATACTAAATAAATACATTTCTATTTTAAGTATATTTCTATTTATAACTTATTGAATAGTTAGTGTCATGGGGGGAGATCGTAGGGGTGGTTGAGTAGGAAAAGTCAGTTTCCTTCAGTTTTTCAATACTTTCTCTGTGACAGCAGATGGCTAGTGGAGCCTGTCAAGGAGTCATTCCTAAGCTCTTTACTTCTTCATAGACCTCTAGCAGCTCATCAGTGTCATGGGCAAATGAGAAGAACTTTATTTAAAAAGGTCTGGAAGAGACTCATGTTCAATTTTTCTCAGCAACAACTGTTTCCAGGTGGGCAAAACTGTATAAGAATAAAAAAATAAAGACTTGTTTTATCTAAGAAAAATACAACAGACTAATGGGTAGTTGGATATGGAGAAAGACTCAAGAGACAGTGAAATGCCCCTGCCTTGTAAAGACCACTCAAAACCAGACAGACATGGATTTTTCTATAGTGGTATTACAATATGTAAGTTAATATATCAAGCAGAATAAAAATATCATCTGATAGTTTAGAAAGCTAGCCAAGGACTCAGATTGCATAAGAAAACTAGTGTTTTCCTTGGGAAAGCAGGAACAAAGGTTATTTTGAACTCTGAATAGAATTAATGTGGCTACAGAGTCCCTTGTGAATAATCAATGCAATATTTGTCAGCAAACAACAAAGGCTGATGGCAAATGAACTAAGTTCCCAGGTAAGCAATTAGAAAAAACCAAACTCCCTCAAAACATGAGAAAAAGTAGTAACCAAAGTCCTATAAAGGTAACTACAAGAATATCAAAGATAAATAACAAATCTGAGAAAATGAAATAATAAAGATAGGGAAATATCAGTGATATGAAAGAACAATAATGGCAATAATACAGTAGAGATTAGAAATAGGAAACACTTTCTTTGGAAAGGCTACTAAGTGGACACCCACCAAAAAACAAAAAAGAAAATAGGAGGAGGTAGAAGTAAGCAAAAAATGACAAATGAGAAACAATTACAGACAATAACAGAAATTTAATATACAAGACAAATATAAAAAATAAGAATATACAGATAATTTCATAAACTTGAAGGGTAAAAAAAATACCGAAGTTAAAGTTGCAGAACATAAAATCAAGTTGCAGAAATCTGTTGTATTTCTATACGCCAATAACAAAGCAACAGAAAGAAAAATCAAGGAACTGATCCCAACCTTTTGCAACTACACCAAAAGCAATAAAATACCTAGGAATAAACCTAACTAGAAAGATAAAAGGTCTATATTCTCAAAACTAAGAACATTTATACAAAAAATTGAAGAAGACACACAAAAAAAATGGAAAAGCATTCCATGCTCATAGATTGGAGGAACAAACATTATTAAAATGTCTATACTACCCAAAGCAATTTTCACATTTAATGCAATCCCTATTAAAATACTACAAGCATTTTTCACAGAGCTAGAAAAAAGAATCCTAAAATTTGTATGGAACCACAAAAGACTCTGAATAATCAAAGCAATTCTGAAAAAGAAAAAATAAACCTGGAGTCAGCATGATTCTGGATTTCAAGCTATATTACAAAGCTGTAGTCATCAAGGCAGTATGGTGCTGGCACAAAACAGACACATAGATCTAGAATGGAAAAGAATAGAAAATCCAGAAATGGATCCACACCTATATGGTCAACTAGCCTTTGACAAAACAAGAAAAAAAAAATCCAATGGAAAAAAGATAGTCTCTTCAACAAATGGTGTTGGGAAAACTGGACAGCAACATGCAGAAGGATGAGAACCTGGACCACTTTTTTATACCATACACAAAAATAAATACAATATGGATGAAAGATCGAGAAACCATCAAAATCCTAGAAGAAGATACAGGTAGCAACCTCTCTGACCTTGGCTGCAGCAACTTCATTCTAGACACATTTCCAACAGCAAGGAAAAGAAACGCAAAGATGAACCATTGGGATTTCAACAAGATAAAAAGCATCTGTACAGCAAAGGAAACAATCAACAAAACTAAAAGACAACCTATGAAATGGAAGAAGATATTTGCAAATGATACATCAGATAAAGGGCTTGTCTCCAAAATCTATAAAGAACTTATCAAACTCAGCACCCCCAAAAAATAAATAACCAGTGAAGAAATGGGCAGAAGACATGAATAGAGACTTTTCCAAAGACATCCAGATGGCTAACAGACACATGAAAAGATGTTCAACATCACCCATCACCAGGGAAATGCAAATCAAAACCACAATGAGAGACCACCTCACACCTGTCAGGATGGCTAAAATTTACAACACAAGAAATGAAAGGTGTTGGCAAGGATGGAGAGAAAGGGGAACCCTCTTGCACTGTTGGTGGGAATGCAAGCTGGTGCAGCCGTTCTAGAGGACAGTATGGAGATTCCTCAAGAAACTAAAAATAGAACTACCCTATAATCCAGTAATTGAATTATTAGGTATTTACCCAAAGATTACAAAAATACAGATTTGAAGGGGTGTTTGCACCCCAATGTTTACAGCAGCACTATCAATAATAGCCAAACTATGGAGAGAACCCAAATGCCCATTGACTGATGACTGGATAAAGAAAAGGTGGTATATAAATGTAATGGAATATAACTCAGCCATCAAAAAGAATGAAATCTTCCCATTTGCAGTGGTATGGATGGAGCTAGAGTATATTAGTCAATCAGAGAAAGACAAATACCATATGATTTCACTCATATGTAGAATTAAAAAAAAACAAAACACCACAACAGATAAACATATAAGAAGGAGGGCAAAAAAGAGAGGGAAACAAACGACAAAGACTCTTAATAATAGAGAACAAACTGTGGGTTGACAGAGGGAGGTGGGTGGGAGATGGGCAGGAGATGGGCTAGAGAGCAGGGGAAGGACAGAGAGAGAGGGAGAGAGAATCACAACAGGCTCTGCACTTGCCAGCATAAAGCCTGACACAGGGCTCAAACTCATGAACTGTGAGATCATGACCTGAGCCAAAATCCAGAGTCAGAAACTTATGACTGAGCCACCCAGGTGCTCCTGGAAGCCAACTATCTTGTAGAGTATCTCCCACAATCTAGACTTGTCTGATTGGTTCCTCATAATTAGATTCAGGTTAAGTATTTTTTGAAAAAAAAAAATGTATATAATGCTTCAAAGCACAAAATGTCATTTTGTTATATAAATAATGACTTTAGGTTTGATTACTTGGCTAAGGTCATAGTTTGGGCTTCCTGGAATTAAAGCCTAAGCAGGGATTAGGGGACACCAGATTTATTGGAGAGGTGTTATGCAGAAAGAACTTGTAAGAAAGTGAGTGAAGCAGGAGATGGGAAGGGAAAGAAGCAAACAATGATGTGCTCTCAGGTAAAGTCTAGTTTTGGCCTGATCCTTGGTGAGTGGGAGAAGGCAGGAGAGGGTGTACTCTAGAGTATAAATCATGTCACAAAGCTTCCCACATTGAGGACATGGGACTGGCCTTCTGTGCTCTCACGATAGTAAGTCACTGGCTATGTGCTGCCGTCAGATGGTCTAACCTAAGGGCAAGATGGCTTCCTTCAGCAGAGGGCAATTATCTGAAGAAATACATAGAATCTGGAGGGTAAATGCCACTGAGATCTGGTGGGTATTAATAGCACTTACTACCAGCAGTGACAACCACATTTCCCCATTGTAAAAATACCATTTTGTATCTTGAAAATAATAATTAATCTTTATGTTAGATTTTGAGACTACATGAATAACGTATCCCATCCTCAACAATGTTTCATCCACTGGTTAATCTTAAATAAACTAATGTTATATCATAATTAAAGAATAGTGATTTTTTTCTCCTAATTTGATCATTCTTTGATATTCATTGGCTGGTCTTTAAGGAAGAGCTTGTTCTCTCTCATCATCTTCAACTTTTGGTATTGCTATAGGCACATATAAAAATACATTTTATTTAATGTGTTATAATCTACCATGTTCTTTTTGCTCAAAATTTACAAATTCGGCCAGTGGGAATCACTTCAGGCTGTTCTTTTGCCATTTTTGCCATGTCTTCATTAATCTTTGAGCACTCTCTTGCTTTCTGGCAATAAACTTCCAGGCTCACCTAGTACTTTTCCTGGAATCAGCTGTTCTCCAAGGAGCTCTGGTTCCTTAAGCACAGAATGGTATTTTGAAAGCAAAAAACTCAGAGTTAGATGTGCTCACCGTTCCCTTTCAGGTCAGAACAGAGAAGTGAGATTTCTTACAAATCTCAAATTCATACTGATACACTTCCAATTCTAAGTCAATATCACTGAGTTCTCCTTACCTTCTTCATTTCATATTTTTACTGTTTTAATTTTCCCCTTTCTGGTAATAGTACTGGCTCCCAACCAAATCAACATATTTAAAACAATTTTTGGGGCACCTGGGTGGCTTAGTCGGTTAAGCGTCCGACTTTCGCTTGGGTCATGATCTCGCGGTTCGTGGGTTCGAGCCCCGCGTCGGGCTCTGTGCTGACTGCCAGCTCAGAGCCTGGAGCCTGTTTTAGTCTGTGACTCCCTCTCTCTCTGACCCTCCCCTGCTCACGCTGTCTCTCTCTCTCTCTCATAGAAATAAATTAAAATATTTAAAAAAAACAATTTTTAAGTTTATTTATTTATTTTGAGACAGTGAAAGAGAGAAGGGAAGGGGCAGAGAGAAGTAGAGACAGAATCCTGAGCAGTCTCTGCCCCATTAGAACAGAGCCCAACATAGGGGTCGAACCCACAAACTGTGAGATCATGACCTGAGCCAAGATCAAGAATGCCATCCAGGTGCTCCCACATCAATATATTTTTAATTTAGATCTACCAAAACATCGTTTTGGAATTATTATATCCATAACCACTATAAACAACAAAATCCAGCCTTTCCTGGTAGTTCTTTGGGTCTTCCCAATGTATCCCACTAGCCATGTATAAGAATAATGGGTGCTTCAAAAATAGAAAAAAAATCCTATGATTTGTTGCACAAAAATGTGGCTTACAAATTTTGATCTTCTTAATTCTGTGTTGTAGAGATAAAGGTACTGCACTTTTCAGTGGTCTTCCTTACCTGTTTTGTGCCCACACACACCACCCCATTGGCTTTTTCCACTAGTTCGCTATTGGCTGGCATTTAGGTGTCTTTCAATGTTTCAGTATTACCACAATGAATAATTCCTGGGCATATGCTGTTTCATGTTTTTAGAATTGTATTGTCAGCTATATCTGTCAAATGGGGTTTCTGAATTAAAGGATAAATGAATATGCATTTTCCTAAATTTCCTCTTTAATCAATTGTAGAATAAGTGAGAATGTCTACTTTTCTATACTCTCACCAACAGGGACAAGTCCTCGAATTCTTGCTTATCTGATAAGTGAGAAGTAATAGTTTAGTTTGTATTTTTCTTATTTTAAATATGTGCATATTTCCTACAGGCTATTTCTATGATATTTGTCCATTTTTTTCTTAGCTTTTGGAATTTTTTTGTTTTTTTTAATCTCAATGTCAAAAACATCTTATATATTATATAGATTAGCCCCTTATCGATGACAAATGCTTCCCCCCAGTTTATCATTTGTCATTGCATACGATTTTTGTTGTGGTTATACAAATCTACTTTTATTGGGTTGAATTTAATAACCTTTTATTTTCTTAAGTTTATTTATTTTGAGAAAGCACAAGCAGAGGAAGGGCAGAGAGCGAAGAGAGAGGGAGAATCCCAGTCAGGCTCTTTACTGCAAGCACTGAGCCTAATAGGGGGCTCGAACTCATGAACCAAAAGACAATGACTTGAGCCAAAGTGGGACACTTAACCCACTGAGCCACCCAGTCGCCCCTATAATCTATTATTTTGTTGAACACAATGGTCACTCATCAGCTAGGAAGATACATAACTCAAATCTCATTTAAGAAGAACTGGATAAATAGCCTCTAGTCTATTCACACTTGTGATTCCACAGTAACATTCACTCCGGGGCCATGGCTCCCTAGGGTGCTGACAGTCAGTGACTGGGCATGAAGGAAACTGGACCATTGCAGCCTGATATGAAATTCCACCAACAGGCAGCCTTTGCTTTGAGATTTCCCATTAACTCAGGCAAAACCTGAGCAGGACTGCTCTGCATTCTGAGATTTTTTTTTTTTTTTACCTATCTTCTCTTCCTTCCCTTCCTCCATTCCCCCATTATACTTCCAGTGTGGTCTGAAGTCCTTAATGTTTACTCTTCCTTCTTCTTCCGTTATCTTTCAAAGATGTTTTCCTCCACTCGATCTTTTACACATCAGTTATCACGTCTTGATTTCTGGTTGCATTTTTAAAAAATTTCCAGATATGATACTTTATAATTTGTGGATACAGATACTACCCCCCTTTTTTATGTTACATTTTAAAAAAAAATCTCATTGCACCAGAATGTACTAATATAATGTTAAGTAGCACTAGATGTAGGGGTATTTTACCTGTCCCTTATATTAGAAAGGATGCCTTTAATTTTTCCCACTATGTAAGATTCTGGATTTCAAACTTTTCTACATATATGCTATGATATTAAGGAAGTTTCCAATTGCTACTCAGCTGAATGCTTTAATCTGGAATTGGTAATAAATTCTGTTGATAATTGAAGAAAATTATGATTTTTCCCAATAAGTAAACTAAAACAGAGACTTACATTGATGAATTTCCTAACACTGAATCATCTTTATATCCTGGAAGTATTCTACTCACTTGTGTCCTGCTATTTAATGTATTATTGTAACCATTTGCCATTTTATTAAGATTTTTATATCCACCTTCATAAGGAAGATTGGTGTATAGTTTTCTTTTTTTGTGTGATATCTTTATCAGGTTTAGATAGTAATCTTATACTAATTATTTTTCTTTTAATTATTTTTAGGATTTTAAGTAATCTCTACACCCATTATGGAGCTTGAACCCACAACCCTGAGATCAAGAGCCACAGTCTCTTTCGATGAAGCCAGCCAGGACCCCCACTAATGTATTTTAAAATTAGGTCTTCCTTTTTTTAAAAAATTGAGCTGGAGTAGCATTAGGAATATATGGTCTTTAATTATTTAATTAAGTCCAGCGTTTTTTGTAGGGTAGCTCTAAAGTTTTGTTTCTTTTGTATAGAAATGGTCATATTTTTGTATTCTATTTCTAAGGGGGTTGATTTTTGGTTAAATTACATTTTTTGGTAACTCACTTATTTTATCTGATTTTCAAGTTCATTTGAATAGATTTATGCATAGTTAGTTATGATTTTTTTTCAAAATTCTCTTTTCTTTAATGTATATTCCCCCCTCATCATTTCTTCTGTATATGTGTGCTTTTCATTGTAGTTGTTGATTTGTTTGGCTACTAATTTGTTATTTAAAAAAAAGAATTAAGTGGAGCCTGGTTGAGCATCTGACTCTTCTGATTTAGGCTCAGGTCATGATCTTGGGATCTTGGGTCTTGGGATCGAGCCCTGCATCAGGCTCAGTGCTAAGCACGGAGCCTACTTTTGATTAATGTTATAACTCCTGCAATGTTCATCTGATTAATCTCTTTCTCCTTAGATTTGCTTCTTAGAAATCAACTTAAAAATATTTATAAAATTAAGTTAATTTTAAGTTAAAGATATTTTTTTTGGTTTGGGTATGAATTTTTAAATTTAGTATCTTTGGAAAGAATTTTCTTTGAATTATTTCTACTTTGTGATTTTACTGAGATTTTTCTTTATGAATAATATATAGTTAGTTTCAAATGTTCCATATGCAATGGAAAAGAAGTCATATCATATATTATGGGACATAAAGTTTGATATATTTAGGAGATATGCCTTACTGATTAGGC
Organism: Proteles cristata cristata; assembly: GCA_017311185.1. Taxonomy (NCBI): domain Eukaryota; kingdom Metazoa; phylum Chordata; class Mammalia; order Carnivora; family Hyaenidae; genus Proteles; species Proteles cristata. The sequence continues at coordinate 754,989 of JAESUZ010003871.1, forward strand.
TAGCTAAGTCTTTTATATCCCTACTTATTTACTTCTATTGGATTAATCAAAACCAGAAAGCGGTGTACTAAGCATGCTGTCATAAGTGGATTTCTCTTTGATCTTCCTTAATGTCTCCTTTAGGAGGGTGTTATTTGCATAGATTTCATAAATTTCACGTCTTTGTTATATTTAATGAAATTTGATTATATTAAAATAAGGATTTCAGCTCAACAGAGCACACCATGTACAAAGGCAACAGAAAAACGACAGATTTGGGAAAAGTATTTGCAACATTTCAAATCAACAAAGAACAAGTATTTAGATTATATAAAAGATTTTTGTAAACCACAAGAAAAAGAGAAGCTTAATGGGAAAATGGGCAAAATACATAAACAGAGAAGAGACCCCAAAAGCAAATAAACATATAAAGATACACACAAATTCCATGACACATTAGACATTTGCATATTAAAATAGCGAGGTCCCTTTAACCTATTAGGGCACTGACAATTGGAAAGCAGCACAATGCCAAGTGTTAGCAGGGAGACGGTAATGAAGCCCTCACACCCTTATCTGCTACCAGTGTGAGGGTGGAGTGATAATTAGTCTGCATAACACTCAGTCAAATTAAATTAAGTATAGTGTAACTGAATATATATGCCAGTGAGACTCTCAGACACGTTCATAAAGGGACTAAGTGTGCAAGCTCTCACAGTGCTGTTTGTGGTGGTGTTGAGGGCAAAAAGGAGGAAGTGTAGAGTCTGTGGCTTAATTCCCATCAAACACATCAGTACTGTTGCATGTGGAAAGGAAGGCAGAATAGAGATGGAGAATGGGAATGAGAGCAAGAGTGATTCAAACAAGAGAGCAGCATTACCTGTTCAAAAGATGATGGGTTGCTATGACTGAATGGGTGTAATTAACTAAACTCTGCACCTGAGGGCACATATAGATCAATCAGTAGAAAGGCCTGCAGAAAAGTCTGGAATGAGTCTGAGCTTCCCTCCAGGACTCGACCTATTGCCCTAAGGGCTTGTATTCAATAAAGATAGAAATGGTTAAAGGGGAGAACAATTCCATTCTTTAGAACTGGAGTTAAGAAGCTGTGGTTTATTTAAGGCCAGACCTGAAATATGATAAAGTACAGGTCTCCATTTCAGACTTGGGCTCATATCTAAGATAAATGCATATCAATTTTATTGAGAAAAGTAAACTATTTTCAGTAGCAAAAAAAGTAATTTTTGAAAAAATTTTTAAAAAACGGATTCATTAATGACTTCTTTCTTTTTCTCAATACAAGCCATTAACTGCAACATTTCATATTTACTCATGATGTTGGCGTTTGAATGTACTAAAGTCAGGATTTGGTTCTTTGCTCAAACATACACATGGCAGAGAAAAAATGCACAATTCTAGCTTTGGGCAATCAAAGGTATGAAGAAATTTTTGTCATATCACCAAGAGGTCGTATATCAGGTTTCAGAGTTTTAAATTTTTTTTATAATGTTTATTTTTGAGAAATAGAGTGCAAGTGGGGGAGGGGCAGAGAGAGAGGGAGACACAGAATCCAAAGCAGGCTCCAGGCTCTGAGCTATCAGCACAGAGCTGTACACAGAGCCCCAACCCATGAACCATGAGATCATGACCTGAGTTGAAGCTGGACACCCAACTGACTGAGCCACCCAGGCACCCCATTGGTTTCAGATTTTTAATTGTTTTTTATGTTTATGGTAAACCTCTATTATATAATTCATTAGTAGATATTTTAGTGCATTCACAATAATTGATATATCACTACAGTGAGCTTTTTGGTGAAGTAAGAGTTAAGCAGAAAAGAAATTAAAAAATATAAGATAAAAATAAAAATTATATATACATGTATATATGTTTATTTTAACTATACATATGTAGTTTATTTTATGTTATCTTCTTTAACTCAACATTGAGAAACCAAGAAGAAAAAGCACAAAGGTTCTCTAAAGCTAATGAACCAGTAATACAAACCCAAAGTTGGTTCTTCCATTAATCATACATGGCTGCATAACAAATTATTACAAGTTTAGCAGCTTAGAACAGAACACATTTATTATCTAATATTTCCTGTGGATCACAAGTCTGGGCACAGTTTCTCTGGGTCCTCTAAAGTTTTCTAACAAGGTGTTGGCTAGGACTATGTTCTTACCTGGAGGCTAAACTGGAGAAGGATCCACTTAACAACTCAGTCCAGTTGTTGATAGAATTCATTTCTTTGCAATTTAGGATTAAGGGCCCCTCTGGCTGGCTTTTGGCTGGCAGCCACCCTCAGCTTCTTGAGCTGGGCCTCCCAGCATGGTCATGTCTTCAAAGCCAGAAAGAAAGAAAATCTCAGAGCGTGTCTACAAACAAGATAAAAATCTTATGAAAAGCAACATAATTGTAGAAGTTACATCCATTACCTTTGCATGTTCTCTTAGAAAAAGCAGAACAGAAGTTCTACCTTCACTCAAAAGAAGATTATTTGGACTCCTGGGTGGCTCTGTTGGTTGAGTGTCCAATTCTTGGTTTCTGCTCAGCTCATGATGCAGAGTTGTGGGGTTGAGCCCCACAATGGGCTCCACATTGAGCTTAGAGCCTGCTTAAGGATCTTTCTCTCTGCCTTTGTCCGTCTCCCCTGCTCATTCTCTCTCTCTCTCTTTCTCTCTCTCTCTCTCTCAAATAAATTATATATCTAGGATACAGGGATCACAGAGGATCACTTTAGATCCTATCTGCTACTTAGAATTAAACATACACTATAAATCTCCAGCTGTCAGAAATTGATTTTCACCGTCAATTAATATATGAAGCTTCATGCTTCACATACCTATTTTGTTTCTGTTGACAATTTTTTAAATGAGCTGGATTATATGATTTTAGATGATTTTGAACATTTTAAGTCCATTAGAAAGTACTAATGCAATTTTAAAGAACATTTCTGTATTTAAGTATAACATACTTATAGAAAAAAGTATACAGATGTCCAGATCCAGCTTTAAAGATTTTCACAAACTGAATATGAATATCTTATCCTCATTCTGATCAAGCCCTTTCCTCCTATTTCCACTGGTGTGTCATTTTATTATTGGAAACAACAATGTAGAAATTATGTATGTATCCTGGGTATAAACTTCTTATAGTACATAGGTAAATATTGGCAAATGCATGAAAGCCAGGGTTAGAGAATAGGAAACTAGAGCACTCAACTGTAGTAAAATAAATCATTATAAATCTGGTAATGAAAGTCAACCTGATACCAAGAGGTGTACGGACAAATCCCAGGTAGCAAAACTGTATTGGCCGTTGCTATCATTCTGTTCTTCATTGGATGTAACTTTCAATCGCTTGTCTCAGTGTATCTCAAATGTATCAATAAAGTACCTGTTTCTGAGTCTCAGCTTTGCCACTCAGTTGTCGTAGGATGCTTCCTCAAAGTACTAAAAACTCCATATGAATGACTTCTTATCTTTAAATACAGATCTCAAAGACCAGCAATTAAGTGAGGTCAGTGATGCAAATATAGGGATAAACCAATTCTAAGTCAAATATTATAAATAAGAACATGGCTTCCCAGACTAATCACAGCCTGTATATGACCAACCAAACCATCAACAAACCTAATAATTTTGGAGAATGGTATAGAAAATATATGTAGGAATGTATATAGGAAATAAACACAAAATGTTGTAACCATTTAAACTTTCTCACAAATCTGCAGACATTTACTGCTTTCATTTAGGATCCAAAGTATAATTCTTATTAATAACTCAAGTACTTTGATTATAAGTATATTAGTAAACTCAAATATAAAATATAAGCAATTATCAGTAGTTGGGACATGAAGCAAATGACCCCTTTCACCATAACCTTGATATTCTTTCCTTTCCTTCTTTCTTCCTTCTTTCCTTCCTTCCTTCATTTCTTTTTAAACATTTTTGAAATTTATTCATATTTAGAGAGAGATAAATAATGAGAGAAAGAGAGAGAGAGAGAGAGAGAGAGAGAAGGAGACTGAGCAGGGGAGGGGCAGAGAGAGGGAGAGAATCCCAAGCAGGCTCTACACCGTCGGTGCAAAGGCTGATGCAGGGCTTGAACTCATGAACCATGAGATTATGACCTGAGCAGGAATCAAGAGTTGGACATTCAACCAACTGAGCCACCCAGGCACCCCTTTATTCTCTCTCTTTTTTTAAAAAAATGTCCTCAGCCTCACTAGGTGTGGAAGGCAGTTTTCCTGTCGAAGGAATACCAGAAATGCATTATGTTCTTGTGTCTTCCAGTATTTATTACTCCACTTGATAGTTTCCAGTGAGGTCTGCTCTCTTCCATCCACTCACTCCCCTAGCAAATTCCATAGGATTCCAGTAATCCCAATAACTCATACACCAGTGTTCCTCCAAATGTGGAGATCAGACCAGCTCCAAGAGTTATCTCAGGGCTGGATAAATGACAGATTCCTGGGATTAGTGGAATTTAATACCGAGCCACCACCAAGTTCTTACTTGAACTATATTACACAACAAAGCTTAAGAACCTTTGTTTAAACAACTACTTTGGGTCTCACACCCAGGATAATTTCAGCCTTTGCAAAGGAAGAGTTGAACATGTTTTCAGTCTCAAGAATGTTAGCACCTTTGAGAGCTAAGCATATGGGTATTCTTATATGCTTCTGTTTCATTAAGTTTTTATTTAAACTCCAGTTAGTTAACATACGGTGTAATATTATTTTCAGGTGTACAATATAGTCATTCATACTTCCATGAAACACCCAGTGCTCATCACAAATGCACTCCTTAGTCCCCATCACTTATTTCCCCCATCTCCCACCCAGCTCCCCTCTGGGAACCATCAATTTGTTCTCTGTAGTTAAGAGTCTATTTCTTGGTTTTCTTCTCTCCCTATTTTTTTTTTTTTGTCCCTTTGCTCATTTGTTTTGCTTCTTTTCCTACCCCCTCCCAAGTTTTTGTTTATTTTTAAATTTTTAACGTTTTTTATTTATTACTGAGAGACACAGAGAGATAGAGCATGAGCATGGGGGGGGCAGAGAGAGGGGGAGACACAGAATCCGAAGCAGGATCAGGGCTCTGAGCTGTCAGCACAGAACCCAACTGTGAATTCTGGAACCGTGAGATCATGCCCTGAGCTGAAGTCTGACGCTTAACCAACTGAGCAACCCAGACACCCCCCAAGTTTTTATTTAAACTCCAGCACCTTTGAGCTAACACATCTTCCTTTCTCCTGCTACGGTTATCTTCTCCACTCACAGGAATGCAAATCTCTCTCATTTTGGCTTTTTTTTTTCCTAGGAAGAGAGATTCGCTTATGTTCTCTCTTCAATTCTTTCCAGCTTCCTCCTGCACAATAGTTTTGGTTTCATAACTACATCCAGCTTTCTAGAAACCCATTGGCACGGCCTGTCAGTTCTACTTATACATGTGATACTGCATTCACTCAACCATGTTCTGAAGACATCAGAGTTTAAGGACATCGTCAACAATCATTCTTTACAACATCATTTACATGTCAAATTTACATAGTTTTCAGTTCTTTTTAACATTTATTTATTTTTGAGAAACAGAGCACGAGCAGGAGAGGAGCAGAGAGAGAGGGAGACACAGAATATGACACAGGCTCCGGGCTCTGAGCTGTCAGTACAGAGCTGGCTCAATCCCACGAACTGTGAGATCATGACCTGAGCCAAAGCCGGTCACTTGATGGACTGAGCCACTGCGCGCCTCAGGTTTTTAAAATAGTTGAATATTGACCAAAAGTAAGCTGATGTTTGTAGTCATGCTAATAGCAGGAAAAGTGGATTTTTTAAAAAATGTTTTTATTCATTTCTAGGAGAGATAGAGAGAGACAGCGTGAGCAGGGGAGGGTCAGAGAGAGAGGGAGTCACAGACTCTGAAACAGGCTCCAGGCTCTGAGCTGGCAGTCAGCACAGAGCCCGACGCGGGGCTCGAACCCATGAACCGCGAGATCATGACCTAAGCGAAAGTCGGACGCTTAACCGACTAAGCCACCCAGGCGCCCATTTTTTTCTTTCTTTTTTTTTTTTTTAGGAAAAGTGGATTTTAAGACAAGAAACTTTGCTAGAGATAGTGAGAGACAATTCATACTCATAAAAGCAACAATTTTTCAGGAAGAAGTAAGAATCTAAATATATAGGCACTAATAACATTCAGAATACAGAGAGCAAAATTGACAGAATGAAAAGAAATAATGAAAAAAATCACAATCATAGTGACACACTTCAACATAATTCTACCTAAAGCTGATGGTATAAACAGGCAAACAGTAGTAAGGATACAGAAGGTCATGATTAACAAACTTGATCTGGGTAACATATTTAGAATACCGAACCCAATAAAAAGAATAAAAAAAGTTTACGTTTTGAGATCACATGGATCTCACCCAGACTGATCCCATACGGTGTGGTAATGCAGGCCTCATTGCCTTTCTAATGAAAAAAAACTATGAGAGTATATTCTTTTATTTATTTTTTTGAGAGTATATTCTTTTAATCATAGTGGAGGTAACCAGGAAACCAATAATAACAACAAAAAATTTAGAAAATTCCCCACAGTTTGGAAATAAAGCAATACACTTCTATATAACCTATGTATCAAAGTGTAAACAATCACAACACAAGAAAATATATTAAACTGAGGGACTCAGGAACAATTTTAGTATCAGTCTATTTATGAATTTAGGAGAAATTTAAAAACTTCTAGAAAAGAAGCAAGTTTCCAAAAGTAATGCATAAAAAAGTGGAGAACCTGAATTATTCTACATCAATTAAAGTAACTGAAACTGTAATTAAGATCTTCCCACAAAGCAAATCTAAACCCAGATAATGCAGCAGTTAATTCCCAAAGTACTTAAAAGTACCATTTTTCAAAGCGTTTTTATTATGTCCACATCACCTTGCTATGAAAATCAAAAAGATTAAAGTAAAGAAAAATCACAGACCAATTTCTCTCATTATCATAGATACAAAAATCTTAAAGAAAATGTTAGAAAATCAAATGCAGAGGCGCCTGGGTGGCTTAGTCGGTTAAGCGTCCGACTTTCGCTTAGGTCATGATCTCGCGGTTCGTGGGTTCGAGCCCCGCGTCGGGCTCTGTGCTGACTGCCAGCTCAGAGCCTGGAGCCTGTTCCAGTCTGTGACTCCCTCTCTCTCTGACCCTCCCCTGCTCACGCTGTCTCTCTCTCTCTCCTAGAAATAAATAAAAACATTAAAAAAAATTAAAAAAAAAAAGAAAATCAAATGCAAAGATACATAAAAATGACAATATATCATGAGTAATTTAAGCCTCTTTCTGTTTTCTAGGAAGACAAGTTTGACTTAACATTTGAAAAATCACTGTAATTTGTCACATTAATAGAAAAAAGGGAAATTGCTTATGGTCATTATAATAAATGAAACAAATGATGAAATTCAACACTCATTCAGAATAATACTTTTTGGAAAGTAAGGACAGAAAAAAATTTGTCAAATCCAACAAATGTATATAAATAAAACTATGTGCAGAATAATGCTTTTTAATGCAATATTAAAATATCTTCCTTGAACTCAGAAACATGGCAAAGATATCTACTGTTATTACTTCCATCCACATTTTAATGGAGGTCTTATCTGGTATGGGAAACAAAGTAAAAATAATTTTGAAAAGAAACCAACTAGAAAAGAAACCAACTGGAAAGGAAGAAGTGAAGCTTTGTAGAATCTAGAATGAGCTAGTGAAATTAAGATAAAGTAAAAATAATTTTGAAAAGAAACCAACTGGAAAAGAAACCAACTGGAAAGGAAGAAGTGAAGCTTTGTAGAATCTACAAATGAGCTAGTGAAATTAACAGGTGAAATTAAGAAAGATCAGGTGAAAAAATCAATGTAGAAGAACCAATAATATATTTATATACTGGCATAAATAAGTAGAAAAGATGGTCTTAGAAATATCACCTTGTGATGGCATGAAAAAGTCATCAAACATTTCAGAACATTATTGAGAAAGACCTACATAAGTGGAGGGACATAACATTGCAGGGGCTTCAGTATTTATGTATGTGTGGGTATAAGCTAAAATGCTCATTCTAAAATCTATGAAGCAACAAAAAGGATGAAGAACAACTAATAATCTTGAATAAGGACAATAAAGTCGCTGGACAGCCATTTACCTAAATGAAGACATGTTAAAGCATTGCAGGATAAAAAACTGCTGCATTGGTTGAAGGGCAGACTAAAACACAATGAAATAGAATAGAAGATCCAGAAACAGGCGCACACCCCCGCCATGTGATTTATGATAAAGATGACACTACAGTGTGGTAGGGAAGGAATAGTCTTTTCAATCAATAATGCAGAGTCATTAGAGTTCATGTGGACAAACGATGAACCTTAATCCCTACCTCACACCAAACACAAATGCAATTTCCAAATAGACTCTATGTAAAGGTGATGAGTAAAACAATAAAACTCTTAGCAGAAAAGACAAAATAATAGCTGCCTGATATTTTGTTTAGCAAAGATTTCTCAAACAAGACATGGAAACTCCCAATTGTGAAGGGAAAATGTAAGACATGGGACTGCTATGTTAAAAGTTAAGTTTTTTTTTAAGACATTATTAAGAGAGTTCAGATGTGAGCTATAAAGAGGAAGAATTTGCTTTAAATGCTTATGCCCAATAAATAAAGCCATATTCTGACTCTATTAACAAACTCTTACATGACAGCAGGAAAGAGAACTCACAGCCCAGCAGAACAATGGCAGAACACTTGACAAGGCCCTTATAATATGCACGATGTAATATGTAATAAGCACAATGTAATATTGCTGCACACACATCACAATGGCTACAATGACATATCAGATTCTGTCAGTGTTGGTGAGGATTCACAGTAGTGGAACTCTCATGAACTGAAGAGATTAAGTAGAAACAGGTACAACCATTTTGGAAAACAATTGGCAGTATCTACTAAAAGTGACTATAACCAAGAAACAAACTCTGAACTCCAGAGAACAAACTGACAGTTGCCAGAGGGGAAGGGGGGTAGGGAGGATGGCTGAAACAGGTGATGGACATTAAGGAGTGCACCTGTCGTGATGAGCACTGGGTGATGCATGCAAGTGTTAAATCATGATACTGCACATCTGAAACTAATATTACACTGTACGTTAACTAACTATAATTTAAATTAAAACTTTAAAAAGTAAAGATTGAAGAAACATGAGTCTTCCTTAAAAAAGAAAAGACCACAAATGCTGTATGATTCAGCAATTACACCCTTAGATATTTATCCTATTTATTTTCATCAACAGGTATTTGTATAAAGTCACTATTTTGATTAGCTCAAAGTGAAAACGACCAAAAAGTAGAATAGATAAGTTGTTATATGATCATGCAGTGGATACTATCAGACCACTGAGAGTTAATAATTGCTATACATAACAACATGGACGAATCCCCAAATATAATATTGAGCATAAGGTGCTAGACAAAAAGTATACATTATGAAATTTCCTATTTGCATAAAGTTAAAAAACCAGTCAAAGTTAATTTATGGTGCTACAGCTCAAGATAATGGTTATTTTTGCGGAAAATATTGGACTTAAGAACTCTGAGTTTGGGGGCACCTGGGTGGCTCAGTTGGTTAACCATCTGACTTCAGCTCAGGTCATGATCTCACTGTTCATGGGTTCGAGTCCTATGTCAGGCTCTGCTAACAGCTAGCTCAGAACCTAGAGTCTGCTTTGGATTCTGCGTCTCCCTCTCTCTCTGACTCTCCCGTGCTCACGCTGTCTCTCTCTCTCTCTCAGAAAAAAAAAAAAAAAGAACTCTGAGTTTGTTCTATTTCCTGATCTGGATGCTGACTGCAAGATGTGTTTATTTCGTGATATTACTTTCATCAGTAAAGTTATGATTTGTGTACATTTTTGTATGTTTGTTATGTAGCAGTTTTACATAAAAATGGGTAAAAACCTATTTTAATGGTTCCCTGAGTGGTGATAAAAGTATGGAACCCAATAATGGAACAAGATGTGTGTGGATTTCTGTGCAGATGCCTTGTTGTTACCATCAGCTCTTCCCAAACTACAATACACCAGCTTGTTCAATGTCTCACAGTAAATGCCTCCAAATGTTGCAACATTAAAAAAAAAAAACCGATTCAATCTGAAGTACAATCCTAGTCTGGAATGTGTGCATGTCTGTGTGTGTGTGCATGTGTTTGTGTGTCTCTGTGTGTCTGTGTAAGGTTGTAGAGTCAAGGAAGTAGGAGTAAGGTTACCAGAGTATTAGAGTTTACCTCTGTCATGCATAATAGCAATATCTAATTCTAACATATAACCAACTGAAAAAGAGCATGAATTCAAGAATCTATTATTTTTCATTCCAACAGTGGGTATATGAGTCAAAATTACCCAATTATTGAGCAATAAACTTGGGTCCAGAGTGATAATGAAGGGCAGGAATGGTTGAAGTCAGGTAGCACATTTTATGTTTAAATATGATTCTTTGCTACTCGTTTCTTAAGAAACCATTAATATTTTTGTTGTATCCTAAGGAATACGTATTTCAAAACTTCAAGTTATTTATTTTTAAAATTTTTTAATTTTTATGTTTGAGGGAGAGACAGAGTGTGAGCAGGGGAGGGACAGAGAGAGAGGGAGACACAGAATCTGAAGGTGGCTCCAGGCTCCAAGTTGTCAGCACAGAGCCCAACACGGGGCTCAAACTCACAAACTGTCAGATCATGACCTGAGCTAAAGTTGGACCCTTAACTGACTGAGTCACCCAAGTGCCCCTTAAGTTATAAATTTATGGTTACTGGTGACTCTAACAACATGGATGTATGTTCAAAACTCTTTTCCATACCAATTGAAATAGTGTTTGATTATTAAAGCTTAAATAATTATTCTTATCTATGCAGGAAAAGTATCAGGAAGAAATTAGAATGCAAGAGTAGGACATCATTCCAGAAATCATATTCCTGCAACCCCAAGTTACCTGGGAAATAATTTAAAGAATCAGAACCTACACATTCACCCAAGTCATGTCAATTTCCAAATCACATTTTACCCTGATAGATGTTGCATCCAAGCCTCTCATCACACAAAAACTTCTTTCCAGTGCTCTCTCACCAGCAAGGGATTTTACTAACCAAACGACCTATTTTAGAAGAATACAAAAGAAGTGCTCAATTTAATGGAACCACTGTGAGTACTCAGAGATTCATGATAAAACCTGAATCTCACTTGTCCTACTCTACTTAGCTGCTTCTTTTCAAGGGCAAGTTCCTTGCTCCATTGTTACAATTTCACATCCAGAAAAGCTCTCCTATGTTCTGGAAGCTGTAATTTCCTACCAATAAGAATATTATGATTATTTTTACCACCTAATTGTTATTATGTTAGACAATGTATTTACTCCAAACTCGTTTGGGGTCATTGATTAGGTTGTTCTGTATCAGGAAAAACACAGTTGCCAGGGTCAGTGTGGACCTGAGCTGAGACAAAGGCCTCCCTCCAGTCTCCTGGAAGGGGACAGGCTACAGGGCGGCTGTGCTGGCAAGGCAAACCCTTCTTGCAGTGGGTGGTCCACTGGGAGGTAATTGGAGATCTGCAATATGTCCACTACAATCAACAAAAGGGTACAATAGCTTCTCTGTAGGGAATTGGGGGAAAAGAATTTGTTTAAATAAAATTGCAAGGTTGTCAGAATGTGAAAGCCATTCTCCCACGTTCTGTGCATTGTCTGAGGGAACGGAATCATTTACTCTTAGGCCAAAGCACTGATAAAAAGAAAAGTTGAGTGGAAACAGTATAATATGAAATAAAAAACACATATGCTGTTACCGTCAGCATGTTGATGGCACATAACAAACTCTATTATAAAGTACTTCAAAGTGTAAATGTTTACGACTATCAACTTTTGTTTGTAGGCTATACCCCTCAACACAAGAGTTAGACGGTGAAACTGCTATTAACTATTTATGTATTTTATATTCCAATGCCAGATCTGAATAGTAAGTGTAAAAACACCCATGAGAAGGAAATGTTATGGAATAAAATTGTCAGTCGCATTCAGTCTAAAGTTTTATTAATGAAGTATAGTACATCTGCTGGTAATCCCTGCCTGGGTGGATGTTTGTTTATTTTGTTTTGTTTTTGTTTTTGTTTGGCTGTTTTTTGTTTTTGTTTTTACCAAACATGGTGCTATGGACATGGAAATTATTGGAGGCCCCTGGGCTCGGGTCTCTAAAGAAATTAAGTCATGGCTAAACCAAATTGTGTCCTGAGAAAGTAAGAATGGAAATTGTGGCCCAGGGCAAAGTACTCCAAGTCATTAAGTTAATGGTGCTCCGTACCACTCAGTGATTCTTCACTTGGATTAAAAAAAAAAAGAGCAGGCAGAGCCTCTGACAACATTCTGGACAAGAACAGAAGTTTTGACTACAAAACTATTTTTTTTCCTACCACGGCAAAATCAATTCCTTACCCCCAAACTCCTTTCCTTTGATATGCTTTTCTTGCCTTTTCGTTCTAGGGTTTGCAAAAGGTTTACAGTTTCAAGGGAGAGCAGGACCATTTGCCATTATGTTAAGTCTACAATGAAAAAAAAAAAAAAAAAGGAACTGAAGGAAAGGAATGAACAAATGAGAACAGGCAAAGGAAAGTTCTTAATATTCCCTCTCTATCTCTAATTTCTGTTGATATACCAAGCCTTGTTTTGAAAAATACATCTAAAGTAAAACATTCTCTATTTTACTTTGAAGTAAGGTGGTCTTCCTTTAGGTAGAGGAAATAGGATGCTGTAAACTCATGCCAGCCTATGGGGTCGCGGAAGTATTTGTTCTGGATGCAATTACGTGATCAAGTTGCTTTCCTGTAGTCAACATGTTGATCCCCACAAGAAATAATAGAACCAGGAAAAACAAATCGCTCTGCAAACATCTATATGTAAAAAAGCTTGTGAAAAGCTCAGAAAGTAGAAAAGTCGCCATCTCTCAAATGTTGAGTAGACACCTGTCCAGAATGATGTCCCCCATCCACAGATCCCTTTTGCTGTAAAAGAACAAACAATGCACGAAGGTCTATAATGTCCCTTACTTATGACTTGCATTGGCTTCCTTTTACCGGGACTGAATGTCCCCTAAGCAGAAGACAGTGGCTGCCCTCAATTGTGAGGAAAATCTGCCCATTGAGCTATGGGTTTCTGGGTGACTAATCATCTTCAGGGTGAATTCTCACATTGGACTTTGATCAATAGTTGGCTTTTGGGTTTGTTGTGTAAACTGTTCTGTGGATGATAAGGGGGTGCATTTACTCTTAGATGAACAGAGAAGAGAAGAGGCTCCATCAGCCTCTTCATATCTGGGGAACTGGATTACAGGTTCTCTTGGCTGAATATTTAATAAATGCTATGTGTTAACTACTATTGTTAGGAAATATTAAATAAGACTATTAATTTTTAAAGTTTATTTATTTATTTTTGAAAGGGAGGAGCAGAGACAGAGGCAGAGTATCCCAAGTAGGATTCTGTGCTATCAGCCCAGAGCTTAAACTGGCCTCAAACTCACCAACTGTAAGATCATGACCTGAGCTGAAATCAAAAGTCAGTCACTTAACTGACTGAGCTGCCCAGGCACCCCCAATAAGACTATTAATTTAACTAAGCCACCATTGATTTTTTTTTTCTTCATCATAGGAAACTACTGAGATATAAAATGAGTATGGAAAAGAAATAAAAATATGAAAATATATTTACATTTAAATAGATTTTAGGGGTGCCTCAGTCAGTTGAACATCCAACTCTTGATTTTGGCTCAGGTTATGATCTCACAGTTGGCAAGTTCAAGCACCGCACCCGGCTGGGTGCTAAAAGTGTGGAGCCTATTCGGATTACCACTCTCTCCCTCTTTCTCTGCCCCTCTTCTGCTCTCACTCTCTTTCGCATTCTTTCTCTCTTTCTCTCTCAAAACAAATAAACATTAAAAACAGATTTTAAAGCTGTAGTTATTCAAATTTCAAGCAAAGTAAGTAAAGAAAGAATTTAAAATTGAAAGCTAAATTCAAAAGTAATACAAAGCTCCAGTTTGAGTAAGGGCATGCCAATAAGCTATTGGCAAAATAGTTATTCCAAATCCCCAAGTTGCTAATTATTGATGTCCCTTACAGATTTAGTTCATTGAATAGAAAATGGCCTTTGCACATCACGATGTTTCTAACCTCTATTTCAAGGGTGTTCCTTGCACAAAGCACCTCTAGATGCAGTCTTCTGCTTGTAGGTTTGGAAAGTTCCATTTCACTCTTGTTCAGTGACTCCACATACAGCGATTTCCCTGCAGAAACACATCCTAGTTTTTATTTTCGTTGGCATTTTGTGATGCACACAAATTATTTGCTTTTCCTTAGAAGAACACTTCCTGCCAGGCCCGGGTGTCACAGGAAGATAACGTTTTCCAGGGGCATACTTTCAAAATGCAAAGCTCCAGGCAAAATTGCCTTGGAGCCCCCTCGAGATCTCGGGGAGAGAGACAGCTCACACGAGGGAGCGATGCCCCTTCAGCCAGGGACGACGCCAACATGGACAGGGAGGGGGCCCAGCATTTTCCTGAGGCCCAATCGCAGAGGGCTGGGGCACAAGGCTCCAGACAACTGTCAGCGTCACGGGTCCACATCCGGCAAGGTCACTACCCTTTTAGTAAACACTACTCTGCTGTCCCCTCTTTGTGGCTCAGAGGCATTTATTTCCGTGAAAGCCAGGAAGCTTGAAAACACCAACCACCTCTGTCGCATCTTTCCCTTCAAGAATGTCTGCGGAACAATGGAGAGCAGGAAGTCAAGCATGGCGCTGCCTTTGGACGTGGCTTCTGCTGCTGATTACTGAATGCGGGCCCTGGCCTCGTCGTCAGGACTCACCAGTGCCCTTTGATTAAACACAGACGTGGATTTAGTTACTGCAACATGCATCAGCTTTGTAGTGCTTCCTCCTGGTCTCGCTTCCTGCTTGGGAAATGAATTCTCACAGCCCACATTCTATCAGGCGCATCATAAACTCTCAGCTAAGGAGACAGAGGAGGGGGGTGTGCTCTCTGACACACACGGGCAACTTAGACATGGAACTTGAAGCTCTTGCTTCCGCCTGCACGCAGACTTACAAGCCCAGCCAAGCGCAGACAGCGAAGGGCACAGAAGAGATCTCAGAAATTTTTGATTAAAATTTTACCCCCCCTGGATGTCTTAAAATGTCTTCAGTTTTAACATTTCGGCACTGATTCATGTTGTGTAATCGGAGAACACCAGCTTCACTGTCTACCAGACCCCGCTGAGGACTGAACCACATACATACGCTTTGGTCAAAACACACAAGGTGCTCAATGAGTCCGGGTTACATTATTGAATGAGGTCATCTGTGACCAGGTTTCTCCACTTTTCTTTAAAAAGGATTAGACTTCATTTTCTTCTTTCAAAAAACGCAATTACAGATTATCAACTAAAGGAGAATATCTGCTCTCTAATAAATCTATTCGTCCATAGAATGAGAGAACTTTTGAGTCAAAAGGCAATGTAGATGCCGTCTGTTTAGTTCCCTGCCCGATACTAAAATCCCTTCTAGAATAGGTGATAGGCAGCAGCCGCTGTAATGGTTTGGAAAGTTCTTTATTTTATAGAAATTACTCATTGGTCTTAATTCTGGTGACACAACTCAGCAACAATAAGTGAGGTCACACAAGATGCTCAGTGAAATGGAAGAAGGCGCTAGAGGACTGTTCCTGCAATATCCTTCTGGTCCTTTGTCTGGAGCAGGTGAGAGTCCTGTCCTTAGGAGACATGGGGTCCCGTGACACCACCGTGTGCCCCACCCCCATCAATACTCCATGTAGGAGGAAGAGTATGAATTAGGCAGAATCCATCAGCTACTGATCTCTAATATAAAACTTATTTTTTTAAGACTATAGAACTTATACTCTTCACAAATCAACACTTTAAGACATTTTAGGAATTTTTATATAAAATAGTAAGATATTGAGTATTTTAATTTCCCAACATTTATAATGTTGTTTTTCTATTTTGACAGAGAGAATATTGACTCGGGAGCTTTTTGTCTGCTATTGTTTTTCCCCATTGTCTTTGGTTTTGAGCCAGGTCACCTGAGATCAAATCTTGATGTTTGCCATTAAGTTATATAAGCACCCGTAAGTTAATTTACCTCTCTAAAATTTAGCATCCATATTAGTTAAGTGGAAAAATAACTTATAGCGCTAATGCAAGAATTTTATAAGCAAATACCAGTGTTGAATCTGACATTATTAGATACTCATTCAACTCATTCCTATTTTAGCGTAACTGAGATGTCCATCTGAAACTGTTCTTAATGAGTAGAAAGGTGTCTTTAAATAGTACTTCCAGGGGCACCTGGGTGACTTAGTCGGTTAAGCATCCTACTTTCGCTTAGGTCATGATCTCGCAGTTTGTGGGTTCGAGCCCCACATCGGGCTCTGTGCTGACTGCCAGCTCAGAGCCTGGAGCCTGTTTCAGTCTGTGACTCCCTCTCTCTCTGACCCTCCCCTGCTCATGCTGTCTCTCTTTCTCTCCTAGAAATAAATAAAACATTAAAAAAAATAAATAAATAGTACTTCTGTATACATCTGCTATTCAATGTAATTCAATTCAACCAAACTTTGCTGAGCACCTACTATGTGTTACACACACTGATGTAGTGATAAGAACAAGAACTAAAACATTTTGAGTACTTTGCTTCAGACGCTGAGCTACAAGTTTCATTACATCCCATACTTGTATTCTCACAGTAACTATAAGGAGGATGTTATTCATAATATTTAACAAGTAACATGGTCCTGCCAAGTACACTGTACTAAGAACTCAAGGGAGTCCATTGGGAGGATACGAAGGACTTGATATATTCAATTAACTCATCCGAGCTAGCAAGTGGTAAACCTTTCAAGGCTGTCTCACAAGACGGTGATATATGTTACCTTTGTAAATCAAAACACGTTGTTCCCATCACTGTGATTTTCAGCCAATATCCTCCTCTTAATCGTGAATTTTGTCGTACAACATGTTCACAGGCCAGAGCACCCAGAAAGGTCTGGGTCAAGTATTCCAAACAACCAGTTTCTTGTTCACAAATGTTCATTTGACTCCTTTAGTCATTACCACTGAAGATTCAGGCACATGGCACCTTCTGACATCTGTCATTATCAGGGGAACCGGAAAGGAACTCCAGTACTGGGCAGGGGACGTCACTGGGCCTCCACACCAGCATGGCACCCGTCTTCTTGCAGAGCCCCTGCCAGGACCTTGAATTTTCCTGGAGTTCTCTCTCCATTCTCCCTCCACTCAAATTGTCTGCTCCGCCCCCCCCACCCCCCCCCGCAGATTCTTCCTCTTCAGATGTCTGTCAGATTTTTCTAGGTCAGAACTAGGCTTTGTAGAGTATAGGGGGAAGGTCCCAGTTATGACTTTATTTCCACCACTTACATCTGAGAACACAGGTGCACAGGGCAGACTGTCCTGAATCTCAGGGTGCCCAAACTGTATTTACAGACCATAAATCTGCTTCTCATTGTCTCAAATTTCACATTCCTGTCCAAGTATTAGCCTGGCATCATTCACTGCAAATGAGAACGGCTTATTTATAGGGAGGGAAATGAGAGTGGAAGGGATATATTTCAGTGGGTCAGAAATCATATTAAAAATAAGCTGCAAACTATTTGACCTGTATGATAAATGTTCAGGTGGTATATGGACATTGATAACCATGTATCTATTTGTGTGCTAGAAGCAAAGAACAGAGGATAGTATTATTGCTTACTTTCCCCAAATATGATCCCTAAAGCATCCTATGTATATTAGCATACAATGAGAACTCTCAGGTTTCTACATATGACCGCAAACCCAGGGATATATCACCATGTTAATGTTAGCATGGACATCAGTCCATAGTCTCATAACAAGAGAAATAATCTGTTGTATGCTCAAATTATGCCAACTGGAATAGTTTGACATCCTGAAATATGACATGATCCCCAAAGCATTTATGTGGTTCACAGGTCATCAGAGGGATCAAAACATTTTTTAAGAGTTAAAACATCACAAATATAATAAAAGCATCTTAAATAGTCAGAGAACAAGAGTGGATGGACTAAGGAAATAAAACAGTCTACAAACCACTATGTTAATTTCACTGTCAAGTCAGCTTTCTTTATCTTTCTTCTATATATATAGTACCGTAGGAGTAGACAGCCACCTCTTAGACCATTTCATAACTAAGCTATTCCCATCATGGCACTAGAGAAACTCAATCGGGACAGAACAAGAATCACCTCTTGAGCAATTAGACACTAGGTCAAGAGCAAAAGCTTATTGCATGGCCACATTATCATCATGCTGTGTCTCTGTTCATGGTATACTATGACGACATAAAATCTATTTCGGCTGTTCCACGGTGATGGCGGTTATTTATGAAACATAAAACGATACTGAAATACAGAAGGATGTGAAAAGACCAGAGTAAGATCAGATAAAAAAAAAGAGAGAGAGAGAGAGAGAGAAAGAGAGAAAGAAACAGGCATCCTGGGATGGTAACTGTTCTGCCATGTACTGACAGGGAGGTTGTATATTTTTAGAATATACTGAACGGAATGGTGCTTTTACTTAGATTTTTATGGTTTACCACGAGATGCAATTTTCTGGCCTTATATGCAGTTGTAACAAAAGTCAGAGACGTTTTATGATAGCTGCCACAGTTCATAAATGATGGGATACACTAAAATATTTATAGAACTGTAAAATCTTGATTTCTCTCTGGTTTAGCAGATGGGGCCCTAAAACCAGTTCACACATTGTCACATCTTTTTGCCCTTTGATAACAAAGAAGCCTGTATCAGTTTTCTTCTCTTGAGAACAAGTTCACTGGTGTGAACAAGGTCACACTTTCCATCGATTATCTTTATTGGAGGAATGCCAATTAAGGAAGCTCTGAAAGAAAGTGTGACTACTCTGTCCCTGCTTCTAGGCAGCAGGCACTGGGTGGCATAGAGAAGATACTCCAAATGACTTTAGGCCCATTGTCTTATCTTCATTTCTGGGGAACATACTCCGAAAACTATCTCATCCACAGTGATAAATATCACACCAATATTAAGACTAGTCTGTTTAGCTAGTTGAGAAAATTTCTGCTGTCAAGTATGGTGTGTGTGTCTGCGTGTGTGTGTGTGTGTTGTGCTGCTTTTGGAATCTGTTATGTTCTAGAATAAAATTAGTCTGTGTAAGGTCAAGTATGCTTTACCATTAAAAGGGTCACCTGTGAGGGGCACGTGGGTGGCTCACTTGCTTAAGCATCTGACTTAGGCCCAGGTCATGATCTCACAATTTGTGAGTTCAAGCCCTGCATCGGGCTCTGTGCTGATAGCTCAGAGCCTGGAACCTGCTTTGGTTTCTGTGTTTCTCTCTCTCTCTGCCCTTTTCCTGGTGCTCTGTCATGCTCTGTCTCTCTCTCCCCTCTTCAGAAAAAAAAAATTAAAATTAATTAATTAATTAATTAAAAATAGAAGGACCACATGCAAGCTGGATAGTGGTAAAGTAAAAAATACACACTGATGAATAGCTGATAGTATGTTTTCTGATTTTATGAGATCAATCAAATAAATATAAATATTTAATAAAATTGGTTTACATGGCAATTATTTGAGAAGCATTATAGGAAAGGTAACCCAAATCAAAATTTAGGCCAATAGGTGGGGTGTCTGGGTGGCTCAGTCATTTAAGCATCTGACTTTAGCTCAGGTCATGATCTCACGGTTCATGGGTTCGAGCCCTGTGTTGGGCTCTGTGCTGACAGCTACCTCAGAACCTGGGGCCTGCTTTGGATTCTGTATCTCCCTCTCTCTCTGACCCTCCCCTGCTCATGCTTTCTCTCTCTGTCTCTCAGAAATAAATAAAACATTAAAAAATTAAAAAAAATAAATTTAGGCCAATAGATGCGATAGATAAGTCAGATAGATAGACAGATGATGGATAAGCCTATTGACAGATTTATCAATAGATAGCTAAGAAAACAAACTTGCATAAATGCAGTTTGTAGTCAGAGTTTACAAATATTCTATATTGTTTTGAGGAATGTTACTGAAGTTAATTGGATGAAAACTACGATTGGAATGTATATACTGGTGGAGATACTTCAGCCAATAATGGGGAATCTTCAATGCATCCATTTCCATAAAGTATATACCCCAAGAAGAAAAAAAAACCTTTGGAATAAAAATCTTCATACATGCCTTCATTGATGAAAATAGTGAGGAAATGCATCTTACTCAGTGGTGTCCATAACGAACAAAAAGCATGAAAACTTTCAGACTTACTGAATCTGAATCTCAGGGTAGCCAGACATGGAAAGATTCATGGTGCAGCAGACCCCCAGAATGATAAAAAAGATTCATTACCTTTGTGGACCAAGGACTTCTTTCACTTCTCTGATGCTTGATGAGGCTGCATCTTAAGCCATTAATTAGGATAGGTGAGCTAAATATTTTATTTTTAATCTATGTTTTCAGAATCTTTGTTAATACAATATTGCATAACTACCTAAATTTGTGTAACACTTTCACGTGGTGCTCTTATTTAAACATGGGTGTTGGTTCAGTCAGTTAAGCAGCCAACTTCAGCTCAGGTCATGATCTCGCGGTTCATGAGTTCAAGCCCCACGTCAAGCTCTGTGCTGACAGTTCAGAGCCTGGAGCTTTTGTCTCCCTCTCTTTATGCCTCTACCCTGCTCATGTTCTCTCTCTGTCTCTCTGTCTGTCTGTCTGGCTCTCTCTCTCAAAAATAAATAAACATTAAAAAAATTTAAATGGATGAAAGTAATTATATGCTAAGATCTATCATTCATTATATTCCAAGACATTGGTCATTTCTTTAATGATTAGTTGAAAGAATTTACTGGAAAAACTTAAAAAGCAATGAGAATTTTAAAGAATGAAAGTACAGGTCACTGACAGGGTGTCTCAGTCGGTTAGGCACCTGACTCCTGATTTTGTCTCAGGTCATGATCTCACAGTTCATACGATTGAGCCCCATGTCTGGTTTTGCACTGAGGGTGGAGCCTACTTAAGATACTCTCTCCCCCCCCCCCTTTGTTTGCACTCTTTCTCTCTCCCTCCCTCCCTCTCTCAAAAAATAAATACATAAAATAAAATAAAAAACAGAATGAAAAGAATAATACAATTGAAAGGAGGAATTCCAGTGGTACTGCTGAAGAAACATTTTGTGAAGGTATTGGTGAACTCCAGAAAGGAAATGTTTATCTCCCTGAATCCAATGAAACTGCTTTGATTTTATTTTGAAAAACAGAAATACCTGGCAAATAGGAACACCTTTGTGCACTATAGCAAAACTAAATGAGTAAATAATAACTTCCAAGCATATTTATTTGGTGTTAATCAGTCCCAACAGGGGGTTAGGATAAAAATTCTATTAGCAGATAGATGAGCTAAAAGAGTTTAAAGATGAGCTTCAAGGTGAAGGGAGCTGTCAGAAATCCACAGAGTTACATAATTATCCTAAGTAATGTTGCACCAGCTCACAGGGTGCAGAGTTTTGGTCTGCTGTCTTTGGAAGAAACCAACTTGGAAAACTGTTAGAGTGAATTCTAGAACGGATTCGCAACATCACATTCCTAAATGGAGATTGTCAGTGAATTTGACAGCTGGGAAGATTCAGCACCGATGTGTCTGTGTTTGTGATTAAACACTCGGTGTATTCATGGAAGACAAGAGTGGAAGGGATTACCTGGTTTTCCATCTCTGGGGGGAGTTAAATGGGAAGCTTATGTCACTGCCTCCATTTTATTCAGATTGCTTTCATAGCTCAGACTTTTAATGAAGCATTCACCTTCTCCTTTACAGTGGCTATGAGCACACAAGTAAAGATTTAGACGTTGAATTCTTCTCCCAGTTATGTACATAGGTATTTAGTCATGAAGCCTCAGGAAACCTATCCTTTTCTTGACTTCATCTGCATGAGGGAAGAAAATAAATAACTATGTGTTTGGGGAGTCTACCCATAGGGTTGACCACGTTGGTGTGCTTTAGACTAAAATGGCTACCATACAAATATCAAGGCACTTATATGTAGAATAGAGCTGAAGAGAAGCAGAACATATTTTAGTTTGAATGTACCCTTCATTATCGTAGCATCTGACATATTTTGCAGAAACTACCCTGGAAATATACCTGAACAAAAGCACTCACTATGAGAAAATGCAAGCAGTTTACAGATGAGAATATTGAAGGTAGAGAATAATAGTTCATTCCTTAATAAGACAAGAGTTCCTTAGCGATTGACTATGTTTAGTCAAAAACATTTCTCCATGAAAGTCAAATATGTCATTACTTAGTTTTTCACCAAGAGAATGTTCCTTCTCCCATGAATTTCAGATTGCATTAAAATATTTCCCACCTTTCTGTTCCTCCTTACCCTATAGAAATCAAGGGGCTGCATTTAATTTTTTTACTCATGTGTTTTATATCTTGTATAATAATTTATTTCTCTCAGAAACAAATCTTTTAATGTCTTTATTTTTTATGCTGTACTCCTTAAATTGGAGTAAGGAGAATTCTCAGATTCCCACCTGCTGCCGTAAATGCCTCACTGAATCCCCTCCCCTTCAGCAAATAAGGTTACGAGATTATCTTGTATGAGCAAGGCCGAGGTGGGGGGGGGGGGGATAGTCACTATCATGACAACACGTTGTTATATAAGAATCAGAGCAGAAACGGGCTTGGGTGCTTAGTCGGTTAAGCGTCCGATTTTCGCTAGGTCATGATCTCGCGGTTCGTGGGTTCGAGCCCCGCGCGGCTCTGTGCTGACTGCCAGCTCGAGCCTGAGCCTGTTTCAGTCTGTGACTCCTCTCTCTCTGACCTCCCCTGCTCGCGCTGTCTCTCTCTCTCTCTCCTAGAAATAAATAAAACATTTTAAAAATTTTAGGGGCGCCTGGGTGGCTTAGTCGGTTAAGCGTCCGACTTTCGCTAGGTCATGATCTCGCGTTGTGGGTTCGAGCCCCGGTCGGGCTCTGTGCTGACTGCCAGCTCGGAGCCTGGAGCCTGTTTCAGTCTGTGACTCCTCTGACCTCCCTGCTCATGCTGTCTCCCTCTCCTAGAAATAAATAAAACATTAAAAAAAAAAAGGAATCAGAGCAGAAGGGGAGGGGGAGAATTTTCCCTACTTCTCTTGAAAGAACGGGGAGGGGACTATGGGACAAGGAGCAAGGTGGCCTCCAGGAGCTAAAAATGACCTCAGCTGACAGCTGGCAAGAAAGTAGGGACCCCAGGCTTACAACTGCAATCTTCCAGCCATCCGAGTGGGCTGAGAAGCAGACCCTGAGCTTCGGATGAGACGGCAATACCACCGGACACCTTGATTGCAGTCTGAAGGGATCCTGGACAGATGGCTAGCTGACCCACCCCCAAACTCCTGACCTTAGGGAATTGACTTGATAGGTCAGCGTTGTTCTAAGTCTCTAAGTGTGTGGTGATTCATTATGCAGCGATAGAATCCTAACACCAGCGCTACAGATTCATCGAGGGGAAGCGACCTCTCTTTTACCAGATGCCTTGAAATCACTATGGATGGGAGGGCACAGGTGGGGAGATGGGAGTAAAGTGTGAGAACACCCAAAGCAGGAGGAAGCTGCGGCTGATCATAAAGGCCAGGGCAGGAAAAGAAAAGAAAGTAAAGCTTCACATATTAAAATTTCATTTGAGGGGCGCCTGGGTGGCTTAGTTGGTTAAGCGTCCGACTTTCACTTAGGTCATGATCTCACGGTTCGTGGGTTCGAGTCCCGCGTCGGGCTCTGTGCTGACAGCCAGCTCAGAGCCTGGAGCCTGTTTCAGAGTCTGTGACTCCCTCTCTCTCTGACCCTCCCCTCCTCATGCTGTCTCTCTCCTAGAAATAAATAAAACATTTAAAAAAAATTTAAAAAAAAATAAATAAAATAAAATTTCATTTGAAAAACACTGTATCCGTTCAAGAAGGTATTTGGTCTAAAGTGCGTTAAGGAAATATCATGACAGTGGCACAAAAACTGAAACGGTGAAAGCTCTGATATTCCTGAACAGTTTTGATGATAAAAAATAACAGACCAGAAACTATTGAGATCAAAGCTGTCAAGGCCATCAGTTGTGAGGAAACTGCTATTTCCCTGCCATGTGCATGGTGCCTGAGTGTAGTCACGCACAATGGAGCAAAAACACTTGTTGCTTGTTGCTTTTTATTCTTAATATTTCTGTCACAGCTTTCTGCTCCTAGTTGCTCTCAGGTTCTCAAAATTGGTATTTTGAGACTATTTTGGAGGTTATACGTTTAGCAGTATGAGAAATCATAATTCCCCTTTGGTGTTGGACATTTATACAGTTTTGCAATATTTATTACTGAAAATAATATTACAGTGAACATCTCTATGCATGAACTATGTCTACGTTTTGGCTTGTTCCTCGTGGGAAACTGAGGAAAGTGGAGTTATACAGCCTTCACCTCATACCATTGAACTTATCCTTACAGAAATACATTAACAAGAAGATTGACTTGCCTATAAAGCCACCTCAGCAAATGTTACAGAAAGTAACAAGTATTTACTCTCCAAAAAATTAACTTGATAATTCAGGAAGCAGGCCAATTCACACAATGACAAGTAATCTAATTACTCATAAATAGATGTGACTATACGCTTGTATCTGTCCCTGGAAGTAATGGAAATATTGAGTGTTAGCTGTTCTAACAAATGATTCTCAGGTATAATAATAGAATTGTATTTAAGAATGTTTAATAATAATAGTAAAAGTAGTGTCGACTTATACATGTACATTTATATGTGTACATATATATGTATGCATGTAATATATATACACACATAGATAAAATCCATGAGTGTTACTGAAAATATCAGAGAATATAATTAGGAGAAAAGACCCGTACAAGTAAATTCACTAAAGTCATTACATGTGGCTAAATATTTAAGTCAAATATTTGAGTTTGGCAATGAATTGGTCATAGGCCTTTCAAACATCTCTAAGTCCTGTGACTTATTTTTATCTCTTTGTTGATGACTAAATTTCAGGAAACATATATTTGTAACATCTCTGCCCATTGGAGAGGGGGTATAGAAAATGTGGATACCTACACATAGGTGTAAACATTTTGTCCTATATATGAGATTGCATCTGTCAGATTGATTTTTCATCACTAAAATAATTCCTTTCATTGGTCTGTAATAAAGGCATCTTCTCTTTTCTGGAAGGGAAGTCAGTTAGAACTTCCACTAGCTTCTAGAAAACTGCGGATAAACTGTCTAAGTTTATGTCTACTGTTCCAATATTGGTTGTCAGGTAGGGAAACGAAACTTATTTCTGGGATAATGAGGATGTTGTAGTTCCTCTGTTACTGTGTTGATGGAATTCATGTTCAGGTTAGTGCTTTCTGGAATGAAATTACTTCGTGTGTCCCTGTGTAATAGACAGAGCTACTCTGATACTGAAGGCAGTCCAATGTTTCATGAACTTGAATTCTTTATCTCTTCATCATTAGGACTGGATAATACACAACACACAGTTCTGGGGAGAAACAGGAAGACAGGGAGGGGGAGGGAGAGGAGAAGAAAGAGGGAGAAGGAAGGAGGAGGAAGAAGGAGAAAAGAAAGATGAAGAGGAGGAGGTGGAGGAGAAGGGGAAGAGGGAGGAAAGAAGGAAGACAGAGAAGAGGAAGGAGGAGGAGGAAGAGGAGAAAGGGAGAAGAGGGGGAGGAAGAGAAGGAAGAGGAGGAAGGAGAAACTTTAGATTTGCACAGTCTCTAAAATTATAGGGGTAAGTTTATTGCTTTCAGGAATATATGACTTTCCATCCAAGACCAGCGACATCATCTCTCAGGACTATGGATCTAAAGTCAGAGAGAAGGCTTTGCCTTGGGTTTCCTCTTGATCCCTGCAAAGTACTTAAAAGCATTGTGCTAAAAATAGTAGAAAGGAGCACACTGCTGGTGTGTCTGCTCTGCTGGTATAGATCAAATGCTTCTATTTGGGCCACAATAGGATGTGGAGAAATTACATATCATACTGACGTGGTGTGTGGAATTCATTCTTAGTCCATTATATTTCCATACATAGATGGTAATTTCTACCCAGGAAGTTGTGATACATAATGCTAATGCCTGATGACTTTAATTATATGAAGAGTTCAGTAAAAGCCAAGCTCCCCCATCCCATTAAAACCACTCCTCACTCTCAGACTTTCTCAGGGAACTGTGCATAACTGGTAAATCCACTTGACTATTATTCTAATCCAGAGGACATGCAATCATTTACATTTATATGCCAGCAATTTCTTTCCTGTTGCCCACAGAGGGTGGGGAAGTGATTTATAAGGATGTAAATGTTCTGGCACAGACTTTCTACAGCTTCAACATGTTCCTGCTGCGTGGTGTAAAGAACGCATCCTCAGATGTACAGATGCTGTTCTAGAGGTAGCGCAAGATAGGACGCCAGTGCCGACAGGTTCCAGATTGTTTTAGTACAGGGCAAACACCGACCCCCGTGATAACAAATGTGTCTGGCGTTCATCTTTTTAGCAAGTCAATACTAAATGCCACCTTTAGGGGAGAGCGGCTGGTTAGCGTCTTGCGATTAGTTTACTTGCCTCTGTTGAATCTCTACTGGACTCCTATACCACACAAACATTTCTTTCTGGAACAATAGACAGTTTGGTTATGTTAGCCCATCCTCCCAAACTTCCCCTTCCCCAGTTATTCTTTACCTGGGAGAAAAGAAAGAAAAGACCAAGAATACAAACCTGAAAGATTAAAATGATAATAAAAGCAAAACGATTATCCCATGCCATTCCATTCATTTACATATTCCATAACCAGAATCAAATGAATGACTCATTCAAGTTTTGTTGGACTTATGTTGTACATGGAGTAATGACACTTTTTTTTTTTTTTAACTTTGAATAAGACTCAGCTTCAGGTATTTTGTTTTTTCTCAGAAAAGAATCTCTGGAGATCCTCCTGCTCAGCCGTCAAGGTGAAAATGGTCATCACAATTCATGTCATTTCCCAAGGTGATATGATCGTTATTATTTCTTATTAACTTAACAAGATGACACTCACAGATAGGCATGGTGTTATACCCCTTGGAGTTGTAACATTTTTGACTTCCCAAGGATAATACAACCAAATCTATAAAAAGGATCTATAACCCCCAAATAAAGCCATCCAGGTTGGAAACACATTTCATTTAACAACGTGAAATTTTGTATCATTGTAGGTTAGCTATCAGAACAGTCTTAATGTAGTCTTTTAAAACTGTGCAAAATGGTTCTCAAACTTTTGTCAACCCAAGTAAGGATTACCTAGTATGCTTTTTAAAAAAAGTATATATTCGTGGACACCATCTATGAAATCTAATTTAGTAAGTATGCAAACAGATCAATAATCTTCATTTCAAAAAGTACCCAGGTAACGGAGTATTTTGTAGAATAATCTTTTTTTTAAGCTTATTTACTTATTTTGAGAGAGAGAGTACCAGCAAGGAAGGGGCAGAGAGAGAGAGGATGAGAGAGAGAATCCCAAGTATGTTCTATTCTGTTAGCGAAGAGCCCAACACAGGGCTCGATTCCATGAACCTTGAGATCATGAGCTGAACTGAAGTCAAAAATCAGACGTTGACCCAACTGAGCCACTCAGGAGTCCCTATAGAATAATCTTCAAGGAAAACAGCTGTAGGTCTTTTTAAACAGATATATTTTTTCTTTAGGCTAATAAAATAATGATCCTCACCTACAGATTATGATATATTTTTCTGAAATAATGGGTCCAATTTACCTTTTAAATAGAATCAGTAAGAAAGAATATACTACCTTGGGTGACCACCATATCTCCATTAGGTCTCCATAGGCAATTTCAGTATGTCTTCTAAAGACTAGTTTTGGGAATATTTTTGAGTGTCTTCTTTTTTAGTAAACATTCATTTTTTAGTTTTATTTTTCCAATATGCTTCTTTTTTAAGTTGTTTTTTGTTTAAATGCTTATTTATTTTGAAAGGAAGAAAGAAAGTGAGCCCCAACACGGACCTCAAACTCACAACCCATGAGAGCTATGAGACTGTGACCCAAACCTAAGTCAGAGGCTGAGCTGAAGTAGGAGGCTTAATCGAATGAGTCCCCCAGGTGCTCCAAGTTTTTATTTCAATTCCAGTTAGTTAACATATAGTGTTATATTAGTTTCAGGTATGCAATATAGTGATTCAGCAAGTCCATTTTTCACATATTTTTTGGTTTTTATGTGTATTTTATATTTACATATAAATATGTTCACTATGAGTGAACATTTCAAAATTAGTAACATTATTCTCTTGTCTTTTGTTTTATTTGAGTGAATGTCAAGGGTAATATATGTGCACAACTACCTGTTAGGTTTTAATATAGTCATTCATTCATTCATTCATTCTAGCTTTAAGATTCCCAGCATGATCTGTCTCAAGAAGTGTTAAAATTTAATACAGGAAAATATGAAGAAGAATCATAGAAATGCAAAATCCCACTTACTAACAGATTGTTAAAAAAATGACTTGTCAGTTTTGCATGGGTTATGTGTCCCTTTGAAGGGGTTGATAGAGTCTAATAGGAGAGCATTCTGTCCTTATTCCCTTCTCAGCCTGGTGAGATAGGGTGCTACAAAGTGGTTGCTTAGTAACCTGCCCAGTATGACCATTTTTCCTCTCCCCATATGCAGATGTCGTTAATTGCCAGATTTTGAATGATTACAGTAATTTTCTATTTCAGTGACCTTATTGGTATAAAAATGAGAGAGTTTCTGAAGTCAAATTTTCTGGTCTAGTGCAGCATAGGGTCATAACACTTTATTACATATATGTGTAAACTACTTCTTAGAAATGAGTAAAGAGTTGATTTTGTCACTCACATCGAAGAGTGTTGAGCTCAAGAGGCTTAAAACCAGATCTACCTTTTGCCAAATTTGCCACCCCAACCCAATCACATCGCATTTTATTTGACTATCCTCACCATTAATTTATGTCCCTGATAACTAATGACTAAAATGACATGGGCACTCTTCTCCACACTTCCCATTAGTTCAAATTATTAAATGATACTTTGAACTAAATTTGGAATAAGTTTCCCTAATTACTGACTCAAGGAACTGTAGACAAGATGAGAATTTTTCAGATGTTCTGAGAGCAGAGAATGAACAGATACCCAGGAGCTAGATTCTCTTGCATTTATGCTGATATATCTTGCATTTATGTCTGGCTTTAATCTATATTTGGGAAACTATCTATAACCCCAAGTGACAAGATAGTCTGTAGTCTACTTCCATACCAGAATCTTTTTTATTGCTCTTTGATCTTTGCCCCATTGCTTTTTAATGTGCTTTCTACATTAAAGGATTTTTCACTGTATGTGTGGAATTTCTTGATAAAGGAATTTGTTCTACTTTGGGGTCTATTTATTTTATTTTATTTTATTTTTTTCAAGCACAGCATTTTTCTCCCCATTGTCAGCCAGATTTTATCCTTGGTCTTATCTGTTGAATTCTGGGCTCTTTAATTTTTTTCCACTGAAACTCAAACCCAATTAATTACTTATTGTCTACGTTTTTATGTACAAGGTTTCTGAAGCTTCTTACTTAAACATCCTCTCCACACTTCTTTGCCTTAATGTTTTCTCCAGAATATTTTTTCTCCTTCTTAACATATCAGTTTAAAACTCTTTTCATGTGGTTATTCTCTTCCTTTCTTTTGCCAGTTACTCTTTAGCCCTGCCAAGAATCCATCATTTTGGCATAATCCGAAAAACCAAATCCTGTTCTTTGATAACATCTTCATACTCAGTGGTTCATTTCCACATCCTTTTTCCTTGTTCTTTCCCAATTCACAACATTCCATTTGAACTTGCTTTCCTATATTTAGGTTTTCCAGCCATGAATGCAGATAATGTGAATGGAGATGCATTCCAGGTTTTCTTTACATAATTCATCCAGTATAAGAAGTACTTCATCAAGTTTAAGACGGAGGATTAGCAGGATTGCCCTAGCGATTCACCTGACTTCTGGATTAGCCATGTCAGTCTCCATAAACTCATGTCCTTACTTCTCAAGAGGGAGTCTCCAGACAATATGAACAATTGTCTTTTTTCTCAACCTGTCACCTCATGCTCTAAGGTTGTTGCTTATGTCTCAGACCATGTTAAGGAAACTGTTTCAAAAGATGTTCAGATTGGCTATAGGTCTGCTTTCAGTGACACTATTTCTTACAGTCCTTTTTTACCCTTCCTGTGTTACATTCTTCCTATTCACTACCTATGTATCTTTTTTAAAAATTCAAACTTGAACTATTTTCTCAATCCTCTACAAGAGTTCTTTATTCTTTTCTATATTTTTATTTCTTAGGAGAGAGAGAGAGAGAGAGACAGCGTGAGCAGGGGAGGGTCAGAGAGAGAGGGAGTCACAGACTGGAACAGGCTCCAGGCTCTGAGCTGGCAGTCAGCACAGAGCCCGACGCGCGGCTCGAACCCACAAACCGTGAGATCATGACCTAAGCGAAAGTCGGACGCTTAACCGACTAAGCCACCCAGGCGCCCCCAAGAGTTCTTTATTCTTTACAATAATTCAGTGTACAAAGAGACTCATATCTCAACTTCTCCATGAGGAGGAATACTCCCTTATTTTTATACATAGAATAGATCTTTAAAAAACGAAAGTGTATTCATTCCTTACTACAGCAATGCCAGGAATAGAGTTTTAGCACCCATGCCTCTTAAATATAAAGACATATTCTAGTACTTTGTAATTCTATCTGAAGACTTCTTTTAAAGGTTATCACTTCCAAGCAACTATCTAGAGAGGAGGAGCCTGGAAACTGCTTTGAGGACAGCCAGATGGCACCCTGATAATCTTGGCTTCTATGCTGAAGTGTTATAATTTCCAATGATTAGCACAGCGAGGATGTTTCAACCCAGCATTCTTCTATCAGGAGAACCATGGAAGCTCGTGCCCTAAACAGTTATCACTACCATTTGGAAGAAGAAAGAAAAAGAAAAAAGAAAGGAAGGAAGGAAGGAAGGAAGGAAGGAAGGAAGAAAGGAAGAAAGGAAGAAAGGAAGAAAGAAAGAAAGAAAGAAAGAAAGAAAGAAAGAAAGAAAGAAAGAAAGAAAGAAAGAAAGAAAGAAAAGAAAGAAAAAGAAAGAAGAAAGAAACCCTAGAGAGAAAGAAGAAAAAGAAAGAGAGAGAGAGAAAGAGAGAGAAAGAAAGAGAGAGAGAGAGAAAGAGAGAGAAAGAAGAAAGACAGAAAGATAGGAAGAAAGAAAGAAAGAAAAAGTTGAAAGATAGAGAGAGGAGAAAGAAAGAAAGAAAGAAAGCAAGGAAGCAAGAAAGTTGAAAGGAGAAGAAGAGAAGGAGGAGAAGAAGGAGAGGAGGAGAGGAGGAAGAGGAGGAGGAGGAGAAGAAGAAGAGAAGAGAAGAGAAGAAGAAGAAGAAGAAGAAGAAGAAGAAGAAGAAGAAGAAGAAGAAGAAGAAGAAAAAGGGGGAAAGGGAGAGGAAGCGGGAGAGGGAGAGGGAGAAAAGAAGAAGAAGTAGAAGAAGAAGAGGAAGAAGAAAGAAGGAGGAGAAGGAGAAGAAGGGGAAAGAGAAAGGGAAGGAGGAGAAGGAAAAGAAGGTGGAAGAGGAGGAGGAAGAGAACAAAGGAGGAGGTGGAGGAGGAGAGGAGAAGAAATATTTCTATTTGTGTTTAGGGTTTTGTGGCATCTCAACACAACAGGAGGTGCTTGTACAAAGCCTCCAGTGCCATTCTTGTTGTCCCATTTGTGTCAGTGTATAACACTCAGGTCTCACTTTCCCCAGAGTCCATCATTATAGGGAGAGCACATTTCTTCAGCAGTCCAAGATATAAATGGACCTGAAGGGTTGCTTTAGAGATGCTCTTAGTATGTTACGCTGTGATATAAATACAAGTCTTTAGACATTTTTTATTCAATTGTTTCCAAAATTTCTCAGCCACGGGACAAGGGGTTGTGGGTGGTGACAGCTTAAAGTTGTCATCTCCACACTATCTGAACTACTTGTAAGCACTTGGGGACCAGACACAGCTCTGCTGTACTCAGGAGTTCTGTTTTGCTTTTGACCAAAGCTAAAATTCTTAGGGCACTCTGTGCATGTGTGTATGCACACGTGCACATATGTGTAAGGAAAGAATTATTGAAACTGGCAAGAAAATCCCAGAAAAAACACTCCAGAATGTTTACATATTTGTTTGCTGTAAGGAAAAAACATTTTACAGAATATATCTCGTTCCAGTGTTCCGTTTAGATTCTGCAGTTTTCAAACTAAATCCTTTTGGTGAGCTAGTATCATAAATTAATGCCAGAAGACAATGGTGTGTGTGTGAGAGAGAGAGAGAGAGAGAACACACACGTGAGCGTGTGAGTGAGTGAACACACCAACTCTAGTGAAGGGGACACACATTTGTATTAGCAGATGGAAGGGAAGACTATGGTAAGAAAAGTTCAACTTTCTTGCTTTTCTCCAAGCATAAATCCTAAACCAGAACCTTATTCCCACTGACCTGTCCGATAGAGTCAGCATTGGGGAAAACAAGAGGAAGAGATTAAGTAGTATCTTGCAGAAATAGTTCTTTTGTAATATTTTACCCCCCAAAGTATTTTTCAACCTCTTTGATCATTCTACGTAGATGGTTAACTATTAGTATATTTCTTATGCTAATTAAGCAGTGATATAGATACTAAGGAAAGGCAGCCCATCTTTTTTATTTTAGGCAGGATCAACAATCAGGATAAGGGAAACCTTAATAAAATGCATACCATGGGTAACACAGTGATCTTTCTCCCTCGTCCTTCCTCCCTTTCTAGAAAACCTGTGCGTGGGCCCCTCTACTTAGTACCACATAAAGCCAAGGTTCTGATAACCATGTGATTTTCATGGTCTCCACCCTCAGTCTCTTCAAATGCCTATCTCATAATCTATTCCAGCTCTTTCTGGTTTCAGACTTTACAACATCTCTATTCTGGGGGTGGTTTGAACTCACCCTCAGACCCAACACTAGAGATCGTTATTTTGTCTTTGCCCTTTGACTCCCTCCCTCAAGCATGGCTCAGGCTCAACATTATTATTCTGGTATCCTGTGCCAGGAGATCACCTGTTCTGGCTCAGGTCATGGTAACCACCAAAAACACATCACCATTTGGTTTGTTTCCGTTGCTAGTGTGAATCTAAGCAAAATTCTTCCCACGTAGCAGGGGCAAATTTACAATAAGGACATTCAGCTTCTGTAACATGTCCTGATGTATATTTTAACACCTGTTCCAATCAATACACCAATTCATTCTTTCCTGGTCAACTTTGGTGTTCAAATATTTATACAGTCCATTTTGCAGGTAGTGTTGTACACTGAAACTTGATTGAGCCTAAAAACACTTTCAAAGAGATCATATTACGTTTCTCCTTTCTGCAGATCTTCATTTTGCTTTCGGGGACGTAGGTCTCCTTGGGGGAGGTAGGATAAACCATGCATTTCTGGTAAAGTCATCATTCCCTTTGCTGTTTTGGGCCAAGAACCCTGTTCAGTGCTCCCGAAGACCCCCCCCCTTTTTTTTTTCCACCTCTTCCTCTCTGCAAAGGCTGTCCTTCATTTCTCTCTACATTTGGGCTATTGGTTTTTTCCTCTTTATCTATTCATAATCTTGTCAACCTTCAACAGATAGGTAAGACAGATCTTCATAACCCTTTCCTTGCTTGTTTCTTTCCTCTGAATTCCTGCACTTCTGCAAGTTGGTTCCACATTCATCATCTGTAACTTGACACTATGTTCTATTGTTTCAACCTATATCTTATCTCTCCAAACAAAATTTTAAGGTCCCTGAAGGCAGGAAAAGATTTTTAATTTTTTAATGTTTATTTACTTTGAGAGAGAGGGAGCAAGCACGTGCACCTGAGATGGGGAGGGGCAGAGAAAGAGGGAGAGAGAGAATTCTAAGCAGGCTCCACACTGTCAGCACAAAACCCAAGGAGGGGCTCGAACTCACGAAATGTGAGATCCCGACCTGAACTGAAATCAAGAGTCAGACACTTGGGGTACCTGGGTAGCTCAGTCAGTTAAGTGCTGACTTCAGCTCAGGTCATGATATCACAGTTTGTGAGTTCAAGACCCATGTAGGGCTCTTTGCTGACAGCTCAAAGCCTGGAGGCTGCTTCAGATCCTGTGCCTCCTTTCTGTGCCTCCCCCACTCATGCTCTGTCTCTCTCTTAACTTAACAGACACTTAACTGACTGAGCCACCCAGGTGCCATCCCACCTTTTAGGAAAGGTTTTATTTATGTTTTTAATTTTTTAAACATCTTCTACAGTAAGTAATACTGTGGCACACCTACATTATGAAAGTGCAAGAAATTGTCGGTAGAAAATCATGGTATTTCTAAGGGACTGAAAACCATGTTAAATGGAGTTTCAGGAAAAAATAGGTAATTGCAGTGTTCAGGCATTTCAAAGCCTATTTAAAATATAACTCCAGAAGGTCATCAGTTCGTCACAGTATTCTCTGTAACACACACCAAAGAAAGGGGAAACTCATAATAGGAACTGTGAAATGTTTAGCAAACAAGCCTCGGTGTATTGGCTGCTTCCAGCCCAATCCATTGCTCAAATGCCTCTAAATAAGACAGTGCTGAGGAGGAGAGTTAGAGATGAAGTGGGCAATGAGGTGGAAGGAGTCACAGCTGTTTCTTTTCATTCATTCATTAAATTCTCTGTAAATATTGGTCCGGCTTACACACTGGTAAACAGCATTTCTGTAAATTAAAAGGACTGCTCATCTCCTGGTAAGAATACCAAGGGTCTCAGGGTCCAGCAAAAGCAGATGATGACGTCATAAACTGTGCAGGCTTTCACTTCCCCCAAATGTTCCAAATTCACTTGCTCCATAATATTTGAATATATATTTTATATGAGCCAGCTCTTTTATCCAGAAGGTTGGCAATGCTTGTTTCAGGATCATTTTTTCCCCTGCAGCTTTCAGTTTGCCCCATGAATTGGGGATTGCTTACACTTTTATTTTAAGGGATTTTTTCCTTTTCACTAAATTTCCAAACAGATGTCTTTTTGTGAAATTGAAATGACACATCAGAGTTTCAATGCGGTCTTTCTTATATTTGCATATTTAATTGCTTGCATCACATTTTATTAGTATATTATCTGATGAGAAATTCTGACTAATTAATTTCACCTGGAATTCTAGGCGGGTGTATGAAAAATTATAGTCGGCCATTTGCAGAGACCAGCTGTGTATTAGAAATATCTGATCCCCATCTGCAGGATTAAAAAGAGTGAGAGAAAACAGCTGATTGTAAAAAAATAAAAAAGTCACTTTTCCTTGCCCCCTGAAGGTATTATTATTGAAGGTATCCTTTATTACTCAGCCCATATTCTGAACATTAACTCAGAAGTTTACTCTGAGCCACATTCACTGGGATGACTTTACTCTCCCTCACTTTGGTTTTAATTTGTAGCGATGCTAATGCGATCGGGCTCCACACGTATCCATGCACTCACTGCCTTCGATTCCAGCCTGCCGCACACACAGCCAACTTCATTTGAACCACAGATTGCTTTGGCCTGACAGTGAAAAACCAATAAACAGAAAAAAATCTGAGAGTGGGGGGGATTTCACGTTAAAAGATAACCTCCAGGATTGGACGCGGCCTCTTAGAAACGCAACCGAGTCGTGTAGCATGCCACACGCACAGACACACAGACACACACACACACACACACGCACGCACGCACGCACGCACCCACGCATGCATGCACCAGACTCTCACTTTCTCTCCTTCTCTGTGTCTTACTCTGTTATTTCTGTTTGGATTCTTTGTCTGCCCTGACAACAGATGGTGTTTTAATAAAGTCCAGTAGGAATATTACTGTGAGTAAACAATGCAGCGCATGCCAATTCCATAATTGCCGGGTACTGATTCAGGCTCTTACCTGCTCCATCCAAGTTGGGAGGGACCCAAGTGCGCGCGCACCTACCGGCAGCAGCCGGCTGGCCCGCAGCTGCGGGGTGCTTCTCACGCTGGCCTCCACCGCGGAAGGTAAATTGCGGCTCCTGTCATGCTTCTTGGCACCGGGTCTGGAGAACGGCTGCCATCTGGCTTGTCATCAAACATGGTCATTGAATCTCTCGGAGATGAAATGGCTTTTTAAAAAAATCTTGCTGTTAAAAAAAAAAATCGACACAGAAAACTTATTATCTTTCTCTTTACAGGCACGGTATAGTCTAAAATAACAGTTTGAGCTCATTTGAGCAGTGGCTTGCAGTGTTGGTTTTTACCTCACGGATTCCCACGCTCAAAGGGGTTTATAATCTAAACCTATTATATGCTAATGGAAAATTTAAATTCATTGGCTCTGGCCAAGAAATGAATGTGCTCATTTGTTTCTCTCATTGGGGAAGGGCAAAAAGTTAGGTCCACTGTTTGAATGGTTGTTGCTTTCTTTCTTTGAATTGTATTCAAACATACCCTTAATGCTTTTACAGATGTACTTAAAAAACCGGGGCAGGTGATGCCCTTGAACATGGTAATCCAAATGGATGTTCTCCGTCCCTTCCCAGTGATCTCCTCAAACTACCCAGTAACTAGAAG
This sequence comes from Proteles cristata cristata, assembly GCA_017311185.1. Taxonomy (NCBI): domain Eukaryota; kingdom Metazoa; phylum Chordata; class Mammalia; order Carnivora; family Hyaenidae; genus Proteles; species Proteles cristata. Next base: position 791,721 of record JAESUZ010003871.1, read on the forward strand.
GCTCCAGGAAAGTGAAAGAGCCTTGGCAGCCAGAAAGAAACAAAGTCAGGGTTCACTTATTTTGCAAGAAGGCCAGCAGCGTGCAATAGTTACCCAAGGATCATATTTTAAGCGACATCTAATTTCTTCAAGCGCTGCTATTTTCAACAGGGTGCTCTAAATATTCTTGGTGGTGCCTATAACCAGGCCAAACCACAGCAGAGAGGAAGCATTGGCAGTAGAGAAAGGTTAACATCAGCTGGCTGACACATTCAGAGAGAAACATCCGGTTTCCTGGTTTAGCTGTTTAAGTAAATTGAGCATATTAAGCGGATATGATACTAGGTTCTTAGAACTTAACACAAACGTTTTTCAGTTGAGGCAGTTCCCCAGACAGACTGGTTGTTACATGAAATGTTAATATTGCATCATGTTCCCTTCCACAGATTTTTAGATAAAATGGCCCTATGTTTTTTAAAATTTTTAAGAAGAATTTGAAATACCTGTAAAAGCAGACAATAGGGTCAACTCGAACTCTTGTCTGCATCCCCTGTTCCCAGAGGCTGCTCATCCGCAGTTAACAGTGCCCTGTTCAAGGGGGACCTCGGTGGCTCAGTCTGTTTAATGTGCTTTTTTAGGGGGTGATAGTGGGGTTTGTGGGGTCCGGAGCCCACGGCCAAGAAAGAATTCTTGAAGACGTCTTTGATGCAAAAAGATGATTTTATTAAAGCTTGGTGACAAAACACATGGATAGGAAGAGCTGGGACCATGAGACTGGTTATATACTAAGGAGTTGGGGGAGGTAAAGTGAAGGGGAAGTTTCCAGTGAGATTTTCATATGCTAAAGAAGACTCACAGGATACCAGAGACCTAGCTATACTCAAGCTAAGGTTGTTTTTCCCTCTAGCAAAGCACTAACATTAAGATAGTAGGGAGTTCCTGGAGAAATCATTTTACTCTGCTGACCTCAAGTGTTTGTCAATGGGCTGCAGATCATAAGGAAATTTAATTTTATCTGTCATCTCCTTCTGCCTTTGTTTCCTACATCTGGTTGAGTGATCCTTAGTTCGCTCAGGTCAAGATTCCTTGGACCCTGGTATGGAGCCCTGGCTCTGGCTCCCCACTGCCCCTAGAGCCTGCTTGGGATTCTCTCTCTCTCGCTCTCTCTCTCTCAAAATAAATAAATATACTAAAAAAAAAAACCTTTAAAAAAGAAAATAGTGCTCTGATTATACCCCACACAATGCTCTCCTCCTTGGTTTTTTTTTTTTGGAAGCAAACTCTATGTACCCATTTAAATATCAGTATTTCTCCATCTTTACAAGCCAATGACATTTTTTATATTGCTGTTCATGTTAATATTAATTTAAACTTTAGAAAATGGCAAGAGTAGTATAAGAAACTTCCAAAGACTCTTAATCAAAATTTGCTTCATGATTTATGCTTGCTTCATTTGTTTCATATCTCTCCATACAGTTCCAAATAAATGCATACTTTTTCTGACTCATTTGGAGGTGTAGTCATTTTTTGTCACTACTGTAACACATTACCATAAAGTTAGTAGCTTAGAACAGCACAGATTAATCATCTTATAGCTCTAGAACTCAGAAGTCCAAAATGGCTCTTCTGGAGCTAAAATCAGTGTATCACAAGGGTCCTCTGGAGGGTCTAGGGAGAACCTCTCACTTGCCTTCTCGGGATTGTATTCATGATCACAATTCTAGCTTCTAGAAGCATCTTTGTTCCTTGGCTTGTGCTTTTCTTCCATCTTTAAAGTTAGTAATTGTGTCATTCTGAACTCTGCTTTGTCCTTACCCTTCCTTCTCTGATTCTCCTCCCTCATTCTTTCACTTAGAAGACTCTCAGGATTGCCTTGGGCCCACCATGATGATCCAGGACTGACTCCCCATTTCACACCCTTAACTTAATCACATGTTCGAAGTCCTTTCTATCATGTAAGAAAATGGGTTCATAGGTGCTGGCATTCGTGGGGCCATTGATCTGCTTAATGTACAGAGTGTAATGGAGATGGTGTGGTTACACTCTACCTCTGATACGTCAGTGTGGACTTCCTAAGAAAGGACTTTCTCTTATTTAACCACCGCAAAATGATCAAAATTATAAAATTGTTTAACCATGCTCTGCTATCTAATTTCATCGTCCCAATAATATTCTTCATCCAATAGTGGATGAAATCAAGATGCAAATGTAGTTGCCATGTATTTTTGATCTACTTTACTATACATTAGGTTTTCTTCATTTGTGTGCTTTACTTGACATTTTTGAAGGCCATAGGCCTGCTTTTTCACAAAATATCTCTCCATTTGTATTTATCTAATATTTTGTTCACAACTGGAATAAGACAATGACTTTTGGCAGATGTGGTGGTTAAATTTTATGTGTCACTTGACTAGGCTATGATGCAAAGTTTTTTGATCAAACACCAATCTCAATTCTGCCATGAAAGTATTTCATAGATGTGATTGACATCTATGATCAGTTGATTTTAAATAAAGGCTATTACCCAGGATAATGTTAGTGGGCTTCATCCTATCAGCTGAAGCCTTGAAGAGCAAAACTGAGCTCTTCTGGGGAAGAAGGAATTTTTCCTCAAAACTGGAACATGGAAACCTGCTTGAGTTTACAGCCTGCAAGTCTGCCCTACAGACTCGGGACGTGCCATTCCCACAATGGCATGAGCCAGTGCCTTAAAATGTATCCCTTTCTAGAAATGTATCCTATTGATTCTGTTTCTTTGGAGAAATGAGAGTGACTCAGAAGGTAGGCGAGAGAAAGTGTGGTCCTCCCCAGGGCATCCCAACCAGAGGGTCATGATGTTGGTTTGCCCCATGCTGGGAATCCTAAAACATTGATGACTCGGTTAAAGTTATACTGGTGAAGTCATTATTTTCTTTTTTTTGTAATTAATAAAGAACTTGTAGAGTGGTTCTTTGATATTGTGCACATTCAAAGTCCTCACTAATTTGTACCTGACTAGTTTTGGTGTCTGTTGATTGTTTTTTTACACCAACATTCCCTTTATATTTATGAGTTAAAATTTTACGGTAAACAAGAGCTTTTAAGTGATTTGATCATTCATTCACTAATATCCATTTAAATGTATGTATCCTTATTTTACTCTATGGTTATAATAATGGGATAATGTGGCCAGTTCCCACTTACCCATGAGAAAACTTTAAGCATCTCTCTACAATGCTGCAGTCAATGGCATCATGCTGATAATCTGAGATCATCAATAGTGGTAAATATATACAATAGAAATCAGCAAATGCCACCAATCAAGGCATGCTCTCTCTCTCTGTCGCTCTCTTTTTTTTCCTTTTGAAGAACCAGTTTACCAGCATACCACATGATGTAATCATTTACCATCAATATTTATTTTAATAAACAAATTGTCTGGGATTTGAATGGTGGGAGCCTCATGTTGTATCCTGCATCCTTTTGACACATCTCTATGATTCTTTTAGCACTTCCTTGTTTCCTGGCTCAATATGATCTTCTAGCATCACTATGTACTTTCCCTATCCTAGCCCTAAAGTCATTTTTATTCCAAGGAAATGTTTCCTTTTGGTTGAGAATCATGTTTAGATGCAAAATGGGTTCTGAGTCTTTGTCAACAATACTGATATATCATTGCTTCTTTAGTAGAGAATATGTAGAGATACCCATATCCATTTTTATACCTCTATTTAAAATGGTGGATTTATTCTGATACCTCCAATTATAATCTAATACCACAGGGTGAAATTTAATATTTCCCCCTTCCGTACTTGGCAACTTTCTTTCCAACAATGAGGAACCTGACTCCTATTACCCTCAGTAGATTTAATAATTTTCTCAAGCTTAGAATATATCGAAATATATGAAAAGTACAGAATTGCTAATTCATCTCACTGTGAAAAGCAATTCTAGCACCTAAAACTTTGAATATTTGTAATTATTTTTAGGAAAAGTTTATAGCAAGTAAAATGCATGCATTTTTAAATTAAAAGCTTGAAGAGTTTTAAAAAATTTGTGAGTTCCTAGCCCACATCTGTATAAAAATAAAGAATATTTGATTTCATAAGAGCATCCCATTGTTCCCTTTTTAAATTAATCTCCATATTTATAGGCAATAGTATCCTGGTGTTTTGCACCATACATTAGTCTTACCTGCTCTTGAACTTCATGTAAATGCATAAAAGAGTAAGTACTATTTGTGTCCTGCTTCACCAAGAATAATATCTGTCAGATTCATCCATGCTACTGTGTAGTATTAGAAAGGTATTCTTTTTTCTTGTTGAGTAATATTTCTTGGATGAATATGTCACATTTGTTGACTGGAATTTGAATTGTTTCCCATTTTTTGCTATTATTAATGAGGCTGCCAGGAAAATTCTCATGTCTTTTTGTGAGCATGTCTTCATTTATCTTGAGAAAATATGTAGGAATAGAATTGCTGGGTCATAGTGTTTGAATAACTTTAGATTTCACTGAGAAAACATTTTAAAAGTAGTTATATGTACCATAATTTTTTTCTGATCAATATGGAATAGCAGATGGATTTACCGTCTAATCTTAAACAGTAAACTAAACTGGGCAAAGCTTATGAAACAAAGGATTTAAACATTGGACAGCTGGCAATTAGCATGGTGATTCCTTGGAATGAAAACAAACCAAAATTAAAAAATAAGTGGTCTACTAATTTCATCTGTTTTCTACCAACAGGATAGATAACTAAAGATATCTTTACATAATAATGTAGTAGGAAGGTTCCAGAAGTGTACATCTGAGAGCAACTCAGCACCAGCAGACTGAGCCGACAACCTCACTGAATTGAGAAGGAGGAGACCACAATGAAAAATTTAAGGTATACTAGAAGGTACTCAATATCACCAATCATCAGGGAAATGCAAATGAAAACCACAATGAGATATCACCCCACACCTGTTAGAATGGTTATTACCAAAAGGCAAGAGAAGAGAAGTGTTGGCAAGTACATGGAGAAAAGGGAAGCCCCATGCACTGTTAGTAGGAACATAAACTAGTGCAGCTACTACAAAAGAGTATAATTAGTCCTCAGAAAATTAAAAACAGAACTACCATATGATCCAGCAATTCCATTTCTGGGTATTTACCTAGAGAAAATAAAAACATTAAATTGAAAATATATATACACCCCCCCATATTCATAGCACCGTTCTTTATAATAGCTAAGACAGAAGGAACCTAAATGACCATATTATTCAACTATAAAAAAAGAAGGTAATATTCTTTTCAAAAACATGGATAGAATTTGAAATCATTATGCTAAGTGAGGTAAGTCAAACAGAGAAGGACAAATATTATATGATCTCACCTATATATGATGAAAAATATCCCACAACTCACAGATATCGAGATCAGATTGGTGTTTGCCAGTGGTGACAGAGTGCATGAAATGGGTGAAGGTGGTACAAACTTCTAGGGGCGACTGGGTGGCTCAGTTGTTTGGGCATATGACTCTTGCTTTTGGCTCAGGTAATGATTACAAGGTTTGGAATTGAGCCCCGAGTCAGGCTCTCTCTGTGCTGAGCATGGAGACAACATGGAATTCTCCTCTCTCTCTCTCTCTCTCTTTCAGATTAAAAAAAAAAAGGTACAAACTTCTAGTTATGAAATAAATAAGTCCTGGGAATATAATATACAATATGATGGCTATAGTTAATTCTATTATTTGAAAGGTGCTAAGAGAGTAAATCTTAAAAGCTTTTATCCCACACGAGAAACATTGTACCTGTGTGGTGATGGAGATTAACTAGACTTACTGTGGTGATCATTTTGCAATATTGAACCATTGTGTTGTATACCCGAATCTTATACGATGTTAATGTCAACTGTTTCTTAAAAAATAAATAAATAAAAAGATTAAATACTGAAAAGGACGAAGCTACACAAAGAGAAACCTTAAAGACTATAAAGAGGTCCTGAGAGTCTTGACCACTGACTCCAAAGGTGTGTGAGAAAATTGCCTGAGGCTAAGGGGAAAAAAAAAAATCTATAGAAAGGGAGAGGTCCGAATATTCCTGGGGCTCACACAGGCCTGTGAATGGGTTACATTCCAACCAGCCAGAGTGGAAAGATTTCATCATACATGGGCTTTCAGGTAGAATTCTCACCAGAGTATCAGTTTCTAGGTCAGGCTGAATTACCCTAGGTAAAGACTGCTCTGAATATATGTCAATATGCTAAAAAGTAAGTTGTCAAAGATTCAATGGATTCAAAGTAACTCAACTGCACAATGAATCATGAGTCAACATTTTAAAAGGAATATAACAAAATCCACCACTGTGGGTGGATCCACAGTGTATTGTATATCTTCAACAGCCAGGTGGATTTTTCTTTACATTTATGAACTTGCTTTTCCATTTGAGCCAAAAGAGCAAACCATGTATAGAACAATGCAGTAACAATTTCACAGACTCTATCTAGAAGAAATTCTGGGTCAATGCTATAGTCCATAACAACTCTCACTTTTGTGTTGAGGTTGATCTATATGCCTTGCAGGGATGAGATGGTTATCATTGATCACTTCAGCTGAAGTCAAGCACAAATTTTGTTCCACATATTCTAGTGGGATGACTCTAATTCGAGGTACAACTGCCACAGAGTAAACATAAACAATGTCCGTTGTCCCTCCAAAAAGAATCACAGATGAACAAGAGTACGTTCATTTTAGAGAAAACTCTGCAGACTGTACATGCTTATATTATATGTATTCATATTTATATTAAGAAATGTCCTTTAATCTTTAAAAATTTATTTCACCAGAAACAGGTCTTGAAATTTATGTTCAAGGATTTTCAATTGTTTTATGGATAGTCCCATGATCTTTTTTACCTCTTAGATATATTAAAATGGGTAATTATGTTAATTATTCAGCTAGTGATGAATCACTCTTCATTCTAAAAATCCATTTACATGTAAGGCAATTAATAATTAACATTATTGAATTTAAATCTATATCATTTTGCTTTTGCTTTCTGTTTATTTATCTATCTTTCTTATTATTCCTCCATTCCTACTTTCTTCTCTTATTTTAAGATAATAAAAAATAGTATTTAATTTTTATTCCTCTATTGTATTTTTAGTTACACCACTTTGCATTCTTTTAGTTGTCGATTTGATATTGCTATACAAATCTTTAACTCTCCTTTCTTTTGGGGATTCTACTTGATATTGTCACAAAAGTCTATTCATCTTTGTAATACTTTTTAAATTGTTTAAATGTTAATTTATTATTTTTGAGAGATAAAGAGACAGAGTGCAAATGGGGGAGGGGCAAAGAGAGATGGAGACACAGAATCTAAAGCAGTTTCCAGGCTCTGAGTTGTCAGCACAGAGCTCTATGTTGGACTTGAACTCATGAGTTGTGAGATCAAGACCTGAGCTGTATTTGGACACTTTAACCGACTGAGCCACCCGTGCTCATCTTTTTAATACCTTTAAATATGCATTTTTATATTAGGTTACTTGATTCATGTATTTTCACATTCAGTGACCCCCTCTTTTTCTGTCTCTGATCTGCTGTTAATTCAATCTGGTAAATTTCATCATGGGTATCTTAGAATTTTCACTTGTTGTTTTTAATAATTTCTATTATTAAAATTACCCAAATATTCATTAATTAAGACCATAATTTTCTTTAAGACCTTAAACATATTCAAAATATTTGTTTTAATAATCTTATCTTCTAGGTCAACATCAACATTGACTAGGGGACATTTCTATTTATCTCTTCTTTTTCTTGACTATTGATTACATTTCACATTCCTTCATTCTCTAGTAATTTTTATTTTATGCTAGAAATTATAATGCTTTAAGAAGTTTAGATTGTGGTGCATCCCTTTGAGGAATTTTTAACTTTGTTTAGGTATACAATTAAATTATTGAACAATCATTTTGGACTTGTTATGCTTATGTTGATTTTTTAGATGCATTATGTATTTTTGAACTTAATTGCATAGCATGCCCCTTATAAACTATGGGTCTTACTTGTTAGGCATGACCATCACGAATCTCTACTAATTACCCATGATGGCTGAGATCTCTGCTGAGGCAGGGCTAGAACTTAAAAATCAGCCAATCTTGCATAGTATCTGATATCATTCTCAGCCCTGTTACATGTGATCTCTTCTAGGCGTTATGGAATCTAATGCTATATATGCACCAATTGCAAATAGGAATCAAGAGAGAAAAAATGGTCCAACTTATAGTCATGATTTTCTCCAATGGCATTTCTCAACCAATGTTCTTCATATTAACCATAACGCAGAACATGATATGAGTGACCGTTTTCTTATTTATTTCCCAAAAAAAGGTGTATAACAAGAACCACTCTAAATGCAAAAGAGATAAGTCAATGGCCACAAACACATTATGCCTTAGGTTATTAATGCTTAATTATTTCATGGAAGGAAATATTAAAGAGACTTGCAGAAATCAACAGTAAGATGAAAAGAAAAGGAGAATGAAAAATGAGCAACGGATCCAGAAAGCTTGCTCACTGGAATAACCAACATCTGAGTAAACTCATAAAGGGATCCATTCTCCCTGGTACCTTTTTGAATTTTTGCCCTATTTGGGAAATAATAGAGCTAACCTAGTTGTACATTACTTATCATGAAATAACATATGCAAAACCCCAATTACTTTCCTTGTAGCCAAATAAGCACTCAATAAATGGTGGCTCTAATTAATATTGATGATGTATAAACTACTGGAAGAATAATACCGATTTTCAAAGAACATTATTGAATTTATTTTTTTAAAGATTTGATAATTTTCTTGGTCTACAAGCAATTTGGAGATATTTAAGAAAACACATCAAATTTGTTAAATTAAACTTATTTGTTTCCTTAGTCATTAACTTTGGGAATTTTACTTCTATAATTTATACTTTTCCTCAAATTCCCCCAAGAATGTTTGAAAACAAGTATTAAAATCTTCACTTTAATGTGGTGTAAAAAATTGAGCACAGTTTCGTATTCCAAAAGCATCAAAGTGTATCACTGTTTTGAACCATGGTTAATGTAAGCAAGGTTTATAAAAACTTTCCATATTCAAAAATGAATTTTTCCATGTATAATGACCTGCAAAGCTGTATGCTTTACCATTTCAAATATAATTAATAAGGTTCTCTAATGACTTGTGATGTTATTTAAATCTACAACTTAGTGACTATTTCAGAATTTCTCATTTTGAAGCTGTTATTTTTAATCATATTTCTTTTACATTTTAGATAAATCTGACCATTTCCTTGTTTTGAGTGCTCGTATTCTAAAAATTCTCTGTGTAGTCTTGTGATTTCTGGTCTCCTCGAGAATAGAATTTCATGTGATCATACCAGTATCCGTGTCTGTTGACAGTTACAGTAATGATATGTCAACATTTTATGAATAGTTAGCTTTGAGAAATACTCACATGCCAGGATGTGGATTTTTCAAACAATTTAATGTGCTGCCATCTGACAGCAACATAGACCTTTGTAGAAAAATGTTTTCTTTCTTCCGTATTGACCTATAGTGAAATGAAGATTTTACCAATATGAAATTTCTGATAACTGGCTCCTGACTCATAGGAATAGAAAGCTAGATAGCTTGCTTGCTTGCTTTCTCTCTCTCCCTTCCAAATTTTTTGTGTTGCTAGAACTGAAAGATGAATTATTCTTCATTCTTGATGCAAGACTTTGAAACCCTTTAACAAACACCAAGATTTTTGCTTACCATAATAACTGTTGTTATTTTGAATCCAAAATTTGAATGTTTAGAAATATTCTCTATGGCTTTTGCAGTTGAATAACTGCAGCAATATTTCTTATTGAGATTCCCTTTCTAAAATTACATTTGATAGTACAGCTTGACATCTGCCATGACCTTCATTAATCAACATTTGTAAGGATGGCAATCTTTTTTTTCTGTCTTATTCACACTGTCTTCTTATTTATTCTTCCACGATTCCTTTTATTTTAAAGGCCAAGAAAGGAGAAACATGTGTGGCCTCATTTAACAAAATGTAGCTAGCTACAATTGCTCATACATGCTTAAGGACTTGAAACTATCAGTCACACTGCAGACTCCTGTGTGTTCTATTTTTAGCAAAATGTGCCTGCTCTTGAGGGGATGTACATAAATCGTTCATACATGTTTACATCCTGTGGATTCTCAGATCATACCTAAATAATGGGTAGCTCTTTTAAAAAGTATCCCTAACCATCCTTTCCCTGGTTCCTAAATTTTATATTTCTATTTTATTTATAAATCAGTAATTTAATTTATACTTGATTATAGAGCTTTCTGATATTACTAAGATAGATAGATAGATAGATAGATAGATAGATAGATAGATAGATGATAGAATATCATACTTGCTAAACCATGTTGGGGACGTCCAGCTTCTGCTTATGATGCAGAAAGCTGGAAAAGCTTTGCTCCCAAGATTCTAAGAAGATACAGAAATTTTACAAAATCACAGCATTTTAAAATCCAACAGAAACCTGGAATTACGGGGGGGAATTAACTTAAAGTCTAATAACAAATGAGCATCTCCAAGGAGAGAGGAAGAGAGGAGAACAAACACTTTATTATCTGAAGCAGATTCCAAACAACATAGAAAGCAAAAGATAAATTTAGCTAAATTGTCTAACAAATTACCGGAAGCTAAGTGGGGGCTAATGTGAGAAACTAGAATCTGTGGGAGTTGCTCACCCAAGGGGATTCACACCACAGATCTCACTGAGACCAGAAGCTAAGTGTGGGCTAGTGTGAGAAACCAGATCTCTGAGAGCTGCTCACCCAAGGGGATTTACACCACAGATCTCACTGAGGGCTTCTGAGCAGGGATGATGGCAGAAGGAGTCTCCACAAAGCCTCTTCTGCTATACAGGCCTGGAAGAAGGAACAGTACTGATGTGTATCAAAATGAGTACCTTCATAATTAATATTTTAAAGCCCTAACCCCTGATTTGATGGCATTTGGAGAGGAAGTCTTTGAGACACAATTAGGTTTAAATGATAATATGAGGGTAGGGGGCTCATGATGGGATCAGTGTCCTTCTAACAAGAAACACCAGATAACTTGCTCTGGTTCCCTCTCTCTGCCATGTGAAGTCCTAGCAAGAAGGCAGCCTTAGCAAGCCAAGAACGCCCTCCAAAGAACCCAACCATGCTGGCATCCTGGGCCTGGACTTAAAGACTCCAGAACTGTGAGAAAATAAATTTTTATAGTTTAAGCCAACAAGTACACAGTATTTTGTAATGGCAGCCTCATGGGACTAAGACAAATGCCCAGTACAAAAAAGTCATGAAAGCCTGGACCTTTCTGTTTATCAGCCCCATGGAACAAAAGACTTAGGCTACCTGTAAAAAGAAAACACCAAGTCCCCTAAGACTACAGGTGAAGACCCACCACTTATGTGGACGTAGAGTAAGAGAATCAAAACCAAATTCCTAGATAAAGAGTTTGCTGCCTCCATGAAAAGGGCAGGAATATGTCCTGGGCCCAGGTAATCAGAGATTTTCCATATCACAATACCACACTACTCAGTCTCAGGAACACAATGCCTAGATAAGACTGGTGACTAAACATAGTATGATTATGCTCCTTTTCCTCTTTTCTCAGAATAGCAAGTATGAAGTAACAATCACAGCTTGGAGGAACTCAAGAGAACAGAGAGAAGCCTTATCTGAGGCACAGGTACAACAGGAAGACCTGAAACAAAAATTGAACACTGATAAAAATCCTCTGACAAATCATTCCTACATGCATTAAAATTTAATGTTAGAAGAATCTTAAAGTTGGGTGCACTGAATCTTATAACAGTAACAACAAAAACTAAATCTATGTAATTTCTGGTGGGATTTACATAACTTACTCTACTCAAAACCTAGCTCTCTCCCCCACTCCCCAAAAAGATGTGTACATGTTAATTACTTCTATTTCTTGTTCACACAATATACCATCTTTTTTTTTTTTTTACAAATAGTTTATTGTCACATTAGTTTCCACATAACACTCAGTGCTCATCCCCACAAGTGTCCTCCCACAAGCCCCTCCCCCCTCCCCCCCCCACATCCATCAGTCCTCAGTTTTTGTCAGCATTCAAGAGTCTCTCATGGTTTGCCTCTCTCCCTTTCCCCCACTATTTCCCCCCTTCTTCTCCCCCTTGTTTCTCCATTAAGTTCCTCCTAATCCTCCTATACGTGCAAACATATGATATTTGTCCTTCTCTGCCTGACTTATTTTGCTCAACATAACACCCTCAAGGTCCATCCATGTTGCTACACATGGCCAGATTTCATTGTTTCTCATTGCCATGTAGTATTCCATGGTATAGATAAACCACATCTTCTTGATCCATTCATCTGTTGATGGACACTTAGGCTCTTTCCATGTTTTAGCTATTGTGGAGAGTGCTGCTATGAACATTGGGGTACATGTGCTCCTATGCCTCAGCACTCCTGTATCCCTTGGGTAAATTCCTAGCAGTGCTATTGCAGGGTCACAGGGGAGTTCTATTGTTAGTTTCCTGAGGAACCTCCACACTGTTTTCCAGAGGGGCTGTACAAGTTTACATTCCCACCAAGAGTGTAGGAGGGTGCCCGTTTCTCCACATCCTCGCCAGCATCTAGAGTTCTCTGATTTGCTCATTTTAGCCACTCTGACTGGCGTGAGGTGGTATCTCAGTGTGGTTTTGATTTGTATTTCCCTGATGAGGAGGGATGCTGAGCATTGTTTCATGTGTCTCTTGGCCATCTGGATGTCCTCTTTGGAGAAGTGTCTGTTCATATCTTCTGCCCATTTCTTCACTGGGTTGTTTCTTTTTCGGGCGTGTAGTTTGATGAGTTCCTTATAGATTCTGGATATCAACCCTTTATCGGATATGTCATTTGCAACTATCTTTTCGCATTCCGTTGGTTGCCTATTAATTTTCTGAGTTGTTTCCTTGGCTGTGCAGAAGCTTTTAATCTTCATGAGGTCCCAACAATTTATTTTTGCTCTTGATTCCCTTGCTTTTGGGGATGTGTCAAGTAAGAAGTTGCTGCGGTGCAGGTCAAGGAGGTTGTTTCCTGCTTTCTCCTCTAGGGTGTTGATAGTTTCCTGTCTCACGTTCAGGTCCTTTATCCATTTTGAGTTTATTTTTGTGCATGGTGTGAGAAAATGATCTAGTTTCATTCTTCTGCATGTTGCTGTCCAGTTCTCCCAGCACCATCTGTTACAGAGGCTGTCTTTTTTCCATTGGATATTCTTCCCTGCTTTGTCAAAGATTAGTTGCCTGTATACTTTTGGGTCCGCTTCTGAGTTCTCAATTCTGTTCCATTGGTCTATGTGTCTGTTTTTGTGCCAATACCATACTGTCTTGATGATGACAGCTTTGTAGTAGAGGCTAAAGTCTGGGATGGTGATCCCTCCGTTTTGGTTTTATTTTTCAGGATTACTTTGGCTATTCGGGGTCTTTTGTGGTTCCATACAAATTTTTGGAGAGTTTGTTCTAGTTTTGAGAAGTATGCTGGTGCAGTTTTGATTGGAATTGCATCGAATGTGTAGAGTGCTTTAGGTAGTAATGACATCTTAACTATATTTATTCTTCCTATCCATGAGCATGGAATGTTTTTCCATTTCTTTGTGTCTTCTTCAATTTCCTTTATAAGTTTTCTATAGTTTTCATCATATAGATCTCTTGCACCCTTGGTTAGGTTTATTCCGAGGTATTTTATGGTTTTTTGTGCAATTGTGAATGGGATCAGTTTCTTCATTTTGCTTTCTGTTGCTTCATTGTTGGTGTATAAAAATGCAACCGACTTCTGTACGTTGATTTTGTACCCTGCAACTTGGCTGAATTCTTGGATCAGTTCTAGTAGGCTTCTGGTGGAGTCTGTCGGGTTTTCTATGTACAGTATCATATCATCTGCGAAGAGTGAAAGTTTGACTTCCTCTTTACCAATTCTGATACCTTTTATTTCTTTTTGTTGTCTGATGGCTGATACTAGGACTTCCAGCACTATGTTAAACAACAGTGGTGAGAGTGGACATCCCTGTCGTGTTCCTGATCTCAGGGGAAAGCTCTGAGTTTTTCCCCGTTGAGGATGATGTTAGCTGAAGGCTTCTCATAGATGGCTTTGATGATGTTTAAGTAGGTTCCTTCTATCCCAACTTTCTCCAGAGTCTTTATTAAGAAGGATGCTGTATTTTGTCAAATGCTTTTTCTGCATCTATTGACAGGATCATATGCTTTTTATCTTTTCTTTTATTGATGTGATGTATCACATTGATTGATTTGCGAATGTTGAACCAGCCCTGTAACCCAGGAATGAATCCCACTTGATCTTGGTGAATGATTCTTTTTATATGCTGCTGGATTCGATTTGCAAGGATCTTGTTGAGAATTTTTGCATCCGTATTCATCAAGGATATTGGCCTGTAGTTCTCTCTTTTTGCTGGATCTCTGTCTGGCTTGGGAATCAGAGTGATGCTGGCTTCATAAAATGAGTCCGGGAATTTTCCTTCATTTCTATTTTTTGGAATAGCTTGAGAAGAATTGGGATTAAGTCTGTTTTAAATGTCTGGTAGAATTCCCCAGGGAAGCCATCAGGTCCAGGGCTCTTATTTTTTGGGAGATTTTTGATCACTGATTCAATTTCTTCACTCGTTATGGGTCTGTTCAGGTTTTCTATTTCTTCCCGTGTGAATTTTGGTAGTGAGTGTGTGTTTAGAAATGTGTCCATTTCTTCTAAGTTGTCCAGTGTGTGGCATATAATTTTTCATAGTATTCCCTGATAATTGCTTGTATTTCTGAGGGATTGGTTGTAATAAGTCCATTTTCATTCATAATTTTGTCTATTTGGGTGCTCTCTCTTTTCTTTTTGATAAGTCTGGCTAGAGGTTTGTCAATTTTGTTTACTTTTTCAAAAAACCAACTCTTGGTTTCATTGATCTGTTCCATTGTTTCTTTGGTCTCTATGTTGTTTATTTCTGCTCTAAGTTTTACTATTTCTCTTCTTCTACTGGGTTTAGGGCGTTCTTGTTGCTCTGCCTCTAGTTCCTTTAGGTGAGCTGTTAGATTTTGGACCTGTGCTTTTTCTAATCTCTTGAAATAGGCCTGGAGAGCAATGTACTTTCCTCTTAGCACTGCCTTTGCCACATCCCATAGATTTTGAATTGTGTTTTCATTTTCATTTGTTTCCATATATTTTTTAATTTCATCTCTAATTGCCTGATTGGCCCATTCATTCTTTAGAAGGATGTTCTTTAACCTCCATGTTTTTGGAGGTTTTCCAGACTTCTTCCTGTAATTGATTTCAAGTTTCAAAGCATTGTGATCTGACAGTGTGCATGGTATGATATCTATTCTTTTATATTTATTGAGGGCTGCTTTATGTCCCAGTATGGGATCTATCTTGGAGAATGTGCCATGTGCACTTGAGAAGAAAGTAAATTCCCTGGCCTCAGGATGTAAAGTTTTAAATATATCCATCAGATCCATCTGGTCCAATGTGTCTTTCAAGTCCATTATTTCTTTAGTGATTTTCTGTCTGGTTGACCTTTCCATTGCTGTAAGTGGAGTATTAAAGTCCCCTGCTATTAGCACATTCTTGTCTACAAGCTTGTTTCTGTTTGTGATTAATTGTTTTAGATATTTAGGTGCTTCCATATTTGGTGCATAGACATTTATGATTTTTAGTTCTTCCTGATCGATAGACCCTGTAATTATTATGTAGTGCCCTTCTTTATCTCTTGTTATTGTCTTTAATTGAAGTCCAGTTTGTCTGATATAAGTATACCTACTCCAGCTTTCTTTAGATTTCCTGTAGCATGATATATATTTCTCCATCCCCTTACTTTTAATCTGAAGGTACCTTCCAGTCTAAAATGAGTTTCTTGTAGACACCATATAGATGGATTTTGTTTTTTAATCCATTCTTCTACCCTATGTCTTTTGATTGGAGTATTCAACCTATTTACATTCAGTGTTATTACTGAAAAATGTGCGTTTAGAGTCTTTGTATCTTTTGTAGGGTTCATGTTTGTGGTGGTGTCTCTGGTATCTTTGTTCCTTCCACCCTTTCCTTCAGAGCATCCCCCTCAGGATTTCTTGTAGGGCGGGCTTAGTGGTGACAAATTCTTTCAATTTCTGTTTATTTGGAAAGGTTTTTATCTCTCCTTCTATTTTGAATGACAGACTTGCTGGATAGAGGATTCTTGGCTGCCTATTTTTACTGTTCATCACACTGAAGATCTCCTGCCATTCCTTTCTGTCCTGCCAAGTTTCAGTAGATAGGTCTGTCACCACTCTGATAGGTTTCCCTTTGTATGTTGGGGCCCTTTTCTCCCTAGCTGCTTTCAAAATTCTCTTTTTTGCCATTTTTACGATGATATGTCGTGCAGAAGATTGATTCAAGTTACGTCTGAGGGGAGTCCTCTGAGCCTCTTGTATTTCCACATTAACTTCCTTCCCCAGGTCGGGGAAGTTCTCTGCTATAATTTGTTCCAGGACTCCTTCAGCACCTTTCCCTGTCTCTTCCTCTTTTGGGATTCCTATGATACGGATATTGTTGCGTTTGACCGTATCGCTGAGCTCTCGTATTCTTCTTTCTTGTTCCTGGATCAGTTAGTCTCTTTTCTGGTCAGCTTCTTGTTTTTCTATAATGGTGTCTTCTAAATCACTTATTCTCCTTTCTGCCTCTTCAATCCATGCATTGGAGGCCTCTAATTTATTATGTATCTCATTTATCACATTTTTTAATTCTTCATGCTTATTTTTATTTTCCATTCTGTCTGCAGCCATAGTTTCTTTGATGTCCCCTATGTTTTTTTCAAGACCAGCTATTAATTTTACCATTATTATTCTAAAATCATGTTCAGTTATGCTGCTGATATCTGTTTGGAGCAGTTCATTAGCTGTCATTTCTTCTTGGAGTTTCTTTGGAGGAGAGGTCTTTCGTTTCGTAATTGTAGTTAGTTTTCCGGCTCTTGTTGGTTTTAAAGACCTGTTATGCTCTGTTTCTATGAGCGCTGGTATATCCAAGAAGTCTCTTTGACTTTCCAGGGCCTATCCTTTCAGAGAGTGTTTTTTGAATGGTATCCCTTTCTCTCTTGTTGGGACCTTGGTTATTTTATTTTGCTATTCGGAGTGATATTTGGGACTCTTCACCTTGTGTACTCTAGCTTGTTTCTTGAGGTAGCCCTGGAAAAGAAAACAGACAGACAAACACACAGGGAGCAGGAGCACACAAACGCACAAGCTAATTCAACTAACATGCAAAGTGAGAGGGAAAACGAAAAAGTTAAGAGAAAAGACAGAGGAGGGAGGGCGAATAATAGGGAGTATAAAATACATAAAAGGGTCAGAAAGGGGAGAAGAAAAGGAAAAAAGAAGAAAACCGATGGACGAAGAACAGTTTAAAGCACATACCTGAATTTCCCAGCTACAGTTAAATAGCCGTGTGTATGCAATGCTGGTTGAAGAGCATAGAGAAAGAGAGAGAGGCAGTGCGGGGTGAGGCACAATTGGAAATAGAATGAACAGGCAGAAGGAATAAGAAGCTTTTTTCAAAGAGGTAAAGGTAGAATATAGTTGGATAGGTGAGAGAAGGATGCTGGAATTATCCAGAGAATCTATATAGTCTAATTACTCCTGAGAGAAAGAGCTGAAAATGTCGGTAGGTGTAGAATTTACATTTACAGAATGGACTCATTGTGATTGTTTAAGCAAGCTGGCGACCAGAGTTAGTCAGGTCAGTGTTCTGGGGAAAAAAGAGAGAAAAGAGTGAGAAGAAGAAAAAAAGAAAGAAAAAAAATAAAGAAAAAGAAAAAAAAAGGAAAAATACAAAAAAAGAAAAAAAAAAAGGAAAAGAGGGGGAAAAAAAGGGAGGAGGGCAGCTCTTAGGCAGGGATGGGCGTGGCGTGATCCAATGCCTCAGGCGGGAGTTCTGCCTTGGCTGTTGTGTGGAGGAGAGTGATGGTGCTCCAGTCCCTTCTTGAACCAAGTGCTGCACCACGCTTTTTTGGGCGTGTAAACTCCCCGTACCGGGGACAAAGCCAAAGTTGGTAGCACTCTTCAACCCAGGCCAGTTCCAATCTCCAAATCCCCATCCGCAAGCCCGGCTGAAGTTGCCTTAGGCATAGCTACCCAGGCAGCCCCCTCGGGTTATTCCAGGTCCCCTGCCGAGCTCTGGGGGTGGAGTCAGAATCGCTGCTTCCTTCTCTGGGTCCAGCTGGAGCGCATGGGCAGAGGCTTGCCTGCCGGGTGCTCTGAGCCCGAGCCCGCTGGAATGAGGAAAACCGGGTCCCTCTATGGCTTGTCACCCGAAACACGAACTCACAGGCAAATTTCCCAGTTTTTAGTTCCTTGCCTTCCCTCTCGAGTCCCAGCCATCCAGGAGCGCGGACGCCCGGTGTCCGCGTGGCTCTTTCAGGGTCCCCAGCCGCCCGGGAGCTACAATGGTGGCAGGCGCACCACCACTCTGAAGTCCTGCCTCCAGGAACCAGCACAAAGAAGCAGTTTGTGTGCTCAGCTCCCCCCAGGACCAGTTGGCGCGAGGGGACCTGGTGTGCAGGTATTTGGCAAGTATGGTCTTTCTATGCACCGAGCGGAGATTTTTCCCCCCCGAGCGGAGGTTTTCCTGTTTCGGACTCTCTCCTTTTCCCCTCTCACTCCCCGTAGAGGGTAGAGGGGGATCGCCTCCTACCCTGGAGTCTCCGATCCCGGCTCGATTTTATCTTCCCCAGTTCGCACTCTCGTTAGAAGTCTCTCTCAGTGGATTCTGCGTCCTTTTTCTCCCAATCTCTCAGGTTTTGTAATGTTTCCAATGTCTTCAGATCTTTTCTGTGTGATGTATGGGTACGAGTGCAAGTATGGAGCTCCTTACTTCTCCACCATCTTGCCCCCCTGACAATATACCATCTTTCAATTAAAAATGATACAATACACATAGAACCAAGAAAAATACTTAACTTTCAAGAAACAAAACAATCAATAGAATCAATTTCAGATGGGACATAATTGTGGGAAATATCAGAGAAAGAATTTTAAATGATGATTCATATGTTAATGTCTTTAGGAGAAAATTTGGCCAAAATGCCAGTTCAGATGGTGAATTTCAGCTAAGAGATGGAAACTCTAAGAAAGAAAATAATAGAAATGCTAGAAATGAGCAAATTATAACATCAGTGCTTGCAGTAGACTAAATAATAGATTCAACAGAACTAAGGAAAGAATTAATAAACTTTAAAATTGATCAATAAAATGACACAAATTAAAACACACACACACACAAAACTGAAAACAAAACAAAACAGCATCTAACAGGTGTGGGATATCAAATGGTCCAATGTATGTGTATGTGGAAACTTTGAAGGAGAAGCAAGGAATAATATGGCAGAGTAATAAATAATTGAAGAGGTAATGGACAGGTTCTTTAAAAATTAATGAAAAATAAACAGAGATAACATTATCAGTGGGCCCACTGTAATGAAAATGTTAAAGGAATTTCTTCCTCCAGAACTAAGAGAACAGCAAGCAACAACTTGGATCTATACAATTCAATAAAAAGGCATGGAAAGAAAATAAGTGAAGACAAGCATAAAGCTTATTTTTTCTTAAGGGTAGTTGCTATAAATGATAACTGACTTCTAAAACAAATATTGTACTGATGCACTTTGGCTTCATTTCACATGTAGAAGTAAAATGTGTGACAAAATAAGCAGTAGGAAGCAATCCTTTAATGTAAGGCCCATATACTATACACAAAGTGATATAATATTATTTTAAGGTAGATTATGATTAATTAAAGATGCATATTATAGTCCCTTGCTTAAACTACTAAAATCGTGTTTCAAAGATTTAAAATACATAAGTCAACATTGAAGATAAAATGGTGAAAATATTTAATTAATTAAAAAAGGGCAGAAGAAAAGAAAACTAAGACATAAAGAACAAACAGAAAATATTTAACAAGGCTATATATTTTATTCCAATGATATCAATAGTTACTTAAAATATAAATGGTGTAAAAACACCAATTAAAAGACAGAGGTTTCCATTTGAAATAATAAAAAAAGGAATGGCTATATGCTGTCCAAAAGTAAACCAATTTATATATATGTATGTGTATGTATATTTACACACACACATACACATATATATTTACATATACAGATAAAATTACACATATATGTTAAATATAAATGTAAAAAAGTGAAAAGTAAATGGAAGGAAGATTATAAAGCCCTGTAAATATGAATAAATAGTGTTGAAGTTATATCTACATAAATATCAAGTAAAGTAGGTCTCAGAACGAGGAATCTTATCAGAGATAAATAGGGAAATTACATAATGATGAAAATGTCAAATAGCAAAAATATATGAATATCACAATTACATAAAAATTTAACAGTTTCAAAAAGAGTTTTAAAATTCATAGAATCCAAAGAATTAATAGTCAAATATATTTGTAGCACTTCTAACACTCATTCTTTAGTAATCATTAAAATAAGTAGACATAAAATTAATAAATATAAGCCTCAAACAATGACATCCAGTCTGACCTAATCATCATTTATAAGAGACTCCACCTGACAGTAGCAAAATACCAGAATACACTTCTTAATTTTTTTCCCCAAGTGCACTTGGACTTTGAAGCAAGATGGGCCATACACCTGGCCTAATCAAGACTTTTTAAAAATAAAGGAATGTAACTCATTCAAAATGTATTTTCTTATCAGAATCTAAGTGAAATAGAAATTAACAACAGGAAGCTATTTGGGGAAATTCCCAAGTTTTTGGAAATTAAAAAACATGTTTTTAAAGCCATACATCAAATTAAACATCACAATGTAGATGAATAAAAGGAATTCAATGTAAAGAAAACACAGCATACATAGAATGCATTTAAACAGTGCTTACAACACAACATATAGTATTAAAAGCTTGTATAAGGAAATAGGAAAACTTTCAAATCCCAGACATAAGTTACCTTAATATACTTGAAAAAGGGGAGTATTTCAATCCCAATAGAACTAGAAGGAAAAAATATAATGAAAGTTAGAGCAGAAAACAATCAAACTGAAAACAGAAAAGCAAGAAAAAATACAATTAAAAGTTTGTTCCTTGAAAAGGTAAGTAAAAGTGCTAAACCTATAGTCAGAATCGCCAACAAATAAAAAGATAAGACAAACATACAAACATTAGGAGAAACAATGATGTTATTACAGATCATACTATAATGGGAAAACTAATAAGGAAATGCTATGAACATTCTATGTCTATGAACACCACAGTTTAGATTAAATAGACCACACTTAACATTCATCCATGATGAAATGTTCCAGCAAAATAAGAATAGAAGGAATCTAATCTGATAAAAAGGAATCAATGAAAAACCTATGAGTAGCATCCTATTTAATGGCACAAACTAAATGCTTTAACATTAAAAACAAATTATGGCTGTTCACTCATGCCATGACTGCTATCATACTGATGTTCTTAGCTAATATGATAAGAAAAAAAGAACGAAAGAAAAAACATAGATTAGAAATGAAAGAATAAAATTGTGAGGACAACAAGATATTCCTTATAGAGGAGCGCCTGGGTGGCTTAGTTGGTTGAGCTCCCGACTTTTGCTTAGGTCATGATCTCACGGTTCGTGGGTTCGAGCCCCATGTGGGGCTCTGTGCTGACTGCCAGCTCAGAGCCTGGAGCCTGTTTCAGTCTGTGACTCCCTCTCTCTGACCCTCTCCTGCTCATGCTGTGTGTCTCTCTCTCTCCTAGAAATAAATAAAACATTAAAAAAAATAAGATATTCCTTATAGAATAAAGTCGGAGGACACATATGTGATTTTTTTAAAACATTTTTTAAAATGTTTATTTATTTTTGGAAGAGAGAGAGACAGAGCAGAAGCAGGGGAGGAGCAGTGAGAGAGAGAGAAACAGAATCCAAATCTGAACTGTCAGCACAGAGCCCAATGTGGAGGTCTAACTCAAACCCAGATATCACGACATGAGCCAAAGTCAGAGGCTTAAGTGACTGAGCCATCCATCCCTTATAGTGTGTGATTTTAAGACTGATTATAAAGCCATTCTAATCAATAATGCACCTGGAGAAAAAAATAGACCAATAAATGTATGGGACAGAATAGAGACCGTGGAAACAGACCCAAGCATACATAGTCGACTGGTTTTAAAGAATGTTCGAAAGCAATCTAAGGAGAAAGAATTCTTGCAGCAGCTGGTGCTGGAAAATTTTAATATACATCTGCAAAAAAAAAAAAGAATTGCAACAGATTCCTCAAAAATTAAAGACTAAAGATTAAAAAACTAGGGTAAAGACCTATTTGTAAAATGTACAACTATAGAACTTGTAGAAGAAAACATTAGAGAATCTTTTTGTGATTATATATGACACGACAAGCATGACCTGTTAAACCTTTGATAAATTAATTTCATCAAAATTAAAAACTTCTGCTCTTCAAAACTGCTGTAAAGATAGAGAAGACAAGCATATACTGAGAGAAAATGTTGATTCGGATAAGGAACTTTTATCTAGACTATATAAGAAATTTTGACAACTCAGTAATAAAAAAATCAGAGGATGCAGTAAAAAATGGACAGAAGACTGGATCAGTCACTTACTTCACCAGACATATAGGGATGGTAAATAAGATGCTTGATATTTGTTATTTTAGAGATTCAAATTAAAGTCATGATAAGATACCACAATGCACTCAGGAGAATAGTTAAAATTAAAAGATAGATAACACAAAGTGCGGCCAAGGATGTGGAGTCATTGAAACTCTTACATATTTGGGATTTTTTTTAAAAAAAGGATTACAGTCACTTCAGAAATTGCTGTTGTAGTTTCTAGTAAACATAACTTTTTGAAAGATCTGGCAATCTCCCTTGTAGGTATTTATCCAAGTGAAATGATAACGTATGTTCACACAATAACTTGTCAGTGAATGTTTCAACTGATTTAATTCATAATTGCCACCAAGTAGAAATGGCTCCTATGTCACACAATTTAGGAATGGATAAACAAACTGTAATATATCATATAATTAAATGAAACTGAGAAATGAAAAGGAAAGAACTCTTGACAGATGTAACAAGATAGATGAAGCTAAAATGCATTAGTTTAAGTGAAAAAAGGCAGATGTAAAAGACCCTACACTGTTATGTCTTATAAGACCTTTGGGAAAAAGCAAAATTAAAAGGAGAAGAAACAAATCAGTGCTAACCATGGACTATTGGTGTTGAGGGGTCTACAAATGTCCAGGCATGGGTGGGGGCGGTATTCTGGGCTGATGGAGCTATTCTATACCTTGATTAAGCTAATGATTATATTATCATATGTGTTGCCAAAACTTTTTGAACTTCACACAGTCAAGAGTAGATTTTTGCTCTATCTAAATGAGACTCAAATTTAAAAAATGAAAAGTTTGTCCTAGTACGGAGCACAACCAGAGAGTCTATATAAATCATAGCTGATTGAATTATTTTGTATATGTTTGTTTCTGATACATCAAGGATCCAACTTAATAAACAGTAGAAGCTTTGCTGCATCTATAATATTCCCTTTAATATCCTAAAAGTAATAGCAATATCCACTTATGTTCACTATAGGAAGGAATGCATCCATCTAAGCACTTAATTATCAGTTACTTTTTTGAGGTGTTGTAATATGAAGTTGGAAAAAAAAAAAGATACACTTTCTATCTTCCCTGCAGTGAGGATGTCTTGATGGGGTCAGTCTTTAATGAAATAACCATGCAAATGAATATAAATGGTTACAAGTTCTGTGATAATAAGTTTCTTGGTATAGTCAGAGTTTATAAACAGTAGGGATTTATCTATTCTGGGGGATTAGAGAAAGCAACCCTGAAAAAGTAAGGTTTCTGCTGAGATCTGAAGTACGAACTGGGTAAACACTAGCTTGACAAAAGCAGGAAGGAAAGTATCAAAGCTACGACAGCAGTATATTCAAGTCCTTGTGATGAGGGGGAATCTGGGTGGCTCTGTCCATTAAGCCTCTGACTCTTCATTTTGGCTGAGGTCATGATCTCACGGTTTTATGAGTTCAAGCCCTGAGTCACGCTCTGCACCGGCATCTTGGAGCTTGCTTGGGATTCTCTCTCCCCTCTCTCTCTCTCTACTCCTTCTCCACCTGCATTATCTCTGTCTCTCTCAAATAAATAAATGAGCTTAAAAAAATGCCCTGGCAGGGAAATCAGTGTGGTGCTCTGGGCATGGGAGAGGTAGCATGGCAAAGGCTTGGCTAAAGACAGGAAATGTCTTGTGGGCTATTTTAAGTATCTAGGTCTTTAATCTTAAGGCTAATTGGAAGCCTTTCAAGGGTTTAAGGGGAAGGAAGAAATGTGAATGGGTGATATTATATGCTTAAACATAGATTAAAAAATAAGTTTATTTACTTTTAGAAAGGCAGAGACAATGCAAGCAGGGGAGGGGAAGAGATAGAGGGATGGAGAGAGAGAATCTCAAGCAGCCTTCACACTGTCAGAGCAGAGCCCCAGAGCCCAAAGTGAGACTGGAACTCATGATCATAAGATTATGACTTGAGCTGAAACCCAAGAGTGGGATGCTGAACCGACTGAGCCACCCAAGCACCCCAAAATGCATTTTTATTTTTTAAATTTATTTTTAATTTTTTAAGAGTATTGATTTATCCTGAGAGAGACAAAGACAGTGCAAGTAGGGGGAGAACAGGGAGAGAGAGAGAGAGAGAGGGAGAGAGAGAGAATCCCAAACAGGTTCTGCACTGTCAGTGCAGAGCCCAACACAGGGTTGAACTCACAAAACCATGAGATCTTGACCTGAGCCAAAACCAAGAGTTGGACGCTTAGCTGACTGAGTCACCCAGGTGCCCCTCAAGATGCAGAAGGGTTAAGAATCTCTGTGGCTAGTCTAGCATAGCAGTGTGGGGAGTCTGGCAGCTTGGACAAGATGGAGCAGTGGAAGAGAGAAGAGTGTGAATTGAGAAGCATGAAGGATGCATACTCTGCAGAACCTGGTGATAATTGGGATATGGAGAGAAAGAGGAGCCTTTATGGATGACTTACCAGCTCCGTCTTGCCAAATCAGATGGCTGTTTGTGCCATTCACTTGGGGGAATCCATCTTTGTCAGGAAAGATCATGACTATTAATGTATACATTCATGCCAGAATGTTTCTTAAGCATCATACACCAGAAATTGCCCTATATGCTAAAACAAAAAGAAAATCTTTATTCTAATAAGACTTTCCTCAGATTTGATACTAAACCCCCGTATTTTTAAGCCCATGATTAAATTATTGTGTGGTCATAAATTTGTCTCCAAAGTAGATCCACTTCCCTTTCAAAAGTGTATAATTTATTGCAGTTACCACAATATTTAAGAGAGCAACCACCTTTTACAAGCTTTGTTTGAACAATTGTGTGACCTAAATAATGCCTTATTTATAGCCTAATTCAACTGGGTCTGGATCAACTTCAGTGAAACTGGAACATAATTGCATGGTGGTTTAACTTATTTAAATGCATTTAATGGGCTTGTTATTATTCAGTAGGGACTAAAGTTTTAATCCATGTTATATTACAAATATTTAAGACTCCTATTTGTAGGCACAATCAGATTAATGACTTGTAGAATAAAGTAGAAGTAACAAGGTCATGTCTTGTATTTCATTTTTCCAACCTTCTGTTTCTTTCGTTCAATCTTTGGCAAATTCCTTGGTCCTTTCAACCACGTCACCTTATACGTGGGTAACTTTTGGAAGCTGCTTCAGCTGGAGGTATGTCCTGTCTCTTACCTCCTTATGCATCACCACAATCATCTCCAGTTGAAAACAAGCATATAGGTAATTGCATTATTATTGACAAATAGGCCACCTTTTTTGGGGGGGATCATGGGGGAAAGAAAACAGAAGAAAATAAGTTGCCTCTATCAGCTTTATTGACTGCACACTCATGAGTTTGTGTATCATCTTAGCTATCCGCTCTCCCTCTGACTTTCTCTCCAGCTACTTGTCCATTATAGTATCTGCTCCCCAAACCCAAGAGCAGGAAATGGGCCATTTCCTTGTTTAGCTGCTCTTTATGAATAGTTATGTCTCCAGAGAAAATGAGACTGAGTGAAAAACTATTAGTGGGAACCCAGTTGTTGCTGAATATGATTATAGGAGGAAAATATGTGGTGCTGCCATATATAGACCCCCTAAATATGAGCATCAGAGCAAACTGGCAGACTCCAAAATGGCAGCTATGCCAACCCCCTGACTCATACCCTTCCTGTACCTATATCTCCTTACTCAGATCTCCCATTGTCTTGGTGACCCCACAGTGCCTGCTCACAAAAGCAAACTAAGAGAAGGAGGAGGGTGAGTCTGGCACGGTTCAATGATGGGAACTTTCACCAAGATGGTTAAGTTAATTATTCCTTTGAAATGAGTGGAAGAGAAAGAAGAGACATGACCTGGTCTATGAGTCATCTGTTATATTCTTGTATCTTCTTTTTTTAAGTGTTCATTTATTCATTTACTGAGAGAGAGAGAGAGAGAGAGGCAGAGAGAGAGAGAGAATCCCAAACAGGCCCCACACTGTTAGTGCAGAGCCTGATGCAGGGCTCTGTTCCATGAACTGTGAGGTCATGACCTCAGCCAATATCAGGAGTTGGACACTCAACCAGCTGAGCCACCTAGGCTCCCCAATTCTTGTACATTCTTTAAACTCCTGTAGCAGTAGGTTAGTATTACTTATAGAGCTTATTTTCATCCGAAAATTATATCAATCAATGCTAGCGACCTTTACCAGTATAGTGACAATATTTACATATCAGCCAATCTTATTAGATCCTCCCTCATATACTCTGGGGGAAACTGACAAGACTAGCTGTAAATGTGAATTCTGACTAGCTACTTGATAATAAGAATTATAACCATTTTGGGGGTGTGATAATGATTTATGGTTAGATTAGAAAAGAATCTTTCTCTTTTGTACATACATGTTGAACTATTTAGAGATAAAAGATGATATCTGGTATTTGCTTCCAAATAATATAGGGATGGAAGAGGATGCAGCTGTGGATGAAACAAGATAGGCTATAAGCTTTTAATTATTGAAGCTGGGTAGTAGGTTCATAGGGATATGTTACACAATTCTTCATACACATTTTTTTTCTTGATAGCATGTGAATAATTGACATTTAGTGAGCATTTATTTTATGTCACTGACTTGAAGTATCCTTTCCTGTTTAATCCTGTTTATATCCTGATTATTTAAAACTAATAATATCCAGTAGACTGATACTATTAGTTTGCTAAAGTCAAAAGAGATGATGTGTATATTTGGAAGGGTAGCATGTCCAGGCCCATCTGATTCCATACGTGGCATCCTTTCTACTACATGGGACTATGAATAATTTCAGGGCCATTTCTTTAGAAGAGCAATAGCTTTCTTTCTTACTCACATACACTGACATTATGCTTTGCTTTGCATTCACAAGTACTCTTTGCCTGCCTGATGATATTTTCAGATATATCCCTTAAAATGTCTGCAATTATAGGGGTACTTGGGTGGCTCAGATGGTTAAGCATCTGAGTCTTGATTTCAGCTCTGGTCATGATCTCATGGTTCTTGAGATTAAGCCCCACATCTGGCTCCAGGATGACAACATGGAGCCTGCTTGGAACTCCCCCCCTGCCTCTCTCTCTCTCTCTAAAAATAAATAAATATAAAAAAACTTCTGCAATTATAAAATGTCAGAGTAGCTAGTTTGATGGGTAAGTGTGATCAAGTGAATGGGTAGAATTGCTATTTTCCTTGTTTTCTTTTCTGTATAGTGTGGGATAAAATAAAAAGTCTTTAGACAGTAACGTTACCTGTAATTTTCACCTCTTGATTAATGACATATAGTAATAAATACAAACAATGGGGTCAACTTGACCCATTTTTAAAGAAACCTTGGTAACCACCTGGTTTGTAGTGATTAGTCTGTCTGCTATTACTGCATCCCATATCTCAGTAATTTGCAGCAAGATCCTATGGGCTGAATGCCTTTTGAAGGAATGTGTTGCAGAGGAAAAAGCCTTCTGCAGACAAGGAGGCAAGACCTGAGTCCGTGGTGTTTCTTTTTTTTTTTATTTTTTTAAATTTTTAAAAATTTTTTAATTTATTTATAGGAGAGAGAGCGAGAGAGAGAGAGAGAGACAGCGTG
Source organism: Proteles cristata cristata (assembly GCA_017311185.1). Lineage (NCBI taxonomy): Eukaryota > Metazoa > Chordata > Mammalia > Carnivora > Hyaenidae > Proteles > Proteles cristata. Next base: position 819,942 of record JAESUZ010003871.1, read on the forward strand.
AGCAGGGGAGGGTCAGAGAGAGAGGGAGTCACAGACTGAAACAGGCTCCAGGCTCCGAGCTGGCAGTCAGCACAGAGCCCGACACGGGGCTCGAACCCACGAACCGCGATATCATGACCTAAGCGAAAGTCGGACTCTTACCGACTAAGCCACCCGGGCGCCCCAGTCTGTGGTATTTCTTAAGACATCAAGTCAATTTAACCCATCTTGCTTCATTTTGCACATCTATGAAATAAAGAACTTGGCTATAGATAATTATGAATTTCCTTTCAGCTCTATCGTTCTCACCACTGGTGCTTATCTCATTACACCTTATAGTAAATGCTTCCTTACCCTCTTGTCTTCCGTTCTATATGTTAGTCCCTAAATTACTTGATTACCTATAAAAAGGCCAATTGAAATAGGTACAAATGAAGAGGGAAGTTCTGATTAACTTTTGTTTGCAATGGAAGTTTTACACTAGAGTGATAGCATAGCCCGTTGCTGGGGAAAAGCAAAGGATGATGCTGCCTGGTCTGCAAAATGGATTCTGACAAGTGAGCCTGTGAAGTCTGATTAGAAGTGCAGATCTCTGGGCTGTTATCAGCATTCTCTGCATTCCTGAAGCATTTATGAATATATTTGTTTGGAAAGATGGTTTGTTTGTATGTTGCTCAAGTCAAGACATAATGGCAAAATCACTGTATCATCTCTTATTATCAATTCCTCTTAACCATCCAGTTCCCACAGAAGCTATTTGAGAAACATTAACTATTCCCTAAAGGAAGTGTTGTAGAAGAACCTGCATTTACAGGTCATTAGGTACCTTCTGCATTACATTACCTCAGTTATTTTTAGATAATCTCACTAATCTCGTATTCAGGGTAATTTCTAAATAATTTAGTCCCTGATGTATTTGGATTTCCAAATTCAAACCCTACCGAAAGTACACAGGGAGATCTCAGAAAAGGGAAAATTTATGACTCGTGCCAATGAATTCGCATTTTGAAATACGAGGTAGTTAATCTAGTGAAGGTCTTTTCTTCCATGCATTTAAGTCAGCAAAACAATTTAACATTTCTTTATATTTAATGCTTCAACTTTGTCAGTAATTAAAAATATAAATGCTACGTATGGGATTTTTTTTTTTAAATGAAGTCTAATTGACACAGGAAGTTCATCACACATGAGTTTCAGGTGTACAACACAGTGATTTGACAACTGTAATGGGGTTCTTAAAGGCAGTCTTTGACTGTGTTCCATTGTTGAAGTCAGTTTATGAAAATGCTACAGAAGGAGATGTGCCCAGTAGACAGAGAACAAAGCTGTGCTCCAGGAAGAATAGGGACCCCTGGTTTCCACGAACCCTAATATTGGACAAATGTAAAATGTAAAATCCTTGTTCTAGCAGAATTAACCATCCCAGGATCTTGAGGAAGGAGCAAAAGTGGAGTAACACTCATATATGCCCACAGGGGTCACCAGTGCTCAAAGACCCAAGTAGTTCCTTTGGATCTTGATGCAGAAAAATGGCACAGCACTTAAGGGGGAAGTCTGAGACAAGGTCAGATTTATTTATTACATTCTTGATGACTGCCTTTCATGCCATTTCCTATTCTTTACTAAAATTCTCTGTGTGATTTAGCTCCCTTTTTCCTTGTGAAATACCACACAGGTTTTTAAATTTAAATTTACCAATGATCTAAGAGAGGCTCTAGTTGCCAATTTTTATTTATTTTTAATTTTTTTAATGTTTTACTTATTTCTAGGAGAGAGAGAGAGACAGTGTGAGCAGGGGAGGGTCAGAGAGAGAGGGAGTCACAGACTGAAACAGGCTCCAGGCTCTGAGCTGGCAGTCAGCACAGAGCCCGACGCGGGGCTCAAACCCACGAACCGCGAGATCACGACCCAAGCGGAAGTCGGACGCTTAACCGACTAAGCCACCCAGGCGCCCCTATTTTTAATTTTTTTATAAGCGTATGTATTTATTTTTAGAGAGAGAGCAGTAGAGAGAAAGGGAGATAGAGAGAGAATCTCAGTCAGATTCCCTTCTGTCAGCACTGAGCTTGACGCATGAACCATAAGATCATGACCTGAGCCAAAATCAAGAGTTGGACACTTAACCAACTGAGCCACCCAGGTGCCCCAATTTTTTAAAAATAATTAAAAATAAGCAAAAAACACAACTGTTTAATGTCTTAAGCCGTCTTCCAGGTGAGTCTTGTTTTTTTTTTTTTCTTAATAGGCGCCTTTATTTTCACATATCATTTCCCTATAGAGGTACAACATGCAGTCCATATAGTCACAGACTATGAATCTATTGAATAGGGGTAGGGACAAAATCTAAAGCATTTCAGTGAAATCTAAAGGAGAATGAGTGGGTTGGCATGATTTTTTTTTCCTCAGAAAGAGAGAAAGAGAGCATGTGCATGTGTGGATGAACATGGGAGGGATAGAAGAAGAAAGAGAGGGGGGAAGGAGAGAGAGAGAGACAGAGACAGAGACAGAGAGAGACAGAGAGAGACAGAGAATCTTAAGCAGTCTCCATGCCCAGAATGGAGTCCAACTCAGGGCTCAAGGCGGAGAGGCAAACCATGAGAGACTCTTGAATGCTGACAAAAACTGAGGACTGGTGGATGTGGGGAGGAGGAGGGATGGGCATGGAGGAGGGCACTTGTGAGGATGAGCACTGGGTGTTATGTGGAAACTAATTTGACAATAAACTATTTGTAAAAAAAAAAAAAAAAAAATCGAATCAGAAGCTCAACCGACTGAGCCACCCAGGTGCTCCTGAATGAATCCCTTTTGTCTGTACCCCCTTCCACTCACCATTTTCCCTTTCCACTCATCCCCTTTATGAATACGATGCATAAGATTATAATCTGCATACAGGTAATTTATCTGTGAAGTGATTTTAGAGCACAGAGTGAAAACTGGAAAGAGTATTGCAGAGAAGAAAGGAGGAAATCGGATGCAAAGGTATATTAACCATGACTTTTTATTTTCTGTATTTCTGATATTTTCATATCTGGGCTGACCCTGGAGGGACTTCCACTCCCAGGGAAGAGCCAATTCCTAGAGGTAGTAAATGAGTCTCCTGGGAGTATGCTTTTCACATGCAAACCACTCATATCCCTCAAACAGTGCCCCGGATCAGGCTCTTGCACTATTCCCCTAGCTCAGAACCAGGTATCAGGAAACTCCCTGATCCTCCAACCTGGAACCTTCTGAAAGCATTCAAACTGGCCACCCTGCTTACCTCACTTACCCTGCCTCTCCCATTCTGTTCTGCAAACGTTGCAATAAAGGCCCTTATCCATGTTTCCTATGCTCTCTGGCTCTGGCCTCCTGACCCACGTTGGCATTGCCCTGTGTGGCCCTGCATGGCAGAAGAACTGTAACAAATGATCTTTTCAATAGTAGTGATCTGATCTGTTGGCCTCACCATACCTGAATAAAAAGAAAACCAAACAGAGAATATGTCACCTCAACGGTTATGCTATGTGGATTGGGGGCCTCAAACCCATCAGGACCTTTTGAGAAGCTCAATAGAATGTACCTTATGGGGATGGGGTTGGGGGGCATGTATTCACTGCCTCCTACCCTCTACTGGTAAGATTTTCCATGAGGCATTTATAGCCCATATCTCCAGGTGGGTTTCCACAGGATTCCCCAACCTTGGCTTCAGAGCAGCCCCAAGGCAAGAAGCTAGAAAGACATGGTACAGCTGAGGCAAGATACTGCAGATTACACCTGTGCAAAGCTGGTTTCCACATAAGTGGCTCCAGTGAAAGATGGGTCCCATCCCTTACACAGTTCAGATTTTCTTGGGTCCTTCATTAAGTCAAAGCCCTCCCTGCTGATGTGGTAGCAGATGGTAATTTATGCAAATGGCTTCAGCTGCCACTTTCCTGAGATAGTAATTTATATGCATCCTGCCTTTCCTATACCATTTACTCCTTACTTTCACTCAGTTTCACCTGGTTTAGGATGCTTGCCTGGCAGCATCAACCAGCCTTTAATCCCTAAGGGACTGATCCCTTACTCACTTTTCATTCTTTTTTTTTTTTTATTTGTTATGATGATTGCTGCAATTGCCTGTGATCAGTTATCACTGGGCATTGAGTGTCCAAAGCTCACTCCACAAATCTCTTGGGTTCCAGATGCACCTTTTGCTGTCCACATTTTGTAGCAGCAACCTTAGTTTTTCATGGTAGTTAGGGTCAGCTCCCGTTAATAGTCTAGTAAGTCTCTTTGCCTGTTGATTCAGGGATATGAGGAGCCCAGAGTGACTGAGTGGTAAGATAGCTTTAAGTCCATTGAAAGCCATTCTGTGTGCTCTAGTGGAAGTAATTCCCTTGGAGGCTAGAACGTTTAGTTTAGCAAAATCTACATGTCCAGAGATGGGGAATTAGATTCTACAGCTGATCTTATTGAAAATAATGATAAGAAGGCTAATCTGTTTCACTCGTTCATTCCAGAGTCCTTATATTTGAAGTTGGTATCAGATAGCAATCAGCACCATGTATCCACTATGAGCTCAACACGCATACCCCATCCTAGAGAATAACACCCAAATCCCGGAGTGTTTTAAAGTCTAAGCCTTTAATTGGTCCTTCCGCTATTCTATTAGACAGGCGCTTCCAAGTGATGTATTATATGGTAGGCGAGTGGATACTGTGTAATGCCTAGTAAAGTGGTTCGTTAAGAATGGATCCTTTTATCTAAGATGAGGACACAAGTGATATCATGCTGGGAAATGAGGCATTTTGTAAGTCCAACGATAGCAACACAATCCCATATCTAGAAATGCCATAAATTCTGTTAGAATAATTCACTTCCCTCTCAGTGTGGTAGGGTTCCACTATAATCAACCTCCATCAGTAAACTACATCTTCTCTCCAAGGGATGCTATCATTCAGAAGTCTTACCATCAGACTCTCAGCAGGTTTGTCATTCAGCTGTGGCTCTACCTAGATCATGATTGGCAAGAAGATATCCATGATATTTTGTGCGTATATAATGTCCCCGCTTGCCTCGATGGTTGGTTGGCTCAGGAGTGCTTTGTTTAGATGTCACAAGTAGCATTGAGTGCTTCCTCTTTTCAAATTCTTTTAGAGGATACAATGAGACAGAATTGGCTTTGGACCACTCCTATAGGATAAGCCTATAAGCTTATCCACATGACTTCCCTCAAATTCTCTATTTCTAATCTTCCAACCTTATTCTTTCCAACTCCATGATTAACCAGCCAAGACCTTTGTGCTGCCCAGAGTTCATATATATCTGTAGTCAGAAATATTTCTGTCTCCATTCAAACTGAAAAAGCCATATTTCTTGCAGCTCTGCTCACTGGGAGTAGTTCCTTTCTCCTTCATACATTAGGTCTACCCCAAGTGGGACAGCATGCAGCTGCAATCCTTTTTAGACAAGTATGCATATAGCTAGCTGGCCTATTCTTGAAACAGGCCTGAGATTTGTTACTTCTTGGTTAATATTTTCAAAAGGGTGAAGATGTCTGAACTGAGCAAAAGGCATCATTTAGAAAAGACAGATGCTGTGGGAGCCTTACCCCCATACTCGTGATTTTCTTTTGCTTTCTGAATCTATTCCAGTCTCATCCAGAATACACTATTTCCAACGTACAATGAATTGCTATGGTTCATGATTTAGTGAACGGGATAATACCCAACACATGATGGGAAGTTCTGATCGCACAGTTAATTGATGCCTCATGATGAAATACTTAGTGTCTGCTAAAACTTAGGAGCATACCAGAAATGATTTTTCACTAATGATGTGTCTCTTCTATATGCATAGTATACTTCAATAAAAGGCTTAGAAAATTCAAAGATTCTCCCACTAAGATCTGTGCCTCTTTCTTAGTGATGAGTACAAGGAGTAACAATTGGTCCTTTACCTTGAAGGAGATTTCTTAACTTACCTTCCAGACTACTTATATTAGTCTTCCCGGGTCAGCCATCACAAAATACCATAGACGCTGTGGCTTAAACAATAGAATTTTTTTTTTCCCACAGTTCTGGAAGCAGGATGTCTATGAGCAAGTGGACATTCTGGTCAATCTGGTTTTGGGTGAGAATTCTCTTCTTGGCTTGCTTACAGCTGCCTTCCTACAGTGTCCTTACCTGGACTTTTCTCATCCCTGCATATGGAGGAGGGAGGGAGAGAAAGCAGGCTCTCTTGCATTTCTTTCTATAAAAACACTCATCTTATCAAATTCAGGCCCTATTCCTATGATCTCATTTAACTTTAGTTCCTTCTTTTCCAAATATGGTCACACTGGGCATTAGGTGCTTTAACATTTGAATTTTGGGGAGACACATACATCCAGCCCATCACATCATTTATCCCTAATAAACAGTGATATTGCAGACTCTGAAACTTTATCTGTTTTTTTCCTACCCTGTGGCACACATGAGTCTTACTAGTGATGTGCCAGCTTACTCCCACACCTGGGGAGATTGATATCAAAGGCTTCTTCTTGGCTCCCCATTCCCATTTTTTTAAATCATCATGGCTCCTATGTCTATAATTCAGAGAAGGATGAGGGTTATGCTAGCTTCTTAGTATATCTAGCCTATTATATTCCCAGATGCCAAAGAAATAATTATGGGGAAATTTTCAAAGGCTAATCTTTGGCTTTCATGCTAGTTGGAGGATCTAGTTGATAGAAGGTGTCAAAATTTTTGAAAGCTCCCCCAGATGATTTTAATGAGTAACAGGATTTGGGAAGGACTGTTATATACAAGTAGACTCACAGTGAGACAGACCTGGGCCAGTACTCTTACTTATCACCTGGCCTCCATGAGCCTCCTTCTAACAGGAGAAACACTGTGGTAACTCAAGTGCATTCCACTAGTGTCAACTCACACTCTGCTTCCAACAGACCTAGGAAGATCTGTGCTTTCCCATTTCCCCAGGGCACAGCTGCATGGCTACCGGTCCTTTGGGATGGTTTGGAGAATTCCACTTTAAGAGTGCTACTTCAAGAGAGTTTAAAGAGTCCTACTTCAAGATGGTTTAGGAAGTTTTACTTTTCCAAGTGTCACTTTTTTTCTTCAATGAGTTTTGGGCATTAATAACATAGTTTAGATCTAAAAATTGGATAAAAGTTTTCAATTTTCCATCACACCAGCTGATTTCAGTAGTTTGCTTGTCAGCTTCTGTTTTTATTTTGTTTTGGTGGGGTAAAGGGTGGGTGGGGGATTAAAAAGTTCTTTAAAAATTTTTTAATATTTATTTATGTTTGACAGAGAGAGATAGAGACAGAGACAGAGAGACAGAATGTGAGCTGGGGAGGGGCATAGAGAGAGGGAGACACAGAATCTGAAGCAGACTCTAGACTCTGAGCTGTCAGCACAGAGCCTGACATGGGGCTCAAACTCACAAAATGCAAGACCATGACCTAAGCCAAATTCAGACGCCCGACAGACAGAGCCACCCAGGCACCCCAGCTCCAAAGCAGAGGATGGTTTCAATCCATAGACCTATGGATTATAGGCCAAACACACCTCTGCTGAGCCACTCTGCTTCTAAAATGGTCTAACAGTACCACATTTGACTGTCTATCTTATACCTAGGAACACCATGAACTAAGCAAATATAATTATGATGCATCCTTGAAGAGCAAGGCATTCTGGTTGCCACTTTGGCCTCTCTGCTCATGTTATTCACTATGTGTACTTTGACTCTAAGATTTGGTGTCTCCACTGGCCTTTGTCATTTCTGAGCCACTCATGATATTGGGGAGCCTAGTGACGCAGTAGGATCTCATACTGGCAACTCCAGTCTATGAAGAGTGCCACCAATCATTTTGACATTATTTTCTTAACGATGGCGTGTACTTCAAGTCCTCATGGGAACATAGTCAGATGGTGGGTTCTCTTTTCTTCCAACATAAATCCATTAAAACATTCTTGTCTCTTGAGCTTCTTGAATTTTTCTCAATACTATAGCAACACGGCTCCAGTATCTGAATCTCATTTATGATAGCTGATATGTTCAAGTTTCAAGGAGACCTCCTTGGATTATGGTATTCTCAGTTCCCAGTGAGCTTTCTGGGAAGTCAAACTTTGAATCATGCCAGAGCAAAGTCAGAGCAGTCAAAATTTGAGTCATGCCAGAGCAAAGTCAGAGCAGGGTTACATGCCAATAAATACTTCTTTCTTTACTTTTATATTCCACATTCCTCCATTTCACCTCTAGATCCACTCCTTAGTACATGCTGGAACATAGTAGCCATTCTGTAATTATTTGTGTGTGTGTGTGTGTGTGTGTGAGAGAGAGAGAGAGAGAGAGAGAGAGAGAGAGAGAGAATCTTAAGCAGGCTCAACACTAAACATGGAGCCCATGGATCTAATAATTGTAGGTCATGACTTGAACCTAAATCAAGAGTTGGACCCTTAGCCAAGTGAGCCACCCTGGCACCCCATCAGCGGAGTTCTTTATAGGGACTCCCAGCACAAATACACCATTCTTCTCTAGCAAGGAGGCTTTGGTACAAAGTCAGAGTCCAAGACCTTCAGGCTCATCATCCCAAATGTTCCTATCGTGGTGTCAGGTGTCCTCTCTGATTGATTCTGACACTTTCACACAGAACTCCATTGAGACATTTACTCTCCTAACTAGTGTTGCTGCCATTGTACTTAAATGTGAAGTCTGGTTTACAGCACAATTTTCCCTGTGGATACAGAAATCGAATAACTCTTTAAAGATGGAGGCCTCTAGCTTTCACAACATGTTTGAAGCTGATGATTATCAGCTAAAAACCTGTTATTTTGATTTTACAAGTCTTCTGAAGCAGTTAACATAAGGCTACTGGCCTATGTTTACCACCACCTCTGATTGTTCAAGTTCAGTCAGTGGTTATCTACTGCAACTCATCCTAAACCACAACCAGTGAGAGCTCCAGCACCTGTAATGATTCTAAGTAGCACTGGCTTACAACCTTACACCTGACTCATTGCCATAGAGTCAGTGAGTGGTCCAGTACCAGAATTTCCTCTTTCAGGTCTGCTCCCTAGGATATTTCTTGTACCAATTTTCCTAGTCTTGGTATGCCCTCACCAAAAACAGAGCTGAGTCATTAGCTTGTGTGCAGGTGTTTTGTTTGGAAAGTAGTCACAAGGCACTGGATATGGAAACATGAGGTTGAAATGGGAAAAGGGAGGGATCCAATACAAGACACATTATTGAGCTAATCATTGTGGAAGGTGACTGAGACTCAATCTAACTGAGTCCCTCTGAGAAAATGCACAAAATGATTCCAGCCTTGTGCTCCTGAGGGATAGAAGGGGGGGCAGTTAGTTTCCTAATCTTTTTTTTTTTCCCCATTGCTCAAGATTGCTCCATTGGCTGTTAAATTTCCACCATGACTAGTTTGTACATGCATGAATTTGTGATTTTCTTGTGATTCCCTGCCACAACATCAGGGGACCTTCACATAGAAAGCAACAAGCACAATTCAGGTGGGGTGATAAAATGCTAATTGCCATTGTAGTGACTGGAGTAAAAAGTAAGTCAAGAGGATAAGACATGATACATGATCCATTATCAAGTTATGTATTATGTTTATATATGTATTTGTTAAAGGGTATTTATGCTCATCAATGAAAATTAGAGTATTCTTTTTACAAAGTTCTTTCAAGGATATGTATTTTCAATTCTTCACTATAGTCAGAAGTACTGTCAATTTGCAAAAAGCAAATTTGTGTACTGGTGTGTGTATTCATGTATACAGGTCAGATGATTATTCTACAGCTTGAAATCAATAGAAATAGAACTAGAAAATATTAATTCTTGAATCTAACAAGTAACTAATAAATAAATATATTTATTCAACAAATGAATAAATTAGAGCTTATACAGGATAAACGCTTGCCATATAATCAATCAGTCACACATTAAATTAGTGTCAGGTTCAGGAACATGACACTGAACACTTGGCTCCTCATCTGATCTTTTGCTCACTATTCCTTGTCATTTTTTATATACAGGGTAGAATTGTAGGATCATAGATAACAACATACTGACACTGCTAGACTGTCACTTACAAATAATAAAATGAGAATAGGTGAGTTTCTCAATAATATAATTCTTATTGAATTTACAGAGATTTCTCTGGGGTCCTGGCAAGGGGAATTTGGGGAATAGGCAAATATATATGAACAGCTGTTCTTACCAGAAAAAAATTCAGAGAGACTAAACTCATTTCATCTTAAAATTAAATCTTTTTCTTCAAGGCTATATACACTAAGTTTTCCTGATGAGATGAATAATTCCAATGAGATTTCTACTACCAAACCAGATACGTTGTTAATATATTGGGATAATAATCATTTGGATTTATTCGTTCATGAGCAAGAACTTACTAGAATAATTATAATTTTTCATCTTTGATAATTACTCGTACATATTTTTTCTTGTGTTTATTCTTGGCTACACTGATATGCACCCATTTCACATGTTGTCTTAACATTGAATATTTATGTTTTTCTTACCTCTGTTTCTAATTGTTCTTCCCAAAACATAGACTCTATTCTTATAGCTTATAACAGAATCTGTTAAATGTCTGTAGCATAATAAAGAATATACCTGGTCTTCATCCTCAGTTCTTGACATGGAATGTCAAAATGTCCAGAGGTATTTTTTTGTTTTGTTTTTTTAATTTTTTTATAACAAGCCCCTTTTAACCATACCTGAGAGGAAATGCTGATGAGATGACTCATGGTGAGTTCCTAATAGTTTCAGAGGTGAAGTTGGCCATGCCTAAAGACCAAGCATTCATTAAAGGATTGGAACTTTCAGTTTCTTCCCTGACATCCCTGGAGAGGAATGAGCTGGAGATTGAGGTCAATCATTTGGCCAAAGATTTAATTAATCATGTCTATGTAATGAAATTCCAGATACAAACTCTGAGCAGTGAGGTTTGTGAACATATCAGTGACAGAGAGGGTGATGCACCCCAACTCCATGGGGACAGAAGCTCCTGTACTGGGGATCCTGTCAGACCTGTCTCAGGGCACCTGAGTGGCTAGTTGTTGAAGCATCTGACTTCCACTCAGATCATGATCTCATGGTTCATGAGTTCAAGTCTCACATCTGGTGAGCTCAAGCCCCACTTTGGGTGAACCTCACTTCTCTCTCTTCCCCTCTCTCTATTCTTGCTCACTTATGCTCCATGTCTCCCAAACAATAACAACAACAACAACAACAAACCACCAGCAGCAAAATATATCTTCTTCCTCTAAAAAAAATTCTCTCCCTCTCTCCATTTCCCCTACTCATGCTCTCTCTCTCACTCTCCCTAAAATAAATTTTTAAAAAGTATAGTGTTTTTCATAAGTTTGTGAGTTTGTGAGTCATTACAGCAAATTATCTACCTAAAAGAGGGGTTGTGGGAACCCCCAAATTTTTATCTAAGTCAAACGGAAGTTGGGTAGCTTATATATATAAAATTATATATATATAAAATTACCCAATCTGACATCATGGTGCCATTTCCTGGAATCTTTAAGTAATCAGTAGCTCTAAAATTCTGCATCCTTCTTAGATATAGTCAACACTGGGATTGTCAGTAATATCTCAAGATAATAAGTTAAGGGAGAATTTGGTTTTGGGAAAACCAGAAAAAAAATGAGGTATTAGATTTTCTGAAAAATTATCCCCAGACCCACTTGGACTTCAGTTGGAGTTTTCTTCCCCAAGCTAGGAATAGTCTTGCAATTAAATGTGGGATTCTATCTGCTCATTCTTTGGATAGCTAGATTTACACCTAAATAGAGACCTCAAGATTATCTGATGTATAAGGTTTTACAGATTAGCAGAATCTTCTGCTTTGGTGATATTCTTTGTATTGTAGAAAGTCATATAAGTTTTTCCACTAAAAAAGTATCAGAATAGTAATTAAGTTTAGATCTAGGCAACATTATTGATATACTCATATTCAAAAGCTGCCGAAAAATGTTCTTTGAAGTTATGAGGTAACAGTGTCAATTATGCTATCTAAAGTGGATAACCATTTTTTCCCCTACTTGGTAACATTAGACCCTAAATGTCATAAAGGGTAAACAGAATTTTGTAAATCAGTCAAAAATAAAAGTAAAGGAGATCAACACAAACAGCTTTAAAGTACATGCAGCACTTGCATACTTTTGCATGAGGAAGAGAAACCTAAACAATAAGGAGTATGTGTATGTAAACGTATGTGCTTCCAATACTGTAAAGTTGATATAGAGAGCTTATATCCTAATGATGATATTAGGATATATCCTAATATCCTAAAACTGCATGAGAATCTTTGGGGAAAAAATTAACAAGAAATAAATAACTCTGGGTGCCTGGGTGGCTCAGTCAGTTGAGCGTCTGACTTTGGCTCAGGTCATTATCTCACAGTTCATGGGTTCGAGCCCTGCATCAGGCTCTGTGCTGACAGCGCATAGCCTGGAGCCTGTCTTCGGATTCTGTGTCTCCCTCTTTCTCTGACCCTCCCCTGCTGATGCTCTCTTTCTCTCTCTAAAATATATTTAAAAAAACATTAAAAAGTTTTTTAATAAAAAATAAATAACTTCTTCATTTTGCAGTATTTAAAATATTGCATCTGCAGTATTTAAAAATGAACAAACTAGGGACACCTATCTGGATTAGTCGATAGAGCATGACTCTTGATCTTGAGGGCTGCGAGTTCAAGACCAACATGGAGTTTACAACAACAACAGAAAAGAACAAAGTAGAAAATAAATAATACCTAAATTTATCTCAAAAACCTGGGGACAGGCAACTGCCATGTGCCAGAAACAAAGAGTGAACTCCAAGCCTCAGTAGAAAATAGAAGAGACTGGAACCACAGTGGAACTTAGATAATACTCGGGTCAGAGTGAGGATGTTATCTTAGGCCATCCTAGACTTAGACTCAGACTTAGAAGAATGCCTAGAGCTTTGGAAGGTTTGTTCACATGTGAAGCAGTCACTTGAAATGCTTTGTTCAGAAACTTCAACTTGGAGCAAAGGTAGATAGATAGAGTAATTATAACCAAACTTTTCACTGAAAACAACTAAAAAGACTATATGTAATATTTTTAAAAAATATTTTTACACTTATTTATTTTTGAGAGACAGAGAAAGACAAAGCACAAGTGCGGGAGGGGCAGAGAGAGACAGGGAGACAGAGAATCTGAAGCAGGCTCCAGGCTCCAAGCTGTCAGCACAGAGCCTGACACGGGGCTCAAACTCATAAACTGTGAAATCATGACCTGAGCCAAAGTTGGATGCTTAACCGACTGAACTACCCAGGCGCCACTACTGTATGTAGTATTTTTAAAAAATATTTTTGAGGGGCGCCTGGGTGGCTTAGTCGGTTAAGCATCCGACTTTCGCTTAGGTCATGATCTCGCGGTTCATGGGTTCGAGCCCGCGTCGGGCTCTGTGCTGACTGCCAGCTCAGAGCCTGGAGCCTGTTTCAGTCTGTGACTCCCTCTCTCTCTGACCCTCCCCTGCTCACGCTGTCTCTCTCTCTCTCTCTCCTAGAAATAAATAAAACATTAAAAAAAATATTTTTGAAAGCTTCAAAAAACTTACCTACTATAGCGAGAAATTATTTGGCCCATATTCAAAGAGAAAGTGAGGTCCCAGAGAGAAAAGCCCAGCACTTAAAGCTGTTTTTGCTTTGAGGGAAATTGTCAGTCCAGAAGGATGCATAAAAAAGTAAGTTGTAAGGAAATCTAAGTTAGGGAGTCTTAACCTTGCTCACCCCGACTAATGAGATGGGGACCTAAATGTCAATACCCCCCAAAATGTCAATGGTGACCCCAGATTAAAATAATCATAAGAAGCCTTTGCATGGAGGTCCATGGAAACTCAAAGCTTGAATTTTGATTAAGCTCATTCCACATTGTCTATACCAGTGGAAGTCCGTTAAAGTCTTCTCAGGAAGAAAATACTGTCATCATGGGCCTCGAATCATTAATAAAGATAAATATTCAACGGCAATGATTAGGCACAGGAACAACACAAGGGAAACCATTACACACAAAACACAACAGGGACAGTTACAAAGACTTCTCATCTTGCCATTATCAGCCACAGATCAAAAATCATCTATTTGTACTTCAGGCAAAGAATTTTTTTTAAATGTGGAAATTACAGCAGGAAACTGGCAACCATAATATGTTACAGAGCCAATGAAAGAAAAAAAATAGAATTTCTAATTTTAATTAAAAATTGTTATATACAAAGGGGCTTTCAGACCCTCAATATTCTTCTGATAGGACGTAGGTCAATGAAAGTGTTCAGCAGCAAACTCATGTGAAAGAAAGAATGACCTGGATGGCAGAAACTAGAATTTGTGGGGGGTGGGATGCAGTGGGGAATATGAAGGGGAAAACTGAGAGCCACAGAGAATTAACCTTAGGCATTGAAGCCCAAAGCAGGTTGATGACTGGATTTCAAAACTACTTGTGGTTGGCAACTCCTTATAACCTTCCAGTTTCCTCCTTTTCTGAAGTGTAATGTCTTTGGGTGTTAATGCTAAGCCTGAGCCCCCATGGTGGGTTCGGACTGCTAGGGGCACATAATTCCATCTTTAGTTTCTTGGGTCCACAGAGGAAGCAGTCTTGTAACAAAGGATGAATCACATCTGGGAGCCTCCTTAGTGCCTGACTTAAAGGATGACATTTGGGGCATTCGGTATTTAGATGAGATTTTGGACTTTCAGTAAACTGGTACTAAACCAATATTATTATGGGACAAGACCCTTATAGACTGTATTGGTCAGAGGTCCACTAGAGTAACAGAGCCAGTAGGAGATGTATATATTTATCTATGCATATACAGATATAGTAGATGTATAGGAGATACAGGAGAGATATATGTATGGCATTTTAAACACCATGTAACATTTTAAATATGTTATATATTTTACATACATTATACATATACATTATATACACATTTACACATGCATTTATATATTTATACATATACGTATATATATATACATTCACACATATATATATGCATATGCTTATGTATGCATTTAGAGATGTAGATATATACTCACACATGTATAGATATGCATATACTTATGTATATGTATACATTTATACCTGTACATTTTAAGTATATTACAAATACATACACATGTATAAAATAAATTGATTTATTGCATGGAATTGACAACTGTGGGAATTGGCTGGGCAAGTACCAAACCCATACAGCAGGCCATCAGCAAGAATCAGCTGGAAACACTGATGCTGCCATCCACAGGTGGAATTTCTTATTCCTCAGTTCTGTTCTTAAAATCTTTCAACTGATTGAGTCATCCCACACCAATAATCAAGGACAGTCTCCTTTATGTAAAGTCAACTAGTTGTAGATATTAATAAAACCTAAAAAATACCTTTACATTGACATGTAGATCATTGTTGTTCCCTAGGCTAGAGTGCCTTAGCCAGACTGACACAGAAAAGTGGACCCTGGTGAGGACTTTGGAATGGAACCAATGCATTGTGGTATTTAGGAATGATGTGGATCTGGAGGGCCAGAGACAGGCTTTGAAAGGCAGAATTATAAAAATAACCCCCTAAATTCCAATCCTCTGGTTATTTATTTATTTATTTTAAAATTTTTAATGTTTATTTATTTTTGAGAGAGAGACACACACAGACAGAGCATAAGTACGAGCAGGGTAGGGGCAGAATCTGAAGCAAGTTCCAGGATCTGAGCTGTCAGCATAGGGCCCGACATAGGGCTCTAACCCCTGGAGTGTGAGATCATGACCAGAGCTGAAGTCAGACGCTTAACTGACTGAGCTACCCAGGTGCCCCTAGTTATTTAATCAGAGTCTGCAGGTATAACTGAAGTTCTAAGTCATCTGATTATCCCAGTAGACCTGATTGAACCAGGCAAATCCTTAAAATTGAAAAGTTTTCTCAGGCTGGTCAGAGAGACTTAAAACACATGCACATTTTGACATACCATTGCTAATTGGAAGGAGAGAGTCACAAGCAAGGACTAAAGAGAGCTCTCTAGAAGCCTCCAGTAGCCATAAAAAGCCAGCATCGAAACATTCACACCCTTATGGCACAAACACCATATTATAATTATGGACTAATATGGTAAGTTTTGCCTTCACCCTGACTTCCCTGATCTTGGAAGAGCTCATAGCACTTCATTGAGTGGAGGAGAAATGGAACAGAAAAGTGGGAAAAATGTAAAAGAACAGAACACTCCCATTTCCTTTCTCTGAGTTAAGAGAATCCACAGGTCAGAATTAAGTAGTCTTAGAAGTTTTCAACTGGATGACAGATTGCAGTTCAGATTTCATTCCAACTTGACATTTTCAGTCTAAAAAATGTCTGTTGTAGTGCCTGAAAACTGTCCTAATCCATTGTCTGCTTCCTCAAATCTTAGGTCCACAACTCTGTAAATAGTCTTTTTATTAGAATCTTCTCAATTATTCAATTACAGTGGACTATTTACAGCCAGGGCACTAACAGATATTTTCACAGAAAAATCAAAGTATAGGCTATAATGATTATAAAACAATCTTTCAGACAAAAAGGATAGAATCACAGCAAATTGGGGTGGATATTACAGATGATGTGGATAGGATAATTTTGGATAGGTAATATGGATGGTATAGGTGTCATGGATAGAATGCATCACAGAAATTTAACATCTTTTAAGAACAAAATAAAAATAAAAATCTTTGATGTGTCAAAAAAACATTGCTATTGAAGCCAAAATTTAAAGAAATGCAAAAAATAAAATAAATAAAAATAAAGTTAAACATCTAAAATAACAGTAAAGCATTTTAATATATTTCTCTCAGTATCAAAGGTATATAATAGACAACAAATATTAAGAAAATAGTACTAGAAGTTTCCTCTAATGAACATATACAGTAACTGGAGCTAACTATGTAAAGACTTCATGTATTTTGATGTATTATTATGAAATATTTTGAACATCCTAAAATATATAGGGAGGATTTTTAGAATATAGACATGTATCTGACACATGTTGGGAGATAATTCTCTACAAGTCTCTTGCTTTTCTGCTTGTCTTGTTCCAGCTTTTGTTCCAGACTAAATGGAGAGCCTTAGAATATGATACAGTATCTTTCTCTGAAGTGGACGGTAGGTTCAAAATCCAACTTAAGAAAGAAAATGTCTTTATTAAGGGATAAATGTTGAGTGAATTTACTAACAGCTTGCTTCTAAGGTTGGGGCCCTGAAATGAGGACTTCTCTAACAATGACACAGACCCACTATGCTTATATCATCCATTTGGGCCCACCTTCCCATCATGCCATGAAACTCGGGGTACATGAGGAACTGATGTGCACACTTAGGTCTAGGGGTGATGACAGCTTTCTAGTTTCTCAAGGTCCTGAGTGCCTCATTATGTCTCCTTGTTTGCTCCCTATATCCAGCCCGCTAGGCTGAAAAATGAAATTTAGGGTTCTACTCTGAGTAGGATGAGAACTCACTGATGGGGTGAACAGAGGTAATGTGATCAGACATGTTTAAATGGAAAGCCCTGGCCACTCTATTGTGCATGGATAGATGAGATGAAAGCATAAGAAGAGGAAGAAGAGATTTTATATACTTACGCGCGCACACACACACACACACACACACACACACACACGATCATGTATGTGATTTTAAAACCCAGAGATTTCTTAAGAATTGTGTGGACTTTCCTGTCTTGGAGAGTATGGAAAAAAAAAATGAAGCCTCAAGCATGTTTTAGCATTCTAGAGTCCTAATGATGAGTTATGTCCTATTGACTATTTCCTTGTATGGCCAATTGTCCTAATGCTTCATGAGCTCAGAGGGTAGTAATCTCATTTTTCTCAAATTGTCTCACAACGTGTGAACCAAATTCTTTTCAAACAAAGTAGATTCTGAACTCTACAAAAGTTGCTCTCATCTTTCCCATTGAGAGATATTTCAAACAAGAGTAAACACAGACAATCTGAACTTTTGCCATGCCATTTCAATGCTTCCAAATCTATTTTAATCAAATCTTTCATAATTATGTCTCAGAAAGCTTGGCCTAATTATGAATGTCTGATGAACCACAAAACTGAAAATAAGTTCGTTTTTCATGAATGTGTCATTGGTAATAGACTGTTTTCTAC
Source organism: Proteles cristata cristata (assembly GCA_017311185.1). NCBI lineage: Eukaryota > Metazoa > Chordata > Mammalia > Carnivora > Hyaenidae > Proteles > Proteles cristata. Next base: position 838,087 of record JAESUZ010003871.1, read on the forward strand.
AGTGTCTAAGTTTGGACATTCAAGATACCACTTTAGTAAGTTTCCTGTGATTCCTATGTTGCAAGACTCAAAACGAAAGAGCTTTATATTCCGTTGGAAAACCCCTATGGGTTGAATATATCATATCAAAGACTTTTGAAAGTTCCCACTGAAAGAACACAGAATCAACTTCAAAATAACTCCACATTATATTTAACAGTATACACTGTTCATTTATGTGCTCTGCATTGCAAGTAAAAAAAAAAATCATCAACCTTTATTCACACTAAGGTAGCCATAAAAACATAAAATTAATCAGGAAATAGAAACTACATTTTATTTTTATGCAAAATAAATTACATTAGTGAATAAAATTGTAGATTTTTTTGAGGTGGTATGGAGTTTGTAAAAAAATAAACCAAATAATGAAGCAAATTTAACAGGTTATGGAGATAATTGTCACCTAAAAAAAATGAAGATATCTTAGAAGGCATGTGTGAAACCATTGGTTGGGGGTAAGGTATGGAGGAGACAGTATTCACTATGCTCACATTTGAGTGTCTATCTGGCCTATTTCTAAGTACACCATATCCTTCTCCAAGTATTTATGAGGTCCACTGGGAAACAAAGAAATATAATTCTGGTTAGCTTATTTACTTTTTGACAGTCTTAAGAACTTTATTTGAAATTTCCATCATGGAACACCCATTATTTGATTAGGAATGCATTAGCTGAGCAAACATTTCTGTAAAAATAAATATAAATCTGATTATATTTGGTGGGTTTTAAAAGCACTCAAATTCTTAGACTCAAACCTAATGTTTGGTTTTCTTTCTGTTTTTTTTTTTTTTTTTTCCTAGTATCAGTCCCCTAAGAACACTTGACTTGCATCTAGGATTTATATTGAGGGAGGAATTTAAATTCAATTCAAAAACCTCATAAATACCTCAGTGGAACAAGATATTTAATATTCTCCACACAGTTTTATTTTTACTTTATAGAGGAAAATATATTTGTTTCCCATTATCTGAGGGATATACCCTGGGCATTTTTTTCTGAGGCTGTGATGGATTCACCCTGACCCAGAAGTATCAGATCATTTATATTTTTATACATTAAAAGTATTTGCTTCTTCGTCCACAGTGTTTCAGGTAGTACATTAGTTGCTCATGGCACAAAGAATAAGACAAAGTTCTTGCCCTCAAGAATGTCAAAACATAGAGCAAAAAAAGAAATGTTAAAAGGAAAACAAATCAAAAAACCCTAAAGATTCGGTATGATATGTGCAAGATGCTATAGGAACATAGAGAGGGAAAATTATTACAGTTGTCTGAAGGTAGTGACAGAAAGCATTACTTAATCTGAGCTTTGAATGATGAGTATAAATTTTCCAGAATGTTAGCCAGAAAGAACAGATGATAGGGTATCATGCCTCTCAGGAAATTGCCCAATTTATTCTTGAGGATCAAGGTAAGAAATAGACACACAAAAATAAACTCTTAAGATCATGTTAAGGATCTTGAATATAACATTTTGAGCAACTCTGGTTATACTGAAGTAAGCTGTACCCATGAAAATGGGAATAGACCACAAAGAAACTAATTCAAATGTTAAGAATGGAGCCCTCAACTAATGTTAAGAAGAAATAAGGAGTACTTAAGCCAAAGGCAAATCACTAAAACTGGAGAAACAAGAAGAGATGAGAGAGATGCCTAGACAGTGACTTAGATTACATTTGTTGATCAAATCTATATAGGTAATGTTATAAAAAAGAAGAAATCCAAGTTTTCCAAGTGTTTGTTACCACAGCTTTGTAATCTATCTTGAAAAGTGTGGTTGTGATACCTCAATTTTGTTCATATTTCTCAAGACTGCTTTGACTTTTCAGGGTCTTTTGTGGTTTCCATATAAATTTCAGTAATATTTGTTCTCGTTCCATGAAAAATTCTGTTGATATTTTGTTTTTAAAAAATTTTTTAATGCTTTATCTATTTCTTAGAGAGAGACAGAGACAGAGACAGAGACAGAGAGCATGAGCAGGGTAGGGTCAGATAGAGAGGGAGATACAGAATCCGAAACAGGCTCCAGGCTCTGAGCTGTTAGCACAGAGCCCAACGCGGGGCTTGAACCCATGAACCGTGAGATCATGACCTGAGCCAAAGTTGGACAGTTAACTGCCTGAGCCACCCAGGCGCCCCTCTGTAGGTATTTTGATAAGAGTTGCGTTGAATCTGTGATTATACTATACTATACTTTCGTAGTATAGACATTTTAACAATATTTGTTTTCCCAATCAACGAGAATGGAATATCTTTCCATTTGTTAGTGCCATCTTTAATTTATTTCATCAATGTTTTATAGTTTTCAAAGTATAGATCTTTCACCACGTTGGTTAAGTTTATTCCTAGATATTATATTACTTTTGCTGCAACTGTAAATGGGATTGGTTCCTTACAATTCTCTTTCTGTTGCTTCATAAGTAGTAAATAGAAATACAACAGATTTCTTTATATTGATTTTGTATTTTGCAACTTTACTAAATTCATATATCTGTTCTAGTAGTTTTTTGGTAGTATCTTGAAAGTTTTCTGTATGTAGTATCATGTCGTCCATGTGTAAGTGTAAGTTTTACTTCTTCTTCATCAATTTGCAAATAACATAGAAGAAGCTAGAAGTATAATACTAAGGGAAATAAGTCATACAAAACCAAATACCATATATTTCATTCATATGTAGAATTTAAAAAACAAAACAGATGAACAAACAATGAAAAAAAAAACAGACAAACAAACAAATTCCAGACTCTTAAATAGAGAGAACAAAGTGGTGATTACAAGAAGGAGGTAAGGGTGAAGGAGGTATGAAATAGATAAAGTGGATTAAGAATACCCACCGTGATGAGCACTGAGTAATGTATCAAACTACTCAATCATTATATTATACACCTGAAACTAATATGACACTATATGCCAATTATACTTCAACCAAAAAAGAAACCAGAGGTGCCTGGGTGGCTAAGTCAGTTAAACATCCCACTCTTTCATTTTTTTTTTTATAGTTTATTGTCAAGTTGGTTTCATTTTAGTACCCAGTGCTCATCCCAACAGGTGCCCTCCTCCATGCCCATCACCCTCTTCTTTTCTCCCACCCCCATCAGCTCTCAGTTTCTTCTCAGTATTTAAGAGTCTCTTATGGTTTGCTTCCTTCCCTCTCCTTAACTATTTTTTTTCTTCCCCACCCCCATGGTCCTATGTTAAGTTTCCTCTGTTCCACATGTGAGTGAAAACATATGGTATCTGTCCTTCTCTGCCTGACTTATTTCATTTAGCATAATATCCTCGAGTTCCATCCCTGTTGCTACAAATGGCTAGATTTCATTCTTTCTCATTGCCAAAACATCCTACTCTTAATTTCAGCTCAGGTCATGATTTCACAGTTTACGAGATCAAGCCCAGCGTCAGGCACTGCACTGACAAGATGGAGCTGCTTTGGATTTTCTCTTTCCCTCTTTCTCTGACCCTCCCCTGCTCTCTCTCTCTCAAAAATAAGTAAAAATTCTTTCAAATAAAGAAAGCAAAAAGAAATAATATGAGGTATTCTTTTTTTTAGTATGACAAAAGGTCAGAAGAATAATTATATTTCCCTAAAATAAAAGCATATTGTCATATTCAAAGTCTATCAGGAAAAGTTAATCAAGAGTATTTTCAGTTTATAAAAGTAGTTAAAAGTTCTTTTCCTAATATGCCACCAAAATATGTTGAAATATCATGACCTATTAAAATACGTTTGTGAGTATACAAAAATCAAAGTAGCAATAGCTCAATGAGGAAAATGCAATACTATGTCTAGGTACAGTCAGAACTTTTACTATTCCCATAATTCATAGCGGTGAACAGAGAAGTGAATTCTTGGATAAAACCTATAATATCAGTCCAGAACTGATTCCTCCAAGTAGTCAGAAAAAAAGGCTTTACATTATTCTGCCCTTACATAAATCCCAAATACATGCTGCAAGAAAAATATATGTCCACGGGATCGACTTTCTTTCTAGAACTCTTTCTACCCATAACTCAGGTCTCTATTTTCTTTCTATTTATAAACACTTCAAAACAACACTCCGCATGAAAGCAATAGGAAGAAGGGGACCATAAGAAAAGTTGTATAGACTCTTAGTTTATTGTTTCTACAAGAAAAAAGTTATAGGCAAATGCAAACACAGAAAGGGCACCAAATGGAGTATATGTGGGAGAATTGGCTGGTCAATTTAATGCCTGCCACCCTCCTACTCCCATCCCAAACCTACAGTTCCCTGCTAAGAAAACTCTTTAAGCACTAATGACATGATTCAACCCCTGGTTTTCTTCTATGAGTTTATCACAAGTGTTCATCATATAAAAGCACTCATGTTATCTGCCGGGCAGAAAACTGGCAAATGGATTTGTGCATAAGTGTTGTCTAGAAAGAAAAAAGGAATCATCTATATCCATGATGTTTTCATTCTCAGAAATTGAGACTATGAACTTCACTGTCTATCTATGAACTTTCAGCTGATAGATGTGAGAAGATAAAGAGAATTGGAGGCTGACGAAGGTGGTTTAGTCATTTAAGTGGTGGAAAATTGAGAAGATAAATATTAATGAAATGTGCTTCTAGGAGTTAAACAAGAGAGCCTGATTCTTACTGCCACACTGAAACTCTTCAGTTCTTGAACTGTATTCCAGGATCTTTGAATTACCATTAATAGGTTGTTCCTAAAGTTCCGAGAGATGTCTGTCTCCTTCCTTGCCATACCTATCTCTAAAATAAGCCCCTATTTCTGGAGGCAACTGGGTGTACCTACGTCTCATCAAAACAATAAAACCAAGAAGAAGCCATGCAATTTGCCATTAATTTTGCCATGAAGATATTACCAATTTTGTTAGGAATTATGTACATCAATCTGATAGTCAAATGTAGATCTAGGGTCTTAATGAAGGGTGGGGACAAAAATAGGCCAAATGTTTTTCCTGTTGGCAAATATCAGGTACTATATATATAGACCTTTATTTTGCCAGTGAAAGACTGTTTATTAGAAAAAACGATGACAAAATGTGCTCTGTGAAAAGCTACTGGAACACAAGGAAAAAGGAATATGCTAAAGATCAGGGAAAGAGCACATTTTCAAAAATCAGAAGAAAGTACAAGAATGATAAAAATAATTTTAATGTGTCTGTTTGGTATCTTCAAAGAAATGAAAAAGACTTTGTCTCCACAAGGTAGAAATGGTACACTGAATCAATTTTGGAGAAGTAAAATGAGGAAAGTAAAGTGACAAATGATTTCAAAGAAATGCAAAATGCAACAATAGATGACAAAAGAAGGAATGAAGTATAGAAAGAACATTGTTGTGTGTTAAGTTACACATAAAAGAAAAAGAAAAATCTGTGTAAACCACCGAATGCAGAGATAATATAAAGATAATAATGCCCAAATGTCTAAAATAACTCAGGCTATATACAAAGAAATAAGGAAATGGTAGAGATGGGATATGGCATTCTTTTCTTTTTCTTTCATTCTTTGATATTGATGTAATAAATAGTTCATAGAAAATGAAAATTCAAAATTGACCACTAGGTATACAAATTAAACATAGACATATACATTTGAAATGATCACAGGAGAAAAGAACAAGGTATATTCATATTAGCAAAACTATGGAAATGAAAAATGAGGATGCACAAAATCAGGAAAAAGATGTCAACGTTTCAAATATAACAGAAGTGACAAATAATATAAGGACCAGACCACCTCATTTAAGGCACAGGGACCTCACATTATAACATTAAACAAAAATCTGTCTTTGTTTATTTGTTTGTTTTCCCAAAAGAAGCAGTAAACAACCAAATTGAGCTGAATGTGAACAAGAGGGAAAAGATTCACAGGCAAGTGGGAAGTGAGATCCGAGATAAGTAGAAGACAAAGTAGAATTTATGTCAAAAATTATCCTAAAATTAAGCCTAAAATAAATAGAGTCAAAATTAAGGAAGCATAAATACAAGATTAAGATATGGTTGTTTGGAAGATATATACATTCCTATCATGTGAAAAACCTGATAAGTTTGGGTAATCTGTGTACTTGTAATATATTTTAACACTGTGAAGTAAGTTCAGAAATATACAGTCAGAGATTTTTATAATATGATTACTAGTCTTTAAAAGTTACTTCAGTTATACACAAACAGGAGTTCAAGAATAAAATTTATTTTAAAAAATTTAATGTTTTATTTATTTCTGAGAGAGAGAGAGACAGCATGAGCAGTGGAGGGTCAGAGAGAGAGGGAGATACAGTATCTGAAACAGGCTCCAGGCTCTGAGCTAGCCATCAGCACAGAGCCCGACATGGGGCTCGAATCCAAGAACCGTGAGATCATGACCTGAGCTGAAGTCGGACGCTTAATCGACTGAGCCACTCAGGCGCCCCTAAATTTAAATTTTGATTCAATAGGTGCACTTATTGAACGTTCTTGCCTAAGAAAAGACACTATTTTTTTCAAAAGGCCTATTGGTTTTTACAAAAAAAAACAAAAACAAAAATGACTATGCGGCACTTCAAAGGCAATATTAAAATTCTTAATATATTAGGATTATTCAAGACAATATTGATTTACTAACCATAATATAATACGATTTGAACAATATGCAAGGTAAGATACCTGTTCCATGTAATACCTGTCCTCAGTACTGTAGAAATTTTAAAATCTTAAATTATTTGTCTAAAATAAAACTAATTTTTAAAAATTTATTTATTATTTTTGAGACAGAGAGAGAGAGACAGAGTATTAATGGGGGAAGAGCAGAGACAGAGGGAGACACAGAATCTGAAGCAGGCTGTAGGCTCTGAGCAGGACTCAAACTCACAAACCAACCCAGGAACCATGAAATCATGACCTGAGCTGAAGTCAGATGCTTAACTGACTGAGCCACCCAGGCACCCAATAATAAAACTAATTAAAATACTTCTGACGTCTAATATAAAACATATATGTTATAGCTAAAGCCAGACACAGTAGAAAATATATAGATATAAATGATCTCATTATTAAACCATGCAGCATTAAACTAAATACCATGAGTCTACCTTCAAAGTATATCCCAAATCCATCAAGTTCTCATCATAATTTACAACTTCTGTACCACCTTTATCAAAAACACCATGACACACATGGGGATTATTAAAATTGGCCACCCAATTAGTGTTTCTGCTTCCATTTTTGCTACCCTAGAACCATTTGCAAACAAATCAGAATAATTCTGTGAATTGCTATCCTAATATCAGTCATCTGCCTAAAACTCTTCAATAATTTTCCAACCTATTCAAGTCAAAATCAAAATCTTCATAATGATCTACAAGATCCTACAGTCTGTCCTTAAGATTTCACTTTCTCTGTCCTGCACACCACTTTTCACTTTGATCTCTCAAATATTTCTTCCCATCACTCACTTTGCTCTGCAAACTGGCATTTTTGCTGTTCCTCAAATTTGCCCAGAATACTCCACCCTCAGGAATGTCTAGAATAAAATTCCTTCACAAATTCAAATGGCTACGTTTTTGTATTCTATTAAGTCTTGTGTCAAATGCCACCTTTCTAGGCAACTCTTCACTTTCCACTTTATCAAAAATTGAAATATTCTTTATTGATATCAGCCTCTGCACTAATTTTCTCTATAGTACATTCACATTCTAACAGATTATGTGATATACTTATTGATGTTTTCTGCTTACCTATACTAAAATGTAGACTGTGTGAAGGTAAGGATATTTGTCACTTAATTTTTTTTGGTTATTTTTAAACTGATATATGTTTAGGGCATAACATAGTACTGTCACAAAGTAGCTAGTCAATTAATATGTGTTGAATAGATGAAATTAATAATTTGACTGTGAGTCTTAATAAGCAATTGCATAAATTGAAAGACTGGTAGTAAACTGGAAGACAGGTCAATAGAAAATATTCAAACTGAAATATAAAGAAAAAATTAGAAAGAAAAGGGGTGCCTGGGTGGCTGTCGGTTAAGCATCTGACTTCAGCTCAGGTTATGAACTCACAGTCTGTAGGTTCAAGCCCCACGTCAGGCACTATACTAACATCTCAGAGCCTGGAGCCTGCTTTGGATTCTGTGTCTCCCTCTCTCTGACCCTCCCCCACTCTGTCTCTCTCTCTCTCAAAATAAAATAAAGACATAAAAATTTTTAAAAATTATGAAATTTCATAAAAGATAATTGGAAGCATGTAAGAAATGACAGTTACCATGAATATAAGTAGTGCATCCTAAGTAGAAAAGAACAAATGGGGCAGAAGTAACTAAAGAGAGATAATGGTCAATGATATTATAAAAATGATGAAAGATATCAACCCACAAATTCCATATATTTTTTGAAACCTAATTAGAGAAATAAAAAGAGAATTTCAGCTAAGCTTATCATTGGAAGATTGGTGAAAAACAGAGGAAGGAAAAGTTTTAACAGCTGTTTGAAATAAGAAGTAATATTAGGAAGAGAATAGTTTGTAATGACAGAGGAGTAAATTCTCCAGAAAGACATGGAGATTCTAAATTTATGTACAATCAAAAATACAATTTCAAAACTTATAAAGCAAAATGAAAGTTACAGAACTTAGAGGAGAAATAGAGAAAACCACAAAAAGCGGGGCAGTCTTACATACCTTTTTCTATGGCTAAGGCAATAAGGGTTATAGATGCTATAAACAACACTGTATCAGTTATCTGTCCCTGTATAAAAATAAATCGGTACAAATTTCCTCTAAAATTCCTCAATTCATATCTCAAAATTTATCTGAGTCAAGAGGCCTGGCACGGCTCTACTGGGCCTCTCTGCCTCAGAGTCTCATGTGAAAGCTATAATCAAAGTATTGCCCAGAGCTGCAGTTTCTCCTCAAGTTGGACTGGGATCTGCTTTCGAGATCACACATTTCTTGGCAAAGTTTCTTGCCTCCAGTTGTACCAAAAGTCCTAGTGTTTTGCCACCTGTTGACTAGGTGTCACCCTCATACTGTAGCTTGTTTTTAGGCTCTGTCTCTGGCCCCCTTGTGCCACTTGCTTTATCAAAATCAGCAAGAGAAATTCTCCTAGCAAGACTGATGGTCCTATCTTATATAACATAATTTTATTCTATTGATTAGAACCAAGTCACAGGATCTGCAAACTACCATGGGAAGGAATTACATAAGGGTTTGATTACCCAGTGGCCAAAATAATTGCAGGCCATTTTATAGTATGTCCCTCACAAATGAAATTAACCAACGGATCTAACTGACATAAGAACATTTCACCCAATGACAACAGAGTACACAAGGAATGTTTACCAAAATTGACCACATATTGGATCATAAAGCAAACAACAAGTTTCAAAAGTTTTGAGACATTCAAAGTACATTATTTGACCACAGTGAAATTAAGTTAGAAATCAATAAGAAGAGAAAACTAGAAGTTCCCCCCAACTGGTTGGAAATTAAACAATGCATTTCTAAGTAACTCATGGATTTTTAAAAAAATGAATAGAAATTAGAAAACATTTTAACTAAATGACATGGAAAATAAAATATCAAACCTTGGGGAATGCAGCTAACAATGCTTAGAAGGAAATTTATAGCCTTAAATTCACATTGTAAGAAAGAAGAACGGGTAAAAATGAATGATCCAATCTTCCTTCTCAAGCAGAAAGAAAAAGATAAACCCAAAGATAGCAGAAGTAAGTTAATAAAACAATAAAATTTTAAATTAATGTTCACCAGATAAAGTAAAAAAAAAAATGATTATCAACTTTTGTAGTCAGCAGGAGAATACAGCATATATACACACACAGCAAGGCACCATTACACAGAATGACTGATGATTAAATGACAATTAATACACTGGAGATAGGACTGAAAATGTATACAATCACATTGGATCATCTGTTGATAGTATTTAATAAAGTCAAGTATATGTATATGCTATGATCTAGCAATTCCAGTCCTAAGTATATAGTCCACAGTGATATATACACATGTCTTCTAAAAGACATACACAAGCATGATCTAGTAGCACTCTTGAAGTAGCCAGAAATTGAAAAAGCCTCAATGGCCTTCAACAGTGCCTTCCAATACACCTGGAATTACACGTGGAATCATAGCAGAAACACTTATATAACATACATGCACCATATTCTCTTTTTTAAATTTGAAAAAGTATAAATTCTGCAATGGCCTTGCCTTAGGATATTCCATACAACAATGTGTGCATGAATAAGGGATGTGCACAGAATTTCTAGATATCACAAAAGAGGGTGGAGCAGTGAATTCATCCGATGACAAAATTGGGCTCTGACAAATTCTCAGCAGGTTTGAGCAGTGAACTAAATCTAACAAGATGAGGTTCAGCAGAGTCACATACAATATTCCCCATTTGAGTTACATAGGTCACCTGAATGAGTAGGTATTTAACATGTTCAAAGCACACGTTCAAAGGCTTTGTCTTTAGTGAGCACAATTATAATCTATAGACTAAAAGATACTCAATAACTTCATAGGTTCCTATGATTCCTTTGATTCCATGTTTCTGTGAGGGTTTTGTCATTCACATGCGTGTGAAGAAACTCCTACACATACATGTAGACATTTTGGGATGTTTTTGTTTTGTTGTTTTGTGCACCATTCACCCTGAAAGATTTAACAGTGACTTCACGTATAAAAATACCTATGTAAATAATGATTCTTTTAAATTTTAACTTCCCTACAGAATACTCCAAAGCAGTAGCAATTATTGAATAATTTAAAGCCTATTTAAGTAAATGTTTTGGGGGAGAGTATTTTTAATTTATTTATGTCATCATAGTGGATGCAAATATAGAAGTATTTAGGTACATACTCATCCTGGCCATTTGATTTTTACCATGATTTTTTTTTCAGGTAAATGTATCTGCGATTATGAACTAATATCAATAAATGTGTGTAATAAATATAAGGGATGTGTGAAGTACTACTCTGTTCATCCCCTTCTCTCATTCTGACAGGATTTTCATTATTCGCAAGTTTAGACCAGTGCTTGACAAATGTGAACACTCAAAGGAATCTCCTTCAAGACCTTGTGATAATGCAGACTCCTGGGCGCTACCCCCAAGGCATTCTGATTAAGTAGGTGGGGGAAATAACCTGAGAATTTGCATTTCTAACAATCTCTCGGCTGCTGCTGATACTATCACTCACTGGACCACACTTTGAGTAGCCATGTCGGTAGAGGACTTCTACTCATTGCCTCATGGTGTGGTTCTTCCTTCCTACTGCAAAGGATCTTTTCTCCATTAACGTGATAACTGATGCTAATGAGCATAAGTACATTCACAGTTTACTCATCTTCAGTAATACAAGGGTCTTCTTGAGATGGCTTCATTCCAAGAAGTCAACTAATGGTGAAAATTTCCTATATCACAGGGGATGTATAATTTGAGTGTACAAGGATTTCAGTGTCCCCAGTAGCAGCCACTACTAACTCCAGGTGGATCAGTATGTCAACAGTGTTTTCCTCATTTTGAAGACTAATAAAGATGAAGCCATATCTATAGATAAATCAAGGCAGTTAAAATATATATATATATATATATACATAATACACTTAAAATACATATTTATACATATATAAATATGTTATATGTGTTTTCTAACCAACTGTAGATCACATTGTGCCTTTCCAGAGCCTCATGTATCAGGATGTGTAACAGATGTCAAAAAAGTGACAAGGTTTAGGGCAATGTTCCTGAATTAAAGGGCAGATGCCAGTGACATGTTTTCTGTAACTTACTGTCTTTTTTCGTTTATCCTTCAGATACAATCTATAAAGCAACTGTTCATCTGTAACTTACTGTCTTTTTTCGTTTATCCTTCAGATACAATCTATAAAGCAACTGTTCATCTGTTTAGTTTGGGGTAGGGTGTAGGAATGTAGCCAGATCTCAAATTTAGTTTATCATTTGCCTTCTTGAAAGGAGATATTATTTATATTTATAGTAAAGGATTTGAAATGTCATTTAATAGGAAAACAAATGGCAGTAGGATTCTCATGAGTAAAACAAAAAAAAAAAAAGGAAGCATTTGGAACTTTGAGTTAGACATTTTTATCTCACCACACTTTAAGCTACATATTTTTATTCTAATTGTAAAAATTATCTCTCTTGATATATCTTTTCCATTATTTTTTTTCAAAGAGAATTCATCAGCTGGCTTAATGATGACACAAAATTTTAATATATGCATTAAACATTTAAGTTTTAATATGTTAACGTGTCATAAAATGTGAATAATAACAATGTTTTATATATGAAGTGAAAACATATTTTATGTTAGAAATAGTTATAATGCCTGGAAAGTGACTTATATCCATAACAATTTCATTTAAATATTGCTTTTGCTTCCCATCTATCTTAGATGCAATTTTATAGTCCTTTTAAAAAATTCATTTCAGTGTGACCTCTTTGAGGCTGCAACTTAGTGCCTCTAGCCTACATATCCAATTGCACTTGCACTTGCTCCTATTCAATTACCTTTTAACATGCAGAGAGCAGCTAGCATCTAGGTTTGAACTGCATTTACCATTCCGAAAGTCTCCAAGAATTACAACTTTGGTTCAATTCCATTGCTATAAGAAAGAAGGGCAAAAGGGAATCTATCAGCCTACTCAGATGTTAAATCCCATGGATAGTTTTATACATATTGCATCTGAGCTCTTACCTGGCCCTAGAATGGACTTCCGAAACTTTATTCTGAAAAACATAGAAATACATTCTTGAAAGATCTTTTGAAGAATCTCTATGGTTCTCACATTGTGAAAAAAAGAAAGACTTGCCTGAGCGAGGAAGGAACTACAATATCATAGAATAGAACCAGATACTTTTTCTTCCTTCAAAGATTACACTTTCAGATAGCCACCCCAAGTCTCAGTTATTACCTCTGTAAAAATAGAAGTCAGTTATGTCTTCCTTTATGAAGATGTATATCAGTTCACTGTTTGAAAAGATCCCAGTTAAAAAAAAAAAAAGAAAAAGAAAAAAATCCACGCATTCATACTATGAGGCATCGATTTTGAGCCAGTTTGAGACTTGGCCTGCATGCTTTCTATAGGTTAGGTCTTCACCTCTAGTATTTTGCTGATAACTCTAAAACCTTGGCAGAAAACTTATCTTTTTTGTATAGTGTAAGCCCATCCCAGTAGAGATGGGCTCCCTGGCATTTTGCCTTTCAAAAGAGGAAAAAATTCATGAAATTTATTCATGAAAACTCACACCAACAGAATTGTGCCAGAATATATTAAGTTTGCTTTTTATTAGATTACAAATAACTCAACCGACTACAAAGTGCCTTTGACAGATTGCTTTTGGCATTGGCTATAAGCATGGCAGAAAGTTTCTTTCTACTATTTATAAACTGTGTAGATGAGATCTTGAGCAAATAGATTGCATTTTCAAATATTTATTTATTTTGAAAGAAAGGGAGAGAGAATGAGAGGGAAAGGGGCAGAATGAGAGGGATAGAGAGAATCCCGAGGATCATAAAGCCCGACATGGGGATCAATCACATAAACTGTGAGATCATGGCCTGAGCCAAAATGAAGAGTCCAAGGCTTAACCAACTGAGCCACCCAGTAGCCTCAAATAGGTAACGTTCTTAAAGACTTTTTACGAATATATCTAGTCTTATCAAAACTCAGAAATAAAGAAAAATCCATCCTTCCCTATGGAAACTCATAAGCCCTAAAAAGAATCTGATAGACTTGATCACTAATGTTCAGTGGTTGAGAAAGATTATTGCATTTCCTTTCATGGAGTGATTTGAATTGTTTTAGAGGACAAAGTCTTTAGTCAAAGAAATGATTCCCTAATCATGGATTTCCAGATTTCAGCCATTAGTTGTATGGAGATAGTATCTCCAGATGAATCACGTTCTGATGTCATTAGCAACTACCTACTTCAACTGCATGTATGTAGTTCCTCTGGCTAGCCTTTACTCATGTTACTTCTATGTGGCTGTGGCTACTTTGGGCTAAAGAGTGACCAGATAGATAAATAGATCCATGATGCTGATTTATTGACTAGGTCTGGAAGCCCTTGTACAGCCACTGGATTATGTTAAGGTGTCTTTCCCTAAGAATGCAAAAGAGTTACCCACCGATCTTCTCATTTCATTCAGTCACTTTCACAAATGTACTAGAGCTCTTTCTCTATAAATATCTTCCATTTTTGGCATGGTTCCGTCACTAACTGCATCTCTAGTCATTTCACTTGAATCGTTATAGAGAGGATATACAACAAGCATAGTGAACATACCCACCCCTGCTTGATTTAGTCAAAAGCCTGAATGTGTTCTTTGCTTATAACTGGAAGTAAAGCTTTTCCACAAATGCCTTGACTGGTTTGTGTCCACTTCTTCTTTCTTACCCGATACTGCCACACTCAGGGTCTTATGCCCATGGGGACAATGAATTCAAGACAATGCAGTGAAAAGAGGCAAGACCTGAGAAGATTCTTTCCTTCCAGATTGTTTTGTAATCCCTGGCTAAAACCAATTATTGTGCTTTGTAATCAGAATAAAAACGTCATTGAAATAGCTCAACAGACTTCTTTAAAACATAAAATATCTATTAAAAACAATAATGTACTTTAATAACTTAAGAGCTCATGAGTAAAAACATATGGGTTAACGTTTTCTTAAAATTTTGTGCTATGATTTCAAGACTAAATGAAAATTCAGTTTGGGAAAAATTCATTTGAGAAGTTGTACTACTGATTCAAGATATTCAACGAATTCTAAAATAAAGAAGTGTAAAAATATACATTAATTTTACTGAATTTTATGTATTTGACAAGAAACACCAATAAGCTAAAACATAAGTATCCCCATCCCCACCTGACAGCAGAGGATGGTAAAAAACTTATAATAGTATCATTTCCAATAAATACCAATAAAATGAAATTAATTTTATTATTTTAAGCTGCAAATGTTTTTCATCATCTCAAATGGATAAATCTCTCATCTGTCTATAACTGATTACTACTTTTTACATTTATTTGCTGCTTACCATTTATTGTCTAGTACTTGTTGCTTTCGTCACATGCAGTGACATATGACCAACTGCTGCTAGCTTCCATACAGAAGAGCACAAATCCTATGCATATTGTGCCTGTTCCCACACACAGTATAATGTCAGGTCCATGGTACATATGTAAAGTCAAGATTTAATTTATATTTTATTTATTTCTTTGTTTAATGTTTTATTTATTTCTGAGAGAGAGAGAGAGAGAGAGAGAGAGAGAGAGAGAGAGACTGCATGAGAAGGGGAGGGTCAGAGATAGAGGGAGACACAGAATCTGAAACAGGCTCCAGGCTCTGAGCTGGCTGTCAGCACAGAGCCCAATGTGGGGCTCGAACCCATGAACTGTGAGATCATGACCTGAGCCGAAGTTGGATGCTTAACCAACTGAGCCACCCAAGTGTCTCAGTTTTATTTTATTTATTTTTTAAATGTTTCATTTATTTAAGATTTAATTTCTAAAAGTAGATCTCTTTAGCGAAATGTAGAGAATTTTAATCATACAATAATATAAAAAAATTTACAGATTTAAGTCTAATGGTTAAATAAATATTGCATATAAGATTTACATTTAAGATTCATCAAAAATATCTTTTTTTTACTTTGTTTCATGTTAATAAAACCCTATTGTGTACTTTGTTTAATATAGAAACCATTGCTTATCACTTGAAACTTTAAGATATTTTCCAGGCTTTATTCTGGGCCAAATCAAAGTCAAATTTTCAATATCTTGTCCTGAATCTTTTAACTCAGATATTGGTTTGGGGTGACCATCTTTATTTAAAGTCTGAGATAATTTATCTCAAGGTATTAGTGTTCTATTTTTGTGAGAGAACAGGAAATGAGAGAGAGGAAAGGGAAGAGAGAAAGGATTAGGAAGAGGAAGAGGAGGAAAACAAAAGAAGGGGGAGAAAGAAGGAAGGAAGGAAGAAAGAAAGGGCAGAAGGAAGGAAATAAAGAAGACGACAATATTTGGAAATTAATCAAGAAGTCTCAATGACCCATGGGTCAACACAGATTATAAGAACAATTAGAAAATATCTTTAAATGAATTTTTAAAATGTGAATATATATGGGATGACATTATACTAGTGCTTACGGAGAAATTTATAGCTTTAAACACCTATATTGGAAAACTAAACTTCCACCTTAAAAATAGAAAAAGAATAGCAAACGAAACCCAAAACAACAAGAAGAAATAAACCAATAAAGACTAGAGCAAAAACCAATGAGAAAGAAAGGAGAAAAACAGTAGAAAAGTTAATGAAACCAAAAATTGATGATTTGACAAGATCAATAAAAATGACAACACTTAAGCTATCAAGGAAAAAAAAAGATAACACACAATTACCAAAACCAAAAATGAAAGAAGAAACATTCCTATAGAACTCAGAGAAGTTAAAATAATTCTAAGGGATCACTAAGAGCAAATTATACCAATAAATTAGACGTGTTAGAATAGAGTGACAAATTCCTAGAAAGACATAATCTACTAAAATGGACTCAAGACAAAACAAATCTGCATAGAAGGATTATAAATAAAAATTTTTGAATTAGTAATAGAAATGGTTGCTTATAAAGAACACTCAAGCTCAGACAGGTTTGCTGGTAAATTCTATTAAACAGTTATAAAGGAAATCACAGCTCATCAATTTTGTTTTAGAAAAATAAAAGCAGAGGAAAGACATCCCAACTCTTTCCAGTAGGATAGCATTTCTCTGACACCAAAGCCAACTGAATACATTCAAGACAGATTATGGAATAGTATTGCTCATGATTATAGACACAAAATTTTTAATGAAACATTAGTAAACTGAATCCAGCAATACATAAAAAGTATTGTAAACTTTGACAAAGTAGGATTCATACCAGAAATGCAAGGTTTAATTGCATTTAAGAACCCCAACCATTGGACCTGGGTGGCTGAGTTAGTTTAAGCCTAACTCTTGATTTTGGTTCAAGTCATGATTTCACACTCCTGCAATTAAGCCCCTCGTCAGAATCTGTGCCGAGTTATGGAGCCTGTTTAAGATTTTCTCTTTCCCTCTCCCTCTCCTTCTGTCCCTGCCCTGCTTGCATGTGCTTTCTCTCTCTCTCAAAAAAAAAAAAAAAACCTAATCAATATACCCTATGAGTATAATAAATGACAAAATTTACATGAAAATCTCAATAGACACATAAAAAAACAAATCCAATACCCATTTATATACTTAAAAAAAAATTTAACAGTAAGAAATAGAAGAAAATTTCCTTACCGATAAAGGGCATCTGCAAAAGAAACAAACAAAAACAAATACAATCCTACAGCTAACATTACACATAACTGTGAAATTTTAAATGAATTTCCTAAGATTAGGAACAAAACAAGGCTGTTCATTTTCACTACATCTCTTTAATCTTGTGCAGAAGGTTGTGGCCGGAACAGTCAGGCACAAGATATTAATTCCATATTGAAAGGAAGGCACAGAAGTGTCTTTATTTGTAGATGATATGATTTTGTATATAAAACACCCCAGAGAGCACCCTTACCCACCCCAACCTTCCTCCTAAATACACTATTAGAAATAACAAATGAATTCAGCAAGGTCACAGGACATAAGGTCAGTATAAGAAATGTATTTCTATTTCTAGTAATGAACACATGGAAATGAAATTAAGAACACAATTCCATTCACAATAGCAATAAAAAGATTAAAATGCTAAATGAGAAATACAACAAAAGAAGTGCAAGGCAATACAACATGGATCGAGAAATCAATTAATGATCTAAATCAAGGAGAGACATTTCATGTTTGTGAAAAACTCATAGATTTTATCCACTTGTGAGATAAATGGGATAAAGTGCAGTAATTCAGAGAGATGATATGGAGGTCGTGGTAATACATTAAGGAGTAAGAAGAGCATCATTTCTCACTATTTAAATGTTGGTGCTTCTTTTTCTTTAATCTAATTGGATCTATTTTTTTTAAATGCTTTACTAATTTCTGAGAGACAGACAGCATGAGCAGGGGAACGTCAGAGAGAGAGGGAGACACAGAATCCGAAACAGGCTCCAGGCTCTGAGCTGTCAGCACAGAGCCTGATGCGGGGCTCGAACCCAGGAACCGTGAGATCATGACCTGAGCCGAAGTCGGACACTTAACTGAGCCACCCAGGCGCCCCTAATTCGATCTATTTTTATTTTTATTTTTTTTACTCTTTTAATTTTTTTTTTAATTTTTTTTAAATGTTTTATTTATTTCTAGGAGAGAGAGAGACAGCATGAGCAGAGGAGGGTCAGAGAGAGAGGGAGTCACAGATTGAAACAGGCTCCAGGCTCTGAGCTGGCAGTCAGCACAGAGCCCGACGCGGGGCTCGAACACACGAACCGTGAGATCATGACCTAAGCGAAAGTCGGACGCTTAACCGACTAAGCCACCCAGGCGCCCCTAATTCGATCTATTTTTAAAAATCGTTTCTATGAGTGTTTGGGTGGCTCAGTCAGTCCAGGATTCAACACTTGATTTCAGCTCAGGTCATGATCCTGGGATTATGGATCAAGCCCCTCTCCATTGGGTTCTACACTGAACACGGAGTTTACTTGAGGTTCTCTCTCTCTTTCTCTCTCTCTCTCTCTCTCTTTCTCTCACTCTCAAATTTAAAAAAATCATTTCTAATATATGATCATTATGATAACATCAGTAAAGGAGATTTACTGTATCCTTATTTGTTTTAATGACATCAATGAGTTTCATCAAAGTAAAGGTTCTGAATTGCATATGTCTATCTTCATCTTTTTTCCCTCTCTTCTCCTTTTTTGACTTGACGTTCCAGTTAATTTCTTGAGTTGGGACATTATGGGCAGATTCAATTCTATTTATTAAAAATATTTTCCACTGACTAAGGATGGAAACAGGCATACTCTTAGCTCCTGAGAATCCGAGATTTCCAAATTATTTCCCAATGCTGGGAAATCAGATGTTTTCTCAAACTAACAAGGCAACTAATAACCTTACCTGACCCCAATGAAAGCTTTTAAGAATTGATTTATGTAAAGGAAAAAAAAAAGTCTATACACACCAAAGACATATGCTTGCCATAAATGTGAAAACATTGGTTTTCAACCTGACTTGAAATGTCCTAAGAAAACACTTTGAGAATAGTAAAATTAGAATTGGATGCTAAAAATTAGGATGAAAACAAAGTTTATTTTTTATTTCTGTTCTTTTAATCTTAAAGTCACAAAAATATGGAACTGTTGCTAATGAGATCTTACTGAATTAAACATTTATTCATTTTTGAGACACAGAGAGACATAGTGTGAGTGGGGGAAGGGCAGAGAGAGGGAGACACAGAATTTGAAGCAGGCTCCAAGCTCTGAGCTGTCAGCACAGAGCCTGACACAGGGCTCGAACCCACAAACCATGAAATCATGACCTAAGCCAAAAGTTGGACACTCAACAGACCGAGCCACTCAGGCACCCCAATCTTATTGAATTTTTAATACCTTCCTTTTTTTTATTAAACTAGCAAATTTAGCTTTTTTTTTTTTTTTTACCTTTTAACATTTAGGAAAGCTCATTTTGTTTTTCTTCTCGAAAGTTTTCTCCAGCTGACTTGCAATAAATTTCAAGGTTTTAAGTAAAATGTTTGTTAATTTTTCTGCTTTACTCCTACTGAGTGATGTCTGGCAGGTACTTTAGTCTGTCTCCACTTTTCCAAATCTAACTCTTTTATGGAGTGATTGCGATGATAAATAGATAGATTGCACACAAAACACTTATAAAGCATAGAATACAAAGAAAAGTATTAATAGTTATGTTTAAACTAAGAGAGTTCAAGGAATACGTGAACACATGCACAGAAAATATTATTCATCCATTAAAAAAAAAGAAGGAAATCCTTCCATCTGCAGCAACATGGATGGACTTTGAAGGCAGTATGCTAAACAAAATAAGTCAAAGAAAGAGAAACACTTTATGATCCCACTTATATGTAGAATCTTAAAAAACCAAACTCACAGAAACAGAGATTTGGTGCATGGTTGTCAAAGGTAAAATGAGTGAAGGTGGTAAAAAGACAAACTTCCTATTATAGGATAAATAAGTTTGAAATATAATAAATATCATGATAGCTGTATCATATAATACTGTGTTGTGTATTTGAAAGTTGCTAAGAGAATAAATATTAAAAGTTCTTATCACAAGGAAAGAGTAACTATGTCAGGTGATGGATGTTAACCAAATTTATTGTGATAATAATTCTGTAATATATACGTAGATCAAATCATCATGTTCTACACCTTAAATGTAGACAATGATATATGTCTTATATCTTAATAAAACTTGAATAAAAGCTTCTGTTATGTCACATGAGTTGCCATTTTATAATTTAAAAACAATATCCCGATAATAAAGAATGATTCATATGATAGTTAATTGTTTATTTTTATTTATATTTTTGCTTGATCTAGATAAAGATGCTGGGTTATTTTCTTATATACCTTGGGACTACATGAGATGCCTTCTTAAAAGTCCTCAGGTGTTCTATGTTACCATTAAGTGTTTAATTCAAAATTAAAATCTTAGACTTGAATCCATTTCACTCCATTCAAACAGATTAAGTTTAAATCATACTACTTCCATATACTGTAATCTTGAACTTTCCTATGCCTCAGTTGTCTTGTCCACAAGACAGAAATTAAAATAGTTGATCCTTTGGATTTGTTTCAAGGGCAGTACTTATAAGTGTCTTAACACAATATTTAGCATTTCTCAAATATTTAATATTTTTTAACCAAACAAGTTTCTTTCTCCATTTTTCATTGTTCTTCTATTTATCTCCTTCCTCCTTTTTTAATTTCTTTCATTGATCACCTTTTATTCTTTTCTGTTCTGTATGCTTTTTATTCAAAATCTGTTGGGTTTTTTTGTTTGTTTGTTTATCTCTTAAGTCATCAAAAGTGCCTCTCATAAGCCTCCTATTATGGTAATTACTAGTGAGAAAATAATAGACCTATCTCTAACTTCATAAAACTATGTGTTTTCTTAAGTTTATTTTAATTTATTTTGGGAGAGTGAAAGAGAGACAGAGAAGGGGATTCAGAGAGAGAAAGAGGGAGAGAAAGAATCCCAAGCATGCTCTGTGCTGACAACACAGAGCTGGGCATGCGACTTGATCATACAAATGATGAGATCATGACCTGAGTCGAAATCCAGAGTTGTATGCTTAACCACAGAGCCACTCAAGAACCTCTACAGATTATATTCTGAAGGAGGAGACAGATATGCATTAAATCATCATGCAAACACATAATATTGCCCATGTGACAAGAGCTATGAGAGAGAGGTACAATCATGTCCTGAGAACACATAATAGAACTGACCTTGTGAAAGAACTGAAGAAGGCTTTCCTGAACAAGAGACCCTTGTCCCGAGTCTAAAGGATGATTTAGAGATAAGAAAGTGAAGGTTTAGGAGAAGAAAATCCAAGGAAAGGCAACAATTTCAGTACAAGTGCCAAGGTGGAGAAAGAGCAGCATGATGTGAAGGATGAAAAGAACAAATAAAGCTAGAGCTCACTGGAGGAAGAACATGGAAAGAAGGTCTGGAGAAAGCATGGTTGGCTGCACTGAGGAGTTTGCTTTCTTCTAAGGACAATGGGAGGCTAAAAAACTGACATGGATTTTTTTTTTGTACTCATACATGTTGAAAACTCTTATGTTCATAATGGATTAATGGGGAATCAAGATAGATGAAGATGGGTAACTTAGAAGCCCACTACATTCATCTTTGAGGAAGATATTGAAAATGTGGTCCAGGACAGAGTTCTTCAGATGGTCAGAGCTACTATGGAGGAAAGAAAAATCAATGATATTTGGTGATGAGTATAGGGAAGATAGGTTACAAAGAAGAGTCGAGATTTTGACTTGAATAATAGGATAGATGGTGGTTATGGAGGAGCATGGAGTGGGGGATCAAGGAAATACAAATGAATTTCAACTGGAGAGTTTTAGATTTAGATGACTCAGGGTCTCAAAAACAAAATGTCAAGAAGAGAGATGGGTATATGAGTCCCCAAATCAGAGAATATATGGACCTGAGCTATAAATCATCTTTAAATATGTTGCAGTTCAAAGGAGAGGTATGTTTGGAACTCAATAAAAAATATACAATAAGAAAAAAAGAATCCTTAGGATACTTATTTCATGCCCAAGGTAGATGAGGTTGTGCCTGAAAGGAGATGGGAATGAACATCAAAAAGGTAGAAAGTAAGACTTGGAGGCTCCAACCACAAAGGGAAGAAAAATTAAAGAAGAAAAATTCAGGAAGGGGCAAGTAGGCGGAGAAGTAAGGAGCTCCGTACTTGCACTCGCGCCCATACATCACACAGAAAAGATCTGAAGCCATTGGAAACCTTACAAAACCTGAGAGACTGGGAGAAAAAGGACGCAGAATCCACTGAGAGAGCCTTCTAACGTGAGTGCGAACCGGGGAAGATAAAATCGGGCCGGGATCGGAGACTCCAGGGTGGGAGACGATCCCCCTCTACCCTCTACGGGGAGTGAGAGGGGAAAAGGAGAGAGTCCGAAACAGAAAAACCTCTGCTCGGGGGGGAAAAACCTCTGCTCGGTGCATAGAAAGACCGTACTTACCAAATATCTGCACACCAGGTCCCCTCGCACCAACTGGTCCTGGGGGGAGCTGAGCACACAAACTGCTTCTTTGAGCTGCTCCTGGAGGCTGGACTTCAGAGCAGCGGCGCGCCTGATGCCATTGTAGCTCCCGGGCGGCTGGGGCCCCTGAAAGAACCACACGGACACCAGGCGTCCATGCTCCTGGCTGGCTGGAACTCGAGAGGGAAGGCAAGGAACTAAAAACTGGGAAATTAGCCTGTGAGTTCGTGTTTCGGGTGACGAGCCATAGAGGGACCTGGTTTTCCTCACTCCAGTGGGCTCGGGCTCAGCCCCACCCAGAGAAGGAAGCAGCGACTCTGAATCCACCCCCAGAGCTCCGCAGGGGGCCTGGAATTGCCCCGAGGGGCTGCCTGGGAAGCTGTGTGTAAGGCAACTTCAGCAGGGCAAGCGGACGGGGATTTGGAGATTGGAACTGGCCTGGGTTGAAGAGTGCAACCAACTTCGGCTGCGCCCCGGGTACGGGGAGTTTACATGCCCAAAAGAGCGAGGTGCAGCGCTCGGTTCAAGAAGGGACTGGAGCACCGTCACTCTCCTCCCCACAACCGCCAAGGCAGAGCTCCTGCCTGAGGCATTGGAACACACCATGTCCATCCCTGCCTGAGAGGTGCCCTCCTCCCTTCCCCCCCATTTTTTCCTTTTCCCCCCCTTTTTTTCTTCTACTTTCTCGTTTCTCTCTTTTTTTCCCCAGAACACAGACCTGATTAACTCTGGTTGCTGGCTTGCTTAAACAATCACAAAGAGTCCATTCTGTAAATGTAAATTCTACACCTACCGACATTTTCAGCTCTTTCTCTCAGGAGTAATTAGAGTATATAGTTTCTCTGGATAATTCCAACATCCTTCTCTCACCTATCCAACCATATTCTACCCTTTACCTCTTTGAAAAAAGCTTCTTGTCCCTTCTGCCTGTTCATTCTATTTCCAATTGTGCCTCATCCCGCCCTGCCTTCTCTCTCTTTCTCTATGCTCTTCAACCAGCATTGCATACACACGGCTATTTAACTATAGCTGGGAAATCCAGGTGTATGCTTTAAACCATTCTTTGTCCATCGGTTATCTTCTTTTTTCCTTTTCTTTTCCCCTTTTTTGCCCCTTTTATGTATTTTATACTCCCTATTATTGGCCCTCCCTCCTCCGTCTTTTCTCTTAACTTTTTCGTTTTCCCTCTCGCTTTGCATGTGAGTTGAATTAGCCTGTGCGTTTGTGTGCTCCTGAACCCAGTGTGTTTGTCTGTCTGTTTTCTTTTCCAGGGCTACCTCAAGAAACAAGCTAGAGTACACAAGGTGGAGAGTCCCAAATATCACTACAAATACAAAAATAAAATAACCAAGGTCACAACAAGAGAGACCAAAGGATACCATTCAAAAAACACTCTCTGAAAAGATAGGGCCTGGAAAGACAAAGAGTCTTCTTGGATATAGGAGCGCTCATAGAAACAGGGAGCATAACAGGTCTTTAAAACCAACAAGAGCCGGAAAGCTAACTAAAATGATGAAACAAAAGAGCTCTCCTCCAAAGAAACTCCAAGAAGAAATGACAGCTAATGAACTGCTCAAAACAGATATCAGCAGCATAACTGAACAAGATTTTAGAATAATAATGGTAAAAGTAATAGCTGGGCTTGAAAAAAACATAGGGGACATCAAAGAAACTATGGCTACAGACAGAATGGATAATAAAAATAGGCACGAAGAATTAAAAAATGCGATAAATGAGATACATAATAAATTAGAGGCCTCAAATGCACGGATTGAAGAGGCAGAAAGGAGAATAAGTGATTTAGAAGACACCATTATAGAAAAACAAGAAGCTGACAAAAAAAGAGACAAACTGATCCAGGAACTGGAAAGAAGAATTCGAGAGCTCAGCAACACAGTCAAACGCAACAATATCCGTATCATAGGAATCCCAGAAGAGGAAGAGAGAGGGAAAGGTGCTGAAGGAGTCCTGGAACAAATTATAGCAGAGAACTTCCCCGACCTGGGGAAGGAAGTAAATGTGGAAATACAAGAGGCTCAGAGGACTCCCCTCAGACGTAACTTGAATCGATCTTCTGCATGACATATCATCGTAAAAAAGGCAAAATACAAGGACAAAGAGAGAATTTTGAAAGCAGCTAGGGAGAAAAGGGCCCTCACATACAAAGGGAAACCTATCAGAGTGGTGACAGACCTAAATACTGAAACTTGGCAGGACAGAAAGGAATGGCAGGAGATCTTCAGTGTGATGAACAGTAAATATGCAGCCAAGAATCCACTATCCAGCAGGCCTGTCATTCAAAATAGGAGGAGAGATAAAAACCTTTCCAAATAAACAGAAATTGAAAGAATTTGTCACCACTAAGACAGCCCTACAAGAAATCCTGAGGGGGAAGCTCTGAAGGAAAGGTAGCAAGGGACAAAGATACCACAAACATGAACCCTACAAAAGATACAAAGACTCTAAATCTACATATTTAAGTAATAACACTGAATGTAAATGGGCTGAATGCTACAATCAAAAGACATAGGGTAGCAGAATGGATTAAAAAACAAAATCTATCTATATGCTGTCTACAAGAAACTCATTTTAGATTGGAAGATACCTTCAGATTAAAAGTAAGGGGATGGAGAAATCTATATCATGCTACAGGAAATCAAAAGAAAGCCAGAGAAGCTATACTTATATCAGACAAACTGGACTTTAAATTAAAGACAATCACAAGAGATGAAGGGCACTACATAATAATTACAGGGTCCATCCATCAGGAAGAACTAACAATCATAAATGTCTACGCACCGAATATGGAAGCACCTAAATATCAAAAAATAATTAGTCACAAACAGAAACAAGCTTCTAGATAAGAATGTGCTAATAACAGGGGACTTTAATACTCCACTTACAGCAATGGATAGGTCAACCAGACAGAAAATCACTAAAGAAATAATGGACTTGAAAGACACATGGACCAGATGGATCTGACGGATATATTTAGAACTTTACATCCTGAGGCCAGGAAATTTACTTTCTTCTCAAGTGCGAATGACACATTCTCCAAGATAGATCCCATACTGGGACATAAAGCAGCTCTCAATAAATATAAAAGAATAGAGATCATACCATGCACACTGTCAGATCACAATGCTTTGAAACTTGAAATCAATTACAGGAAGAAGTCTGGATAACCTCCAAAAACATGGAGGTTAAAGAACACCCTTCTAAAGAATGAATGGGCCAATCAGGCAATTAGAGATGAAATTAAAAAATACATGGAAACAAATGAAAATGAAAACACAATTCAAAATCTATGGGATGTGGCAAAGGCAGTGCTAAGAGGAAAGTACATTGCTCTCCAGGCCTATTTCAAGAGATTAGAAAAAGCACAGGTCCAAAATCTAACAGCTCACCTAAAGGAACTAGAGGCAGAGCAACAAGAACGCCCTAAACCCAGGAGAAGAAGAGAAATAGTAAAAATTAGAGCAGAAATAAACAACATAGACACCAAAGAAACAATTGAACAGATCCATGAAACCAAGAGTTGGTTTTTTGAAAAAGTCAACAAAATTGACAAACCTGTAGCCAGACTTATCCAAAAGAAAAGAGAGAGCACCCAAATAGACAAAATTATGAATGAAAATGGACTTATTACAAACAACCCCTCAGAAATACAAGCAATTATCAGGGAATACTATGAAAAATTATATGCCAACAAATTGGACAACTTAGAAGAAATGGACAAATTCCTAAACACACACTCACTACCAAAATTCACACAGGAAGAAATAGAAAGCCTGAACAGACCCATAACGAGTGAAGAAATTGAATCAGTGATCAAAAATCTCCCAACAAATAAGAGCCCTGGACCTGATGGCTTCCCTGGGAAATTCTACCAGACATTTAAAACAGAATTAATCCCAATTCTTCTCAAGTTATTCCAAAAAATAGAAAGCGAAGGAAAACTCTCGGACTCATTTTATGAAGCCAGCATCACTCTGATTCCCAAGCCAGACAGAGATCCAGCAAAAAAAGAGAACTACAGGCCAATATCCTTGATGAATACGGATGCAAAAATTCTCAACAAGATCCTTGCAAATCGAATCCAGCAGCATATGAAAAGAATCATCCACCAAGATCAAGTGCGATTCATTCCCAGGTTATTGGACTGGTTCAACATTCGCAAATCAATCAATGTGATATATCATATCAATAAAAGAAAAGATAAAAACCATATGATCCTGTCAACAGATGCAGAAAAAGCATTTGACAAAATACAGCATCCCTTCTTAATAAAGACTTTCGAGATAGTCGGGATAGAAGGAATTTACTTAAACATCATCAAAGCCATCTATGAGAAGCCTTCAGCTAACATCATCCTCAATGGGCAAAAAGTGAGAGCTTTCCCCCTGAGATCAGGAATACAACAGGGATGTCCACTCTCACCACTGTTGTTTAACATAGTGCTGGAAGTCCTAGCATCAGCCATCAGACGACAAAAGGAAATCAAAGGCATCAGAATTGGCAAAGAGGAATTCAAACTTTCACTCTTCGCAGATGACATGATACTCTACATCGAAAACCAGACAGACTCCACCAGAAGCCTACTAGAACTGATCCAAGAATTCAGCCAAGTTGCAGGGTACAAAATCAACGTACAGAAGTTGGTTGCATTTTTATACACCAACAATGAAGCAACAGAAAGCAAAATGAAGAAACTGATCCCATTCACAATTGCACAAAATCCATAAAATACCTCGGAATAAACCTAACCAAGGATGCAAGAGATCCGTATGATGAAAACTATAGAAAACTTATAAAGGAAATTGAAGAAGACACAAAGAAATGGAAAAACATTCCATGCTCATGGATAGGAAGAATAAATATAGTTAAGATGTCATTACTACCTAAAGCACTCTACACATTCAATGCAATTACAATCAAAACTGCACCAGCATACTTCTCAAAACTAGAACAAACTCTCCAAAAATTTGTATGGAACCACAAAAGACCCTGAATAGCCAACGTAATACTGAAAAATAAAACCAAAACGGGAGGGATCACCATCCCAGACTTTAGAGTCTACTACAAAGCTGTCATCATCAAGACAGTATGGAATTGGCACAAAAACAGACACATAGACCAATGGAACAGAATTGAGAACTCAGAAGCGGACCCAAAAGTATACAGGCAACTAATCTTTGACAAAGCAGGGAAGAATATCCAATGGAAAAAAAGACAGCCTTTTTAACAGATGGTGTTGGGAGAATTGGACAGCAACATGCAGAAGAATGAAACTAGATCATTTTCTCACACCATGTACAAAAATAAACTCAAAATGGATAAAGGACCTGAACGTGAGACAGGAAACTATCAACACCCTAGAGGAGAAAGCAGGAAACAACCTCCTTGACCTGCACCGCAGCAACTTCTTACTTGACACATCCCCAAAAGCAAGGGAATCAAGAGCAAAAATAAACTGTTGGGACCTCCTCAAGATTAAAAGCTTCTGCACAGCCAAGGAAACAACCCAGAAAACTAATAGGCAACCAACGAATGGGAAAAGATAGTTGCAAATGACATATCAGATAAAGGGTTAATATCCAAAATCTATAAGGATCTCACAAAACTCCACGCCCAAGAAACAAACAACCCAGTGAAGAAATGGGCAGAAGATATGAACAGACACTTCTCCAAAGAGGACATCCAGATGGCCAAGAGACACATGAAATGATGCTCAGCATCCCTCCTCATCAGGGAAATACAAATCAAAAGCACACTGAGATACCACCTCATGCCAGTCTAAAATGGCTAAAATGAGCAAATCAAAGAACTCTAGATGCTGGCGAGGATGTGGAGAAACGGTGACCCGTGTACACTGTTGGTGGGAATGTAAACTGGTACAGCCCCTCTGGAAAACAGTGTGGAGGTTCCTCAGGAAACTAACAATAGAACTCCCCTATGACCCAGCAATAGCACTGCTAGGAATTTACCCAAGGGATACAGAAATGCTGATGCATAGGAGCACATGTACCCCAATGTTCATAGTAGCACTCTCCACAATAGCTAAAACATGGAAAGAGCCTAAGTGTCCATCAACAGATGAATGGATCAAGAAGATGTGGTTTATCTGTACGATGGAATACTACATGGCAACGAGAAACAATGAAATCTGGCCATGTGTAGCAACATGGATGGACCTCGAGGGTGTTATGCTGAGCGAAATAAGTCAGGCAGAGAAGGACAAATATCATATGTGTGCACGTATAGAAGGATTAGGAGGAACTTAACAGAGGACCAAGGGGGAGAAGAAGGGCGGAAATGGTGGGGGAAAGGGAGAGAGGCAAACCATGAGAGACTCTTGAATGCTGACAAAAACTGAGGACTGATGGATGTGGGGGGGAGGGGGGATGGGCTTGTGGGAGCACACTTGTGGGGATGATCACTGTGTGTTATGTGAAAACTAATTTGACAGTAAACTATTTGTAAAAAAAAAAAAATCAAAACTTTGAATGCAACTGAGAAGCCTTGTGAAAATTGACTGAAAGTCTCAGATGTTGTGAACAAGGCATCAGTGTTAACATAAAGTAAACAAGCCCTTTTGAATTTTTCTTTTATATCTTTATTTTATTTTGAGAGACAGAGACAGAGAGTGAGCAGGAGAGGGGCAGAGAGAGAGTGAGTCACAGAATCTGAAGCAGGCTCCAGGCTCTGAACTGTCAGTACAGAGACTGACACAGGGCTCGAACCCACGGACTGTGAGATCATGACCTGAGCTGAAGTAGGATGCTTAACCAACTGAATCACCCAGGCACCCCAACAAATCCATTTTGGACTAATTTGGATTGAAGTGAGTAAATAGAGACAATGACAAAAAATAATTCTTGGCAGAAGTTTGGCTCTGAAGTAGAGAAAATTGAGAAGAAAGTAATCAGGAGGAGTGAGATACCTAGAGATTATTTCTTGTTAGTGTTTCATGAAGGGGACATGAGCACACTTTAAAATTCCGGTAGGAAAGCTTCAGTGGAGGGAGAGACAGAGAATGAGAGTGAATGAAAGGAGAGACAGAGACAGAGATAGACACACAGAGGGAGCTTGAATATATAAAAGAGAGATGATTCACTTATAATTTAAGTGATCCTTGAGGATGGAATAGATAACACCGATGTAAAAATTAGTCTTAGGTAGGAGGAATGACCTTTTTGAATTTTAGGCTGAAGGAAATAAAATAATAAAACTTGCCCATGGATAGCTATTGTAGACATTTATAAACATACAAAAGATTAACATTTCTCCATCTGGGCTGCCCTTACTAGGCATGACACTGTTGTGACAAATTTTATAAAAATTGGTTTTGAAGAAGTCCAGTAAAGCCTGAGATCTATCACAGAAGTATAAGTTGGAGAGTGTGAATCTGTAATCATCTCTGCCTTTAACAAAGACATAGGGAATGAGACTCAAGACATTCATGTATTCATAGAAAATTGGAACATAGGTGGGTAAACAGAGTAATTTAATTAGCGTGATCCTCTAGGTAGAAGTAAATGGTCTATTTGTGTTGGGTTAATGAACTCTTCCAGGGCACTGAATAGAACCATGGTGTCTTCAAAGGACTCATTGACCTCACAGGGATGAGCACTTTTCTATCAGAGAGCTCTTTATTTACCAATCTTTACACTCTGCAGGAGAAGGCCACATGTTTATGAGGTATCAGCTTCCCATAGGTAAAGGAAGTGTTTTTCACAGTTTCGCCCTGATACACACAACAAACATGACAATTTCTAGTAGAATTGTTTGGCTTCCTACACATAAATAAAGTGGTGGTGCACAGCATTGTTTAATTTTATCAGTGTAACACAGATGGAAAATCATAGTAATTTTCCATAGTACAAGGTGGCATCTCTGAACTATATCTGGTATTATTCATTATGGAAGATGTGTGGTTGAAGTCCAAGTAGGGGTGATCCGGTGGTTGCTGACTTTTTCATCTGTATAGTTGCTGCTTTTTCTAGAGATGAGGCATAGCAATTTGCTATCCATCTGAGCATTGATAAGATAATAATCATATTTTAGTCCTTACCGTATGCCAAGCAAATATTACTCTGGACCATGATGAAGGAAGACATGAAAAACAAAGTACATAACTAAATGTCTGATCATTTATGTTAATTGTTGTAACCCAAGCATTGTTGTATTTGAAGTGTTCTGTTTCTATCTACAAGCCAAGACAAATAGAAAGAAAAGAGAAAAATGCACTATTCTTTCCTCCTTAGTTTATTTAACAATTATCCATGGCTCACTTACTTTTCTGTCTTCCTTAGGATATAGACTATATCTTTCCCAGTCTTGGAAATTAGAGACAGTGTCCATTTCTGGTACCAAGAGCAGGTATGCTTGCAGCTTTATTGTAAGATATTCAGATTTGTTGAGTTTGGGTTCTTCAGCTGTGACACAAACCTACTATGTGTGCGGGATCCCACAGGGTCCTTCAGTATCACTCCTGTAGGAATTTAGAGGCAAGGGTAATCAGCACAAACATGATCCTCATGCTCTTTCTGTGTTGTGAGTCATAAAGTCATTTGTCTCTGATCCAGGAATCTCATGTCTTCTGCCAGGAGCTATGAAACCATAGCAAGCTAACTTGTTAGTATGCAAGTAGGGTAAAAATCTCCAAGGCCTCCCAGTTCTTCATAGTCCTTCGTTTCTATGGTTTATAAGTTAATTTCCTAAGAATAACTGTGCAACTTATTCAGAGTTCCTGACTTTCAGAAGAAACTTGTGTAAACAATTTGACAGAACAGGCTTATGGAAGAACCCGGATGATCTTGATGCCTTCTAGGGGTGGACTGTATCATCAAACTTCCACCGTGTTTGAGATATGGAAATAAGAGTTAATGAGATATGGAAATAAGAATTAAATCCAAACTACAGATAAATACTTTGTATTGTGTGAAATGTTAAACAACTAATCTTATGGAATTTTCTTTAAAAATAATCTTGGTATTCTATCTTGTTGGTTTACATTAGCACGTAAAGTAGAGCTATATCTAAATGTTAATAATATTATTAATATTGTTACCTTATCTTTAGGTCTTTTGTATGTGCTCTTGAGAACTTAAAACCTTAAAGAAGAAACCATGGCAATATTTCTTCTACTATTCTTGATTTGCGTGGTGCATTGCCAAAAGACCTCAGGTCACAAGTGAAAAGAAAAAAAAAAACATCCAAATTGACTGCATCTTTTCTTATTGTTCAACTGTCAAACAATTGAGAAATTTGTTTTGGATGAAGCACTAACATTCTTTCTTCCATTCCCGGCCCCTTTCCACACAGTGCACAGTTTTTCAGCTGACCACTGACTGATGTCAATGTGAAAATTCTCAGACAGAGGACAAGAAATATGTCATGGGTTTTTTAGTTCTTCAAGCTTCTGATTAGGACCAGAGCCAGCAATTACACACACTTAGCCCTATTCTCCTCATGAATACAGAGAAAGCAGAATCTCTTTGGGATTATAAGAAAAACTACTTTATTCCTCTCACAAAGTGACTAGGACCCAACAGCTTATAAAAAAAAAAAAAAGGTATGGTTAAGGGCATGTGAGGATAAAGAGGAGTAGTAAGTTATTTCTCTGCCTTCTAAACTCTGTATTCTTTCATAACTGGGAAGAGACCTCAAGATTGCAAGGAGCTGATCACACTGGGGACAGCTGGTATACAGGAACCAATTCAGTCCCATCAGAGCAAAGCAGCACCATCAGTCATTCATTCAACATGCATTTATTAAGTCTCGGCAATGTGACTCCAGTGTTGTAGTGCCTGCACTATTGTGGGTCCTGGGGAAAGACTGTAACACAAAGTAAGGACCTTGCCCTCCCTAAATATATAGTCAAGGGGGAGTGACAGCCAATGAAGATTTAACACACGCTTTTGAAATTTAAAAGAAAGCAAGCTGGGGCACCTGGGTGACTCAATTGATTAACAAGTGTCTGACTCTTGATTTTGGCTTAGGTCATGATCTCATGGTTCTTGAGTTTGAGTCCCACTTTGGGCTCCATGTCAGCAATGAGGATCCTCTTATGATTCTCTCTTTCTCTCTCAAAAATAAATAAACCTTAAAAAAAATATGAGAAAGCAAGCTGACCTAGTCTAAGGGTAAGTATGGATCTATGTAGAGTTCCTAGAATAAGTTACACATAAACTGAGACCTGAAAGAAGAGTAGACTCAAGATGGGAAACAAAATGGGGGGAAAATAAGGAGATTTATGACATAAAGACCCTGAGGCAAAATGTCCACTGTGACTGGATTATCCAGAGAGAGGAGAATTGTTTATAGTGATATTGAAAAGGTATGCAGGATGCTAGATAAAGAGCCTTTTAGGCTACACTAATTACGAATTTGTTAGAGCTAATAAAAATCTAATTATTGACAGTGTTTGTAAAAATAGTTCACTGTAGGGTGAATTAAAAATTGTGTCAAGACTAGGTGTGGGGAGACCAGTTTTGTACAAGACAAGGAAACAACTAATGTTGGGCTAAACCATGAGGAAAAGAAAGGAGATAATTACAGGTGGATTTGCTAATAAGTAAGACATTCATATGCCAAAATAACCAGAGAAGAGGTAAAAGGTGTTTTTTTTTTCAAGTCAATAAATAAAGGAATCAAAGACTCACTGATCTGTAATCCAGGAATTACTTATGGAGCACACACCCCAGACTCCTGACATTTAAAAAAATTTTTTTTCATGTTCATTTTTGAGAGAGAAAGATAAACAGAGAGCAAGAGGAGGAGGGGTAAAGAGAGAGGGAGAGAGAATCTGAAACAGGCTCCAAGATCAGCACAAAGCCTGATGTGGGGCTCAAACTCACAAACCATGAGATCATGACCTGACTGAAATTGAATGCTTAACCAACTGAATGCCCCAGGTACCGGCAGATTACTGACTTTTAAAGTCTCTTCCTTTATTTTTTAAAACATTTTTAATGTTTATTTGTTATTTTTGAGAGAGTGTGAGTGGGAAAGAGCAGAGAGAGAGGGACACACAGAATCTGAAGCAGGCTCCAGGATCTGAGTTATCAGCACAGAGCCTGACCTGGGACTCAAACTCACGAGCCATTAGATCATGACCTGAGCCGAAGTTAAACAACTGAGCCACCCAAGTGCCCCAAAATTCTCTTCATCTATATTTATCTACATTAGCTTCTTAATGTCTGAATATTATCTTAGTTATCTGCTACTGCAAGAATATATGTTCCTTATGGAATAAAATGAACATACAGGAAAGTAAAAAAATAATCCTTCTCTTTACTACTAAAAGAAAAATAATGTTGATATTTAGTTTTTCTTTCTGCTGGAGTTTATAGCATAAATTGTTATTATCGTATGAACCTTACCTTCAAATGCATTTTCTTCACATGTTATAAGATAATCAATTATATTTTATATTAGACTATGTTAGGTTAGATTGTTATCTCTAAAAGGAATTTAAATAACTAGCAATAAAACTTTTGAAGTCCTCTAATTTTTTAAAACCTAATTTTAGTATTTTTGATGTAGATGCTTCAAATGGAAACCCATTGTTACAGAATCAATTAAAGTCATCATTAAATAAAATATTTTAGTTTATGCCATGCCCATCCATTGCATTGGTATCCACTTTTGTTATAGAAAAAAATATATACTGCTGTTTTCTTCTGGTCCATATATTTTCCCTATAATATGAAACTTACAATAGTTAAGGAATTGTGTAATGGACGTATCTTACCTGATTGATTACAGGGTGTATCTTGATTATTTTTAACCAATGGAATTATAATTAGATACCTAATTTATGGAAAAATATTTTAGTAATTAAGCATTTTTAAAATTAACAACTGATTCTATATATAAAATCATTTATTTTCCATACTTTAGATGAAGCGAACAAATACTGGACATAGCTCATGGGTTTCATGTTCCAACTTTTGCTTCTCATTGTGAACAAGAGAACCTGGATTGAACAGGCACATGGTCAAACCCAAGGTGTCCTTGGCACCTTCCAGGAGGATCTAGGACATAAAGTAGATTAGAATTCCAGAAGCAAAGAAAAACAAGACACAAAATTATGTGAGGACAGACTTCAAAGCCTTTGAGACCATCTAAAAATCTACTCAAAAGATGAGCAAAAAGCTAAGAACTCTGAAGAAGAAGGAGTTCTACAAATCAAATCGTCATCAAAAAGCTAAAAAATGTGATTCTTAACAATTAACAAGGAGTGGAACCAGGAGAATTCTCTCAAGAGATTAATCCCAAGTACGTGAAGCTCTAACGTTAGGGAGGAAGCAAGCTTATATACCACATCCACCAACATCATTGCTCCTAATGAAATTATTTTCTTGTTGTTATTTTTGCTATTGTGGGAAAAACTTTAGTTTTCTATATTATATTTACTTTATTTTTTTTAATTTTTTTTAATTTTTATTTATTTCTAGGAGAGAGAAAGGGAAGGGTCAGAGAGAGGGGGAGATGCAGATTCTGAAATAGGCTCCAGGCCCCGAGCTGGCAGTCAGCACAGAGCCCGATACAGGGCTCGAACCCACGAACCGCGAGATCATGACCTAAGCGAAAGTCGGACGCTTAACCGACTAAGCCACCCAGGCGCCCCTATATTTACTTTATATTTTCTTTTGTTTTACTCCTATAGGTGTCCTATGATCAAATAATTGTGAATTTAGGAGCCAAAAAATTAAATTCTTAGTCCTATAGTGCCAATTACTAGTTCTTAGCACATTATTTCTACTAATCTATGGTTTAATTCATTCATGTGTAATGTGCAGCTAACCACACACAAGTAGGACCATACAGATATCAATAAAATCTAATATTATAGCTCAGCAATTATTTATTTTATGTTAAAAGCATTAACAAAACTACATTTCTTTAAACATTCTAAAAATGAAAACATTATATTCTGTTGTTTATAATAGTTAAAGCAGCAAATATGTGCAAGTACCAATCATAGAAGGTCTATTTTTATGTTGTGTTAGAGAGACCTAATAAGTAAAAAATATATGCTGATATGATATTGCTTTTGTGCTAAAACAGTGGATTATGTGCTATTCCCTTCACACAGATACATGTATTGCTTAAATTTAGCACCATGGAGTGAGTACTTATGTAACTCAGTCTGGACCCCATCATGTCCAACCATTAATAAATTTGATGCATTCCCTCCCTGTCTTAGTATTTTATAGCTGCAAAACAAATTACCACAAACTTAAGGACTTAAACCAAGACAAAACTATTATTATCTCATAGTTTCACAGGTTAAGAGTCCAGGTCCAGGCTAAATGGGTTCTTTCCACAGGATCTTACTAGGCTGACATCCAGGTATTATCTGAAGTTCAAGGTTCTCCTCCAAGCAAGTGCACTTGTTCTTCAAAGAATTCAGTGCCCTGAGTTTGTAGGACTTGAGGACCCTGTTTTCTAGCTGACTATCCACTGAGGGTCATTCTCAGCTTCTAGAGGCTGCTCTTATAACTTGGCAGATTACTTCTTAAAATCATGCAAGAGGACCTTTCTCCATCCAAGAGTGACTATCCTGACATTAGTCATAGGTTCTATCCATAGGCAAGGGGAGATAAACACGGGGCATCCATTCCAGGGAGCAGACGTTTGAGGAGCCATTTAAAATTCCTGCTAACTACACTTCTCACTTCCTTATCATGTTGTATGGTAATTTTTACAGTGAGAATGCCCTTAAAGAGTTAACAGAGTTGTAACAAACCGAGAGGACCACACAATATCGTAGCTCAATAGCTTTCCCTCCATTGGCAAAACAACTCAACGAGAGTGGTTATGAAAGATTAGTCCTACCATCAGGAAACGATTCTGTTTCTGTTTACATCTGACCAGATTTGGAGGCAAATTAGGAAAAAGGACCCCATCCTGGGGAATAGAACACTGCCTCCACTTCAGCCTCCACCCACCTCCCTGGGCTGCGTGAGCATCCTTGCTCCGACACAATGCAAGCACCTGTATGCAGAGACCTTGTACATGCAGGACCTCTGCTTCTTTGAAGAGGCATGACTCAGGTCTGGCCATTTTATCTTTCTAAAGCACAGGATTCTCATCTGTAAAAAGGGACTAGTAACTATACATTCCCTACCCTAAAATGGATTATTCTAGGGATCAAAGAAAATAACACACATTGAAGGACTGTCAGCTATAAGATGCAGTAAACAGGGGCGCCTGGGTGGCTTAGTCGGTTAAGCGCCCGACTTTCGCTTGGGTCATGATCTCGCGGTTCGTGGGTTCGAGCCCCGAGTCGGGCTCTGTGCTGACTGCCGGCTCAGAGCCTGGAGCCTGTTTCGGTCTGTGACTCCCTCTCTTTCTGACCCTCCCCTGCTCACGCTGTCTCTCTCTCTCTCTCTCTCTAGAAATAAATTAAAAAAAAAAAAGATGCCATAAACATGTGGTGTGATATACTTCTGCCAGTCACAGGGCCAGCCTGACCCATATGAAAGGGCTACTTTAAGTCTCAAGCATTTCCTTTGGGTCAACAAAAAAGTGTAATTTTTAAAATGTTACTTATTCCCAGGGAATATTGGTAAAGGTTTCTTTTGAAAGATTGTTTTGTGGGTCTCTTATCTCACCAGAAGTAGGATTGTATTATTTATAGCCCAGAAGGAAATCTTTTCCAGGAAGAGGGGCAAATCTTGCACCCTCTGGAACTTTTAAATGGCCACCATACAATCTTAAGTATTATTAAGAGAATATTCCTGGGAGGTAGTCCAAGGTGGCAGAGTAGAAAGATCCTGAACTCACCTACTCCCATGGACACAGCAAATATACAGCTATTTGTGGAACAACGCTCTCTGACAAAGACCTAGAAACTACTTGAACAGCTCCCCTACAACAGAGAAGAAAAGGGTCTGGGGGAGAGTCAGAGACGCTTTTGCTAAGAACCCACTCTGGGATGATGACCCATAATCGAGAGGCATCTCACAAAGCAGGAGTTACTCTCCCAGGAGCGAGAGGTTTGCATATCACAGCATGCACCCCGACTCTTGCAGCCTCTACTGGAGAGATAAGTCCCCAAAATGTCTACCTTTGGACAACAAAGGGGTTTATGTTCAGGAGACCCAAAGGCTGAAGAGGATTTTTCAAGGATTTCAGGCAGACTCCTTCAGCCCAAGGCCCAGCATGAAAGTAGCATTTGGAAAAGTGTCTAGACTACTTCTGAAGGAAGCCTAGTTGCTAATCTTACAGACCCTGCTAGAAGGGCTAAGATCCCCCGGAACTCTCTACCTGGCTAGCTCAGGCAGGCAAGTGCAATTCCTGCTGCCCGCCTAAAGCCAGAGGCATGCCCACCCCTGAGCTCTCCTGCTCCTCCACTAAAGCCCGTGGGCACAGGGACTCACTGGGGATACTCCCTGATGGTCTGGCTCTGGTGGCCATGGGTGGGGGCAGGGATTGTGTTCCTGTCTCCCAATGGACTATAGCAACCAGAATGACAGAATTCTATACAGGCTACCACCCCCAGGGCCCCCGCACAGAAGGCAATCTGAAACATACTCTTAGTCTTGCTGTGAAAAAGGCCTATTAACTTTTCCTGGAGCTTCACCCTGAGGGGCAGGCTTCACAATTACACACAAAGGGACTACAGAGACCTCCAGGGAATGGAGACTGGGAGATGCCATCTTTGGGAGAGGCAGTGGGTGAAACAAGTTAAGGAGGGGTCAAGAGGCACAAACTTCTAACTATAAAATAAGTAACTCACAGGGATGTAACATAAAGCATGGTGACTACAGTTACTAACATGTAGTATATACTTGAAAACTGACAAGAGGCTAAATCCTCGAAGTTCTCATCACAAGAAAAAACAAACCTGTAACTTTGTATGGTGACAGATGGTAATTAGATGTATTGTGGTAATCATTTAGCAGTGTATACAAATATCAGATCATTATGTTGTATACCTGAAACTAATATAATGTTATGTGTCAATTATACCTCAATAAAGAAAAAGAATATTTCCGAAAGAATCTGAGTGAACACCTTAATGAATAATTAAAATAATGCTGCAGACCCTGTTTTGTAATTTAAAAAGAAAAAAACAGAATTGAAGTTTTATGTTCATACATTATGTTAGTATCCTAAGGCTTTCTTTAGTGAAGGGTGTGGTTTGTGGAAACCAAACGTCATTTCTGTTGTACTGTTGGTTGAATTTTAGAACTATGTCAACTGTTCCTCAATAATGACAGAATGACAGAGGGAAACAAGGGTCCTTCCTCAGCTGAACAGGGAGACTTTAACTCTACAGACAACTTACTGGTAATGAGGGAGATAAGATTCCTATTGTTCCCCCTAAGATCTGGAAATGATCTCAGAATTGCATCTTACTGATATCCCACTTTTGATTTTCCACATTATTTTTAGGGTAAGATATTAACTCGATAACTTTGAACAGATTTTCAACGAATGTTTATATCATTATAGGTGGTACATTTGCAATTAGATCATGCTGCACACTTTTGTATTTCACATTTAGGTTTGTTAAAAATCAATCCCAAGCCCTGTGATAGGAGGACTGAAAAGTATAAAACTGGATGCAATAGCAGAATTTTGAGTATTAAAGACCAACAGATGAAGACAATATACAAAGTAAAATTTTCTCTTAAGTTAAAGTAAAAAAAGAATTTGTTGACAGATTTTTCAAAAGCTTATTCCCTTAACATTTTCCAAAGGACTTCAAACTTCATGAAAAATGAAAGCAATCAAGAAGAGTCTTTGGAATATTCCCTGGTAAAGGGAAAGGGCTGAGAGGCACCTGTGTGGCTCATCTGTTAAGTGCTGGACTTCAACTCAGGTCAGTGTTGATCTCACGGCTTGTGGGTTCGAGCCCCGCATCAGGCCATGTGCTGACAGCTCAGAGCCTGGAGCCTGCTTCCAATTCTGTGTCTCCTTCTCTCTCTCCCTCTCCTCTGTTCATTCTCTGTTTCTCTCTCTCTTAATTTTTTAATTAACAAAAGTGTTGA
Organism: Proteles cristata cristata; assembly: GCA_017311185.1. Classification (NCBI taxonomy): domain Eukaryota; kingdom Metazoa; phylum Chordata; class Mammalia; order Carnivora; family Hyaenidae; genus Proteles; species Proteles cristata. Next base: position 877,849 of record JAESUZ010003871.1, read on the forward strand.
GGTCATATCTAAGTGCCAGTGAGGAATTTTTATTTTTTTTATTTTTTATTTTATTATTATTTTTAATGTTTTTATTTATTTCTAGGAGAGAGAAGATACAGCAGGGGAGGGTCAGAGAGAGAGAGGGAGTCACAGACTGAAGCAGGCTCCAGGCTCCGAGCTGGCAGTCAGCACAGAGCCCGACGCGGGGCTCGAACCCACGAACCGCGAGATCATGACCCAAGCGAAAGTGGGACGCTTAACCGACTAAGCCACCCAGGCGCCCCGAATTTTTAAACATCTGGTATTTATCCAACTGAATCATTTTACTTCCATTTTTTTCTTGTTTATTTATTTTTGAAAGAGAGAGAGGGTGCACACACGCACAAGTTGGGGAAGAGCAGAGAGAGGGGGACAGAGGATCAGAAATGGGCTCTGCACTGACAGCAGCAAGCCCAGTGCCCTGCTTGATTTCAGGAACCAGGAGATCTTGACCCAAGCTGAGGTTGAATATTCATCCAACTGAGTCACCCAGGGACCCCAACTGAATTATCTTATTTAAAAAAAAAAATGAAAAAGGAAAGTTTTCTGGGTGGAGATGGAGAGTAGCCTTTAAAGAGGCGCATAAATGGGAAGATACACCTCCAAAATCAAGAGCATAGTTAAGACATGTCATTACTCACTGGCTGGCAGTGGGCTGGACAGGGTTGTTGGCCTTGAATATTTTCTTGTACTCTGATGTCCTGATTTTAGCTCTTCTTGAAAAACAAGACAAACAAGAAAAAATAGGACACAGCTTTCTGAAAATAATTATTGCACTAATTTCTATGTCTGATGATGTTCCTTCCCCGCCTCCTCCCACCCCCTCACCCCCACCCCCCGGACAGGAAGGTTCAGATTTAAATAATACAGAAATCCATATTGAAGTTTCTGCTAGTAATTAAGTCACTGCCTCTTCTCAGGGCCTAACCCATGCTTTTATGCCCTGCTCTGTGAGGCAGAGCTGGGACTCTGTATCTCACTTCTGCCTTGCGTACTGGTTTCTTGTTGGACTCTGGAATGGGAACACCAGAAGGAGATGGAAAGTTTGGGGCAGAGAGAGGGGGCTTGCCCTTTCCTGTTTCTTTCTTGTCATGCTTTCTGTCTGCTTGCCCTCTCTGTGGTCATCCAGTACCGGTATGGCCCCCCCTGCAGAAGCAGCTACATCTAGTTTGTGGTTTCTACAACTTTTAAAGAGCCAGCTCCTTGGGGAGCCTGGGTGGCTCAGGCAGCTAACCCTCTGATTCCTGACTTTGGCTCAGGTCATGATCTCATGGTTAGTGAGTACAAGCCCCACATCTGTCCAGGCTCTGCGCTGATGGCCTGGAGCCTTCTTGAGATTTTTTTCTCTCTCCCCGTCTCTCTGCCTCTCCCCTGATGCTTGCTCTCTATCTCTTTCTCAAAATAAATAAAAATAAACTTTAAAAAATGAACCATCTACTTCCTCAGAGTCTTGGAAGTTTTAATAATTACAGTCTCCTGCTTCCCTCCACCCCTCAGCCCTAGATGTGGTAGTTGCTCTCAGCATTTGTACCTCTGTAATACCTTTCATTTTTTTAAATCTTTTTAGTTATCTCATTAACAGCTTTATAGCTAGCCATCAACTCTTCACATTAAGTTCTCTCTTAAGCTTAAGTAGCTGGTGTGGTTTCTGCTTCTTGATCACCCACCTCTGGATACAGACTTGACAATCTTCACATCTGTAGTCTACTTCTTTCTTCTGATTTATATTTTTCTCCAGTCACTTTTTTGCTTGTTTGTTTCCTCTATTGCTAGGAAGGGTGAAGGTATTAGATCTAAAATTTTTGTGAGTACGTTCTGTATTTTAAGGGGAACTACAAAAAATAACACAAATAAAAGAAAGGCTTCCAAATGTGGCAAGTGGGTAGAAACCAAAGGAGTAAAACATATGTGGAAAGTTTAATGGAAAGATGGAAATGATGACATTTAACAAAAGAGTTAAGTAACAGAATAGTAAAAATAAAATAATATGAGGAAGAAATTGAATGTGTCAATACTTACTATAGATTATAAATAAATTTGCCTTTTAAATGAGAGAAATTCAAAATATGAATGAAACTCCACCATTTTCTTTAATTTAGCTTTTTGTTTATTTGGTAGTTGTTTGCTAAACAAGCACCGAAAACATAATGACCCATAAAATTAGATTCCAGGTTCACCATCACTCCTTAAGGGAGCAATGTATCGTTGTACCATTTTGATACATTTATTTTTTTCTTTATGAGCTGTGGTTTGTCATCAAGAAATACATAGATATGGTGCTCTTATATTTTTAGCTAATCTTTTTTTAAAACAACTGCAAGTTTATATGTGGTTTTAAGGTCTCTTTTTGATTTTTTTGGTCTGCATGTGTGCATCTTACATAAATGAACCCAAATATTTTTTGAATTACAATGCCTTTAATAAAAATGGGGTTTTTGAAAGTTTTGTCACTCAAGTATGGCAGGAAGTAGAAATCAATCAATGGTCTTGTTTAATGTAATAACTCCCCAATATTCACCAAGCTTTTACTTAATGTCATCAGGCTCTGAGCTAAGTGCTTCCTAGGGTTTGCCTTACTCATCACCAAAACTCCATGAGGTGGATATTGTGATTAGTTCTTGCTTCACAGTAAGTCTTTCTAAGTAGTTTTTGTAGGATTAAGTAAGAAGCTCTAGATCACATAGATAGCAAGGGCAGAACGGGGTTTGAACCCAGGAGAGTTCATACCCTTAAATTTTGCCTTACCTGGATTCAAATCTTTTCTGGGGATAAGTAGTGTACCCCAGGAGTCTAATATGGTGCTTGTAATTGAAATGAGCAAACTTGAAGATATTTGTCAAACTCAGAAGGTCACAGTACGTTAATTCCTTGCTGCCATTGTGTGTGTGTGTGTGTGTGTGTGTGTGTGTGTGTGTAAATATGTTTTCATTGCTTAGAAGCCTCTAGGTAGTTCGCTCCTTGTATTGTTTTCTTCTTTTATTATCTTCATGTTTTTGTGCTCTAATAGCTCAGAAATATTACGTACAGAAAATGTCCATAAACTCAGTTAGTCAGCTTGCTCAGTGCTCAATAAAGGAAGGCTCAGCTATTTTCTACTGTACAGTGGACATGTTGAACAATCACAAGCAGCACCTGGGCACCAACCCACCAAGAATCTCTCCTTTCTCAAAGCTTGACCTATTGACTTTCAAAGACTCAGTCAGGGTCCCTCATGCTTTACAGATATGGAGATATACCTGTTCAATGTTCACAGGTGCTGCAAGGACATCCTGATAAAGATGCACACAAACACGACATAGGTCCTAGAAATTGAAAGTTTATAAATAAAAAAAAATATGAAAGCCTTTCTTGAAAAGAAGGACAAAATGCATGTGCATTAAAAATTTCAATTGAAGGTAAATCTCAACTTGCTCCTATACCTAAGTCTTTGCTGAACACTGTATACAGGACATTTCAAACCTATATCCCTTGCAATGTGTTAGAACCGTCACCTGGTAATTATCTTCCCTGGAACATCATGTTTCTTAAATAAACAGTGTGCTCCCGAGGAGTAGCTATTTTTAGAAAGAATTCAGGAGAGAGAAGAATTAATGTACTGATAATAAGGGGTAAAAGTTCAGGAAATGGAAACAACCCTTAAAGAATTAACACAAGTGTTTTCTTGGGAATGAGATGAGTTGGGAGGAGAAGGATTGTCATTGGCCTTCAGTGTATTGTTGCTGAGTAAGTGAAAATAAATGGAAAATGCGGTTCTTCCAATTTCAAACTGTTACAATATGGTTACTTTCATGCCCTACAGAGAATTCCTGAAGGCACAAACCCAGTCACAAATCGGTACACATCAGCATTTTGCATAAAAGGGAAACATCCATATCTGACTCAAGCAACGATGAAATCAATACAGAAACATTTCCAGGGAAGTCCTGCAGGTTTTGTTATGCATTAACAGCTAGTATATCGTGCAAAAAAATCTTCTGACTGTTTAATAAATCAACTTTAGATCCACAATCCCTAAACTTCCCTGATTTTCTTTATCATTGCCTAGAGAGCACCCTGCAGATGTTAAGTTGCATTTTCCCCCCAACTGTTTCTATCCTTATTAGATGGTTTATCTTGCTGCTGGTTTTTTGATGGGTTTGAATACAGGGGTTAAATTCATATCTTGTAGTCTTTGTACCACAGCCTCCTCCAAAGCCTGCAGAATATCATAAAAAGAGCATCTGACCAACTCCAGAGCCAAAATGCTGTCCTCAGCTCTCTGGCTTAGCCTAAACCTCTCTGTCAATAAAACTATGCCCATTTACGTAATTGCATTTGATTTTATTTACCACTGAATGTCTGATCTACTGGCATGAATCAAATAATTATTTTAGACACTCCAGAAAGCATACTTGAAAAGGATTTTATGGATATGTTAAATAAAGATAGAATTTAAATAACTTCAGGAAATGTTGAATTTTATTTCGAATTTTATCACCCTATGCATCCTTTAAAAAATAAGTCTGATGCTCTTAACAAAATGGAAGTGTCTATATAGAAGGTGGTTGGCACATTATAGAAAGATGCTAGTATTGGATAAGAAAGAGAAAATATTTTCCTCTTAGTAACTTAGCAGCCATTGTCACATACGCAGAACAAAGAAACCAATCCATCAGTGTGTTTAGTTTTGATTAGAATTATCAGATTTTAGGTTGAGCCCCCTTTCTATACAATACCAAGATCTATTGTGATGCCAGTCATATTCTGATTGCATTAAAGATACCCATGTAGAGGGGGCACCTGAGTGCCTCAGTAGGTTAAATGTCTCACTCTTGATTTGAGCTCAGGTCATGATCTCAGGGTCGTGTGATCAAGCCCTGGCCCCCCATGATGTGCCTAGGGCCTGCTTAAGACTCATAATAAACAAACAAACAAACAAACAAGATACCTATGTAATTCTCTGATTGTGACTCAGCTTTCTCACCTATAAATTGGGAATAATATTGGCTGTCTTGAGAGCATATATGAATTAACACTTAAAAACATGTTTTGCTCCCCACCTAGTATATAGTAAGTATGCAATAGATTTAGGCATCACCAGTGGCTCAGTAGTTTGTAAATCCTTAAGAGTTTAGATTGGGAGTCTCTGAATTCTTAACCATTGAAAACAGTGTTTGTTAAATTAACTTGTATTCAGAAATTTGCAGAATGCATACTGAATTTTACAATGGACGATTAACGCCATTTCATGATTAGCTTAGATAACAAAATAGATAAAAACATGCATTAAAATAGTGTGTATTATGTAACCAAATAGAGCCATAAAGAAACTCTCCCAACAGGTAGGTGAGATGGGGAGAGGTGCATGTCTGGCCAGAGAGCTTCCACGGAGAGATGGGGTGAAAGGCAGGGAGCCCCACGCACACCAAGAGAAAGAATGGGTATTTTGTGTTTAACATCCTCTGCTTCTCATTTCCTAGCATCCTAGGAGAGGTAGAGGTAGGCTGGCCAGAGCCCCTTATAGCTAGCTTTTGCTCATGAAAAGCAACACTCTGGAACTTTTTATGAACACTCCGTGTCCTTTCCAAGTGGTCTTCTGAGCCTCTTGGTTTCAGGAAGTGTTTTTCCTATACCCTCACAAGCTTGTGAAACAATGTCAGACATAGTGGGATTTGAATCCTTCCCCTGGTGTTAACCAGTTATGTTTTCTTCAACAAGACTCCTAATAGGGGTGCCTGGGTGGCTCAGTTGGTTGAATATTCAACTCTTGTTTTCTGCTCAGGTCATGATCCCAGGGTTGTGGGATCCAGTCCTGTGTCAGGCGCTACACTGAGCTTAAGATTCTCTCTTCCTCCCTCTGTCGCTCTCCCCCACTTGTGGGTTCTCTCTCTCTCTCTCTAAAGTAAAATAAATAAATAGGGGGACTTGGATGGCCCAGTCAGTTGAGCATCTGTCTTCAGCTCAGTTCATGATTTCATGGTTCGGGAGTTCCAACCCTGTGTCAGGCTCTGTACTGATGACTCAGAGCCTGGAGCCTGCTTTGGATTGTCTGTCTGTCTGTCTCTCTCTCTCTGCCTCTCCCCCACTCATGCTCTTCCTCTCTTTCTCTCTCAAAAATAAACATTAAAATTTTTAAATAAATAAAAAATAAACGATTTTAAAAAGATACGTAACAATTTGAGTGCTCCCCTCTGTAAATAAGGACAGTGATGTCCAGCTTACAGGGTTGTAAGGATCAGAGGTAAATGTATATGACGCCTGTCACAACATGCACTCCATAGAAGGCAGCTATTATTAGTAATAACATCACTGTTACTTTTATATTTTGTTTATATGTTTTACAGTTCCTATACCATCCAGAAGGGGGAAAATAGACTTGCAATTATGTTTTCTTTGTTTGAAAGTATTTATTTTCTGGTGATTATGTGCTGAGTATCTGTTAAGCACTAATATTTCACTGAACAAAGGACTTTGACCTCTACTCTCATGGGCATTGTTATTAGTTAGCAAATGACTGGTATTGGATAATTAAGTGTGACAGTTCTGTAGAGTGAAAGTTCAACATGAGTAAAAGCTTGAGGCAGGGAAGATTGGAGTAGAATCAGTGAGAACTCGAAATGAGAGGGGTGGCAGGGTGGGGGTGCTGGTGGCTCCATATGGAGATGAGGAAGGGACCAATGATGCATCTGTGAAATGGGGAGAAAGTTAGCACCCACCACCTAGGACCACTCTGATGATAAAATAATGCTAGATGCCTCCTTATAGTGTTCTTATAAAGATTAGATGAATATATGGGAAGCCCTTAAAAGAGTACATCACACACAGAGGTATTCTAGATATTATCTGTGATGATGTTGGTGAGGTAACTAAGGAGTAGACTGTGGAAATGGAAGTCGGGGGGTGCCCAGATAGTGAAGGTCTTTACATGCTGAGGCAACATTAGTAAAAGCTTTGTAGGGAAGCTGGCTGTATCAAGATGAATGAGCCTTGAGGTGCCTGAGTGGATTCCCTTGTTAAGAGTCTGACTTCCGCTCAGTTCAAGATCAGTAGTTTATGAGTTCAAGCTCTGCATAGGACTCTCTGCTGTCAGTGTGAGCTTGCTTCTGAGCTCTGTCCGCCTCTCTCTGCCCCTCCCCCCCTAAAAATAAATAAACATTTAAAAAAAGATGAATAAGCCTCTACCAAGGAGGGTTGTGGGGTGCAGTACTAGCGGAAGGGCATTTAGGGCAAAGTGATGTATTCTGGTAGCTGTCCAGAGTTCAACACAGTTCATCAACACAGTCTGACAGAAATTTTGATGCAAGCCACATATGAATTTTTTTTGTAGCCACATTTAAAAAAAAATGTGAAGAGGAAAAAAAGTGAAATTTGTTTTACTAATATATTTTATTTAATCCAATATGTCCAAAATTCCAAAATATTCACATTTCAGTACGTTAATATAAACACATTAAAGAGATATTTTACAAACTTTTGTTCATACTGAATCTTTGATATCTAACATGTGTTATACATGGAGCGCATTTCAATTTGCACTAGCCATATTTCAAGAGCTAAATGCATATGTGGCCAATGGCTACCATATTGGGCAATGCCAGCCTAGACGATAATTTAACACCTTTTTTTTCAGCCTACAGAATGTATGCCTTATCCTAGCTGGGTAGATAGGTAGTGGGATGGTGGAGGGATGGAATGATTAAATTTACCTTTTAGCAAGGTCACCTACTGCTGTAGCTGTATGGAGGATGAAGTGGGCGAGGCAGGTGAAACGGAGCCCAGACACCAGAAAGCCATGATGGCCTCCCAGGCAAAGACTTAAGAGCTGGAATGGAGAGGAGAATGGAGTCAAAAGTTGGTAAGGAAGTGCCCTGCACTGGATTGGATGACTAAATGCACATGGGGTTGGGGAGGAAAGGATGTAAGAAGAAATTATGTATATATATATATAGTTTTAATATATATATAGTTTATTTTTGAGACAGAGAGAGACAGAGCATGAGCAGGGGAGGGTCAAGGAGGGAAGGAGACACAGAATCTGAAACAGGCTCCAGGCTCTGAGCTGCCAGCACAGAACCCGATGCGGGGCTCGAACCCACGGACTGTGAGATCATGACCTGAGCCAAAGTAAGATGCTTAACCGACTGAACCACTCAGGTGCCCCAGAAAAGGCAGGTTTCTGAAGTTCATGTCTGAATGCCTGCATATTGGCAGTCACTCGGTCAGGGAATGGTGGGGAGAGGACTTTTAAATGTACACTTTAACCATAAACAGAGGCAGTATTTTGTGTGAAAGCAAAATCCTGCTATAGATCAGGGATCTCCTCAAAAACATTGTCTGCCATCCATTAAGAAGGCATTTAATCATCTCCTCAAAGTTTTAAACTCATACTCAAATCTTTTTCACTAGAACATACTGTTTTAATTTCCCGTTTCAGCCAAAGGACACTCAGAGTCCTTAGTCATTAGCTAGTTTGTCACATGGCATGTTAGCATGAAGGCTGCAGGCAGAATGGATTGTAATGCCAGCTCTGCCGCTGATTGTGTAACCTTGGACACTGCTTAATGTCTGTGTGCCTCAGTTTCTTCCACTGTGACAAGGAGTTCTTGATACTGTTAAACTCATAGCTTGGTAAAATGTGCAAAATGATTCCTAGCTTCTAATAACACAATGTAAATGCTTGCTAAATAAACATGCAGTAAGGAAGCCTCGGGGAGTCGGTCAGTTGATCATCCGACTTTGGCTCAGGTCATGATCTCACATTCATGAAGCTCTCTGCTGTCAGTGCAGAGCCTGCTCTGGGTCCCCTGTCTCCTTCTCTCTCTGTCCCTCCCCTGGTTATGCTCTCTCTCTCAAAAAGAAGTAAATGCTAAAAATAAAATAAAATAAGCATGCTTTAGGCAGCCTGATAGAATGTGACCTCTTTGCATTTTTTTTTTAATGTTTTATTTATTTCCAGGAGAGAGAGAGAGAGAGAAACAGCGTGAGCAGGGGAGGGTCAGAGAGAGAGGGAGTCGCAGACTGAAACAGGCTCCAGGCTCTGAGCTGGCAAGTCAGCACAGAGCCTGACGTGGGGCTCGAACCCAGGAACCGCGAGATCATGACCTAAGTAAAAGTCAGACGCTTAACCGACTAAGCCACCCAGGCGCCCCTAATGTGATCTCTTTGAAAATAGAGTGACTTGTATCTTCATTGTCTGAAAGATTTACATTTATTTGCATATGAAGAGATACAAAATTGCTATTTCAAATTAATCCCAAATATTTTCATTAAAGTGATTGGTCAGAGAGTATCTTTTTTTTTTTTTAATCTCATTTTTATCTTCTAGATATGGGCTATGGTCACAGCATGGAATTCCTAGTGACAGATAATTCTTTAACATTTTTTAAAACATACAGTAAAGAACAATGAAAAAAATAAAAAGAAAAGGAGATTTTCTATTTTAAAAGTATCTTTTGGGGGGTGTCTGGGTGGCTCAGTTGGTTGAGCATCTGACTTTCGCTCACCTCATGATCTCACAGTTTGTGAGTTTGAGCCCCGCGTTGGGATCTCTGCTGTCAGTGGAGAGGCTGTCAGTGCAGAGCCTGCTTTGGATCCTGTGTCCCCCGCCCCCCTCCTTCCTGCCTCGTGTTCTTTCAAAAATAAATAAAACATTAAAATATTTTTAAAAATATCTTTTCATCTATCTTCTTATTTCTTCCTCTGGAATTGAAATGTTCACTTTAATCCTTAGTTCTTGGGGGAATACAACCATCTATAAAAGAAAGACTGGCTTAATTTGTATTTTGTCCTGTTTTATTAAATACCCATCATCTTTTATAAGAAATACCTCAAGACAAGTAAGTCAGGAGTTTAAAAAAATCTAGGAGCCATTTCAGGATATTGTGTTCTTAATTCTAATATGTGCCAGACTTGATATTAAACAGTACTGGGGTATTATACTTGGTAGATTAGAATGTGGCCAATTCTATTTGGGGCGAGGTAGGGAACAAAAGAACACCCACACATTTGAAAGAGGAGCTGGATCTCTCAAGCTAATGTGCATTTCCTAGGCTGCCAGGTAGACAGAGCCTATAACCATAGCGAAAGATGAGAATACGGCAAGCCTCTATGAGGTGTGTGTTCAGAGGACTGTTAAGTAATTACAGGACAATATTGTCAGTGCTAGATAGATGGAACATCTCATAATTTAGAAGGAAAGAGGTAAGGGACACTTAGACTACTTGAGAAAACTAGACAAAGCCTCACATATAGAGAAACATTCCCTAACATTGATGGATTTTTCAACCCCTTGCTTAAAGCCAAAATAAGTCTACCTGAAGAATTCGATGTGTTGAATAGAGTAACATCACTTTTCTTCCCGAGAGGGTATTAGGGATAACTCCCCACGAAGCTTTTCTCTTTGTTTTCCTATGAATTCCCTGATGTTGGAATTCTCTAGGTGACAGAGTTCCCCACGTTTATTTTACTTAGGAAATCATGTGCTGTTGGGTGTCACAAATTGAGATTATTTGATGTTGTTGTTGTTGTTTGTTTGTTTGTTTGTTTGTTTGTTTTTCCCTGTCCTTTCCAGAGTCTGAGAGGGGATAAGCAGGGAGAAAGGGCAAGCTGGTTCAGGTTATGGACTCAAACTACCAAAGGGAGGCAGATGGCATGGCACTTGGAAGAATGACATTTCAGGGCACTTGAGTGGCTCAGTCGGTTGAGTGTCCAACTTTGGCTCAAGTCATGATTTCATGGTTTGTGAGTTCGAGCCCTGCTTGGGTTCTGTGCTAACAGCTCAGAGCCTGGAGCCTGTTTCAGATTCTGTGTCTCCCTCTCTCTCTGCCTCTCCTCCACTTCGTCCTCTGTCTCTCACTGTCTCAAAAATAAATAAACTAAAAAAAAATTAAGAATTATGTATCTATTACTTGTGGGGATGAAAGGATGGAAGGAGAGGGCTAAAGGAAGACCTCCTGATTCAATTTTAGTTTATTTTGGAGATCTCAGCCTTCACCTTCTTGCTTTCAGGTGCTGTCTTGAATCAGATCCATCCTCTTTACTTCTTATGTTCCCATTGCAGCTTCGCAAGGGTTCAGGAGAACCCTTCAGTGATCTCATTTTCCAAAGAGTGCCTCTCTGTTGGGCATGTAATTTTAATCCGGTCATAAAACCACCATCGGTGATGCTAGTTCCCTCATAAGTAGACCAGATAACTGACACAGTGTATGGGGACAGGGTGGTAGGCATAATCTTCGGTTGGTTCCCCTAACTACTGTTTATAACCACCCTCAAAACACCTGGCACTGGTAGGTAGTTCTCAATCTGTATACACGTATAGAAAGTTAATTGTTTCTCAAATGAATTTACATCCAGGTTGGAAAAGAGATGCATTTTAGTGTAAATAGGTCAATGATTTTTGAACATAGTTCTATTAGAGAACTCCGCCACAAAATATTATTATACATTCATCCTTAAATAAATGCACCAAACAGAGCAGCAAGCCCAATGGACCAGAAACCAAGAAGCCTGAGCTCTCTGTGTGATCTTGAGTAAGTCACTTGACCTCATCTATGAAATGAGACACTAAGCTTGTTGTCTCTTAAGCTTGGGTTCAGTTCAGCCAATATGTGAAGAGAATATCTACATATCGGGTAACTTGGGTGGGTGCCAATTTTTCATGTTTCAAATCTAGTAGGATTATGATACATAGAGGATTTCTCAATTCGAGAAAAGGAATCTGTAATATCATTTTAGATCTGCTAATTTAGTAACCTAATTTGTAAATCTAACCAATTATTAATGATGACTTCAGGTGGCTTGTAGGATTATGGTAATAAGTTAAATGAAATTCTGCTAACCTAGGATCTTAAACTTTTATATAAACATTTTTGGCATATCTTATCTACTTTATGATCTATCATTGACAACTTAATCCAATTACAACAAGAAATAGTTGGCTGCTTAAAATATGCAGGCAAGAACCTAAATCAGGGTCTTGGCACTAAAAATTAGGTATGTGAGGAATCGAGTACTAATATGAAGTTCTAAATATAGAAATTTGTTCACTAATAAGGTCTAGAGCTTGAAAATTAGGCCAGCATTGTGCTTTACGAGCTAAATAACCACAGTTAAAACTAAAATTGGGAACTTTGGACAAACATTTAGATGCTGGGGCTTTGAACTTCAGAAAAGTAATATGAATAACAGCAAATGAATGTCACATTGATTTTTATTTGGGTTAATTACCAACATTTTAGTGTGTTTTTCTTTTTACACATACAGTACTTTGAGTGAGTAATAGTCTGAGTGGTTATAGAAGTCTCTTGCTTAGTTTGTAAGTACAGAAAAGTCTTGTTTTCAAAATGAACTCTATGTTTTGTTATTTTTCTAAAGAAAAAAACAATTCCTGCAAGAGTTTAGGTCAATAAGGGGCAATATTGCTTAGTAAAATTCTATCTGCAGAGATCATAAAAATTACATAGAGAACAAGTGATTTACTTTTAGAAAAGAAGAGGTATGTATAATGTTATTCTAAGGTGCAAATTCTCATGACTGAAAAATATAAGAATCAAATTATTTACAGCAGAAATCTTCAACCGATAGAGTAAATTACACATGGAATATAAATATTTTGAATCAGAAATATCTGTATTTAAATCAGAGCTCTGCTATTTTCCAGTTATTTATTTTTAAGTACATTTAATTTCTCTGAGCATGTGTTTCGTCTGTCAAACAGCTTAATGTTTATATAATTGTTGAGAATATGAATAATGTGTGTAAGGGCCTAACAAAATGCTGACATACAGACGTGCTCATCAGAGAGAGTGTATCTTCTGATTAGGACTCTACAATTAGCCAATAATAGACGCCCGATAGTAATTTCCTACAACAATACCAGGATCCTTGATTGGTGTTGCATATTGAAAAATACATTCATAATTAGATTTCATCTATACCATGTATGTTCCTTCCCTGAGTCCTTTGCTTAAATGCTTAACCCTTGGGCCTCACTTTATTGTATAAACTTCTGCCCTTGCCTTGTTCCACTGAGCTTAACAGGACCCTCCTGAGAGAAAGCTGTCCCATTTCTGTCCAGCTAATGGGAAGCATAGTTTGCAAACAAGTTAGTGATGGTGTTGTTTAGGGGAATGTTAGCTGCCAAATACCATTTAAGATATACTTTTCATTTGCTCTGAAAAGCCACGTTGCTTTGAAAGTCTTTCCAGATTTCTTTAAATGAAATCCAGAATAAGTTAAATTAGAACCATTCCTTAAAGATACTGATTACCCCTGAGCTTATAGGAAAGTACGCAAATTAAGCTGACTTTGAGATTTGTAAAGAAAGCACAGTTATTTCAAATAATTGTCTAATAATGAAAGGAACTACCTAAATGTACCTTTGCTTATCAACGAGGTAGATGTGTTTAAGTATTTACTTTATTTCAGAATTGCATGTGCATGATGTATGGGCAGAAAGCTACCAGCTACCTTGTATGGCTAACAGTCCTACTCAGAGTGACAGGGCTTTCCACTTCGGAATTTGCTCTCCATTGAGTAAGGCAAGCTAGAGCATGGTGACCCTGGAGCATGAATGGGGCAAGGTCCATTTATTTACTCAGGACTCTGCCTGGGGGCCCGACTGCTTGAACAAGTGATATGGCTCTTGAGACACAGTAGAAGGTAAAGGCTAATCCATTTTATCAATATGTTCATGATTCTGTTTGTGCTTCTGTGCTTTGTTATTTTAGGTGTTAGTTATTATGATCTGAAACATGTGCCTATTTCGATCGCTGTGTTCTTTTCGCAAGGGCAGATTTGAATACTATATGCTTCCAGTAAATAAGAGAGAGTAACCTCTTATGTGGGATTCATTCTTTCCTATCTGTTAAGTGAGATGGCCTGCGTTTCAGGGTCACAGGTGTTTGGTGCCCTTATTTCCCCCTCCTATTCTGGTAGATATTTGAAAAGCTTTAAAATTTCATTACAGAATGCAAGCTTGCCTTTGATAAAGCGTCTCCTTAAATTTGCTTTTGGGTCATGTGGAATTCTGAATCTGGCACTAGTTCTAAGTCAGTCATTTAGATAAAACTGGGAAAAGGATGGTTTTTGATGATGCCTTTCTAACAGAAACACGTTGGCATAGATGTTACATCGCTCCAAATGTAACTTTGCATCGATTAAGCTCAAAACTAAATATGCATTTTCAGAAGAGCACTGAAATTTTGGTTTTGAAAAGACCCGTTAAAAATCTTGATGATTTAAAGATGTTTTTTCATACTTTCACCAGGAAAAATAGTAGTTAATATGACTCTCATTTCATAGATAATAAGCAAAAGGAGTCTCCTTTATTTTTTTTTTTAAGGTAAGTGAGTTAGTGGAGGCCACAAAAGTGAGCTCCAGTTCTTGTGAGGGTTATAATTCCTAAGGGTGCAACTTTCAATTCTGATTAAGGACAACGGCCTAAAAATAAATTAGAGCAATCCCTAAAAAGTTACGTGTGAATAAATATTTTCAGTCTTTAAAGTACAAGCTCTTTTTATATTGAAAACACAATGCAGAATTGTACAATTACATTTGAGGAAGAGGATTAAACCATTTTCTACAATTTATTTTACTCCTTTTGTGGCCTTAAAGGATTCCCTTCATATGACTTAATTTTGATTTTGGCAATTAAACTTTCTAGATAATAAAAAGGCAGTGGCCGTGCACAGAAGAGAGAGTGTTACAAGGCGTATTACCTTTGGAAGTTTTTGAGTCTAAAAGTTAACATCATAAAAGACTACAGTCTAAAAGGGAGGCTGTGTAAGTAAATGTGTTGCTGTAGTAGTTAAGTATATAAACGACTCCTATTCAATATCAACTTCTGCACTGTTTTACATATATCATGCAAAAATATACATTTACCAGAGAGACTTTAAAAAATATGTATCCAGGAATTTTACTTCAGTTATTTAAAAATATACATTAAATACATTATCTTTTTTCATAAAATTATATTAGCTAGATCAGAGTTGGCCTGCTCTGTATCATTTAAATAGATAGTCTATACTTCTACAAAGAATGGATTTGCTACTTGCATAACTTTAAAAAACCAGGTCAGAAGAGAAACAAAATAAAATCATGCCCTCCCCTAAATTATACACACAGAAACCCATATGCTTTCAAGTTGAAAGACTTTCCCCATTAAGGTCAAGCCTAGTTTGTAGAAGAGATGCTCCATTATATTTTTAAGGTGTTGTTTTAGAAAGAAAATAATTTTATCCAATCAATATCCACAAGATGCAACATGATATTCTGCTCTGAAACCTTCTAAAAATATCTCCACCAATCTCAAGATCAGTTACTGATGCTTGTCTGGTCGGTCCCTGATGCTTGTCCAGTCGGTCACGAGTTAGCTTTCCTGTTTGCAATGTGGCTGGGCGACATTCTTATTTTCACTCTTAAGGTGAGATAAAATAACCAGTTCATTTGAAGGACTTTTTTTCTTTCAATTGCTCGAAATATGGGGTAGAGAGTTGGAAGAGGTGAGGGCATGTATGCATTTACATCTATTTGTTCATTTAATCATCTTTATAGGATATTATAATCTGCTGTAACTATGCATGTGTGAGACTGCGTGATTTTAACACAGATCCATTTCATTCTGAACAAAAACTTCCAACTGTAAACTGCATTGAAAACTGTCCCACCCTCCTCTTTCCCATCCCCTGTTTTCATACACCCATCATCGACCCAGTTTATGAGCATGCAAGCTGATATGCTCCTTTCTGGTTTTTATTCTTCTTTAGAAAAGGGAGATCACACACGCATTAGCATAGGCAAACTGCTGTAATCAGTAGAGTTTGAAGCTGACACACTTATAAAGTCCTGCTTGCCAAAAATAGGATTTCATTTGTACTGTAATTTTTTCCCCTGAACCAGTTTTGCCAATGCTATAGGAAATGCCAACTTTGGGCCTGCAGGATGGGGGACCACAACGTTTCAGTAGGTGGCGCTTCAACACAGCCCACCTGACTTCCTAATACCTCAGGTGCATTGAAGAGGCTTGGCCCAGTTCGCTAACAGTGCAGCTAGATTGTCGTCTCCGCTAATAACTTCCCCCAAATGCGGCGGAAACATCTAGACAGCAGGACTGTTAGCATAATCCGCGGTCATGATTTTTACACACACACATTCACACATACCTATGCTAGCTCTGCTTCTAAAATTAAAAACCAGAGAAGATTGATCTTAAAATTTTGATGGTAGTTCAGTAATTTCAGCTTCACATTGATTGATGGATTGATTGAGTTATTGGTTTACATTTGCTTAAATGCACGTTATTTTATTTTTAAAACACAATTTTGCGATATTTGTGCGGCATTTACTCTCAGTAAAAGAAAAACAGACCTTTCCTTTTTCAAGTAGTTTTACTACTCACATAAGTGAAACAATGTACGAAAATGCCAACATCTCTGTTTCTTAATTTGGTACAATGAACCATCTGCAGTAATGTTCCCTAAAATGTCTATAAATTGACATAAACCAGGATGATTAAGTGGACTATAAGCCACGTGTCATTGACAAACAGGAATAGAGATGCCCGCAGTGAAATGTACTAAAAGGAGCCTCAGTGCATCAAAGAAATTCCCTATGGTCCATTGACCTGAAGATATCTGCAAGCATCATTCCAAGAGAAGATGAGGAAAGAGAATAGAATACCTTTAGCAATAACTAGCCACTTGTCTCTTAAAAAAAAAAGGAGAAACTGACAACTATCCAATCCCCCCACCCCCCGATTTGTTGCCCAACGTTCAGAGTTCAAAACATCATTTCAGGTATTTTCAGTTGTTATATAATTTGCTAATGTTTTCTTGAAATCTTCTAAATACGCTTTAAATAGATCTTCCACTGGAAAATATGATGATATTAGGAAAACTCTCCTGCTTCGTTTTTATAAACTCTTTGCCTTTCAATCTGGTGCTTTCATATAGATTGAATTAAAACATACATTTTAGGATGTTGGATAGAATAGCAAGTGAATATAAAATAACCTGCACAATTATTATTTAATATGTCATATTGGTATGAAAACTAAATTTATATATAAAGTAATAACATTTATAATTGATGTTAGAGAAACAAATTAAATGAATGAAACACAAATATACAAACAAAGTTTTGTGTCTCCTAGATCATCGTTTATCCTGTAATTCACAGAAACATTTAAAAATTATCAGAAGGATACATTTTGGGCTCAATTATATTTCTAAAATCCTTTCAGAGAATGAAACCTAATGACATAATAAAGAACAGTAATATAACGAGTTTAAAATAATCACTGATTTGAATATTGAACATAATTTTCACCTCTTTGAACAGGCCAATGGCACAAAACAACAGTGTCAGCTGTCTCTTTCTCTTTTGTATATTTCTTGATAGAATTATTACTGATTTAAAAGAAATCAACTCAAATTCCCTTCTGCAAACTCCTCCTTCCTCAATATCACAGTATGCATCATTGCTGTAAGTTTCAGATTCTCTTTTAAGAGTGTCTATTCTGCTTCAATCCTTATTCTCTATTTCTGTATATTTGTAACAGAACATCCTGAAGAAAAAGAAGAGGCCCACTAAAATCTCACATCATTGTTATTAGAATATATTGACATCCCTTGCTTCGTTGACTTTTTATTACAGTCCTGAGGTTTAAAAAAAAAAAAAAAAAAAAAAGATTGTCAGCATCAGCTCAGCTCTTTTCTCTGGTTCCAAGTAGATTCCTGGCATTTCCTCTTTGCTTTCAGTTTGGTAGATAATTTTTTTTCACTCCGTCTTTCTTCTTCACTAGAAGTAAGATTCAAAACAAACTTGAAAGTTTAATTTTTTTTTTTTGGCCTTTTCCAAAGGTTTCATGTCACAAAATGCCAGCATAAAAGATAGCCTTGTACCGGGCCCCCTTTGCCACTCTGTCTCCACCGAGGCCCTGGCATCTGTCAGAGAGGAATGCTCCAATCTGGGCTCCCTGCTGAGCGGAGACGTGGCCGCCTCCCCCAGCACAGGGCCACACCGCGCCAGAGCCAAAACACGGGACCATCTGATGCGAGTCTGGCCTAATGAAAGTCCAGCATGGGGCTAAATGAGTTTGCACCACTGCTGGGTGAGGGGCTAATGATAAAACAGCTCCCTGGGCTCACTGCTGCTGTTGGTATCTTTGTCAGGACATATGGCAGTTGGCTGAGTGCCTCACTTGTGCGATTTCCTATCGGATTTATCCTGAGATAGTGCGTTGTATTCTTGCTCTCTCTCTCTTTCCTCTCTGGCTCTCTTTGGCCTCTTTGCTGGCTCTTATGTATTCTTAGGATCTCGGTGTGATGGCTGGGTCATATATAGTTTCTTCCTGAAGTATATGTGAAACTTTCTTTTTGTTTAAATGTGGATAGCAAAGCAGAAAAATGGAAGAGAGAACGATACTGACTGTTAAACCCGGTGGGTGGTTCTGTTTCCTTTGGAGCATCGTAGCTAAAGGCATAAATTTCACAGAACCAGAGGAACAATCAGCTTGAAACTTGTTGAATACAGTGAGGCTAATTAAAAACTTCTTTGTGGTGTGCTCTTCCCCCATCCACACCCCGTCCACTTCACCACTTCTACAACCTACTGTGCAAGCACTTAGGATTTTATGAGATCTGGTAATTATGCCGTTTCTGATTTTTTGTTCATTAAAACAATTTTAAGTCAGTTTAATGTTAGGTTACAATCAACTGCTAGACAAAATAACAGTTACTTTTGTTTATTCATTATCCTTTTTCTCAACACATGTAAAGAAGAGGGTGAATTCGGAAGATTCTAATTTATGGGTGCACTGAATAGATAAGTTCTGGTTTTCTGGATATACTGTTTTTGATATGTGCAGCTTTGTATCACAATTTAAATTGCTATGGGAAAATGCTTACAATAACAATAAAGCAAACTTCCCAATCATAAAAACATTTCAAAAATGTATATTTTATTCTTTTAACATTTACAAGTTCATTAAACCTAAATAAATATTTTGATGCCAATTCTTATATTTTAACACTGCCTGCATATAATTGTATCTGAATTTGGTTTGTTCTGATCTGTGATTTGTTCTTAGATCCTTTCTTACTGCTGCTACTAAATTACATGGAGGCTTAAGATAATGCTATATCTTATCCTTTACATAAGAAGGAAGCACATCTAAAAGCAACAAGGTTAGGCAAAAGATCCTAACATTTAGGTATTTTCATATTTAAAGGCTCAATTTTTGGTTTTCTTTACGAAGATCTCTCTCTCTCTCTCTGTCTCTCTCTCTCTCTCTCGTTTTGGTCACTGTTATTCAACTTAACTTTCTGTCAGAAAACTAAGATTTAAATACAGTATATGTGAAATTTGTATGGCTTCAAGGAATAGCCCATTTCAATCTAAATATAAGTGATCCTTTCATAAACTTGTTCTGGGAAATTCTAAATGAAATCTTTTAAAAATCACATGCTTCTCAGTGAATGAACCCATGTGCGTTAGGAGGTTCCGCATGGGCTCCAGGTGATCCCCGTGCGGACACGCGGTCAGTGATACAAATCTAAATGAGATTGTTTTCTTGTAAATTGCATGGTGCAGAAATACCATCACGTTCCACATGCCGTATGCCCCATTTTAATTTATTCCCATGACAAAAACTCCATTAATATAATTTTGGAACAAAGTGAAAATGATAGGAATTTTCTGTGTCACTGAAAAACTAAGCCGCTTTCTTCTTAAGGAAATATCACTTTAAAAACTCAAGAATATTCAGTTTCTAACTTATACAATTTCTTCTTGGTGCAAACATTATTCATGTGTTTTCAAATCGGCAGGATTAAAGTAAATTGTAACACTTCCCTGTATTTTTACACACATTGCTTTGTAGACTATCCAGAATTTTATAAGCCCTGCATTGTTTTTTGTTTTCCTTTACTAAATTTATTAGATGTTTTTATATACTTATATTTTTTAAGGTTGCCATGAGCCAAAGATGCATCTCTTATTTAGCAGCTATAACTATACACTACTATATGATTCCTTACTTCCATATAAATGTAAGATAATATGTAACAGTAAAAAGAAGAGTGGACTAAAAGCCAAGAAACCTGAATCATCATGACAATTCTTTCACCTCATAGGAACATGACCCTTTCTATTTAAAAATTATAACAGCTCTTAATTTACCCAATTCTGTGTCAGACACTTTATTCCACCATGATCTCATTTAATCATCATGGCCATGCTTTGTGGTAGTCATCGCCATCCTCACTTTAAACAGGCACTGAGGTTTAGAGAATTATAGACACATGTAAACTGCCACACAGCAAGGCAGACGGCAGAACTTCAAGCTTTCACATTTCAAAACTGATAGTCGTCAAAAGCGATTCTCATGCCACCTTCGGACGTGATTATTCTCTGCGAATCACTATTTGGGGCTAGCCAAGTTTGGGGTTTGTTCTAAAGGTTTCTGCTTTTTATCTCAGCTTTGAAATTCTGAGCCCACTGTGGTTTGCAACTATTTCTCGGCATCATGAAGTGAGTGAGGCTGCCCTTGTGTGGAAGGATAATCCCAGTCACAGGATGGACCCAAGCTGCCTTACAGAGGAAGTATCAGGGTGAAGTCAGCAATCAACCACCAAGAGATTGATGGCTTTGATAGTGTAATCATTAGTATTGAAAACGTTGAGAATATTTGGGATCTTTTAGCTACTGATGCTTTAAGTTATCTGTGATTTAATGAATTAGCCTGTCCGGGGAAAAAAGAAAATCAAGAAGGAAAGATCTTAGCTTTTCTAGTTTATATCAGCTCCTCCTGATTTGACCTTTTACTTCGAAAATACAAGCTTAATAAATGAAAAATGATTCTATTCTATAACTACAGATAATTTGATAGATTTCAAAGGAAACATGGATTCCCTTTTAGTAAAAGCCTAATTTTATATCCCCTAACTAAACAGTTTCTCAAAACATCTTTGCAATAAAACTGCTGGACAAAAAATTACAAAGCCCTATTTTTCCTCTAAGATACTTCTTGATGGTTTTTGATTAGTAGATACTTGATATGTCTTTAGTGTGTTTTTGCTATCAATATGGAGAACTAAAATGTGGATTTATATTATCTTCAGTTGGAAGAAAAAGCAATCCAATAAGTTCCCACTTGGTTGTATCTCTAATTCATTATATATGTATATATATACACACATACATATACATTCTATGCATACACATAGTGTGTGTGTGTGTGTGTGTGTGCCTGTGTGTGTGTGTGTGTGTGTATAGAAACTTGGTCAGGTCTTACCTCATATAAATTCATTTGGGAGCAAAATTGCCTGATGCGAAAATGTTTTTAGTCTTAATGTGTTCAGCTTGGGGTGATTGGTCAGACTTCTCCTTTAGGTATATTAATGTGCTTAATAACGACATTGTCTCAGAGCTCTTTGAAGGTGTTTTGTAAGATACTCTACAGTATCTGCTCTGTATTATCCTTGTAAAAATGTGAAAAATAAGTCAGAATTCCAAAATACCTCCAGCACCAAAGATTTCAGATAAGGAACTGTGGATCTAGATTTATAAAACCTTAACAACAAACACATTAACACACAACATGATGTAAATACCTAATAAAATAAATATATAAATAGCTTGACAAAGTCTTTTATATGCATGTCATGTATCTCATATACATTATATATGAAGAATTGTAAGTAATAATAGCATAATATATAACAATATATGATTTACGTGTTGGGATTAATTACATATTGAGCTCTCAGTATCAGAATAGATAACTTTACCCTAAAGAAATCTTATATTCTTCAATATTTATTGCATAAGTAATAAACAAATAAAAATATGTCCCATATATACATATATGTTTGTATATATACATACATATATAGAGAAATATATATTCTGTTCAAGTTTGGCTCAATCCAATGGTGACATTTCTCCTCAGTCATAACTTCTGGAGATTCCCAATCTGCATGAAAAATCTGCATGAAAAAATCTGCATTGTGTGGTTTGAAGGTCATGGGTATTTCTCAACAGAAAGAAGTTATTGATGGAACAGAGAAGACACAAGTATATGTTATCTCATTCTATATGAGGGAAGGAAATATGAAAAAATATTATTTTATGCCATGTAGATGCTGCAGGAACAAAAACGTATCTTACTTATGGAAACTGTGTAGATTCTTCCTGTCAACACATTTTTAGTTGTTAGCCATATAAAAATGCATTAATGTCCCAAACGTGAATTTGGAGCCACTGATTTTGGATCAGTAGAACTGAGTGATATCAATAAATTATATTGAAATGATTTTAGAGGAGCTACATGACCTGCCAGTCGGAGGATACACAACTTCTACTTGTCTGCTGTACCCAGGCAAGCAAGAACAAGTGAAGAGATGAACGGCAAGGCAAGTTCTAGAACTATAGACTTTAAACAAAAAAATTTTGGAACACACCTTGATTATTCAGAATTGTAGCCAATGATTATACCATATAACACTATATTTTGGATACAGGTGCATAGAATAATGCCTACAAATTACACTTTCCTATTATTTTAAAGTATCTTCTTGAAATACAAATTTGCTTTTGCCTAGACAAGTTGAGACAATCTCATTATGGGACAGATCACAACATACTAATGGCTGGTAATACTTTTTCTTTCTATTGACAATCTTTAAGAAAGTTCCAAATATTATTTTCTATAGAAGATAAATGCATTTCTCTTATTCATTACAGAGTATACAGAAAGTCTTTTGAGGGAGTCCTTTTATATTCTTTTCCACATATTACGATTTCTCATTTTAAAAGTTCCATATATTACTTTATGTATGGGGCACCATGTTTTGCTTTTAGCCAAGAATTTTAAGACGTTTTACAAACATTAACAATTGCTATAGGCCCGATAACAGTCATCACATCTCTCTGGGGCATGGAAATATTACATTTGCTCTTCCTGGGTGGAGTGATTTGGTCATTTGCAAGTATTAATTGGTGATAGCTAGGGGTATAAAAACCCAAGGCTTCATTACCTCCCATTTGGAAAGCCCTCTTTTTGTAGTTGAAAGAGTAGACTCGTTGTATGCATTAGGCTTTATAGTCACGTGTGGAATATAAACATGTTTTAGGAGTGCTATAATCACAGCTCGTGTGAGCAGGAGTGAAATTCCTTTCTAAACCAGGTTAATAGGGCCCCACATTACACCTCCACCGATCAGGTTTGCAACTCCAACATAGTCCCCAGAGGGGTAGTGAATGAACTCTGCTTGGCATGAATGAGCCCTCTCCCTGGCAAGATGCAGGTATAACTACAAAACCTTTGACACTCACACAGGGCAATCAGCATTTATATAGTGTTTTACAATCATTGGTTTATACATAAAACATCCTTACAAGCTAGATGTTATAGCTCCATTTCACAGCTGTGAAAACTAAGAAAGCCATTATTCTTTACCCGAAGAGGTGGCATAATCTTGGTTCCTCATCTTCTTGATGCCAATATTTATTTTACAGTTGAGGTAAAGTGCTAAGTTGAGGGAATGACTTCTAGAATTTCATGATGAACAAATTAGACAAAAATATGGAACAGTGTCAAAATATGGAACAATGGAAGTTTTAAGAATTTAAATTCTTCCCTGTTTTTACAGAACTGCATTGCTTAATGTAGTCTCTCTAGTGAAGAGACCACAGAAAATAGCTGTGTTGATCCCATTTTCCTTCTGTTTTTATTATTGTTGCCACTTATTCTTCTACATTTTCCAACACATTGACTTCTCTCTTGGCATTTTTCATGAGCAAAAAGACATACTAATTTAATATAAAAATTCAAGAAGGGTTGGGTGGCAAACACCAAACCTGAAGCCAGTTCCCTATTCAAATTGTACTTTATTTTATGAACTTCAGATCGGAAGCACTAACTTGGTTGCCCAGTTTTATTTTTTATTTTTTATTTTTTATTTCTAGGAGAGAGAGAGAGACAGCGTGAGCAGGGGAGGGTCAGAGAGAGAGGGAGTCACAGACTGAAACAGGCTCCAGGCTCTGAGCTGGCAGTCAGCACAGAGCCCGACGCGGGGTTCGAACCCACGAACCGCGAGATCATGACCCAAGCGGAAGTCGGACACTTAACCGACTAAGCCACCCAGGCGCTCCATGGTTGCCCAGTTTTAAAATGCTGATTTTATTTTTCTCTATTGCATGCTTTAAGATGACTAGGACTGATATAGCTAATGTATAAGAGAATCTGCTTTAGATTGTGAGGCGAACTCTTCAAATTAACAGTATGGTTTGGAGGACGGAGGTATGGAAATACCCTATATGTAAAAAAGTATTAGACCGAGGAATACAACGCACTCTCTCATGCTTTTGGACCGAAGCTGTTTGATAAGTTTTGTCCAAATATTGAGGTGGCAACATGATCAGAGTCCTTAGTTACTGCAGGCCATGGACAGCTCCTGATTCAAAACATGAGACTTTAGATAACTGACCACTGTGAGAAGGCTGTTTCATGTTACATTAATTAAAATGAACTTGAAATTATTTATACGCCATACAGAATGTGATAAACTGTTTGGGATAAGCAGCCCCCAACAGGAAATATTGAAGTCTGTTTTTAGGAATTTGAGAACTATGTCCTATCAAAAGTTGAGTTCTGATAGGTTGAATGTTGTAGACTCCTTTCAATTAATTTTATATTGTTTTATTCCTACTTAAAAAAAATAAATCTGTGAAGCACATTTCTACAGATCAGATTTGTTTTTAATCCGATAGAATTTTAATTCTACTTTACATTCATTCACATTCTGTGAGGGACTGCTAAATGTGTATGGCCCGTGGATTCTCGTTATCATTTCAACAAAGAAATAAATCCTCCAGGAGAGCATCCTTAAGAGAAATTGGAAACGAAAGATTTTATAATATGGAGACCTTACTATGTAAGAAGTTTTTCCATGATGACATACATTTATCCTGTACAGAATATTGGTCTTATAATGTTTTTTTTTTTAATTTCAAATGGAGTTTATTAATGTTGGTAACATTTTGATTCCAGTGCACTTAAGGTAAATGTTTAGAATGGACTT
This sequence comes from Proteles cristata cristata, assembly GCA_017311185.1. Lineage (NCBI taxonomy): Eukaryota > Metazoa > Chordata > Mammalia > Carnivora > Hyaenidae > Proteles > Proteles cristata. Next base: position 902,934 of record JAESUZ010003871.1, read on the forward strand.
TGCAGATAATTATACAGCACTTTTTATAGAACCACTTGCATTTTCCATGTAGATCTTGCTTCTCTCTGGCTTCATTTTTAGTCCGGTTTTCACCCTGTCTTTGCTTGAAAATTCATTCCAACAAGTAATAGAAAAGAGCTACTACTTGGGGTAACTTCTTCTGTCCAGACACTCTAGCAACTTCCTTGTAAATATCACTGCTTTGATTCTCACAACTCAAAGCAGTAGGAATTTTGATGTCCATCTTAGGGAGTTGAGGTACAGAGAGGAATTTTCTGGCTTATGACCTTATTTAAAAAGTGGCAGATCCAGTTTGATACCAAGTCAGACTGATACTAAAGCCCATGCTTTAACCACTGCATTATTCTTGTGTCAACCCATCTTTGTACAATGTAATTTTGAAGAGGACAGAGAAGAGGTTAGGTTGAGGAAATAAGTTATCTAACCTTCTAGATCCTTGGTCATTTTCTAAAAAATGGAAATAATTTCAACAGTTTGTGAATCCTTGCAAATCACTGAGGAGTGTGCCTGGAACCTATTATGTCAATAATACTCAAATTTGAAAATCCACTCATTTATTCAACAAATATATACTGAATACCTAACCAGAGATCGGATATAGGCAGGTGTCAGATATAAGTGATGGAGACCAGTGAGAACTTGGCTTGCATGAGTCTTGCATTCTGGAATGTAACTAATAATTAAAATGCAATCCAAGTATCATTAAGATAATTTTGAACTGTGAGAAGTTCAAGGAAAAAAGTAGGATGAGGTGATAGAAGATAGTTTATACAGAGGTTGTTTTGATGAAGAAGAAAATAAGCTTCTATTATCTAGAACGTGAAGGTAAATAGCCCTAAACAAAATATATAAATTTTATATTTTACATTTGTGCACATTTGGCACACCATATTTACTCCAGTAATAAAATAATGTTTTGAATTACTATTAAAATTACTGAGATTCCTCCACAAATATTGGAATCCAATGGATGTCCCAGGAAGATTATCCTGTGAGTTCCAACATTCCTCCTCATTCTGCAGAGAGCAAAACATTTGAAAAAGGATTAGTGAATATCCAGTTTATGTAGGGGCATAATATACCCTCTACTCTTCTAGGAAGATCTTTCTAGAGAGTTTTAACAGAATGAGAATAGGTTTAATCATTTCCTTTTAAGTTGTTCACAACTAACCCTTTGTCAGTCCTTAAATAAACACAATATTCTGTATTCCAAAACAGTAGGGACGGGAATACCTTTCTCTCCTCTTGAAAACTATGTATGTGTACACGTTTATGCATTGGTCTCTAAAATTTGGCAGAAAATAAACAATGTTTTAAAAATGTAGTACATAAGTCCATATCAGATATATCAGACAGTGTTGGGACCCTTTCTCAACAGCCTTTTGGAATAAACTCACATAAAGAATTTTCATTCCTAAATGGTTCACATGATAATGACTATACCACAAATGTAAAGTTGGCATCCATGCTGTTTAAATTTTTAGACATTAAAAATAAAATCATTGTGGGGCTGGAAGCTTTTTCATCATTTCAATCCCTTAGCTTGGACATAAGAGTTAATTTCCAGGGTTGTAACACATTTTTCATGTATTAAACTTGGGACTGTTGATTGTCTCTTTTCCTCCAAGAGAAGCTACATGGGCATTTGCCTCTCTCCCAGATCATCATCATTGATTCCATTTAGCCTCTGACTGTGATTACTTGCAGCTGGGGTCCATTTGCAACAACATTTTTATACGGTGTACAAGATTAGAGCAAACAAACTACTTTGACTACAGTATTCTCCAATTACATTAATTTCATCCACTGATGTCTTTATTTCCTTCCTTTCCAATTTAGCTGTGTAATGTGAAAATTGGCCCTATTTTTGTGCCTATTATGATGCTCTTAATCCTCTCTTTCTTCCCACATGATGTTAGTTGCATAAGAGGACTTCACAGACAAACTCTTATAATGGGAATGAGATTTTCCTTCTTCTGGAAGAATCCCAAAATGAAGAATACAGTTAACTTTCCAAGCTGTGAGTTGGAAGGCATATGTTCTTAACATCTATTAAGAAAATGTATAGCAGTAACATAATCTATATCACCTTAACTTAAAAGCTTTCCATATCTCAGAACAGAATCACAGTAGTTTGATCTGACAAAATGGAGAACACTGCCCAAGGAATCATGGGATTGAGTATAGCAAACTCTGTTTGAAGAATTAAAAGAGAAAATACAAAAACTCAAAAGATAGAAAAGACACAAAGACTAAGAGTAGATAAAGGGAATATTTAAAGAAGAATAAGGGAAATAAAACAATAATGTTCCATATTGTCAAGTTATGAGAATGAAGGTGGTGCAGTCTATCCCCTGCACAATGACACATGAACAGGATGGAAGGACCTCCTGAGATATAGCACTCCATTGGATGAAGAAACACAAGAAAATACCACATCAGACAAATAATGGCCAAAATATAATTACAATGAGACTCGTATGCTAAGATTCAAGAAAAAAAAATTAAATACATGTTCCAAGATAACTTAGTGTATGTTGACAATAGTTAACATGGCTGTATGATATAGAAGAAAGCTGTTGGGGTACTTGGGTGGCTCAGTCAAACATCTGACTTTGGCTTAGGGCATGATCTCACTGTCTGTGGGTTCGAGCCCCACATCATGCTCTGTGCTGACAGCTCAGAGCCTGGAGCCTACTTCATGTTCTGTGTCTCACTCTCTCTCTGTTCTCTCCTGCTTGTGTTCTCTCTGTCTACCAAAAGTAAATAAACATTAAAAAATTAAAAAAAAAAGTTGTTAAAATTGTAGATCCTGAAATCTCATCACATGGCAAATATATTTTTTTACTTTATTTTGTATCTATAGGAGATGATGGGTATCAACTAAATGTATTATGTTAACCATTTCACAGTACAGATCTTCCTCGACTCACCGTAGGTTTGCATCCTAATCAACCCACTATAAGTTGAAGATATCATGGCAAAAATACATTAAATACATTTAACCTACCGAACGTCATAGCTTAGCCTAACCTCCCTGCTCAGAACCTGCTCAGAAAACTTACATTAGCCCATAATTGGTCAGCATCATCCCTCAAAAAACCCATGTTATATAATAAAGTGTTGACTGTCTCATGTAATGGATTGAGTATTGGGCTAAAAGTGAAAAACAGAATGGTTGTGTGGGTACAGAATGGTTGGAAGTGTAGTGGTTGTTTATTTATTTATTCATTTATTTTTGAGAGAGAGAGAAAGAGAGAGAGAGTGTGACAGACAAGAGCCAGAAAGAGAGGGAGGCAGTGAATCTGAAACAGGCTCTGCACTGTAGGCACAGAGACTAACACGGAGCTGAGCCGAAGTCTAACACTTAACCAACTGAGCCATTCTAACATCTCAAATAAAAATATTTTTGTAATTGAAAAGATATAGTAATTAAAATATCGTAATTAAAAAATATAGTGTAACACTCATTATCATATGTGTGTGTGCATGTGTGTACACGCATGTGTGTATACAAACATACACATTATTCTCAAGTTAGTTAACATACAGTGTAGTCTTTGGCTTCAGGAGTAGAATCCAGTTATTTGTCACTTACATACAACACCCAGTGCTCATCCCAACAAGTGCCCTCCTTAATGCCCATCACCTATTTTTCCCAGCCCCATCAACCCTCAGTTTGGCCTCTGTATTTAAGAGTCTCTTATGGTTTGTCTCCCTCTGTGTTTTTATCTCATTTTTCCTTCCCTTCCCCTGTGATCATCTGTAAGTTTCTCAAATTCCACATATGAGTGAAATCATGTGATATATGTCTTTCTCTGACTTATTTCACTTAGCACAACACCCTCCAGTTCCATCTACATTGTTGCAAATGGCAAGGTATCATTCTTTTTCATCACCAAGTAGTATTCCATCCAGTAATGTATATATATGTATGTACGTACATACATATATATACAATTATATATATAATACCATTGAGTACATACTGTTCAATCAGAATTCAAATATTTTGCTGGTCTTGCATGAGGTACCTATCACATCACTTCTTCGTTATTTTTTGAAAGAAGATTATTATACGGTAAATAGAAATACTATATAAATATGCCAGCTCCAAGTATGTGTTACATAATTATACTTAATATATCTTAAAAGAAAAACTTTAGATAATAGTAGATTTTTTTTTCATGTTGGGAAATGTTTGTAGTTAATCACTCTGAACTTAGAGTTGGAAGACCAGGCTGTCTAAACTCTCTTATGCATTAGTTTTAAAATTTTTTTAATGTTTATTTAATTTTGGGAGTGAGAGAAAAAATGTGAATGAGGCTCAGAGAGAGAGGGAGACACAATATCCAAAGGGGGTTCTGCATTGACAGTAGAGCGCCTGATGCAAAGCTTAAACTCACAAATGGTGAGATCATGACTTGAGTCAAAGTTAGATACTCAAGTGACTGAGCCACCCGGGTGCCTCTAGTTTTCTTAGTTTTCTCACTCTGACAAAGCACTCTGAGATTCAACCATCACTGTTGAAACAAGTTAGCCTGATCACTATAATATTCCTGTACTATGACCAAGAGCCTGAGACCCCTAGGTAGTGAAAATTAGGCATTTGTATCCAGATTTGAGTGACTTCAGTGCCAGTGCATTTATGTTTTAATTATTATGTATGTCAGTTAAAATTATATGACTCTAGCATTTGTGTTTGCCTCATAAAATCAGAAAGATGTGATTCTTTATTCTCAGTATTGTAGTGACAGACTTAAAGAGACATTGACAACAATTTTAAGAGGTGAGTGTTCTATCTTTCTGGCTGCTTCCCCTCCATTGTTGTGACTGGAACACTGAAAGAGGTGTGCACTGGGTTCCAAGGGCTTGGGTTCAAGTTCTAACTCTGCTACTTACAAACACTGTAACCTTAGGAGAAAAGCTTCATTTCCCTGATATTCATTTTTATTTGGCTTTTTCACGGGGTTGATGAAAGGATCTATGGTGATAACATATGTAAAGATGCTTAGGAGATACACAAATCTTGTCAAACTCTATTACTTGTAATAATCAGGACATATACAAATATGCCAGCTCAAATTGACCTCCTGGTCTTTACAGTTTCTAAAAGCATCAATTATACCCTAGTTGCAACTATCCACATTGTATTTGTGAAAACAAATCAAATTGTTGTTGTTGTTGTTGTTGTTGTTGAAAGTGACTGTTAGCATTTGAGAATAAGGAGGAAGCCCTGTGACAAAAAAGGAGCCTTTGAATTTGGGTTCTTTAGCCTGGGTTCTGGCTTAGCTATACCCAATGACAAACAAAAATTTGGGTCTTATTGCTCCTTTATAAGGCAAAAGATATCTGCTATATTCCAGTGGTTAGACTTTCCTCCAATTTTGTCTCTATGTTTCTGTTATGTAATTGTTAAAAGAATAAAATATGATTATTTTTAAGAGAGGTAACTTCTTCTCTAACTTCTCCTCTTTAGCCTTTCACTTCTCTACATTTCTTATTGGATTCTAGATTCCTATGAGATTTTATATTTGAGGCAATATAAAATATAACTATAAAGAAATACAGATCTCTACAATCTTGATGCCTCAATGTCTTCCACAATTTATAAATTGTTTCTAACATGTCTTACATTATGACACTGGAGTAACTTGCAACATTTTAATGACATTTTAAAAAGTAAATATTTTATTTTTAAAATTTTATTTTAATTTTTAATTTTTTTAATGTTTATTTTTGAGAGAGAGAGAAAGACAGAGTGTGAGTAGGACAGGAGTAGAGAAAGAGGGAGACACAGAATCCGAAGCAGTCTCCAGGCTCTGAGCTGTCAGCACAGAGCCTGATGTAGGGCTCTAACTCAAGAACCACAAGATCATGAAGCTGAGCTGAAGTCGGACCCTTAACCAACTAAGCTGCCCAGAAACCCCACAAAAAAGTAAATATTTTAAAATGAAATTATGCAAGTTATAAGAAAAAAATAACAGTTCATTCATAAAACCAATTCTTTACCTGACTATCCTGTTAAGGTAATTTTTTTTGTTTGCTTTTACTTTATCATTTTTTATCTGTGTGGAAACTTGCTCTAAGATCCTGTGAAAACTTGCCCCACTTTAAATTCCCTGCTCCAAGTCTGAAACCAGTTGCGATAGTTCTTATGGCATCCTTTCCAAAGCTCTGAGATGATGATTGATCCTTCTGTACGTTTTTAAACGAGTTTTGGCACCCTGATATCATAAATTAAAAGAACAGTAATTACAGTTTCACAAATAAGAACGCCTTTGATTTGGTTTAGGATGATACTATATGTACTCATACACACAATCCAAATTTAATACTCAAGATCAATAACATAACCATTGCCAAACTTTTACTTACTCCACCCAGCTTCAAGTTTTTTCTTGCCTGGATCTTAAACATGTCTGATCCGCAAGCAAACATTTTCATTCCCAGTTAAACTCATTATTACACTATAAAGTTACTGGTGAAGTTTCACTTTGGATTCTTCTTTTAAATACGACCTTTTAAATGAATGGATAATGTGTTCTTTTCATATGCATCGACAGATTTTTGTTTCAAGATTTTCACACATCTACTTCCTGTATCACATAGATAGTAGTATGGCTTGGAATTCACTAGTGAATATGATGGTAGAGTCAGTCTTCAAAGTCCCCATTTTGCTCTCAGCTTCTATTCCCTGTAACACACCCCAAACCAGCCAACATAAATCACACAAATGGAAAAAAGCATTGAATTTAGACCTCTGGCTCTGAGAATCCAATCCCAGCTATATTGGAAACTACTTGGAAAACCCTGGAGCTTTTATTTAATTCTCTGTAAATTCATAATGTCTGGATGAGGTAATCTCTAAGGCACCTTCTACACTATAGTTTTTGATTCTATAACTCCTGTGGACACATTTGATTTCAGTCACTTATAATATCTCCATCCATATTCCTTGCCTAGAAAATATATCTACTCCCATCCTATGATTTTTATCCACTCTACCAAAATGTTCTACTTCTGCATTTTGCCAAGTTATATAACTTTAACTATAATTATCTTTAAATTACCTTTAAATATCAATATTTAATAATTACAGCATGTAGTATGATATTTGGGATTTTATTTTTTAAATATTCTAATACTTAGACATATTCTTTGAAAGCTTCATTATAAGGAGGATGAAAGATATTATTTGTTTAAAGAAAACCTCAAGTTCTGCTGATTAACTTGAGCAATATTAACTCTGAAATTAGAATCAGAGTTTATTTGTAACAAGGATGTTTCTGCCAGAGAGATTTTACTACTCTCTTGAAAACAGAAAACAAGCATATTATTAAAATATGCACATGTATATATATATATATATATATATATATATATATATATATACACACACATATACATATATATGTATATGCATACAAATATATTTGTTCTGTTTTGTTTATTTATTTTTGAGAGAGAGACAGAGCACAAGTTGGGGAGGAACAGACACAGAGAGAGACACAGAATCCGAAGCAGGTTCCAGGTTCTGAGCTGTTAGAATAGAGCTTGATGCAGGGCTTGAACTCACAAACTGTTAGATCACGACCTGAGCCAAAGCCAAACGCTCAACTGACTGAGCCAGCCAGGTGCCCCATATAAATTTGTATTATTTAAATGAAATGAGAGAGGTCACATTTTCTACTAGAAAATCACTGGGTCATCAAGGAATTAAAAGAATTAAGAGACAGTTATGAGAAGAAAAAAAGAAAGATACAGAGCTAGGAAGTCAGGATGTAAAAGCTTAAACACAATGAGAGAATAATCTCTTAAAAAACAAAACCAACCAACCAAACAAAAAGAAACAAAACTGAAAAACTCTTTGAAAAAGGGACAGTGACTTACTCATCTTTTTACACCAAGTACTGAGCCTAGTGTTTGGTGCATTGTTGGTCCTTGATAAATAAAGTGAATTCAGAGAAGAAAGAATTCCAAAGATTGGTATCACATACATAATCTGCACTTGAATGTATCTGTTTAGTTAAGTACTTACACTTTGAAGCATCTATTCAGTTAAGTACTTATTCTTGGACAAATATCTTGGTTTTTCTCTTCTAACTTCTTAATCAAACACTTAAAAATTTTTTTACTGTTCATTTATATTTGAGAGAGAGACAGACAGAGTGCAAGCTGAGGAGGGGCAGAGAGAAAGGGAGACACAGAATCTGAAGCAGGCTCCAGGTTCCAAGCTGTCAGCTCAAAACCTGATGTGGGGCTCAAACTCACAGAGCGTGAGATCATGACCTGAGCTGAAGTCAGATGCCTAACTGACTGAGCCACCCACAGACCCCAAGAAACTCTTTTTAATATAAACAAGATCATTAACTACTGAGCTGATGTATACACTACCAGACATTTTCAACTACAAAACTTACTGCAAATATGGAGTCAAGTATACCTATGTACTAAACTTGGTCATAAAATTGTAACATTATATATTTTTTACAATAATTTCATGAAACTCAACCTAACATGTAATTATATAGTTCTGAGGCAGTAAAATACGTAGGTGTGTAAAACTCAATTAATTTTGCTTTACCTACTTCTTGTAGAGAGAGATTTTATGAGGAAATTTTAATTGGAGTTCTTTTAGATGTAGAAGAAAGGACCATGCCTTTGGAGTCAGTGAGACTTGGGTTTGAACACAAGAGCTCCCAAACAATCATGTAATCTCATTAAAATGAATTAATACTCTGAAATTTAGATTACCCATTCATACAGTAGGATTTTCTTATGGCATATTATATGGACTAAAGAGAAATATTTATGCAAGACATATATCCACCTCTATTACATATTTAAACAAAAATTATTTAAATGAAGCCTTTCTAAGATAAACTAGTGTTTCAAACTCAAGATAGTCTCTCTACTTCAGTTAAATTCCCAAGTTATCTTAAAATGTCTTAAAATTAAGACAAGATAGCAGTAGGAAGGACTTGTAAAAGAGGAATAAGTCATGATACACACACACACACACCCAAACATAGCCTCATATTATGAATACTAAATTATTGTGCCAGGAGAAAAGAAAGGATAAAACATGGTGGGAAATGATTCCTTCTCAAATAATGAATTCCTTATCACTTAAATTGATCAAGAAGCAATGAAAATTTTATCTTCTAAACACTGGTAAGAGATATTCTACTTTGGGTTGGATAGATTACATTTAATATCTCTTCTAAAATCTCAAGTTCTAAGATTGTACGAAAACTTACAAGCTCAGTTTGGAACATCAAGTAAAGTATTTTTAGTTTTGCAAAACTTACTTCAAAGAAAATGAGCAGACTTCTATAAAAGGCTCAAATGATTTCTTAGAAATCAAATAGCTCTTGCACAAGAACTGTTTGATGACTTAAGTATAAATGAATCAGAAACATATGGATTAAATTTCTCATGAAATACAATAAGAGGAAAGCAGTGCTTGGGAAAAATCTTCTTTTTGGGCTTCTTGAACCAAAACCTTTAGAAAATTGTTCAAGATGTTTAAATGACCCCCAAAAGCAGTTGGATTTACTCTGGCCTGCTATAAGCAATTTGAAGCCTTTAATTTCCTTTTTTCTATTGTCTCTGGACAAAGTTCAAGTCAATTTTCTACCAGCTGTTGACTGTCTCTGTTTAGTACAATGACTTTTTACTGTTGTTGTTTTGTTAAGTATTGTTGCTCCTTTTACACGGTTGAAAAAAATATCTTAAAAGTTTTGACTGTTGAATATTTCAAAGTATTTGTCATTACTATTTAAATCTTACCCCCCAAAATCTTCCTTTGCCAAATCATTTGACTTACGGGTGGAATTCATAAGATCAGATTGGATTAGAGAGTTGACCAAATAGAAGGGCCTGGAAGCAAATCTCTAGGGGAAGTGCAATATTTGATGCAAATAACATTGGCTTGAGTATTTAATAGAGAGAATGGGAATTTAAAAATAAAAATGCCATTGGGAAATATCATCATCATGTTAAATCAGAAGCAGTGCTTCAGTTGATATTTACCATGAATAGCAGTATAAGATACAGAAGTTGAAGCTCTTATAAATTGTCAAAGCTTTCATGCATAAAATAAGATGATTTACATCATTTTATTTATTTTTAATTTCATTTTTAGAAATTTAGAATTTTTCTTGTACACTTAACATGGCATAAAATATTAAAAATATTGTTTTCAACTTTCTTTTCAAAATGGTTCCCACCTCACATGCAAATTCTCACCAATGAAATTTTCTCATAGATATGAGATACATGATATACATTCTACTTAACAATGTTTGAATGGTAAATGAACATTTCAACATATTTGGGGTGGGCTAAACTTAATGTCAATTCAGAGATGGTCACGTGCAAGTTTTTAAAGATGTTAATAAATATTAGTTGGATGTTGCCTATTTTGAACATTAGATTTGCATGTTCTATAGTGCAGGTCATGAGGGTTTGGTGCGGACTCTACAGTAGAGTATAGATTAGCTGCTGGTACATATAAGGCTGGGGAGAGACAGCTTGTGTTTATTTGGTTGGAGTAGATTGTGGAGACCATGGAATTCTCTAGATTGGAACAAAAAAAGATCATTGAATTAGTCACTGAATTTAAAGTGTCTGAGCAAACACACATTGCTTAAAATAAGAACATTATGGGGTCTCTGTCCATGAGGGTTTTCTTGCACATAGATATGATCAGGCTTTTGCTTCACTCTTTCTCTTCCATCCTTCAAGCAAACAAACTTAAAATTGTCATCCCAAACTCAATAGTTCTTGTAGGATCTTCTTACTCATCCAATTTTACACTATTGTTGTCTTAAAAAAAGAATGTCTCACTCATTAGCAAATGCATTTGTGAAATCCATCATTATTGAGTTGGGGACATAATAAAGGAATATTTCAAAACACTGTATTAACTATGCTGTCTTAGTGTAATTTAGCAAGAAATAGCTCAATTGACTCAATCAGCAAAAAACAAAAAACAGTGCAGTTTGTAGGTTCAATTTTATGTCAGAGAAGAGTGCAAATATATAAATGTTTTACCAACTTGTGATCTGTTTATAGAAAAATAGCTTTAAAGGAAAAAATACTAGTGCCTACTCAATTTTATAGCTAAATAGATTAATCTGGGGCACCTGGGTGGCTCAGTTGGTTAAGCGTCTGACCTCGGCTCAGGTCATGATCTCACAGTTTGTGGGTTTGAGCCCGAGTCGGGCTGTGTGCTGACAGCTCAGAGCCTGGAGTCTGCTTTGGATTCTGTGTCTCCTTCTCTCTCTCTGCCTCTCACCTGTTCACACACACTCTCTCTCAAAAATAAATAAAATATTAAAAAATTTTAAAAGTAAAAGATTAAGGTGGACATAGATTATTTTAATGTATACTAATGCTGTCCCGATCACACACACACACACACACACACACACACACACACACACACACGCAGAGCTGGTTTACAATCAACAAAAGAGTCAATTAGATGATACATTTTTCAAACCAAGTAGGAGTTTAATAAAGAGTCTTTGAAGGAAGAAAAGGACTTCTGTCATCTCTGCAATTATTTAATTATTTTGTTAACATTTATCTGAATATCAGGGGATGAAGGGATGGAATGGTGGTGGAAACACTAGGCTGCTAAGGCAGGTCACCCGTAGATAGTTATTAAGGTCTGCTGGGACCCCACATACAGTCCATCTAATCATTTAGTCACTCATTAACTACTCATGCTCAGAATTGCAGGCCAGGCACTATGATAACTACTACAGACATTGAAACAAAGGAAATAAAAACTGCCCTCTTGAGCTTACTATTTAGTAAAAGAGTAGATATGTTAACTATAATGATGAAGCACTATGGTAGACACATAGAGAAAGTTCATTGGTGGCAGAAAAGGAGAAGCAATCTAATTCTACCAGGAGCAGGGGTGGGTAGTCAGGAGAGGTCTCAGAGTGGCAGATCCTAAAACATGAGGAGCTGTCTCCCAAGTGGATGGAGAGGAAAGAAGCATTTCAAGCAAGGACACAGCTTGGGAAAGGCACAGAAGCAAGACACAGCTTAGTTTGGGAAACTCCATGGACTTCGGCACAGCTGGATTCCCAGCTCCATCATAAAATTTTATCTGCATCACCACGACCCTGAAGGAGCACCCTTTATCTGTTAGATCGTTCTGTCTACCTCTTGCTCTGGTCTTTGCCTCTGGGAAGAATATTTCCAGGATCCCTTGATATTAGCATGGTGTATATTTAGCCAGTAAGTGCTAGTGGAAGATTGGAGAAGAGGGAAAGGAGAGAGAGAAGCCAAGCCATTTCTTCCTTGGTTCCAGAGTGTGATATCTTTCTAATTTCTTTTACATTTATTTATTTTTGAGAGACAGAGCACAAGTGGAGGAGGGGCAGAGAGAGAGAGGGAGAAACAGAATCGGAAACGGGCTCCAGGCTCTGAGTTGTCAGCACAGAGCCCAACCCAGGGCTCAGACCCACAAACCATGAGATCATGACCTGAGTCGGAGTCGGAGGCTCAACCGACTGAGCCTCCTGGGGAGCCCCGCCAGTGTGTGATATCTTTCTAACAACACCAGTGTTTGTCTCCTCTGGAGCCCCAGCTACCACGAGATCACCCCTCCCTTCATGGTTGCAGATGATTCTGGAGAGGCTGTGACGTCTGGCAAGACCACAGCCTCCACGGTACCTAAGAGTGTCTGCTTCTTTAGTTGCTTCTTGCTGCTGTTGACAATCTCTGCATCACCTCATCATTTCCTCTTCAGTCCCTCAGCTCTCTTGTCATCATTGCAAATTCCAACATTAAATTCCCTCTGCACTTAAGAAAAGGAGTGATTGGGGCGCCTGGGTGGCGTAGTCGGTTAAGCGTCCGACTTTCGCTTGGGTCATGATCTCGCGGTTCGTGGGTTCGAGCCCCGCGTCAGGCTCTGTGCTGACTGCCAGCTCAGAGCCAGGAGCCTGTTTCAGTCTGTGACTCCCTCTCTCTCTGACCCTCCCCTGCTCACGCTGTCTCTCTCTCTCCAGAAATAAATAAAACATTAAAAAAATTAAAAAAAAAAAAAGAAGAAAAAGGAGTGATTTTGGGGCCCCTGGGTGGCTCAGTCAGTTGAGAGTCTGACTTTGGCTCAGGTCATGATCTCATGGTTCGTGGGTTTGAGCCCCACATCAGGCTCTGTGCTGACTGCCAGCTCAGAGCCTGGAGCCTCTTTCAGATTCTGTGTCTCCCTCTCTCTCTGACCCTCCCCTGCTCAGGCTGTCTCTCTCTCTCTCAGAAATAAATAAAACATTAAAAAAGAAAGAAAGAAAAGGAGTGATTTCTGATTTCTTAAATGAGCCTAAACTGATTCAGGTACTAGCAGCCATCCATACCAGAAATCAGAGTGTTCCCATTTCATGCTATGGTATACACATTATTTTCTTCTCAAGTCTCCGAAGAATAAATTAGGGGACCCTGGGTGGCTCAGTGGGTTAAGCAGCCAACTTCAGCTCAGGTCATTATCTTGCAGTTTGTCAGTTCAAGCCCGGCATTGGGCTCTGGACTGTCAGCAGCTGGAGTCTGCTTCCAATTCTGTGTCTCCTTCTCTCTGCACCTCCCCTGCTCACCCTCTGTCTCTCTGTCTTTCAAAGATAAATAAACATTAAAAAGAGAATAAATTAAAATATTGACTATATTAAATCTCTTATCATTGAAAAAATATATCTAGCCCACAATTCTTAGATTTTCATCAGTCATGTCTATGAAGCCTTGGTTCAGTGAAACATTAAAGTAAACATCTGAATTACCCTGGCATTTCTATTTTACAGTGCTCTAAGAAAAGTGAATGGAATGATTTGTGGGCCTGGCTGACAATACCCATGACCGAAAGTATTTGTCAATAACTCAGGAGCATCGTTCAGTTGCTCTGTTGGAGCTCACAGAGTCAATTTTTTAACACCTGTTTCAGTCTGTTCAGCCAGTGCTGGTCCAAGTTGGCATCTCATCCAATATCCTATTGTTATTCCCTCTCAGAGGAAAAAAAGAGCCAAGGTTGGATGGCTATAATTTAAATAGTATGAAGGATGTAAATTAAATAATCATATTTTACTAAAGGATAGATGACTTTAAAAATCAATAATGCTGCCATCCAGCTGTCACTCAAGTTTTGTGAATTACTGCCCGTTGCCTTATGGAGCTTTCTTATTTTAGGTTAAGGTTTGGTTTGCTGATAATAAGCTCTGTAAGGTATTATTTACCTTTTCAGGAAGGAATTTTAAGTTAAATGTATTTAAGTACATCTAATATTTCTCATCTGGTGTAGAACCATAGCTTTTGTCATTGGTTTCAGCAAATATTTATCTTATCATCTCCTGTCATTGAGGTTCTGAGGCAGTGGGTTCCCTGGAGGGAGAACCCCTATCACTTCCTGAGTTTGAAAGCATTGCAAAGTAAAACAGAACCTGGCACATGGACACCAGAAGTAAACAGCATTACTGAGAAAGGTTAAGGTGGTGAACATAATTAAGGGTGGAAGCCAAATGGATCACAGGGGAAAAATTCAGTATCTGGTGGATATTTCCACCAAGTGACGGTAACAGTGACCAAGGTTGGCTTTGCATCTCTCCCCATCCCTCTATAGGGGCAGGAATAGCCTCAAGAAGGGCAAAGTAAAGGGGTGCCTGGGTGGCTCAGTTGATTAAGCATCCGACGCTTGCTTCCAGCTCAAGTCATGATCTCCCAGTTCATGGGATCAAGTCCTGCATCAGGCTCTGTGCTGATAATGTAGAGACTGCTTGGAATTTTCTGTCTCTGTCTGCCCCTTCCCAAAAAATAAATACACTTTTAAAAAAGGCAAAATAAAGTTTTGATTGTCTGTAGCAACTTGAGCCCCAAGAGGAAATTTTGGGAGCCAATCCACATTCCCCAGGACAAAGTGGGTAAAGAAAAACAAGAAAGTCAGGATATAGCCATCTAAATTTCCTCTACTTATAAATCATTTTCAGAAGTGGAGGCGAAACATTCACCCCATAATGTGGCAGACAAGGTACAGTAGTTTCAAATGTAGTTATACATATCAGAAAATATATCAATGCTAGATAGTACAAACTACATGTTAACCACTGTTTTAGGAGACTTTTGCTTATATTAACTTGTTAACATTGAAAAGCACTCAATGAGAGAAATAATTCCCTTAATCCCATTTTACAGATTTGGAAAGAGAGACACAGGCTAGGTGATATTTTTAAGATAATAATCAATGGAAGAGCTGGGTTTTTATTCAAGCAATCTGGCTCTACCATCTGTGAACTTCAACCCTACACATTGTATTCATTCTATAACAACACATTAGTCTTAAAAGAATACAGAATAAGCAGAAATTACTTCTACATGGGTTTTCCTCACGGCAAAGAAAGAGATCCTTCCAGGTAATGGGTAGTATGCTTATAAATGAATTAAAGTATTTCGATGAGGGGATGCCAATGGAAAGGCCTAGGGTAAGTTCAGAAGACAATGAATAAGTTAATTTGATTTAAGCTGATATTATAAATATTAAGTTAGTGGAAAATTAAGTTTAAGCATTTTAGTCAGGGCAGATTCTTCAAAGGGTTCATAGACCAGAGTCTACATGGATCAGGAGATCCAAAGAAAGGGGGAAAGAAGGGAAAATAAGATAGAAAGAGAGAGGAAGACAAACTATAAGACATTCTTATATGCAGAGGATAAACTGAGTGTTGCTGGAGGGGAGATAAGTGGGGGTGTTCTAAATGAGTGATGGGTATTAAGGAGGGTACTTGCTGGGGTGAGCACTGGGTGTTGTTTGGTAGTGATGAATCACTAGATGCTACTCCTGACATCAATACACTGAATTTAAACTAACCTGAATTAAAAACAAAAAAAAATCATGGAGCCTGCTTCAGATTCTCTCTCCTCCTCTCTGCCCCTCCCCCACTGGTGTTCTCTATGTTTCAAAAAAATAACGCTTGAAAATAATCTTTCTTTCTCTAATAACTTTTAACATTTTTTTCTTCAATATTTTATTATTTTAACACCAAACATCTAGAGAGGCACTTACTTTTGTCTAAACTGTTTGATTATCAAAATGTTCTTACCATTTATTTATTGATGTCTTTCTTCAATTCCTGAAAAATGCCACCTATTATCTCCATAGACATAAATAGTCTGGTATTTTCATTCTAAATGAATGAAATCATTTATTCCTTTTTCTAAATCATCTATTTGCTAATGTGAAGGTTAAGATAACAGACTATGGATTCTGATAATCATGTCCAGTTCTAACATTTTCTGCTTGTCTATCTTAGTTTCCTCATCTTCTTCCAGAATGATGTTTCTGAGTCATTGGCATGATCTCCCTTCCCTTGTCTTTGGATCAGATCCCATGAATCCTGAGATCATGACATGGGCCGAAACCAAGAGTCAGGCTCTTAACTGACTGAGCTACCTAGGTGCCCTGAAAGATTATATTCCACCATAATAATGCGACATTTGGAAGCCATCTCACAAGGAAAAAATAGATACCAGAAAACAAAGGAAGAATACCTTAAGTTGCTAAGGGAAAGATAAATATCAGTCTATAAATATATACTCAAGCTACTCTGCAAGTTTGGGTATAAAATTAAAACATGTTCAGATAGAGTAAAGCTAAGAGATTTTACTAGTGGAAGAATTGCCATAGAATGTTTATTTTTTTAATAAAAATTAAATAATAAGCATGGAGTTCTAGAAAGAAGACCAATAAAACAGAGAAATTGACATTTTAATAAATTAAAAGATTAACATTTTAATATAACCATTAGTGTTAAAAGACAACATTAAAATTTTGACTAATACCATTAATTGAGAGTGTGCTAAATGGAAATTCAAACAGAAAAATTCCATATCTTATACTATAAGACAACAGAAGTGCAAAATAATTTTAGATTTTGTCTAAAATTTTTACCTACAACTGTATGTCAAACAGTAAATACTAACAATTAATGCAACAGAAAAATAATCTCTAGATTCTGAACCACAAGAGGGAAAGAGGAATAAATTTCTAGATTTACCAAGCAGGAAAACAGAAAGTCAATATAAGCTTAAATACACCATAATCACAATAAATATAAAGAGTTAAACTCACTACTTGAAAGGGTGAATATTAGCTCAGATTTTACAATACCTAAAACAATAAATCCAACTCTATGCTCTTAAAAGTAACATACCTAAAACAGAACTGTATAAAAGATTGGAACCAAAAAATAGAAGAAGTGATAAAGGCAGATGTTAATAAAAGGTAAACTATTGGGACCACTGGGTGGCTCAATGTTTTGAGCATCTGACTTCAGCTCAGGTCAAGATCTCATGGTTTGTGGGTTCGAGCCCCACATCAGGCTCTGTGCTGACAGCTCAGAGCCTGGAACCTGCTTTGGATTCTGTGTCTCCCTCTCTCTCTGCCCCTCCCCAACTTATGCTCTCTCTCCCTCTTTCTCAAAAATAAATAAACATTAAAAGTAAGCTACTATAGCAATTGTTAATATCCAAGTAAAGGATTTTAAGGTAAAATGAAATAGGGATAAAGAAATTAGAAACTGAACAGATAAAAACATTATCAGTGTATATGTATCTAATAATGTAGCATCAAAATAAATAGAGCAAAATCTGTCAGAATTAGAAGGAACAAATAGAAGAAGTACAACATCCTTATTAAATGACTAAAAATGTATATATATGTATATTTTTTTTCAAGTGCTTGCTAAACATTCCAGTCATTCTCAGCCTGTTAACCCATGCTCACTTGGATAATATTACAGAAGTTGCTCTATTTTTTTATTAATTCATTTTTTAAAATTTTGTTAAACACTTATTCAGCTTTTGAGAGACAGAGAGAGACAGTGTGAGCTGGGGAAGGACAGAGAGAGGGAGACAGAATCTGAAGCAGGCTCCAGGCTGTGAGCTGTCGGCACAGAACCCGATGCGGGGCTCGAACCCACAAACCGGGAGATCATGACCTGAGCAGAGGTCAGATGCTTAACCGACTGAGCCACCCAGGCGCCCCAGAGGTTTCTTGGAACTACGACTCTAATCAGCTTGCAGAGCTGGTCACTGTGGCAGTTTGTGTTATCTGACAAGAGACTGCCACACCACCTTGCAACCCACATGGTCTCCTCCAGTGTGATGTTAGAACTTCTGCCTTAGAGAAGTGAGCTCTGTGTTTCCTCCCTGTAAGGAGAAGACTGTGACTGTAGAAGAAGTCTTTGGTGCTGTGTGATTTCTTTCTTTCTTTCTATTTTTTTATTTTTTACATTTATTTATTTTTGAGAGAGTGAGACAGTGTGAGCAGGGGCGGGGCAGAAACAGAAGGCGGGGCAGGGGCAGGGAGAGGAGACACAGAATCCGAAGCAGGCTCCAGGCTCTGAGTAAGCATTGAGCACACAGCCAGACGTGGGGCTCGAATCCACAAACTGTGAGATCACTACCTGAGCTGAAGTCGGACGCTTAACGGACTGAGCCACCCCGGCACCCCGGTGCTGCATGATTTCTGAAGTTAGGTCATAAAAGACAATACAACTTCTGCCCAGTTCCCTTGAGATGCTTGCCCTGGAGACACGGGAAGCATGCTGGGAAGCCCAGGTCACACGCAGATACCAGATGTAAGTGTTCTTGCTGACAGCCAGAGCTGAGGTCCCAACATGGACTAGGGAACTTTTCATTAAGCAGCCCTAGCGCAGGTCATTGTCAGATTGTAAATCTATGAGAGAAACCAGAACCACTTTGTGGACCCGAATCAACTCCCCGACTATAAAATACATAGTAAAATAATCGTTGGTGTTTTACCCACTGAGTTTGGGGGTTACTTGTTACACAGCGGTAGATAACTAGAATATTGCAGTGGCTAGTTTTGTCTTTGTCTAGTTTCCTCTTTGGCAACAATTCTGTTGGCTATCTTCTTATTGCCTTGCACAAAAAAAATTCTAGTTGCTCTGATGCTTTCCATTGAATCCTGCTAGAGATTCCAGTTAAAATTACTCCGTAATACTAATCACCTTCATCTTTCTATTCCTTCTTCTTATCCTTCATACCATTAATAATATTACTTTGCAATGAAGTCACCAGCTAAGTGGTTTCCTGCTGATAAAAATTTCAGGACACGATAAAATAATTCGCTTTGTATTAAATTTTAAGTGACCACATCCGAGACTTAACAGGTATTTGCAATTTTTGTTTGTTTTAGTTTTGTTACAATATAGTTGATGTGTAGCACTGTATAAGTTTAAAGTGTACAGAACAATGATTTCACATACATACGTATAATACAGAATGATTTCCACAAGTTTAGTTAACATGCATCACCTTGTAAATATTTGTAATTGATATTAAATGTTTATAATAATAGTCCTACAGATCTGTGTATGAGTTGTAATCATAAGGTTAAAATTCTTCTTTCTTATAAAAGTTTAACCAAAAGCCAAGGGTATGAATTTGGGAAGGTTTTCACAATATATATAGAAATATGATGAGAGAGGGTGCCTGGGTGGCTCAGTCAGTTGAGCATCTGACTTTGACTCTGGTCATGATCTCACCGCTTGTGAGTTTGAGCCACACATCAGGTTCTGTGCTGACAGCTCAGAGCCTGGAGCCTGCTTCAGATTCTGTGTCTCCTCTCTGCCCCTCCCCCACTCACCCTCTGATTCTCCCTCTCTGTCTCAAATATAAATAAACATTAAAAATTAAAAATAAATAAAAATAAAAGGAATATGATGGAAAATTGAAAATAAATAAAAATAAAAATTAAGGAAACATGATGGGAAATTGACCTAAGTTTTTGAAGTGGAAACCAAAAAAAGGAGAGGTGATGTCCATTTTTTCAGCTTTCTCTCCCATGTGTCAACTGTGAAGAAGTCATTATGGTTGACACTAAAAGGGATCAAAGGAGAGCTATGAGTCTTCTCCTCCAAAGTTACAAATGGTAAAAGTGAATACTAAATGTAATGACATGAAAGAAAATAATGTCTTTCAGCTTACAGTAATTTGTATGTGACAATTTTACTCTCTTTTGTGTCCAAATGGAAAGACTGTACTCTTTCTCTTTGTTCTTTCTGTTAGGCTTTCTGCCTGTGGGTGTTGCATATTTTTCCCAACTTCAACTAACCATGTCTAAGCAGGACAGCTGACCTTCAACAGTAAATACGATTAAAGCTGAACAAATCGGGTAATTACAATAAAAATGTGGCTTGACAAACAACCTGTGGACAGAATTACAGTTCCGTATGCACACTACACATTCAATTAAAGTGATTGGAAATGAGGAAACTAGTGCCTTGCCCACAGATTTTTAAGGTGCCGACATTTTACATTCTGCCACGGATTAGTGAAGCAATTAGGAGAAAAGAAAATTCTCCAGTGATTTTATGCAGGATCAGTGTCCCTTAAATGTGGGATGGCATTCTTCTTAGAGCCTGGCCATGTCATTCAATTTCAAAGGAATTTTTATTGTGCAGTAGTCTAAATTATTTATTCATATTTAACATTACATGTTAAGGACCTACAATTGCATAAGATTTCTTATTATGTGTCTATGGCTTTGTCTTATCATATGGATTTGATGCCATGTTTGCATAGGTATAATCACACATTTTGCTATTTGGCCAATGACAAATAGGTAGCTAGTTTATAGTTAGACTCAAATCTGCATGTATGTACCAGAAAAATATCTAATTCATCCTTTATTCTTCTGAAAGCATTGTAAACAATAATAATATAATAACATCTCTTTTAATAAGCCAATTGAAATCAACCTTATGCTTTGCCGACCTGAAGTACTTAGTTTTATTATTATTTATTTATTTTCTCTTCTCCACAATAGTATACAATGGAAAATCTGTATTATATTCAAATTTTGTTTGGACGATTTGAGGGTTTATCAACAGAAGAAACTAAATTCAAACCATATAGTTTAAATTCCTTAATCCCAAACTGACATTTTGTTGCTGTGTTTGAAAACATTTTTTCTTCATTTTGTTTGTATTCTGTTATTATAGCTTTGCATTGTTTAAAGTCAGTGTAAACTCCTAAATATTCTTCCTATACTGGTACAGACACAATTACAGAGACATTTCTTTCAGAAATAGGTTAACCAGATTGATATCATGGTGATGGAGTGTGAGCCTTTCCATGGTGAACAGATATGAACTTTTATTATATCACCTAAAGTATAAATAAGGGCATTAGTCATTTCTAAATGAACCATCTCAAGAATCAGTTTTTAGAATACCAAAGTGCTCAGTACTATAAGATCACATTTGCTGGAAAATGAGAGAAATACTGATGAACCTAATATGTTCTTTTAATTAATTTATTATTTTTTTACTTTTTAGAATTGACACCAATGTCTGAAACTCCAGGCTCTTTGGACAGTAATGGCAGTCTTTTCTCTTAATTGATGTTTCAAGATCAATTTGCTAACCATTTTTATTTATTTTCTAGTTACTTCATGAAACATCTCTTATCTCACCAATTTAATTGTTAGTTATTCATAAGTCAAATCTGTATCACCTTTTCCTTCAAAGTTTCCACATTTCCAATAGGACTCAGACTGTCAGGCTTCTGGGCCCATATTTGCTTTTATCTGTATTGATTCTATTACCTTGAGCAAATCATAACGTTTCTCTGACTTGGGGGGCCTCACTGCTAACATGCAGGTAATATATCCTGTCAACTTATAGATTTGTTTTATTAATTGGAGGAGCCAGCATCTGTGAAACAACTTTGTAAAATGGTATAAAACTGTTTGCTGTCATGACTAGGTGGCTGTGCACATTTAATAAATGCCTCAATGACAAATGAGTACTTCCTGAAGGGGATCTATATGTTCATGTTTAATTTGAACTTTAATTCCACCAATTAGAGGCTGTTAGCAGAAGTCCCCCCATTAAGCAGTTATGTGATCTTAAGATAAGTTCTCTCCCTTCTCAGTTTTATCTATAAAACGGAGCTGCAAAAATTTCAATTTTACCTCAAAGGTCCCTGCAAATACTAAATGATGTGATTGCCTATATCCATTTTTATATAGCAGTACACAGTCTCATAGAATATTAGTAATCAGAATTACATTTTTAAAACATTTTATCATGAAAAACTATGAACAGACAACAAAGGCCACATTACACACCATCTACTTAATATTTTAGTATACTTTCCTTACCGTATGTGTGTCAGCTCATCAATCTATAGAGACTTCATTTTAATAAAGATACAGAACTTTAGATCTGGAAAGACCTTAACTAGTTTTTTTAAGTATTTATTTATTTATTTTTGAGAAAGAGAGAGAGGGAACAAGTTGGGAGGGGCAGAGAGAGAGAGGGAAATACAGAATCTGAAGCAGGTTCCAGACTCTGAACTGTTAGCATAGAGCCCCATGCAGGGCTCTATCTCACAAACTTTGAGATCTTGACCTGAGCCGAAATCAGATGCTTAACCAACTGAGCCACCAGGCACCCTGAGAATTTAAGTAGTTTTTAATCCAGTGCCTTCCTTTTATGGACGCTGTAACTGAGGACATGGAACGGGAGTAACCTGCAAACTATAAGCTGCTCATGGTTGAAAACTACTTTTCTGAAATGATTTTTGTTGTTTTGAACAAATGTTCAAGCTTCAGCTACATGCCCAAAAATCATTTTAAGTAAAATCAAGCAGAATGGTTCTGTCCATATCTCTTCTCTGTATTGGATTTTCTTTATAGAAAGCTGTACCTGAAAGATAAAAACTTATTTCCACAACCTACCAAGCAATTTCTACAAGTGCATCTAACTTTCGGTGACAATCCACTTCTCTTAACTCTTCCCATTACGCCATGAAACATTAGAATGTGAAACATGGTATCTGTCAGAAATGTAAAAATAATTATGCCCACCTTGGTCTTTTCTATTTAATAATTTGGGCCATGGATTGGTAACCTTTGTTTTGCCTACTGAGCAGTCATAAATTACTTTTATAGATCAAGAGAGTTTGAACTTTCAAAAGTGCTGTTTTAGCTTAAAACGTTATGATTTAGATATTCTATTTATATAAGAGAAAACTAGTGACAACTAGAGTAAGCAATTTTTTTATTATTATTCCTTGTTCACATTGTTGCCTTCGCAGGGTTTCTTACCTCAAAATAATAGTATATCTACAAGAGAGAGTTTGACTACATTATGTAGGCACTGGGTGTTTAAATAACCACAAAAGAGGGGCACTTGTGTAGCACAGTTGCTTAAGCACCCGACTTCAGCTCAGGTCATGATCTCACGGTTCATGAGTTCAAGTCCCATTGTCGCAATTGGCTCTCAGCTGTCAGCACAGAGCCTGCTTTGGATTCTCTGCCTCTCTCTCTCTTTCAAAAATAAATGAAAACAGTTTTTAAAAATTATGAAATATTAATAAATAAAAAATAATCACAAAAGAAAGAATCCAGGACTTTTGAGGTGATGTAAATTACCACTTTACTCACTTAAAGTATGTGGATTCAGGAGATCCATTGGAATCTTTAAATCACATTCAGTTCATATGATATTTGGGAAGCTAAATAAGTTGTTTTCCATTAAGCTAGAAAAGGCTAATGAATTAAAAAAAAAATTTTAATGTTTATTTATTTTTGAGAGACAGAGCATGAGGAGGAGAGGGAGACACAGAATCCGAGGCAGGCTCCTGACTCCAAGCTGTCAGCCCAGAGCCCAATGTGGGGCTTGAGCTCACAAACTGCAATATCATGACCTGAGCCAAAGTTAGACACTTAACCGACTGAGTCACCTGGATGCCCCATGACTAATGAATTTTTAAGTATCAATTGTAAGGTGACATGGGATAAGCATTGTAGATTACTATTTTTTTTTCAGGTTATTGGCGTAAGAAGAAATAGAATGTCCATATAAATGTAAAAAGAAAAAGCCTACCTTTTCAACTACTGCCTGTATTTACAGTTGATTATTTAATAATTTTATTATTTATGATTATTTATTTTTGAGAAAGAGACAGAGAGCAAGCCAGGGAGGAACAGAGAGAGGGGGAGAGAGAGACAGAGAGAATCCCAAGCAGGCTCTATGCTATCAGTGTGGAGACCAACATGGGATTTGATCCCACAAACCATGAAATCATGACTAAAGCTGAAATCAAGAGTCAGCCATTTAACCGACCGAGCCAACACATGTCCCGCTATTATTTAATAATTTTAAATATGATAGTGTTTTAATCTAACTTTTAGCCATTACAGGCTATAGTGTTTAATAACTGGTTTAGTACTGTAGACTACAGTTTCTTTATATAAACACAACTTCGTATGATAGACAAAGACTTACAGGTGCTCTTACACATGCCCTTTGTAGCTCCAGTTAAATCGTCTACAGTATAAAGGATTTATTTGAAAATGTGTTGCTCTTATTTTCTTATCTGATAGATGTGATACAATAATGTTTTCATGACATTATTTTATTCCTCCAAATAGCATAAATCATCTTCTCATACGTCTCCAGATAGTCCCACAAAGTAGGTAATTGCTGTGCATTATCAATTGCATTTTGCTATTGGGGAAATCAAGGTGTTGATATAGGTCAAGTATCACCCGACCATAGGCCAAATATTACCCTTGAACTGCATGGAAGAATCTTCCACCATTCAGAGTGTTGTATTGTCCTCTTCTGTTGCAACACATCCGTCATTCAGCTTTTAGAAACACCAGTAAAGAAAAGCAACATGATCCTTGGTGATAAAAAGTAGATCCGATTTTCTGTCCAGCCTATAGCACTGGGCTTATATTTTAAAATAAATAAATTAATAAAAGAAGTGATAAGTGATTGTCTAATCACCAGATGTGAGACAATATATGAGTAACAAAAAGAAAAAACACAAGAGATAAGACCATCTAAGTGTGCCACTCAAAGCACGCAGAGATTTGGAATGGGTGCATTGTTTTGAATTTATAACCCTTTATTTTTTCTACTCTGTCTTAGTGTATTTACTTTAATGGTGACCATGCTTGAAAGAGAAAGGACAAGGCTGTCTATCCTTTACCTCATACCTTCTGGTTCTGTTTATAAGAAATCCTCCACTATGGCCCTAGCAGGAACTGAAAGGAAATGCGAGTTGGAAAAAGAAATCATGAAATTCCAGCGGGGTGAGAACAGAACCCCATTTTTAGCACTGCCCCCTAAAAGCTGGAAAACCTGTATTACTTGAGACACCACATCCTTCAACAGGGTGAATGATGACAAATGGCATGGAGAAAAGAAGTTTCTGAGAACAGTGCCTTGACTTAGTTATCTATAAGACCCCCTACCACCCCCAAAATAATGCAGGAGTGTTTCTAAGACTGGGTCAGCACTTAAGGAAAGAAAACTCACTAGTTTCCATTTCACGTCAGTTTCCCTGTTTGTTACTGCAGAGTGATTTTCGACTAACTTCGACACGGCAGATGTCTGGGCATTGGCCAATAGCCACATCCTTGACTAAGATCTTGCGACACAATTTCCTTGGGAAATAATATTTGTTCATGTAGAACTCGCTTGCTCGGCTTGGTTCAGCGCAATGAAAACAAAAACATTATTGTTAATTAATCTGTTTGCAATTCTATTCTGATCCACAGCCCTAAGAAATATCGTCTCCAAAATCTTTCAATATAGTAGCTATTACTCAGTCTTAGGCTTTCAAGTTTATCCTAATTCAAAGCCCTCATTTCACAAAACAGCTCATGCCTTCTGCACACCAGTGATGAACAAGTTAAGTTTTCAACTGTCATGCAAGTTTGTTTGCTTTTTCAGTGTGTTATGTGGTGCATCACCTTTGGAAGTTTGACAAAATGTTGTTTGTTTGTCTCCTGCTGGGATGCCTTGGTCTCCTAGAGGGTTCAGTGGTTTGTGTGATGTCATTGGCAGAGAACATGCAGGGGTGTCATATCAGATGGGAAAGGGGGATCTAAGACTTGACTTGAGAGAATCTGAAAGCAAAACATATGAGCTAACCTTCCTTCTTCCAGCCTTTATCTGGGACAGTCAGCATGAAATTAAGTTATGACCTATATAGCTTGAGTGTATTGTATCTCAGGACACAAATTTTGATCAAATATTTTTTTTCTGTGGAATGAAGACTAGCTTTTTTGCAATGGGCTTCACCTACCTTTAAGAAGATAGGACAGCTTTTCCTACCATTGAAAAAATACTTCCAGTAGTTATGCAGAGTTTATTTATGCACAATATACAATTAGGGTGTGTGAGAGAAACAAAAGAATTCTCTGGTTCGTCTTCTTTTTGCCCTCTTCCCTCAATAAATGTGCCTGCTTACAAAAAACAGTTGTTTTCGATCTGATTATTTTTAGTCTTCACGTGAAGGAAAGAGAATATGCTGTGTTTATTAAGTGGCTATAATTAAAGAGAACATTGAAAACGCTTTTTCAGAGAGATTTGTGTTGTAGTAGCTGGTCTATCACAATGAAACTAGAACTCTCTGAGGGGAAAAAGGGCACGTACCTCCTGGAGTCGATGTGCTGGGTAGTGATGTACTCCCGCCTAGACCCTCAATTGCAGGAATGCTGTAGTGCCTTGTTTTTTGTTTTCTTTGTTTGCTTCCTTGCTTGCTTGTTTTCCAGCTTAGGAGGGACCCTAGAGCCTAACTATTCCGATGCTCTCATGATCCAGGTGGCAGAATTGCTCAAGATCTCACAGGTCCTGAGTGTCCCGTATTCTACCGCCTGTTGATTCTTATAAACCCTAAGTCATAGGTGCTCTATGAGTGTAGGACAAATGATTTATGTGAATGTTTGACCAACATAACCTTCCTTCTAATGCATATGAGTCCTCTAGTAACTAAGCACAGCCAGACAATGTACAACTTCCAACCCATGGAACAAATGCTCTTTGCTTAGGAACTCCATACTAAAGACCTCCATTGTCCCTAACAGTTCAATGTCTAATGGGCCACTGGGAGGATCAGAAGTGGTCATAGCCCACCGGATGGAATAATTCTGGTGAGACTAATTCTCAAAGTCCAAGGGGCCCACTGCGGCCTGAAACAGAATAGCAATAGGAATATGCAAGCTGCTGGCGGATGTTTATTTCATCAACATCTGAGAAATTCGATCGTAAGAGAACTCTCCTGGGAAGAGGACTCTTAGGATAGAAATAATTCCCTCAAATTTAAGCACTGCCTGTTTGCTTTTAAATACCGAAGATTTTTACCTTTCCCTGCTTTTCTAAGCATGTATCCAACAGGACAAATACTATTACATTGCCACTGCTCATGACATCCCAGTATTGATGCCAATGTCTATCTTCTACAAACCGCTTCTGCTCAGGAAGATTTTTATGAGGGTTTATTTTTATAATTAATATTCAACACTATACATTTTGTTTTGCTTTTGTTTTAAATAGAGTACTTAATATGATTTCTCAAAGTACTCTTTAGCTAAGGTTCCAATTAACCCCAACCTGCCCTGACGGTTAAGAATCCATGAGTGTGAATTCACATCACCTTCTGAAATCCCTGTTCCTTCCTGCTAACTTTGTGATTTGATGAGAAAGCTGAGATGGGTCCCTGGCTTCTTGGCGATTTTAAGAAGTTTTAAAAATATACTGCCTTTAACCCATGCTACTGAGGTTCTCATAGGCTTGATTGTAAGATTACCCATCTGCACCAATACAGTGAAAATAGAAACTTCTGTTCAGGTGAGGTCAGATGAAAGAAACTTGCCAAAGATCTTAAGTTTCCTTCTTTTGCCTCTTTCATCCACAAAAAATTTTTCAAGTTTAACTGGACACCATTAATTTTTCCCCAAGATAATATCATACATGTACAGGGTCTTGTAGGATAATTTTGAGATAACTTTAATCAACTCCTGTACAACCCAGCATCTTATTTTACTTCCTCCGTTAACACCTTTTATGTGTGCTTTTTAATTTTTTTCTCTTCATGTTCAGTAGCTTTTCTCAAATGTAAATGATTACTTGGCACTCATTTTTACATACTTCTGGAATAATACAGAGTGGTTGGTGTTTCAGAATTCCAAGTGGTATAAGAGAATGGGTAGGTCCACAGCTGGGAATCTCTTAAGCCTGATTTATGCTAGGTAGCATAATACAGTGGATTACCAATATGGATCTAAATTATTTGTCACTTCCTCTAAATCAAGATATACAACCGATAAATTTTCATTCCATTAAGAAAACATTACAATGTATACACATGCACGCACGCAATTCACTTCTGTAGATCATTAAAAAACTACTCACAATATCCCAGTAACAATTGTGTTAAAATTCATGATTGGAAAGCCTGGTTTATTTAAGTGTTGCTGTGTGAAAAATACTATATTCCTTTTGAACAAATTAGAGAAAAGTGATAGTCGACTTTCTTTTGTTTAATGCTTAAGAAAATCTCACGGTCTCCAAAACAGTATTTCTCAACTATTAGTTTAGCTTAGGATGAAGCAAAAACGCCTCATCAAAAGCCATTTGTTTTTATTAAATGCAAGGTATTTTGATCCGGTATTTCTCACTATATGGAAACGTGCTGGACGGTGCTTGCACTGGTGGTAGTAGCTCTCTCTAACATCTCTTTCCTTAACCAAGTAACAATGTGTGATAGAAGTACTTCATCTAAAGTTACTTAAAGGAAACATACTAACGTGATGCATTAAAGGTAGGAGTTAAAGTTCTATTCCCAAAAATGTCTATAGGACCCAAAACGAAAATGCTTACAAATCCTAAATTTATTGCAGGTTCAGGGTACACTATAGCTTCAGTGTTACATAAAGGTGTGCGTCACATAAAAGACTGCCCCACAGCCAGGGGCAGGAGAGCTCAGGGAAAGTTCCCATTGTTCTCCGTCACTGCAGGCATTGCCAGAGGAGTGCTTTGTTTCTGGGATCTCCAGCCACTGGCCTGTGTGTGGGATGCTTTGGAAACAAGGGGACCAAGGAGAAGTTGTGGCCAGAGATTCTAATATCCTGCAAGTCACACATACATCTTTTTACATAACCAGGGCTCACAGCTAACTCTCCTGGGAGCTCACTGAGCCCAGCTGCAAATCATCAATCTTATTGTTACCAATTGACAATGCTGATACGCTCACACAAACCACGGCTTGGACAATGCTCGCAAAGCAACACTACGAGTTAGTACTTTTCTTGCCGAAGGGGGAGTGCCAAGCAAGTTTATGGGCAAAACAGCTCAAGCCACTTCTAAACCTGTTAGGATTAACCCTCACAGATGACGTATTTTGGAAATTTCCATCTGGCGGATATACCGCGGTGTGATCACGTGTGATTTCATATTTCTATTTTTTTCATTTGCTTAATGAGTTGGTTTTTATTTTAAAATTGCTTTTAGGGGTGCCTGGGTGACTCAGTCAGTTAAGCCCCCGACTTCAGCTCAGGTCATAATCTCATGGTTCGAGGGTTTGAGCCCCACATCGGGCTCTGTGCTGACTGCCAGCTCAGAGCCTGGAGCCTGTTCTGGATTCTGTGTCTCCCTCTCTCTCTGACCTTCCACTGCTCACACTGTCTCTCTCTCTCAGAAATTAAATAAAACCTTAAAAAAATTAAAATTGTTTTTTTAACTTTTTTAAAATATTTTTTATTTATTTCTAGAGAGAGAGAGAGAGTGAGCAGGAGGGGGTCAGAGAGAGGGAGTCACAGACTCCTGAAATAGGCTCCAGGCTCTGAGCTGGCAGTCAGCACAGAGCCTGACGTGGGGCCCGAACCCACGAACCGCGAGATCATGACCTAAGCGAAAGTCGGATGCTTAACCGACTAAGCCACCCAGGCGCTCCGAAAAAAATTAAAATTGTTTTTAATGTTTATTTTATTTCTGAGAGAGAGAGCAGACATGCAGGGGAAAGGCAGAGGGAGGGAGGCAGCGGATCCAAAGTGGGCTCCACACTGACAGCAGAGAGACCAATGTGGGGCTTGAACTCGTGAACCATGAGATTATGACCTGAGCCGAAGTTGGTAGCTTAATCAACTGAACCATCCAGGTTGTATCTTATTGAGTTGTTTTATATTTATATTTATATTTATTTTTAAAACTCTTTTCAATGTTCACTTATTTTTGAGACAGAGAGAGACAGAGTGTGAACAGGGGAGAGGGAAAAAGAGAGGGAGAATCCAAATCAGGCTCCAGGATCTGAGCTGTCAGTACAGGGCTTGAGACCACCAACCGTGAAATCATGACCTAAGCTGAAGTTTGATGCTTAACCGACTGAGCCACCCAGGCATCCCTTAATCAACTGTTTTTTAAAAACCCATTTATTTAGCACTCACTATATACCAAGCGCTATTTTCATGGTTTTCCAAATATTTTTTTTTTATGCTTATTCATTTTTGAGAGAGAGCAAGAGACAGAGCGCAAGCAGGGAAGGAACAGAGAGAGCAGGGGGAGACACTGAATCTGAAGCAAAGCTCCAGGCTCTGAGCTGTCAGCTCAGAGCTCCGTGCGGGACTCAAAACCACGAACCTCAAGTTCATGACCCGAGCCAAAGTCGGAGACTTAACTGAGTGAGCCACCCAGGTGCCCTTCATGGTTTTCCAAATCTTATCTCATTTAATATCTCAGATTACAAACCTAAACAATATGATAGTGGAATGAAAGGATGAAGATTTTTTCTACATTATATTATGAAGATTTTAAACACACAACGAAGGTGAAAGTAAATACATTTCTATTCGACACATAGTCTCGAACTGATGATTGTTTACTATAAGTGTTTATCACGTAGGTGTCAACCTATCCATCTCCCTACCCAACCATCAAAGTATTGATGTGTTCCAAAAGAACCACAGACAGGGGTGCCTGGATGGCTCAGTAGGTTGAGCATCCGACTTTGGCTCAGGGCATGATCTCACGGTTTGTGGGTTTGAGCCCAGCATCAGGCTCTATGCTGACAGCTCAGAGCCTGGAGCCTGCTTCCGATTCTGTGTCTCCCTCTCTCTCTGATCCTCCCCTG
Source organism: Proteles cristata cristata (assembly GCA_017311185.1). Lineage (NCBI taxonomy): Eukaryota > Metazoa > Chordata > Mammalia > Carnivora > Hyaenidae > Proteles > Proteles cristata. The sequence goes on from JAESUZ010003871.1 coordinate 933,909, forward strand.
CTCACACTGTCTCTCTCTCTCTCAGAAATAAATAAAACATTTTAAGAGATTAAAAAAAACCAACAAAACAAAATAAACTGCAGACAGTAGCAGCATGCTCTTAAATATTCAACATGTATTAAGTAGAGTTCAATATTTGTTTACCATTTTAATGTTTTGGTTTTTTAAGGTGTTTATTCATTTATTTATTTATTTATTTATTTATTTATTCATTCATTCATTCATTCATTTTTGAAAGAGACAGAGAGAGTATAGGGAAGGGGCAGAGAGAGTGGGAGACACTTGCAAGCAGGCTGTCAGTGCAGAACCTAGTTTGAGGCTCGATCCCATGACCAGTGAGATCACGACCTGAGCCGAAATCAAAGAGTCGGACACTTCACTGGCTGAGCCCCGCAGGGCGACCCTACCATTTTAACGAAATAAGATTCACTACAGTAAGAACGGAAATGTTAAGTATACATTCACTGCCTTCTCACAAAGGCACGCGTCCATCTCTGTAAGCCGAGTCCTACCAATAAATAGAGCATTGAATCAGCCCCTGTCACTTCGTATGCAACCCTATCTTCATTGCCTAAGAGGTAGCGCTCTTCTGGCCTGTGTCAGCCCTGATTACTTTTATCACTTCATAACTTCCTATAAAAGGAATTCTGTGATGTGTGCTGTTTATGTGAAGCTGCCTTGTTCCACATGTTTTTGTGATTAATAAATGTTGCTTTGCATGTTAATAGATTGCTCCTTTTCATTAACAAGGAATATTTAACATAGGAATATGCTTCAGTCTACTTATTCATTCTGCTGCTGGACACCTAACTCTGTTCCCGGTCTTTGTCTGTAATAAATAAAGCTGCAATGAACATTCTTTCACAAGGTGCTTTTGTTTTTTTTTTTTTTTGCAAGCTGTTTTTATGTAATCAGAGCCTATGATTTTATGTCATAAAACAGAAATACAGGTTTTTTAAAAAATATTTTTAAGTTTATTTAGTTTTGAGAGAGAGATACACAGCGCAGGTGGGTTAAGGGTAGAAAGGGGAGAGAGAGAGAGAGAGAGAGAGAGAGAGAGAGAATTCCAAGTAGGCTCCACGCTGCTGGTGTAAAACCTGATGCAGGGCTCGAACCCACTAACCATGGGAGATCCAAGAGTCAGATGTTCAACCAACTGGGCCACCCTGGCATCCCCAGAAATACAGGTTTTAAATCTCTGCCGTTAATTCTACTAGACGCTTTTTCACATGGGTTTGTCAGAGTGACCTTTGTATGTTATGATGTTGAGACATAAAAATTGCTTCCTAATATGTAAAAACAAAAAAGAATATATAAGTTACCCTGGAATGAATGTTCTTTTTTTTTTTTTAAGTTTATTTATTTATTGAGAGAGAGAGAGAGAGAGAGAGCACATGTGCACATGAGAGTTGGGGAGGAAAAAAGAGAGAGGGAGGGGCAGAGAAAGAGAACCCCAAGTAGGCCCCCCACTGTGAGCACAGAGCCCAGTGTGGGGCCCAGACTCAAGGACCCTGAGATCATCACCTGATTCAAAAACAAAAGTCAGACGATAAAGCGACTGAGCCCACCCAGGTGCTCCTAACCTTGGTAAATGGTATTTATGTAATTATGCTTCAGGAAAATTAATTGTATCATAATACATACAATTAAGTTCATAATAATGAAATCTCTTATAATAGATTCTGTATTGCATATGTGTGTGAGACAGAGAGAGAGAGAAGCAAGGTAAAAACGAGAGAATAAGCCTTGGTAATTCTTCTAAACATAAATAAAATTCCTAAATTTGATCTCTAATATTCCTGTGGATACTATGTTACAACAATGCATACAAGCTCTTTTGGACCTTGACCTTAGGTCATACACTAAATATACATTTGTGCCTAGCATGGATCTAGATCTCATTTTTATAAAACTAAGGAAATCTCTATTAAAAACAGATGCTTAGAATAAGATCTATAATCTTAAGGAGGTGATTCTTAAACATACCTAAATATAACTAAGAAAAAGCACTGGGTTAGTGATAGATATAGGGAAAGCCAGATACTTATTAAATCACTTATTCCCATATGTAATGTATCTGTTTTTGCTTTAAGTAGAGGAAAATATCTGAATCTTTAAAACAGTTTTCCCCACTTGACATTTCCTTTGCAATCAGAAACAAAATGTGATTGAAGCACTGTTATCATTTGGAAGGGATTTCTGTAACACTTTGTTCCTATGCTCAGGGTACAAAACTGGCTCAGACGTTGTTTGGGTAAATATGTTCTTTAAATCTAGTTGTGGGAGCAAAAATTATAATTTAATGTTTGTCTAATTCTAGTTCATTTTTCCATATATACCAAAGAAAGTGGATTGAAAAAGTAATTTCTTCTCTGATCTTCAAAATAATTCAAAAACAAAATGGGGATTGATCTTAGAAATTTGAAGGGAGGTGAGTTTCCACTTTGCCTTGAACAATAGAAGTTAACCAAAGAGCGACCATTTAGAGTTTCCACAGTCTGTTCATGATCCTATAAATCTAAAAATAGAGTAGGACTGAGTGTTAGGATTTTCAGTTCTAAAAGGCAATTATAATAGATGTTTTAAATTCCCTTCCTTGGGAATTCATGCGTCTTCCGTGAACCATGTCCATGGTTGGAGGAGGTCATAACAGGGATTTCAAAGAGTTCTCACATGTATTGATTACGAGTATCATTATGGAGAGATAGCTAAGACCATTCCCTCTGCAACAATTCCTGAGATGGGTCTCTGAAAGTGGTCTATTTAATATTAATAATTCCCTGGAGAAACCTGTGCTTTGGAAGATATTTGGGAGTACTCACTGGCCCTGTGAGCTTCGGGGTACAGAATTGCTTGCAATTTGGCAATAACGTTTGAATCTATACTCTTAGAGGAGCTATGCAAGTTAGGTGTCTCACTTACTCTTAAAAGACAGTTTTAACTACTGACGAAACTCTTCTCCATTGATTTTTAAACAGCTGGGGGGTGCCTGGGTGGCTCAATCAGTTGAGCCTCCGATTTCAGCTCAGGTCATGAGTTCGAGCCCCATGTCAGGCTTGGTGCTGACAGCTCAGAGCGTGGAGCCTGCTTCTGCTTCTGTGTCTCCCTCTCTCTCTGCCCCTCCCCCACTCTTGCTCTGTCTGTCTCTCTCTGAAAAATAAACATTAAAAAAAACTTTAAAAAATGAAGCACCTGTATGATAGCAACTCTAAAATAAAATTTTTGTGGTTTGCACCAGTTACTACTTTATTGCATCTCATCTGCCCGTTCACCCTTCTGTATCAGTGCTAGGGTAATATACAAGACTCTAAGCATTTCTCCCATGCAGTGACCACTACATAAAGCTTGGTCAAAATGGGACACAATAGGGACATTGTAGGAGGAAGAGGCTGTTCTTCCACCCTCTAAGGAAAAATGAGTCTTGTTCTAGTGAGCTTTGTTTTGCTGCTACAGGATTAGCAAACAGGATGCATGAAAGGGACCTCAAGTGGGCCACTGCCCCATCTATACACCCAGAGGGAGAAGTTGCTCAGTGATTTCATAACCTTGGCCCGGGTTTGGAAATGACCTTTCCTCTGGCCTTCTCACCACAGACAGCAGGTGCCTCAGGACTCCTGCTTAAGCAGTCTGCTGACTCCCACTGAGAAACCTCCCACAGAGCCCGACTTGCCTCATCCCCACATGTTGTCGCAGCTTACGCTCAGCTGCACTCCAGAGGTTGATTTTCTGTGTCTCCCAGAAGGGACATCACATACCCTTGGTCCCACATTCTCAACAGCCCCCCAACTCTATTTGCAGACCTGCTCAAAGCCCTCAGCTTGCTTACACCCTGACCATTTTCTTCTTGCTTGTGCATGACCCCACGGTCTGGGAAGACCAGCAAACTTCTCTCCCGTTCATTGGACAGAAATCATCTACTCTCCAGTGAGGTCTAAGCCTCAGCCTCAGGAAGCAGCTCAACTTTCAACTTTGCCTTCTTTGGGGACGTGTTCTCATTCTTGGGGTACCTTTTAGAGTTCTTGTTACTACTTTGTGGTAACTCTTCTTAGTTCAATAATTTTTCATATTAACTTCTTCTTTTCAAATTACTGACAGATAATCTCATTCCTAATTGGGCCCTGACTAATAAATGTTCTAAGATCACTAGATTTATTCCCTAGAGAGGCACCATACTATAGTGGAAATATCTCATACTTCACCATCCACAGCTTGCACACTGGATCTGTTGCTTAGAAATAGAACCACCACTCATGGCCTCTCATGAACCTCTTAAGCCTCATCCTTACGATCTACAAAGTAGTGAATTCTGAACAATTTCATGTGTGTACAGTGCTTGTGCCATAATTGTTAAACGGTATGTGCTACGTTACTGACAGAGGCATCTGGATGGCTCAGTCAATGGAACGACCCACTTTTGATGACAACTCAGGTCATGGTCCCGGGACTCTGGGCATGGAGCCTGATTAAGATTCTCTCTCCCTCTCTCTCTCCCTCAAAAATAAAAAAATAAAATAAATACATTGAAAATAAATAAATAAATGATAGATAATATACTGGCTAAAAGTTCATAAGTGTGAGCCAAATTGAAATGAATAAATTCTAATGAGGTTTTTATATAATAAAGTTTACTGCTAAATCATGTCTATAAGCAGCATATTTTCCCTAACCATCACAGCTACTATGGATGTGGGATTTATCTTAAATCACAAACCCACTAAGAGATATTAAGGCAATTTATAGATGCCAACAGGGACCCAAGTGAAAAATAAATGATTCTGAATTGTTTTTAACCATAGCAAGTATACAAATAGTAAAAACAGAATAACATCAATAACAAAACAGTATCAATATCAAAATAGATGGTTCTGGGAAGTTTATGCTTTTCTTTGAATGAAGTCTGAAAATCTTTGGACAAAGTTGGGTGGGAATGATGATGACAAAAAAAAAATATATCCTACAAACATAAGTGACCAAACTTTGAAGAACTCTCACACCTACCTATTGGGAAGTCTGAGATAAGAATCTTCTTTGCTGAATCTAATTCAATGTGTTTTTATTTGTTGTTTAGTTAGTTAGTTATATTTTAGAGAGAGAGAGAGAGAGCGCATGGACATGCATGCTTGAGCAGGGTAGGGGTTGAGGGTGGGGAGAGAGAGAGAGAGAGAGAATTTTAAGCAGGCGTCACTTCCAGTGGAGTCCAATGTGGGGCTCAATCCCATCACCCTGGGATCGTGACATGAGCAGAAATCAAGAGTCTGACCCTCAACTGAGCCCTCCAGGCACCTCAGTTCAATTTGTTTTTAGGGTGACTCTAACAAAAAAGGGGTTACACAGGACTGTACATAATTAAGGATGATTATAATGTAATCCTCCACTTGAATCCTCTCTTTGGAATAAATTACATTACTGTTTCAAACAATAGGTTATAACTGAAATCGTATCTCTATAAAGGTACTAGATCATCAGGCTCCGAGAAACTAAAGACTGCTTTTTTTTTTTTAAACTTTTATCGGGTATAACTAGAAGCGAGTTCGGATGATCTAGAAATGTGTATTACACAACATCCGACCACACTAAATTTGCATAATCAGCTAGCTTGTTCATTGAAATACACTTGTTTATTCTTCTGTCAACATATTTGGTTCTAGGATCTATTGATCCTGAAAATAGTGGTGGTTTTATTCAATAATATTCTATATTTTCTAATTTTCTTACCCTACCCCCCGAACTCTGCTTCCCTGAATAACTACACTAAATATAAAAAGAGATATTATAAAACTTCAACGTTCAATGTAATCAATCACTTTTATATATGAAGAAGCAGAAAGATAAACTGATAAAAATAAAAATTACTGACTAAGAAAAAAACCTCCCAACTCATAAATATGTGTTTAACGTGAGAAAAGCATTTTATCCAATAAAAGATTTTGAAGGAGACTGAGAAAAATACCAGCGGGGATAAATTACAGGAGTAAACTTGCATGGACAAGAAGACAAACTGTTGATTTTCCTTTGACTGATTTCTCTGAAAGTAAAGTTGTGTAAATAAAGGGAAAGAGCTTTCGGATGAAGGCCAACTAGTCTTCATAGCCATAATTCAACATAGGAAATATTATGTGGGTGGCATTTTAAAATAGTGGAAAGGACATAGGCTTTTTTTCAATTTTTTAAAAATCTTTATTCTTGAGAAAGAGACAGAGCACCAGCCGGGGAAGGGCAGAGAGAGAGGGAGACACAGAATTTGAAGCAGGCTCCAGGCTCTGAGCTGCCAACACAGAACCTGACATGGGGCTCAAACTCACGAACAGTGAGATCATCACCTAAGCCGAAGTGGGATGCTCAACGGACTGAGCCACCCAGGCGCCCCAGGACACAGACTTTAAAATAAGAAAGGTCTAGGGGTGCCTGAGTGGCTCAGTTGGTTAAGCGTCCCACTTCAGCTCAGGTCATGATCTCATGGTTCGTAGGTTCGAGCCCCACGTCGGGCTCTGTGCTGACAGTTTGCTCAGAGCCTGGAGCCTGTTTCATATTCTGTGTCTCCTTCTCTCTCTGACCCTCACCTATTCCTGTTGTCTCTCTCTCTCTCAGAAATTAAAAAATAAAATAAAATAAGAAAGGTCTGGGTTCAGAGTTCATCCTCTTGCTTGCTGTATCTTGGTTTTTTGTTTGTTTGTTTGTTTGTTTTTATTTTCTGTTTTTTCCCATCTGTTCAATGAGGGTAAAATATCAATGTAAGATTTTCTCAAGACTAACTCAAACAACATACATTAAAATCCTCTATGCTTCTACTAACAGCTCATATGCAAGCTATTAAGACTATTAAATAAAACTAATAGTTAATAAGTGTAGAGTAGAAGAGCAAATCTGATACATTTCTTGGATTTCCAGATTAGAAGAAAAAAATAAAATGCAGAATTACTATTATTAGAAACATTTGGCTCTATACTAATGATACATGAATTTACTTTTTAAGTTGCAAAGTACTAGAAAATGTTAGTTCCCATTGTGAAGCTATTTGGTTGTCTCCTAGAATGTCATCATCACAAGTTACCTGAAAATCCAAAAGCAAAATGATTAGTGAAATGCCCATGATTTAATCTACTTGTGGCTTTAAAAATAACAGAATAGCATGACTATGGTTGTCAAAGTTCTCTCATAGAGAGAACTGGATTGCTTTAGAAATAAATAAATATGGGGCGCCGGGGTGGCTCCGTCGGTTAAATGTCCGACTTCGGCTCAGGTCATGATCTCACGGTTCGTGGGTTTGAGCCCCGCGTCAGGCTCTGTGCTTACAGCTAGCTCAGAGCCTGGAGGCTGCTTCAGATTCTGTCTCTGACCCTCCCCTGCTCATGCCGTCTCTCTCTCTCTCTCTCAGAAATAAATAAAACATAAAAATAAAGAAGTTATATTTCTTTAAAAAAATTAAAAAATATATCATGACTATCATTTCTTTTAATTGTTTTGGAATCATCTGAATTTTGAACAGGTACATATAGCGGAGACAGAGGAAATGGAATGATCTTAATAACTTCTCCCCCCCAACAAATCCTAAAGTTCTTTCTAGGGTCTGCCTGACAAGACTTCCAAATTCCCCTCCAGTAGGGAATCTATGGCTTATGAAAAACACAGGTTCACTTATTCATCCATTTAATAAATATTTATTAACTTTCTACCTTGTACTATAGATTGGAGACACAGCCCTGGCACAAGCCAAGCCCCCATCTTTGTACAGCTCAGGTTCCAGGTGTGGGGGTTAAGGGAGAAGATGGGCAGTGGATAGAAAAAAATCCAAGATAAACCTGTCCCAAGCAAACGAACGCTAATAGATATTGAGCAATGTTTTCCACTTGATTAGAAGCAACTGAATGAAATAAAATCTCTTTAAACAGCTAAGACCAAAGAAAGCACAGGTGCATTTTCTTGTTTCTGTCACTTACCCTGATAAATCCGAAGCACACACTTAAGGGTTGAAAAAGCCTCTTGGGGGCATCTGGTGGCTAAGTCAGTTAAGCGCTGACATTGGCTCAAGTCGTGATCTTTGAGTTCGTGGATTTGAACCACACATCGGGCTCTCTGGTGATAGCTCAGATGTTTCGGATTATCTCTCTCTCTCTTTCTCTTTCTCTCTCTCTCTCTCTCTCTCTCTGCCCCTCCTCCACTTGTGTTTTGTCTCTCTCACTTTCTCAATAATAAAATAAACCTTTAAAAAATTATTAAAATAAAAAGAAAAATCCTTTTTATTATAGAGTCCTCTATCCTTTTCAGCCCAGCTCAGTCAAGCTTCTTTCTAATAAATGTTACAGGATTGGCACATGGATTCTCTTATTTTCTTCCAACAATGTGATAAAATAAGAAAGAATTGCCTTGTAATAATATGCATTCTTCAGTTGGAGGTGATATGGGATTGTCGTCAAGGAGCTCTTTTTTCTGGGGCGCCTGGGTGGCTTAGTCGGTTAAGCGTCCGACTTTCGCTTAGGTCATGATCTCGCGGTTCGTGGGTTCGAGCCCCGCGTCGGGCTCTGTGCTGACTGTCAGCCTGGAGCCTGGAGCCTGTTTCAGTCTGTGACTCCCTCTCTCTCTGACCCTCCCCTGCTCACGCTGTCTCTCTCTCTCCTAGAAATAAATAAAAAAAAAAAAAAAAAGGAGCTCTTTTTTCTTCATTAAATGCCTCTTCCCCCACGGCAACATCTGGAAAAGGGTGGAAACCTTTAAGCAGTTTCATGGAAGGATACCCCTCAATGAATGTGCTCTAGGAATATTTGCATATTTCACATTGCTAAGAAGTGTTAGCAGATTTCAATTGTAATAACACTCCAAAATTTATATAGGTGTATCTTGCACACAGTAAGAATTGGAAACATTTGAAAAGAGTAGTCAGTAAAAATGTATCATTCTATGAAATATTGGGAAGAGCAGTGTTCTCAAAAGATTGCATTGATCACAAAACCAGGTGATACATCATCATTTTTGTTTGTTTTTGTTTTCTATCCTAAAATAAAGTCTATACTGAGGTATTTATCTGGAAACTGAAGTCACTTGGTGTAAAAAAGAATTATGGTCAAAATACAACAAAAGATGATTATCCAGAGTGGTGTGGATGTCAGAAGGAGAATCTGAGGGAAACTACTGTGTGCAAGACAATAGTGTATTCTAAAAATATCAATTAACAAGGTTCATCATTTTTGAGAGTGATAGTTTAGTGCAAAGACAAGAAAAAACAAACAAATTCAACATGAAATGTATGTTGTGATATGTATATCTATGTAAAATTATACACACATGGGGGTAAAATAGATCTTTAAATAATAAATAGACTTTCTTATATTTCTGCTGGATATTTTAAATAGAGATTATTGGAAAACACATTTTTCATTTTTATACCAAAAGTATTATAGCTTTGCCAGCTAGATTACCTCCAAATAAAGACTCAAATAAAACACTGACGGAACATTGATTTTGTAAATAAAACACTAATGGGTTAGTCTTCAATATTTTAAAATATTAACTATCAAATGATGTGTGTATTTGAGAGCAGCTTTCTCTATCTTTGTGGGTTAAAAGTAACACTATTCCTAGGTCATCAAAGTTTATATGAAGCCACTATCATAGTGGATGTGATTTTTTTACTGTTTTCACTAATCAAATGGGGACATGTCATTCATAGGATTAGATAATCCTTAGCCACATTGTATTCAGTTTTATGATTAAGTAGAATATAATAAAACATTATAATTTGGCATCAATTTAAAATTACCTGCTTAGATATATTCAAAATAGTGAAACATATAATTAAGCCTACATTCTACATTTTGTAGATATTGTTAATTTTCTTTAGTTACACTAATTAGCATTCTGCCCAGTACTACATGATGGTCCATTTCCTCAAACTAGTCTAGATAACTCTTTCTTTCATCAAACGGCTTCCATAATAGATTCACTTATGTATTTATGTTTTACATTTGAATTGGCATTATAAAATTATGACTAATTTTGGCATTTTTCATGTGTACATTACCCATAGATCTCTTCTTAAAGACTAATCTATGTGGTTTGCTTATTTTTCTATGAAGCTTTTGAATATTTCCTTATTGTTTTGTCTACCAAGCATATGCGGATTCTTTCTCATCCTACACACACACACACACACACACACACACACACACATAACTGGATAATTTTATTCAATTGTTGATAAATTAATGATTTATAAATAACCTTTATTAAATACTATTAGCTTTTTCTGTGTCCTGTACTTAACAATTTTTCTTATTTTGTTGTTTTAGATATAATCTTATTTATGGTTTCTTGACCTGCAGAAATGTTTAATCATTATGAGAATTTATCAGTGTTTTTGCTATATGTAATTGAAATATTGTGACCAGATTAGAAAAGAAAAAAAGAAACTTCCTTGCCCCAAGGTTATTTTTATTAGTAATATGTTTCCTTTGACTCTCTTTATGATTTAATATATTCCTTTTAAATTGTCTAGGGAGACATCAAAACTGTATTATAGAATAAAGGGATTCTGGGGGTATCCTCTCACAATAATTTTAAGGCAACTTTTATTTTATTAAAAAATATGTTCACCTACATCTGTCTTGACTTTCTAGTCTGCCTGCTGAGCTGTTCATTTACCAGCACTAAACTGTTTGGGTTATTATCACTCTGCAAAACATTTAATGTCTGCTAAACAAATCTCTGCTCACTAATCTTACTGTTTAGAGTTTTGCTCACTGTTCTTTAACATCTTTGTTACAAAAGAAAACCACTAAGGAAAATTTTATTTGTCATAGCAATGTACTTATTGAATCAGGAATATCATATTTAAAATAAAAAACTGTTAAATTACACACTTTGTGTTGAAATGTTGGAAGTAATTTTTAAAAAGAATATTTGATATGATTTGAATATAAACTTTATACAATCTTATATGAAGGCAAGTATTGTTGTATATTCTGCTCCAATATCCTACAAATGTTTCCATCCAAAAATATTTATTTTTATTTTCTCAAAAATATATTTATTTTTCAAGTCTAACTTCTATTTCTTGAATTTGATTATATCTTTTGTGATCGCTCTAGTAACTACTTGTTTGTTTATCTAACAAATACATTTCAAATGATTTCTCCCATTTTCATTCTGTTGGGATAACCTATAAGTTCCCCTTCTCCTTAAGACAGATCATTGTTTTCCTTTTCAGAACAACATTTATATTCACCAAAGTTATGTCTTTGAGCTTAGTATTTCATGAACAAACTCATCTTTCACTAACCTGGTCAGCAAGCCATGTCTCCTTGATAAAGATACTACTAAGTAAAAAGCTGATTCCTATTCATCAGGAAGCTTTCCTATTTCCCTTAAGTCTCCAGGTCCTCTTTGTAGAAAAGTTTACTCCTTATTTCCATCTTTCTCTTCTTTCTCCACCTCTTTCATTCATTCCTTCATCTAGTAAGAGAATTATAGTCTAAGTATTTAATGCGACAAAGTGTAATTGGAATGCTGTGATGTTCATTAGGATATGTTTTTGAAAATAAGTAAAAGCAAAATAAAAACATCATAGGTTATTTTTCTTCTGCCTTTCTGTAGATTTTATAAAAATGGAGAGGAAAAAACATAACAATTCTTATAATAAATATAAAAATACTCTTAAATATAAAAGTAAGGGAGAAAAAATAGGAAAATTTACCTTCACGAAAATTTTACTGAGGTTAGGGTTGTTTACAGTCCTTGGTATCTTAGGTTCTGAATGTCAGAACGTAGAATGAGTAACAATTTTTCAATGAAAGCATTGGTGGAATTGAAATTGCTGAGATTAATATTCCTAGGGACATGAAATCCAAGTGTCATAGGCGAACATCTATACAGGATGCTGAACTTGTTTTTTGCTCCAGCTGCTATGAACGTTGACTGATAAAAACTAACAGCCATTCCATACTTTACAGAATTACCCTGAACTGTCACACTGGGCTGCTGTGTCTTCTTACTGCTCTTCTGAAAGGGTAGAGCTGACCCTGGCTGGAAACTGACAAGCCTGGTTATTATGAGTCCCATAACCCCTTTGCCCAAAGGTTGGACTAACTCTGTGAAGGTTAGCTTCAGAGCTTCCCATAGGATCAGTCTGAAACTGTTCCCCAGCTGGGGCTATTGTCTTGCTAGACTGTTTCTCCCTCCCGGTCATGCTACCCTCAATCTACTTCCCCTGAGACCTTACCCTGACTAAACATGAGAGAAACTACGAAAGACAGCGGCTTCTGAGGCCCTCAATGAACACATGCCTTCTTTAGTCATGCCTCTGTAATCCTCTCCTACATTTACTTTGAGCTTGGCCTGTTGTCTACTTTGGCTGATTCCAACCGTAATGCAAAGAGAGGTTTGATAAGCCTTCATGCATTGGAATACATCTTTGAATGCTGCCTTCTGGAACCTAGTTGCTCTCTGTAAGAAGCCCAAACCATGCGGAGAAGTCAAGTGGAAGGGAAATGAGGCATTTCAGAAGCTTCACAAGAGGTTGTAGCAGCCAGCCATTACTAACTACCACCCAAGTGCAGGGGCCATCTTGAATTTCAAGTCATCAGATGACATCACAGGAATAAAAATCCACCCAGCTAAGCCCTGAAAACCCAGGGAGTGATGAAAAATAACAAAAATCTTCACTGTTTTAAGCCACTAAGCATAAGAGTGATTTGTTGCATAGCAATAGATAGCTGAGAAAAAACTCAACTTAAAAACTGACAAAATTTAGGGGCACCTGGGTGGCTCAGCCAGTTAAGCAGCTGACCCTTGATTTCATGATCTCAGAGTTCATGGGTTTGAGCCCCATGGTGGGCTCCACCCTAACAGTGTGGAACCTGCTTGGGGTTCTTTCTCTCCCTCTCTCTTTGCTCCTCCCCTGCTCATGAACACACCTTTTCTCTCTATGTAGATATATATATATTATGTATATTATATATATATATTAATTTTTAAAAAATTACAAAATTTGATCAAATGTGTTCATAATAGAATATTTTATTTATATTGTGGTAGGACCTGGACAATTGTCTCTGCTTTACCCTGTTTTAAATCCTCCCAATCACCCAAATTCACATGAATTAGTATCTCTTTATACCAGGCTGGCTAGACATCCCTATTCTCTTTTACCACTATTGCTTCCCAGTCACATCAGTGACTCACGGCAGATTATGACAGTACATTTTCACATTTAATTTCTAAAACTTGAAATTATTTTATTTTATTTATATTTCAAAGCTTTTTGGCCTGACTCTTAAAAGTGAGCAATAAGTCATATACTAGCTGCAATGGCAAGAAGTTATCCAATGAAAAGTTCTCACAGATGGTGAGTACTAACTAGTTAGGGATGGGTCAGCTTCACTTCTGAAATGCCACTTACTGGCCACATCTTTATAGTTGGTTAAGCCATAAAAGTTTGGTCATGGAACAATCTATAATTTTGTTGGACTCCTCATGAATTTCTTTCCTGGACTATGTGGTCATTATTACTCCTATACATTTTTAAGACAGAGAGTCAGTCCTATTTATACCTTCTTTTTTCCAAGGAAAAACTCAAATTATTCAATATTTTAAAACAATTATCACATAAAGAAGGTATGAGATACACACACACACACACACACACACACACACACACACACACACACACACACAGAGTCACAGTGGAATACTCAGCAGTCAAAAAGAATGAATCCTTGCCATTTAGAACTACGTGGATGGAACTAGAAGGTATCATGCTAAGCGAAATTAGTCAGGCAGAGAAAGACAAATATCATATGACTTCACTCATATGAGGACTTTAAGACACAGAACAGATGAACATAAGGGAAAGAAAGCCAAAATAATACAAAAACAGTGAGGGGGACAAAAACATAAGAGACTCTTAAATATGGAGAACAAACAGAGGGTTACTGGAGGGAATTGTGAAGGGGGGATGGGCTACATGGGTAAGGGGCTTTAAGGAATCTACTTCTGAAATCACTGTTGCACTATATGCTAACTGACTTGGATGTAAATTTTAAAAAATAAATTTAAAAACATGATTGGAATGCAACATGATCTACCCATAAAAAAGAATTATAAAGGGTTTTTTTTGGTAACATTAAACACATCAATAATATAGATTGTTTATCCATTATATATAAAAATAAATAAGAAATTGACGTAAGATCAACTAATCACAAACAGTCAACTAGGTTTTCTTGAATAAAGGAACTACTTAAACAAAAAAAAACAAAACATATCATCCCAGGTACATTAAGAATTCTAATAACTGTATGGATCTGAATGAAAGCACATTTTAATATGTAGGTATATGCATAGCTATATAGTTAGAGTTTGTAAACATGCATGTGTATATATATGTGCATATATAAATGCGTACAATTAAATAAATATTAAGAGAAAGATAAACATTCTTTTGCTAGCTTGTACAACATTCTCTTGTTTTCAAAAACCAAACCCACCATACCTAAAGATATCTCATATATTACCTGATATATGGAGAGCGAATATAGCCTGAAAACTCCAATAACTTCTCTAATCTACACATCGACATAAGGAGCAACAAGTAATCATGCTAGAATTGTCTACAGGCATCAACTTGTACTAAAGCCACTATACTGCTCGGGAACAAAGCCTGTACTGTGAGAGCCTTTCTTAAACAGAAATTGTAGTAAACAAGTCTTTAGACATATTTTTTTTTCCCCTGACAAAGCTTCTGTTACAATATCTTGTCAACCCGTATGAAGTTTAGATGGATCAATACTTATGTAGGTAACTTCTAAGGAGCACCTGGACTTCCAGGACGTGACATGTTAATTAAATAGATAGCATTCTTTTTCTTAATGTACTAATGCTTAAATTTTAGCACTTCTTTTGGATTCTTTGGTCCCTGTTTTCATACTTTTGTGACCTTGAGGCTAAAACCAGCCAAGAAACCTAGTAAAATGTCATCATTTTAAAAATGTTAGCAGTGACGTTTTGGATAAAGAAGAGGAGAAAATGCAAATTTCTCCTTTGATCTCTTTTGGCATTTTTGTATTCCTAGCTTACCGCATAGGTATGATGTGTGTTTCTGAAGGTTAAAATAGACATTTTGTGACTTTGTTCGGTTTTACAAAATATGGTAAAAAGCGAGTGGCATACTTGCACTTTAGGGATCTCCTAAGCTACAATGTCAGATTTGGCTTTTACAGATCTTTAAGGCAGAAGCAGTCCAGAATCAGACAGCTCATTATGACAAAATCACCTTTAGTGTAACCAGAAAGAGTTTAGAACACTGTATGCAGCAGCAGACAGTGAAGGGTCCTGATCTTCAATAATATATTGATTAAAATGTTTTGTGGCAGGTATGATTGATGGAGATTTTATAAATAATGCATACACCTGGGGTCCTGGTGCCCTTACTTTCACACACATTTGTAATCATTTTTTTAAATTATTTTTTTTAAGTTTATTTATTTTAAGAGAAAGAGAGAGAACGCTAGCTGGGGAGGGGTAGAGAAGGAAAGAGAGAATCCCAAGCAGGTTCCACAATGTCAGCCCAGAACCCAACATGGGGCTCGATCTCATGAACCTTGAGATCATGGTCTGAGACAAAATCAAGAGTCAGACATTTAACTGGCTGAGGCACCCAGGAGCCCCTGTAATCACTTTATTTTAAATCAGAGTTAATTTTATTTTAAAAAAATGTAAAGGCTTATTTTTAAGAGGGAAACAATTAATCCTAAGCATTTAAGTAAATGCTTTTTAACTTTCACATACATAATTTAACTTTGGTTTTGAAGGTGGTTTCCACATTTCCCACCCATCATAGGCAACAAGTGACAAAAACAGAGAAATAGAGGGAAAAAAGTTAACCATCTGTATATTCTTCAGCATAAATGATATTAGTTCCTTTTATTAATTTGTTCCTATATTTATACTTTCTTATTGTCAGAAAGTTACCTAGATACTATAATTACATGTTAAGTCTATGTTTTTTTGTTTAATTCTTATTTTAGAAATGCAGAGCTAACCTTATTCCAAATAAAATATGTAATTTGTTATTTTTAAAGTTACATAGTTTATGTATAATACATAATGTATAAATAGTTTATTGCTCAGATAGCATAGAGATACTCTATAAATATGCATATATAATAGAGAATATAGGCCTTTCGTCTATATATTTATAAGTGTTTTTCCATTTTTATGCACATATATATACACATGTAGATAATTTATGTCAGTCTATAATCCAAGCACACATATATATACATATATATACACATTTGTGATATCAAAATACTCAGTGGCATGTGTTAAAATGTAATTTTTATTACTATCTTCACAAATATCTGATCACAAAGACATATTTTAAATATATTATATATGACTAAACAGCTTTTTATTCAAAAATAAGCTTGACAAGCAGTCAAGTACTTCTTGACTCAGTACTAAAGTCCAGTTTTATCACTTTTGCTATTTTGAAACTTAAAAAAATCTCTTCTCTACAATTAAAAATAATAATTTTATTTCCCTTTTAGTGTAGCTTATGATCATCAAACATCAAAATTTTATGTTATATAAATAGGGATCCTATGATGTGACATCTCATATCTTAAGAAGAATTGAACCTAGAAACAAAATCCTTGTTTTCTTGAGTTGAAATAAAACAATGTGTAAGTTCCTTGACTATCTCAGTTAATTTAAAGCCATGGGTGGCTCAACAAAATTTAAAACATATTTGTTTTTGTCCCATCATTTTTTGGTAATATTTATATTTTTAGGCAAACATTCTCTCTCTTTTTTACTCATGAAATTAATTCATTACAATCTTCAACCCTTAATTTCAACACTTAATTTCTGAGAAGGTAGTCCACCAAAGATCAATGCCCTCACTCAATCCCAATTCATTTTTTTCTTACCATGGAAATATGAATAAACCATTATTTATTTAAAATCATATAATCAAAAGAAAACAGGATGTGAAGTTAAAACTGATGTTTAATCACATTGATGCTACTAAGCAAATGAAAAATCCTGAAAAGCTTACTTACACTTTCTGAGATTTACTTTTCCTGGTTAAAATAATAACCCCCTCATAAATAAATTACTTAATTAATTAATTAAAATTAAGAAACCCCAAATATCCATATGGTTATAAGAATATATGGTACCTGTGTAAAAATGTTACATTTCTTTATCCTTGAAAACTGCCATCACTCTTCCTTTTAGAGGAAAAGACTTTCTCTTGCATTTCTTAAATTGGCAAAGTTTTATTCTGGTCCCTGAAATTCCAAAAAGTAGTAAAATAGAGGCTGCTGCTTTTCTTTTCTATGTATGCCACAACAGGAAGTTATGAATCAGTTTTATTCATGATTAATATCACTAATAATTGATGATATGTGAATCAAAGCAATGCAGTTACATTAACAATGATTTAAAGCAATAGTGCTCTAGGTTAGAATGAGATATATACTCATGAAATACTAGCAAAAGCTTTTATTTGCACAACTCCTCTAGAAAATATTGTCTCAATAAGTGTCATGGACCTCCAAGAGTCTGTCGCCTTTATCTTCCCTACTGTATCCATCGTGATTCTTTTCTTTTAAATAATTTTTTAATGTTTATTTATTTTTGAGAGACAGAGAAAGACAGAGCATGAGCAGGGGAAGGGCAGAGAGAGAGGGAAACCCAGAATCCAAAGCACGCTCCAGGCTCTGAGCTGACAGCACAGAGCCCTAGGGGGGGCTCGAAGCCCCGGACTATAATTCATGACCTGAGCCAAAGTCAGAAGCTTAATTGACTGAGCCACCCAGGCACCCCAAGTATTCATCATAATTCTAATTCAAGGAGTCTATCCTAAGAAAATATTAAAGATACAAAGTTTTCTGTAAAATGATATTTATTATAATATTGTTTATTATACCAAAATTTTAGAAACACAAGTTATCTAACACCACTGGATTATTAAATTTAATGATGGTCCATTTATGTGCCAGACATTAACATAGTCATTTAAAATGTTTTCCCAAAAAATGTTGGGAGGAGGTGATAAAATGTTCACAGTACAGTGTTAAGTTGAAAAAGAAGTTTGCAAAACTACCTATATATAAAAAACGAATATACATTTGTTCCACCTTACAAAGAAGGAAAATAACCAAAATCACTGAAGACACTGATATTTTTTCTCTGTTAATATGTGCTCATTTTAATGGCATTTGACATAAAATTTTCTTTCTTCTATGCTCCAGATGCTACCGAGAATATATAATTGTTCTGTTCTGTTTTGTGCTGTTTTGCCTTTTACTATAAATCCTTTACAGTCATTTCTAGACAGCAACTCTACAAAGGTCTTCCAACTTCATGATAGAGGCACAAATGATCTTAATGCTTTTCCAAAAGTCAAATCGCAGCTACTCATTCCTGAAAGCAGAAGAGCCACTTCTTAGGGTCAGATATCAGTTTCGTTCTCCTGATTCCAGACAAAGTCTCTCTGCCATCGTTTTCTTCCTATACAGTTGTATGTGAGTTTGAGATTTCAACAGTTGTGCAGTTTTAATGAACCAGAATCATGGTGCAGGGGAAGCTGGGAGACTCTTATCTCACCAAATGAAATCTTAGCTCCTGCTTATAAGGGACAGGTGTTTTCACTCAGATGCAGAGAGCTAGCCCTCAGGTGTAGAGAGATATCTTTCAGATACAGAGAGCTTCCTTCACTCACGCTTTCTTTAGAACAAGGTTTCCCAAACTGTGCTGTGCATTGGAATCACCTGAGGGTCTCCTAAAACCACTGACGCTGGGCTTGGCTTCCACCCCACATATTCTAAATGAACTGCCCTTGGCGGGGGGGTGGGGGGGGGTGCACCTGGCCATCAGGAGGTTTAAAGTTCCTCGTGATGCTAGTGCAAGGCAGAGTCGGAAGTTAGAAGGAGATGTAATTAGGTGTTGACCCCAACCATCCCAATGTGAAATCGAAGGAAGAAGAAAGTACAAGATGTCCACGAATAAGTAATTAATTGAAAGCAACAGAATTCCCATAAAAATATTCTATTCAGTTTTACTAAGTAGGAGTGACTACTCCGTGTACAGATAATAGAAGTCTACCTAAGAGGATATACAGGAAACTGTATTTGAATTAAAATAGAAAAAGGTGATATTTGCCCACCTGGCACTTCAAAATGTGTATTAATAATGCATTAAAGATGAATATTTTTACCCCACCCCCCATTTGCTTTTACTACTGTAAATTGTACCTATATTAATCTTGGACATAGTGGTTAGCAGCTAAGTTGGAAAATTCTCATTCCAACACCTAAATGTGAATATTTTCCCAAACATTCATCCTTGACCATTTTTTAAGTTTTTTGTTTGTTTGTTTCTGTGTTCGTTTTTCATTTACAACCTAATATAAGCTTATGGCTTCAACTAAAACCACGGAACATGTGATCCCAGACCCAACTGCCCCCCAGGTCAAGGGCGCACTGTGTTGCCACCTCAGCAGGTGAAGGTATTTCATCGCTAACCAAGCCCGTGCGAGGTCCGTATTATCCCACCGAACCTACTTCTTTCTCAGTGATTTCCCTTTCAGCTAACGACATTGCTGTTTTTCCAGTGGCTCCGTTTTGAACACTGGCATTTCTTGGGGCTCCTCCCTCTTCTCTTCCTTCTATAATCCATCGGCTTCTTTCCATCCCCCTTCTCTGCAGCTTCTCCCATCTCGCTGGTATTTGCCCATCCGAGCCAGACATGGGTCTCACATTAAACTAGAATACACAACCGGGCTGCATGGACAGGAGCTGTTCCTAACCTTGAAGAAGACCAAAAAAAAAAAAAAAAAAAAAAGGTATTGATACAGGCATTAATAAATGCAAAACTAAAAAAAAAATCAAATATTCAAAAATTCGATTCCTCCTGGGCTTATATATAAAGATGATTAAGACATGACTCTGGGAATAAAAGAAGAAGAACTAGATGAACATAAAGATAAAAATAGTAATAAAATTAACAATAGGAAGAAGAACAAACAGGCCTGTGCTAAGAACTCTACGTGCATTATCTCCTTTCATCTTTATGACAATCCTGTGAGTTAGGAATGATGAAATTAAGGTTCAGAGAATTTGAATAATCTGCTAAAGGTTACAAGGCTATGTGTCAAAGCAGGGGTTTATAAACAGGTCTTTCTTAGTATAGAAACTGCAGCGTAATCACCTAAGCAATGGGTAAGTCCATGCATGTATTTACTAAGCACATGTCATATGAAAAGCTCTCCGCCAGATACAGCGATAGACAAATTTGTAATAAATTCTCTGAGATTGTTAGTAAGGAAATAAAAAAATAAAGATTTTACTAACTGCCCTTCACAGATTATATAAAGATCCTTTGGAGTGGGACACAAACAGGTGCTATTTCTGACAGAGAAGGAAAAGAAGATGGAGGTTATTTATTCATATTCTGGACCCAGTTTACTTACTATCAGAAATACTTCAGTATGTGGCTGAGCATAGTTCATCTTTTTTTTTTTTTTTCAATTTTGTTTTGAAGAGCCAGCAATAGTAGCAAAGGTCAAATCCTATTCCTAATTGGCACTTCCTGATGAAATGCTTCTCTTAAATATTAATTCAGGACACTGATTAGGAAGTTAGGGGTTGTCATTGCAGTGAGTCACAGTTCGCTGGGCCTTGATTCCATTACCTTTAAAAACAGAAAAGCAAAAGTGGCCGATCTGTCCCATTGCATGGCCACGCTGCTTGTTTGTGAACACAGCTTTCCCAGAAAATGATCCAAATTACAATAATAGTATAGAACATGCCATGGGTTCTAAAAAGAAAACTATAATTTACCTTATGATACAATGTTAATCTCAAAGCTGACCTTAGCAACCCACCCCACCCCATCTCCTCATTTTAACAATGAGAAACTGAGTCCACAGAAATGACGTGACCAGCCCAGACTCCCGAGCTGGGCTGCTGTCTGTCCCAGCGCACAGGCCTTCTGATATTCAAATCGTTGCTTCTTCTTCTTCTTCTTTTTTTTTTTTCCAGTGTACTTTTCTTTCTCCTGCTACAAAATTCATAAACATCTTCCACAGCACCTCAAGAGATGAGGTTAAACTAGCAGACAGGATTCTGGGATCCATGTTGGACCATGCCTGAAAAAATTGCTTTTCTGTAACTGGAACGGAGAACTGTTTTCTGAAAGACAAGCAACGTGCAACAAGGAAAAAAGGGAATCTGTCTAAAAGGGCGCATTGGTGACCCTCAGCACCTACTCAGATCATTATCAACCCCCTTCCAATGCTTTTGCTTGCGTATGACAGAAATCATGTTTAGCTTACTCAAATACTATTAGAAAAAGTCCTGGCAGGAATAGAAAATGCACAGTCTTATTCGAGAAGCAGGAGTAAAAACTGCATTTTTAGCAAAGGTAGAATTAGGATACCAAATGTCTTCTCAGACGCCATGTATTTTTATTTCAATTTCCCACCCATAAGAAAACAAAATCTGAATCAATATGGTCTGTGAAGCATTTTGAGGCTCCATTTATTCTTAGGCAACAAGCCTTCACTGCTGTTGTTTTCCTTTCCACATCTTCTCCATTATTTTTTTTTAAGAAGAAAAAATTCTTTCCATTAGTTTGCACACTGTTAGGTAGTGGTCAGCTAGTAGGAGATTAAAATCTAAAACTGTAAGACAAGTCTGACGTTTTTCCAACATTCTAGCTGGGAATGTGATACCTCTTTTCTTCCTCTCCATTGATTTCAGCAACTCAGATCTTAAGAATGCAAAAAGAAATCAATCCCTAAATCGTTTTAATTTCTGTGGTTGAATTCACAGAGCTGATGTTTGAAAAACCAAGGAAATATTTTGATGGTTCCCCGTGTATACCCATGCAAATATCATGTATATACATATGAATACACTAAATGGCGTATTGTTTCCTTTTTAATTATTAACCTTCTAATAAAAGTTACATTTTGGGTTTACATGTGTCAAAGTGCTTTCATGTGCAATATCCTGTAATTTAGAATCTCCTGTCAGCATTTCTGAGTCATTTTTCTCAGCCTCCAATCTGTCTTTCAACTAATCGGGTCTTTGTCTAACATGTGACTCATCTGCTCTCTGAATTCTTTCGTGGGCTTTCACTGTAAGTTAGGAAATAGTGTGGTGTATGTGTTATGCCCTGTTTACCAACATTTTGATGCAATCAGATTAATTTAAATGCTGGGCTATTGTGAAAAGGGTGATATGAAAGTTTCCTATGTTTCCTTTTCTTGAGGTTTTCAGTATTTTGTAAATGGAAAATGTTATATAACAAAACAAAAAATTAATCCTTGATATTGCTTTTTGTATCGTTGGGGAAAGTTTCTCAGGCAAAAGTGTGCTCATATTTTGTTTGAAATATAATCCAGTCCTTATGCAATTATGGGTCCCCACATTTATATTCCCTGATGAACACCTCAGCTGTGGAACTCCTAATGAAAATATGTTTTTTTTTTTTTATTTTAAATTTTATTAATCTTTGCACCCTGTCTCTCCCACTGCTTCCATAATCACCTTCCTTTGAAAAGTGAGGATGGGCAGTTGACATACATTTTAGAAAACCCTGTGTTTTCTTAGCTCTGCTCAAGGCCTATGGTCTTTGAAGTGATTTTCAGTGGCCTCTTACTAGTGTAAAAGTTTGGTCTACTGTTAAATTGCCACCTGGGCTAAAGAGACTAATCCATTAGGGTCGACAGCTCTAAGAAGGTGCCATGGCGCCCGGGGCAATCTGTTCAGTTTCAGTTATAGCAGCTGCTGGGAGATGAGTTTGGGAAGGTCCTTGTTACAGAAATTAGATGGATCAGGAAGTAAACAGAGGCGCCTTTCATCTGACCCAGCTCTGGGACCAGAGGGTGGGGTATGGGGGGAATTCCTCTTCTAATTACTTTTCGGGTCACTTCCCTGAGACTGATGTCAATGTCTGATACTCCTAATCTTAGGGGAAATTTTTGAAAAAGAAAAAGGAAGAAAAATTATAAGACATCGAAGCTGTCAAATTGTTTCTTCTGAAAATGTCTCTCTTCCTTGGATTAAGAGTACGGCTGCCCTCTCTGTGGCTTCTGCCCTTCCTCCATGGAGGGCCAGCTGTTAAGAGAGACACTGTAAATGTAACTCTCCCGACCTGAAAATTCCCTGAAATTTCAAAAGGGTCCCTCCTTTCTATATCAGTTTATTTATTTTAGTTTTTATACTGAATGTCATTGCACTTGATGAGTTGGGGTGAAGTCTAACTGCTGTGTTCCATGTTGGTAACACCTTCCTGAGTTGACCTCTTGAAATTTCAGCCATGGTGAGCAGCCACCTGAATCCTTACTGAACAGAAAGTGAACTGTGTACAATCAAGTGTCTACTGATTGTGTCTACAAGGTTTAGGAAATCTAGAGGAAAGGAAAAACGTGTGGCCTTGGATTGAGATAAAAGAGTAACTTAAGGATCAGTTCAGGCATTCCCAACTTCCAATTTCTTATGCGCTCTAATATCAGTTATATGTTTACTGCTATGCCCTGGATTGTCTTTTTTATTATTTTTTAGGACAGAGATTCACTAACGTTTTAAACAACACAAAGAGTAAGGTATCTTTTTGTTCCATTTAAAAAAGTCAAAATACTCTATTTCTATACAGAACACAGTTTCCTTAGAGGAAATGTAAAGGTCAAAGAGCAATAAAAGGGACACATTTTAATGTTCTCAAATGCAGTTTGATGATCATTTTTTTCTTAACAGATGTACATATATGTTTCCAAAGTGGAATCACAAGTGCATGCTGTATCAAAACCGCATTTTTACTTAGCAATAACAAGAACATTTAAATGGTCAATAATATCCCATTTTGTGGATGCCTATGCCATAATATTGTGCATACTGATTGCTATGGTTTGCTTGGATATAACTCACAAAGTAAAGATGATGGTGATGATTAAAAGTCCTTTCTTTTGGTCGTCTGCCTTTTAAAATATATATTTAATTAAATATTTCCCTTTTTCCTGTGACTTTTTCAGATATGAACCTTTTTGACATTTGACATGAATGAGACTTATTAGGAAGGGCAAAACACTGTGAACTAAGATAAATATCTACTTCCAATAGCGAAATGTCCTCAAAGATTATTTTTCTGTATCAATAGAATAGATCTCCTACTAGAGGCAACAGGATTGGTAACCAATTTTGTTTCTCTGTGGAAAGGATGAACCTTAAAAGTGAGATCTTACGCCTTGGGCAGTTTCGCTTTTGCAAATTAAAATTAAAAAAAAAATTTTAAATGCTGCCAAGATAGTCATTTCAAAAAATAAGTGGACAAATTCAGAAACTGTAGAATGTTTTCGCCCAAAATCCCTTGGAAGGCTAATGTCCGTTCAAGAAATTGACCATTATATTCTTTAAAGATCTATTTCTTATCAAATTCCACATAAGTGTTTTGCCAAGTGTGTGAAACAATTTCTTCCAGTTTGGAGTCAATCTTCAGTCAATTCAAGAACTGCTCACAGCTGCCCGCCAGCCCCCACCTCAGATGCCAGCTGCAAGCTCCACACTGTTACCTTGGGTCTGATCTGCCAGCTACAGACTGGAGATTGCAATGACTTCTTCTTTGGGTTCTTTTCATTTGCTAAAGAGATTCAAAGAACTCAGTAAAACACTTCCTTAGTGCTTACCAGTTAATTAAAGGATGCGATAAAAGGCTTGAATCAACAGCCAGATGAAGGGGTGCAAAGGGCAAGGTATGGGGAAAAGGTGTGAAGCTCCATGCTCTCTTTGAGTCCACCCCTCTCCCCATCTCCTCCATATGTACCAACCCAGAAGCTTTTTGAATCCAGTCTTTGGTTTCTTGGGAAGGCTTCATGGCATAGTCATGATTGACTGAGTCATTGGTCATTGGTTATTTCAATCTCCTCCCCCTCTCTCCTTTCTGGAGGTCAGGGTGTGAGGCTGAAAGTTCCAAATCTCTAATCACACGGTTGATCTTGCGGGATACTAACCTACTGCCCTTTGATAGGGTCCAAACTTCATCTTCATTAATATAACAAAAGACACCTTTATCACTCTCAATACTTAGGAAATCCCAAGGGTTTGGGGAGCTATTAGCCAGGAACCATGGAGGAAGACCAAATATACATGAAGAATATATGTATGAGATTGACCGATACATTTCTAATTAAGCACAGTATTACACTGAGTTACATAAGTGCTCAACAACAGACTACGCGCGCGCGCACACACACACACACACACACACAGAGATACACATAGATTCATACAACTACACATACACAGACATATGTGAAGATACACACAAGCATAGTCACAAAAAAAAGGCCTGAAAATCCCAAACAAACAATTTGGCAATGGTTACCTTTTGGGAATGGAAATATTAAAGCTCTTTTATGTTTTTTTCTTTTGCTTACTTATATTTGGTATTCTTTGAAAGTTCAATTTTGGGGTGTGGTGAAAAGTACTTTATCTTAAGCACATTACCAATGCACATTTTAAAGTAGCTAATGGGGTAATATCACCTTTTTCTATTTTAATTTCCACCAGTGTAATAGAAATAATTGATAGGATCAGCGAGAGAAAATAGGCAATTACTTAATGGAGTAAATTGTTTTTCTTTATATTTGTGTAAGGCTGAGCTAAGATGGTATAGGGCATAATAAGGAAAACACGACAATCTTAATGAAAACTGATCACTCAGGGAAAGTTCATTTGTTATGAGATGCCATTAACTTCTCCCTTATGTAAGGCATGGAGTGTCTGGTATTGTCTCATTCTGGTTTTAGAGGGTAATCAATCTAGCTTTAAAAATCAGTCCTCACTGTATCATAAATAGGTTCCAAAAATATTCCCCAACTCAGAGAGGCGGGGTTGTAGATCTTAGGAGGAAATTGTCTCTCTATGGGTATACAGTTTAACAATACCCAGTCCACACTGCGTTCTTCTATATTGCTAATTTCCTTCACTGGTTGAAATGAGATTTGGTGTCAGCATTCTCGGAATTTAATAATGAATGAATATTGTTATTTTATTCCTGGAAAGATTATGCATTCACTTTAACAGAGAAACATTTATTCTCTTTGATTATGACGGTCCTCATCAATTTTACATTTCTCTCATAAGTGCTCATGATAAGGATAATGAAGTTGAGATGGGCAATTCATCAGTTTCTGATAAAGATTTGTTGAGGACTTCTATTATTCTAGAAACTCACCCTCATTTATCCAATGCAACACTAATATTAATCCCTTTCCTTGCCTTAAATTTTTCTTCCTCTTTTAAAGATTGATAAATGAGATAATGTACATAAAAGTGCTTCGTAAACTCTGAAGTGCTACACGAATGTAAGGTATTATTATTTAAAATTATGATGTATGCCTGGCATTAGGGTGGTGCTTTTTGTTTAATAATGATGTCTACTGCTTCTCAATTGCTTGGAGGATCAGCTGAAATGGCTCATTGATTGGTAAATTAATGCCACAGTCTTCCTTTTGTATAGGTTTCTGAAATGATCATTATTCCTGTCTTGAGGATATCGTGTGATACAGAAAAGCTAGACACATGCCTTTTTAACATTTTATGACACTGCTCTGCCAAATGAAAGGCCACTACTTTTATTTTTTGTTCATTTTTTAAAAATGTTTATTTATTTTTGAGAGAGAGAAAGAGACAGAGCGTGAGCCGTGGAGGGGGAGAGAGAGAGGGAGACACAGAACTGGATGCAGGCTCCAGGCTCTGAGCTGTCAGCACAGAGCCGGGTAAGGGGCTCAAACTCACGAACCAAACCGTGAGATCATGACCTGAGCCAAATTCGGACGCTCAACTGACTGAGCCACCCAGGCGCCCCAAGGGCATTACTTTTAGACATGCTTTGTACCCCTTGTATTCTAGGCCTCTTTTAATCCTTTTGACAGTGATGGGCATTGAAATGCTCAATGTATTCCTGTCACTGAAAGAAACTTTATCTTATGGAGCCTGATCCCTAAGAGTATCTTGCTATTTTCTTTCTCTCTCGATCTCTCTTTTTAAAATCAAAACATACATTAGTATGAAAAGAAAGAAAGTCTCTTGGACTTGATTTTTTCCATCCTCTAAATTGCTCTTCTCTTTGAGACCCTTAGATAGTATAAATTGATGTGTATTCTAAAAATCTTCAGTAGTATCCCATGGAATCACCTTGAAAAAGGTCATTTCTACTCTCACTTTTGAAGTTTGTGTTGCCTATTTCTCTGCAAAAATCATTCTTAGCCAGGCTTTTATAATCCGCATGTGTGTTCTGAGCCTTCACAATTGTACCAGTAATGTGAAATAATATTGGGACCAGCATACTCCCATGAATAATTTTTTGTGTTAGGACAATGTTTCTCAGACAGAACACTTTATACAATGGACCCCAGGAAGAGAAGAACAGTGGTGTTCAGTATGTTTGTATTAAGCAAGAGGTAAGATGCTTAGTTGTAGTCTAGAGAAAATCCAGTAGCAAAACAAGAGCCTGGTGTCTACTGAAAATTGTTGAAATGTTCCTGGTGAGTGTAACAGAGCAAGTTCAAGGCAGAAGTTCTATGTGAGACAATCACAGTTCTGAAAGAGTAAATAAGTAAATGTAAGCCTTTTAAAGACACTTGATATGAGTTTGATTCTACTATAGCTTTTGTTTATTAAGTGTTGTGTTGAGGCTTTATAGTACTTGAGCTCTGCTAACTAGTATTTCAGCATTTGAGAGTGTGCCACAAATTCTTTTTTTTTTTTTAAATGTCTTATTTATTTCTAGGAGAGAGAGACAGCGTGAGCAGGGGAGGGTCAGAGAGAGAGGGAGTCACAGACTGAAACAGGCTCCAGGCTCCGAGCTGGCAGTCAGCACAGAGCCCGACGCGGGGCCCGAACCCACGAACCGCGAGATCATGACCTAAGCGAAAGTCGGACGCTTAACCGACTAAGCCACCCAGGCGCCCCGAGAGTGTGCCACAAATTCTAAAAGGTTAGGAACTACTACTCCACAGGGTTAGCAACTTTATTCCCAGCCCACAAGAACATAGTAAAGGGAGAAGGTCTTGTTATGTAGTGATCCTATGGAATAGGCCAAGTAGAGCATTCTAATGAAATGTCACTTGTGACTGATTTTAGTCAGTGTCCGAAGACTTAACATCTTCTACAAGTAATTTATGTCAAACGACAAAAATCAAAGCCAATACTACCCACCAGCTCCTGAAAGTGTTTATTTTCCTGATGTGTTTAAATACTTATCAAAGAACATTTGATTCATTCAGAGCCACTAAAAAATCGGGCACATTTTATATTTTCTTGGCCTATGTAATTCAGAGAGGAGGAAGGGAGAATTTTATTTTTGTGAAAAAGAAAGCAAGTTTATCTTCTTCCTGATAGGGTGTGGGAACATGTATAGTTTGAGATGTGGGGAGGGAAGAAATGGTATGGGACCACAGTGAGATGTTCCCGTTCAACCTGAAGAAAATGGTCAGCAACCTCGTTCAGGATTGCAGAACTGGATCGTGAATTTCAATGGAATTGCAGACCATAGATCTCGATGCACTAATATATAGGGATTTATTTTACGATACGTGGCATAAAGGTCACTGAGGAAATCTACCTCAAAATCTCAGTGACCTAACACCATAAAAAGTATGTTCTGCTCATGTTATTTACAATGTGGTGTTCTCTTTAGGTGACCTTTCTCATATTCCATTTGCCACCCTGGCTTTTTCTATCTTGGGGCTTTGTCACCGTGGGACCTCAGAGTTCTTTGCTGGATACTCTGCAGCCAGCTGACAGGTGGAGGAAGAGAACAAGTCTGAAGAATAGTAAAAGGTATTCTTAGTGGTCCTATCTACACTGAGTTCATTCTAGTGGCCAACCTTGGTGACATGGCCACATATAGAAGCTATGTCTATATGGCTTGGGTACCAGAAAATGTACAACCTAGTTCACATCAACAACTTAACACTAAAAAGCAGAATTTCTGCCTTGCAGATAGCCAGCCACCTCTACCTCAGCAAAGCTCTTTGGTTTTCCCACAGCAGCACTTACCAGCCCAAGGGTCAGTGAAAAATGTGTCTAGTTGATTCCATTTGTATTTAAAGTTCTTTCTAAGAGAGTATGGTGGAAGAGCAGTGGCAACAAGAAAGAAGTTCAACTAGGGGCGCCTGGGTGGCTTAGTCGGTTAAGCGTCTGACTTTCGCTTAGGTCATGATCTCGCGGTTCGTGGGTTCGGGCCCCGCGTCGGGCTCTGTGCTGACTGCCAGCTCGGAGCCTGGAGCCTGTTTCAGTCTGTGACTCCCTCTCTCTAACCCTCCCTGCTCACGCTGTCTCTCTCTCTCCTAAAAATAAATAAAACATTAAAAAAAATTAAAAAAAAAAAAGAAAGAAAGAAGTTCAACTAATAATAACTGAGTCCCAAGGCATTAAGGGGAAAAACGAATCCTTGAAAAGTAAATATATTTGGAGAAAAAGGCATTTACACTGAGGTTGGAAAAATATAGTCAGGGAGGTATACAGCTGGAATGATTTGATTAGATTTAGATTAGATTGAGAGTTGGAACAGTGAAACCTGGGGGAGAGGCCGCAGGAGTTAGTAGTAAAAGGAGAATGGAAAGATATGGTAGTTGAAGACTCAAAGAGGACTGTGAGGTTAGGGTGTTAGGTAATGCATGTGAATTTTATTCCCAGGATAGGAAGATTAATAATAGAAGTGTTCTCTATTTATTCTTCATATCCCCAATCTTTCCCTTTGTTCTTCCCTTTATGGCTGTGGCATTCTGCCCATGAGTCGATTCCGGGCTGGGCTACATTATTAGTTTTGGCCAATGAGTGTTAGGAAATATGACACAGGCAGAAGTTGAAAAAGAACTTGTGGTCTACACTTTCCCTTTCATCTACCTCTGCCTGTATCCTGAAAATACGCTTAGGGGACTTGCTGGTTGATGAGATATTCTCAGCAGAGCTAAGTAGCCCTGTTTGAACCTGCTGAGGTCATTGGAGACCAGCCAATAGCATGAAGAACTTGATGAAGGTCAATGGAGGAGTTTAGCGTACCCCACTGGCTCCAGATGAGTGAAGAATAAATTCTTATTTTTACATGGCATTGAAGTGTTGCAGCTGTGGTACACATAATGATAGCACTAAATAACTTCTACAAGACAGCTGCCAAAAAGGGGCTCCACAGAGAATGTGAGATAGTGACATGGAAACCCAAGTGGATGGCAACACCTTTTCAAATGCTTGCTGCAAACAACATCCACTGAACTTCTTGGCCAGATTAATTGAAACCCATCTCTGGCTTCAACCAGCTCAGTCCTAGGCTTACCTCACATTTTTATATCTATACTTGTTAATGTCAGTGACTTTTGTTGTTGCAGTCATGCACTTTAATTAAACATCAAGCAAACACAAGATGCACCAAACACGTAACGGCTAGTGACCCATTCTGAATGCTTGGAATGTCATTGATATCCTGTATTTCTCTCTTAGAAGAATGGGGCTTTGTAATCTTTGATAGTTTAGTCTAAGACTTTGTTTTCAAAATCAAAGACTTATGGGGGTTATCTCTGAGAGATAAACAAAGGATGCCAATTTATTCTAAAACATGTTGTCCAGATTTTGACCACGTTTTAAGCATTTTTTCAATAAATGTATTTGTTTAGTTAACAGTTGCATTGAGGTGAAATTAACATGCCAACAAATGGACCCATTGTAAGCGTTCAATTGAATGATTCCTAACAAATTTAGAAAGTCATGCAACCATTATCACATCTAGTTTTAGAAAATTTCTATCACCCTAAAAAGTTCGCCTATGCCCTGTCAGTCAATCTTTGCACCCCCACCCAAAGCCCTGGCCACTCCTTATCTGGTTTTTGTCACTACAATTTTGAGTTTTCTGGACATTTCACACAAAGGAAATCATGCAATATGCACGCTTTTGCATCTGGTTTCTTTAATTTAGCATAATGTTTTTGAGGTTCATCCATGTGTTAACTTGTAATATAATTGTGATATATTGAACTTTCATTTTCATTGAGTGCAAAATACATTTTAATTTATCTTTTAGTTTCTTCTTTGATGTGTAAATTATTTAGAAGTTCATTGTCTAATTTCTAAGTACTTAAGGGTTTCTCAAATTTCTTTCTGTCGTTCATTTCCAATTTTGTTTCATGGTGTTTGGAGAACATATTTTGAACAATTTTAATTCATTTTAAATTTTTTGAGAGCTGCTTTACAACATTTGATCTAGCTTAGAGACTATTCTGTGTGTGTTGAAAAAAAAAGAAAAAAGAAAAAGGAAAAGAAAAGAAAAGAGTGTTCTGTTATTACTGAGTATAATGTTCTATAAATGTCAGTTAGATCATGGCAGTTGATAGTGATGTTTAATTGTGCCACTTTCTGTCTAGTTTTATCAGATATTAAGAGTTGGATATTGGGGGCACCTGGGTGGCTTAGTCGGTTAAGCGTCCGACTTTCGCTTAGGTCATGATCTCGCGGTTCGTGGGTTCGAGCCCCGCGTCGGGCTCTGTGCTGACTGCCGGCTCAGAGCCTGGAGCCTGTTTCAATCTGTGACTCCCCCTCTCTCTCTGACCCTCCCCTGCTCATGCTCATGCTGTCTCTCTCTCTCCTAGAAATAAATAAAACATTAAAAAAAAAAAAAGAGTTGGGTATTGAACTCTGATGTCAGTGGTTACATTGTTGACTTCACCTTTCTTTCCTGTCAGTTTTTACTTCATGTATTTTGGATGCTTTTCTTTTAGGTGTATATATGTTTATGAATATTAATTCTTCCTGACATATTGAAACATTTGTCACTATAATATGTCCCTACCTCCAGTGATAATTTTTATCTTAGAGTCCATTGTTTTTCTGGTATTAATATAGACATTTCCTGCTCTCTTATAGCTACAATTTGCATACTATGTATTTTTTTGGTCCTTTTACAATCAACCTATTTGTGTACTTGATTGAAATGTATTTCTCTTGTAGAGTGTTGGATCTTGATTTTTTTTGATAATTTTACAACCTCTGCCTTTTATTTAAAGTGCTTTGTTCATTTACATTTAGTGTGATTATGTTTTTAAAGCTTATTTATTTATTTTTAGAAAGAGATGGGGGAGGGGCAGAGAGATGGAGAGAGAATTCCAGACAGGTTCCACACTGTCAGCACAGAGCCTGATGTGGGCCTCCATGGAGGGCTTGAACTCCTGAACCATGAGATCATGACCTGAGCTGAAGTCAGTTGCTTACACAGCTGAGTCACCCAGCTGCCCTGATCTTTGATGTGATTATTGATATAGTTAGTATTGTTGGCTAATTAGTATGTATTTTCTATTGGTCCAAATTTTGTTTCTCTTATACTGCCTTTTTAAATGTTAAAATGTATTTTTTTGACAATTTAATTTCCTGTGAAATTTTTTTAGTTATTTTTATAGTGGTTGCTGTAGGGATTATAATATGCCTTTTTAATTTTTTAAAATATTTTATATATTAAATGTTTATAGTTTATTTTGAGATAGAGAGAGAGAAAGTCAGGGAGAGGAAGAGAGAGAGGGAGAGAGAATCACAAGCAGGCTCCATGCTGTCAGCACAGAGCCCAATGCAGGGCTCAATCTCACATTCTGAGAGGTCATGACATTAGCTGAAATCCAGAGTCAGATGCTTTCAACTGAGCCACCCAGGCACCCCACCTTTTAACTTTTTTATACTCTAGGTTAATAATGACCTAATTCCAGTAAAATGCAGCAACTTCACTCCAGTATAACTCTTTTCTTTCCCATTTCTTACAGCTCTGATTACAACACATATTACATGTATCGATGTCATAAAATCATAAAAGTAGCACCATAATTATTGTTTATGACTTTAAAAGATATTTAAAAATTTTTTAAATGTTTTATTTATTTCTGAGAGAGGGAGAGAGACAGTGTGAGCAGGGGAGGGTCGGAGAGAGAGGGAGACACGGAATCTGAAGCAGGCTCCAGGCTCTGAGCTGGCTGTCAGCACAGAGCCGGATGTGGGGCTCAAACCCACGAAATGTGAGATCATGACCTGAGCCAAAGTTGGACGCTTAACGACTAAGCCACCCAGGTGCCCCTAAAAGAAATTTTTAAGTGAACAAGGTAGTTACGTATTCTTTTATATTTACCTACATATTTTCCATGCCCTACGCTTTTTACAACTTCCCCTTGTTTCAAGGGGAAGTGATTTGATGTGATTCTTTTTCACTCTGTAGGACTTTCTTCAGTAGTCCTTCTAGAGTAATTTGCTATTGATCAATTCTCTCCACTACAGTTTATCTGGAAACACCTTTATTTTCCCTTCATTTATGAATGACAGTTTTACTAGCCATAGACTTTTTAGTTGACAAGTCTGTTTTTGTTTCGATTTGTTTTCAGGACTTCAGTTTTGCCATTCCACTACCTTCAGGCCTCTGTTGTTTTTGATAAAAAGTCAACTTTTAATTATATTGTCATCCTCCTAAGATTTTCTCTTTCTCTTGGTCTTTCAACAGTTTAACCATGATGTGGTGGGTGTGGGTCTCTTTGAATTTATCCTGTTTGGTTATTGAGCTTTTTGAAGTTGTATAGTCATTTTTTCACCCAATTTTGGAAATCATAAGTGTTTATTCTTTCAATACATTTTCCTTCTCCTTTCTCTCTTTCCATGGTAGGCTGGTAATTGTCCCATAAGTCTGATCCTCTGTTCATTTTTCTTCAATCTTTTTCCTCTCTGGTTCTCAGTCTGGATAATTTCTATTGTTCTGTCTTTAGGCTCACTTATTCTTGCTTCTGGCATGTCAAATCTGCCATTCGGCTCATGTCAATTTTTCATTTCAGTTATTTACTTTTCAATCCCATAATTTCCACATAGTCCTTCACAGAGCTCTGATTTTTATTATGACCCCTACTTGTTGATTCATGCATTTTGAACATGCACATATGTCACATGGCTCATTTGAAGACTTCTCTGCTAAAACCAATATCTTTATCACTCTTAGAAAGTTTTAGTTCTTGTTTTTCCTGTGTTTTAGTTCATGTGTAGCCCACACTTTTCTGTTGTTTGGATGTTCTATAATTTTTGGCTGAAAACACTGAAATATTAGGTAATTTATTATGGCAATTCTGAGTTCTGATGATTTTCGCATGTGAGTTGTTATTCTCTCTGTTTTGTTTTGTTTTGTTTTTAAACTTGCTATGTCTGTGGAATTATTCTCCCCTACTGTGTCTTATTCAGGTTTTTTTTTATTATTATTTTTATGGTTTCATCTTATATCCTAAGGATCACACCTGTGCCTGCATAGTTTAGTGGTTAGGCAATTGTTGAGCCAGATTTTGTGATCAAATACTTCTCTTCAGTCAGGCTTGCATCCTTTCAGCTTGGTGTGTGATTTAGAGAGTGCATTTAATGTCATACATCTCCTCGTGAGCCACACACATGTAAAGGATTTACATAGTTACTCTACAGCTCCCTGATGTGTGAGACATCCTGGTTATAGGCCTGACTAGTATATCATTCTGTTATTCACACCAGCGAAACCCCACCTTCTCGATTATCCTTCTTGTTTCCTACTGAGTTTGCTGCTTTTATTGACAATGCCCCAGTGTAGGAATTTTGCCATACACTAAATCATATCAGCATCTTAGAGTAATAAAGCTGTTCAATTTTACAACCAATCCTTCCTTCATAGCACTACAAACTTAACTGACTTGGGGGAAGGAGAAAATGGGACACCCTTTGGCCAAGAATCCCCTCCAGTTTGTATCTGTAGCTCACGGGTTTTTCATGAACAAATGTTTCTCTATTTCTTGTTGACGATGGGCCATTTTCCAGAGCTGTGAAGTGCTTGTTTCTGATAATATTGTCCAATTTCAGATTTGTTTAGGGTGGATGGGGAATAGCCAACATATCATCACACTAGAAGTCCTTGGGCTTGTCCACATTTAAGGACATACTGATCTGGAAACTTCTATATGGAAAACATTACATATTTGCTAGTTAGAACACTCAGTGTGAAGCCTATCTGAGATTTGACTTTATACCCCTTCTCTGCTTGTAAT
This sequence comes from Proteles cristata cristata, assembly GCA_017311185.1. NCBI lineage: Eukaryota > Metazoa > Chordata > Mammalia > Carnivora > Hyaenidae > Proteles > Proteles cristata. Next base: position 968,986 of record JAESUZ010003871.1, read on the forward strand.
CAAATAATAGGACAATTACTTTATATGTTTGAAATGACCAACCACTAGGTAATGATTTGAGTGAGAGTCTTCTAGTGCTGCAATGACTATAGAACAGATTGTCTATGTATCTTAATAATGTCAAGGTGGTCTGGACTCTGTAGGTATTTAAGTCAGGTGGTCACTATTAATCAAAAAACAGCTCTTTGGGTTTTTTGTTTCCTTTTTTTTTTTTTTTTTTTTTTAGATTTTGATGCTCCCTGGGAGAAAGATACTGGGCCATCACTGTCCTTCCAGCAATGACCAAAAAATGGAGGTATGAATGGAGTACATCTTTCAAATTCCTATAGCATTCCTGCTAGAAAAATATCCCTGTGACTAAAAGCTATAGCTCTGCTCTTGGGCACATGGCAGGTGATTAGGACCATTATTTCAGAATCTACTAATGGTAAAGAAGGAAATACCTCAAACAGAAAATTCTGGACCAAATCTCTAAGCAGCCCTATTGGTGTTAAAATTGGTGTGTGAGTGTGTGTGTGTGTGTGTGTGTGTGTGTGTGTTTTAAAGGCTGTGAATGGAGAGAAGCCTGTGACTGAGAATCGTGAAACATTTGAATAGCAGAGCCTCACAAGAGGCTTCTTCCTCTCACAGGAATGAGGAGATATTACGTTTTGACCTTATGGTAGTGAAAGGTTGGGCTTGTGAGAACCAGCAGCCTCCTAGTCAAAGGACTGACTGCAAGTTTTCTGAATTCCTTTAAGCCAGAGGAGGAGAACACTTATAGGAAGAAACAGAAGAATAGAACTGCTTGCTGAGAGATGGTGGCTCTAGAGGACATTGTTGGACATGATAGAGCAGGGGAGGTTGGCAGAAAAACTGGAGGAGAGGGGAGACTTTTCCAAACAATATAACCTGAGGGTTTGACATTTGGGAATGAGGGTTAAACTACAACAACAACAACAAAATTTCTCTTATCCAAAAACAGGGTTGGGGCGCCTGGGTGGCTTAGTCGGTTAAGCGTCCGACTTTCGCTTAGGTCATGATCTCGCGGTTCGTGGGCTCGAGCCCTGCGTCGGGCTCTGTGCTGACTGCCAGCTCAGAGCCTGGAGCCTGTTTCAGTCTGTGACTCCCTCTCTCTGACTCTCCCCTGCTCACGCTGTCTCTCTCTCTCCTAGTAAATAAAAAAATATTAAAAAAAAAAAAAAAAAAAAGAAAAAAAGAAAAAAAGAAAAAAAGAAAAAAAAAAACAAAAAAACAAAACAGGGCCACTGGGGCACCTGGGTGGCTTAGTCGGTTGAGCGTGACACTTGGCTCAGGTCATGATCTCACGGTTCGTGGGTTCGGAGCCCTGCCTTGGGCTCTGTGCTGACTGCCAGCTTGGAGCCTGGAGCCTGTTTCAGTCTGTGACTCTCTCTCTCTCTGACCCTCCCCTGCTCACACTGTCTCTCTGTCTCTCCTAGAAATAAGTAAAAAAAAAACATTAAAAAAAAAAAAAAAAAAAAACAGGGCCACACAATCACAAGAAGAAGAAAAAAAAAGCTGCAGTATTTACTTAAATACAACGTGTACCTTTAAGGGAACCAGCAGATAACTACAAATTAGTAACTAACCTCGTCATCATTATCATCACATTCTTATTATATTAGGTGAATCATTGTTTTGGAGTATTAAAAAAACCCAGTGTGACTAACAAAGTTTACTTTCACATTTTGATATATATTGTTAATGTGGAAACACAAATGTATACTGGAGAGGCTTCCTTCTAAGGTGATGCCTCTCTACCACCTGTCTAACAATTCATTGTAGCCCTGGGGCATTTTTTGGAGTCAGCTATTTGTAGTAAAACGGAACTAATGAATAGTGAAAATGCCACTAAAAAAAAAAAATTAGAGTGCCTTTATCAGAAGGCACAGATGTTAACTTGTCAGATGCAAGGAAAAGAAACTCTTGCTAATTGGATCCTATTCTCTCTCTGTCAGTTTCATTTAAGGAGACATTTAAATGTACACAGCTGGAATTTGGAAGTTCTCCTTAAACAAGACTACATAAAACCAAGCTGGTTTAGAGTACTTCTGTGTCTACTTCCTGTGTCATTTTTTCCCCCCTAGCTTGGCTCATCTTGGCATGAAGGTGTTACAATCATTGGAGTAAATTATTAAGCAAACAAGAAAAGTTTCCAAAAGATAGGAAGGCATAGGGCATTGACATCAAGAACCTAAGTTGTTCAATTTCCTGGCACAAACTGACTTACACTAGGCAAGGCATATTTCCAAGCCAATCTCTCTTTGCAACTGATTTTAAGAGAACCCCAAGACTTCAGAGTGGAAAGTGATCCCAGGTACTATTTAGTGCATCCATTCTTTTCATAAGCAAGAAAGTTGAAGCTCAGACAAGTGAAATGGTCACACAAAAATCAAAGAGTTATATCCATGACAGGTCCTCACTAGGATCAAGCCTCCTTGAGTCTCAGGTTAGTGCTGCCTTTACTACACCATCTTTCTTCATTCTCAAATCACATGAAATTAAGATGTTATTGATTCTGATACAAATTCTAGTGTGTGTGTAAGAGATGGTCCCCACACCAGTGGACAATTCTTCAACATGACTGGGTGTCCTGGAACTCAATCCTGACACTATCTATCTACCTGGAGTTAGCATCAGATCCCACAGGGTAAGGACTCAGTCCCACAAAGCTTAAACAAAACACGACAAAGCTTAATATTGGCCTTTAAATAAAAGAAGTGTAAAATTCTACATGTAGTTCAAGTGCATGCTGTATACTTCTTTATCTCTATGCTGGTGTGAAAGATGGAAAAAAATCAAATAAACAAGACAAGTTTTTCCAGATGGAAACAAATTGTTAGAATCCTCCATTCAGTCACACGCAGATTACCTGAAGTGACTTTGTTACTCTGTTCCCCTAAATCAAAGAATTTATGGTGACCCCAACCTGCTAACTTTACTGCATACTCAATATTCCATATAACATTCTGGATCTTTCAGTGACTCAGGTACACAGTGGCAGGCGGTTTTTCAGAGTATTTCGTGGCCCTTCTACAACTTAGTTCAAGTATTCCTTGGCAAACTCTGATTTTCCTGCTACGGCCACACACACAGAATATTAACTTCTTGCGAGGGGGGGCACCTGGGCGGCTCAATCAGTTTAGTGTCTGACTCTTGATTTCAGCTCAGGCCATGGTCCAGGGTCATGGGATCAAGGCCCCATGCGACTCTGTTCTGATCATGGAGGCTGCCTGGGATTTTCTCTCTCCTCTTCCCCTCATGCATTCTCTCTCTCTCTCTCTCTCTCTCTCCCTCTCTCCCTCTCTCTCTCTCTCCAAAATTTAAAAAACAAAAACAAAAACAAAAAACACTTCCTGAGAGGAGTTTAACCTAGCACAGTGTCTACCAAAATATCTGACCCATGTAAGCTGCTATCTCCTCCCCTGGATTCATGTTCTCCAATTTGCATGTTCATTTTGTGATTTAAAAAATACTGTGTTCACCAGATGTGGTATTCACATGTTCATTTTTTTGGACAATAACCCAAATCCCCTTATTCTTGTTTAATTATCTTTTATTTTACTTTTAAAATTATTTTTGGGTAAAACCAGGAACTTATCAAAATTTTGCTAGGAAACATTTTGAAGTTAAAAGCTAACACTCCTAGTGGAAAAAGAAAAATTGACTCGAAAAATAAAGAACTTTTGAGAACTCTACTCCCATGTCTTTTAAGAGCTGGTGATTTGGTAAATACTAAATAGCTAGAACTCTGACAGAATCCTCAGGAGTCAGCCTTCTGGAATAACCTCAGTGATGATACACAGCCAACCAATGGAAATAACTCTTCTCCCACATCTCTAGAGATCAAAATGTGTACCTGGCTCAATACCTGGACAAATACATCTGGAAATGCAAAATGGCAGACTCAGGGGCTTCATTATGGTTCTGAAAACAGTGGCCGCTGAGGGTGATGGGTTCTGCATCCAGTGCAGAGAAATTGGCTCTCCTAACCAGGTAGGACTGTAGATTGAACCGAATCTCCATAGGTGAACACAAAGCCACCCTCCTCCAGCGTTCAGAACAACTAGACAAACATTCTAGAGCTGGTTTCCATTAAGACACATTTAAAACCAGTAAGGGTACATTTTAGGTAAATGTTATGGTTTCATATGCAATAGAAAAATAAACGAATGAGGCTGAGCACCAGGGACGGCATTTATAGTGAACAAGACTCACTAGAACCTCCGAGCTGTCTGTTCAAGGGGTCTCTGTGGGGTGAAGGAGAAGGAGGCCTGAGTAGGTAGGTTTGGGAGAGCTTTGTATTTCTCAGATGAGGTCTCTGCGTAGGACAGCTTAGGGGTCACTGAAGCGAATGACCTATCTTATAAATTAGACTTCAACCAGCATAAATGCTGCTGAAATCACGGACCAATTGCTTTGGTAGCCTGTCAGAAATCATTGCTGACCTGAAAAGAGGCCAGCAGCGTGGTGTGATCTCCAGGCCCTCAGCTCTCAGCTCTCCCTCAGCTGCGGGAGAAACAGAGCAACGCAGGAGAAAATTCTTATCACAGAAGCTCGTCAACCAGATCTTAAGGCCCAGCAGTGCCAGTCGCTCTGCTTACCCATCCCTCCCTCCTCTCCCCTCTCCACTCCCTTCTCTGTCCTCCCTCAGTGAGTATAGAATTCAGTCTTTTATAGAATCAGAATGAGTTGATAAAAGCAATAGGAACAAAAAACAACATCGAAAGAAATTACACCGCCATCAAACTATCTCATAATATCATTAGTGACCTAAATTAAAGCAAGGTAATTGCCCCAACACACAACAAGCAGCCACGAAGAATATTAATAACACTGGAAGCACATTTCCACACTCTGCCAGGAGCCAGGCTCGACACCAGTCCTGCAATTTTTGTGCAGATCCGCTGACAAGGCTTTTCTCTCGAGTTTTGAAAAATAAAACCAATGAAACTCACCTGTCTGTTTTGTTTTGTTTTGTTTTCTGGCTCTTGTTTTTAGGATCCTTCTTGTTAAAGTAACAGAAGCAGTAATGGGACCCTTGAAAGGTTGGCTGCATTTTGAGTAGGTCACTGTCATAGAAAGTACTATAAATGCTAAATTAGCCATGGCTGTTGTGAGAGAGCCAAACCGACGTGCTTGCTGACATATAGGTCAGCAGCATATTGGCTGTGCTTCACTTAATTTTCTGTAATAAGTTGGGTAAGTCATTTAACCTCCATTTTTTAACCCTCTAAAAATACCCATTTTAACATTTGTGTTTCATATCAGCAACTTGTGGGTGTCCTAAGGTTAAAAATAGGTGAACACTGGGGCTCCTGGGTGGCTCAGCGTGTTGAACATCAGACTCTTGGTTTCAGCTCAGGTCATGGTCCCAGGGTTGTGACATGGAGCCTGCATAACATTCTCTCTCTCTCTCTCTCTCTCTCTCTCTCTCTCTTCTCTCTCTCTTCCTCTGCCCCTTCCTGCTCACACACACACACACACACACACACACACTCTCTCTCTCTCTCTCTCTAAAAATAAATGAACATTGAAATGAATCTATTTTTCTCCTTCATACCTTCCTAGAGTCAAATTTGAATTGAATAAATTGGAATAAAATGATCAGTGGTAATTCTATGGATTGGAATAAACTGGTTCCATCAGTACCATAGGAGATGTCCTCATGCATTTCATCTGGTGGGATTACAACTTGAAGCTGAGGGTCCCTCTTAACAAACCCAGCAGGACTTTGAGCCGCTATTTAAGTTACACGCAGCTATATAGCCCCACATCAGTTCTGCCTATGAAGACAGGGTGTAATAAAGGTCTATAAGGAAATTAACAATTTTTATTTCTTATGCTTTTCATTTTTTAAACTCTTATGTTTACTTATTTTTAAGAGAGAGAGCATGAGCAGGGGGTGTAAAGAAGGAAGAGAGAGAGAGAGAGAGAGAGAGAGAGAGAGATTCCAAGCAGCTCAGCACAGAGCCTGATGTGGGGCTCGAACTCACAAACCATGAGATCATGATCTGAACCAAAACCAAGAGTTGGACGCTTAACCTCCTAAGCCACCCAGACGCCCCTCTTAGGCTTTTCAGTTGAAAGCAAATGTTTCCATGTTCCTCATTCACTGCAATTTTATTCTCCTTCTGCTTCCTCAGGACCCTTAAACAAATAGGGCATGTCCAACAGGCCACTGCCTATCTTGTTCTCACTGATGCTTAACGGACAACCAAATAGGGTCTTTGACCAGGGGATGCATGTGGGCAGACCGCCGAGCTCCTTCAGAACAGTCAAGATCTAGAAACTTCCACAACCTAGAGTAATAGCATAATGCTTGACAAATCAAAACGACTCATAATTCCTTTGTGGAGTGAAAACTCGCAACCTACCCTACACCCACACCTGTGTTATGCTGTCTTCATTTTAGTTCATTCCATTGAAAATAAAACTTCATATTATTTCAGGATGTCTGGTGCTGACTTTTATTCTCCTCTGGTACCTTTTTGTAGTCATTATTCCACATCCCCCCAATAAACAGCTTTGGTGATTCTGAAGACAGATGTGATAGAGTGAAAAGGGCCCTAAACAGGATGCCTAGACACTACTGTGTGGCCTTGGGGAGTTAGAAAGCAAGACTGGCTTTCTATATCTTTATTTCGAAAATGGAAATACCAACTTCTACACAGGATTGACAGGCAGGTTAAAGAGATAAAACATGCGCTTTGCATCGTTCTTAATAACTATTAGCTAAATATTAATTATATGTAGATATAACTAATATACACTATTGATGGCAACATGAAAAGTAGAGTTCATTGTAGAGATCATATAGCCTGCCAGCCTCAGTTTACACATTAGAAAATGGCCTCAAAAGATTTAATAAATTTCCGAAGTCTATACAACAAATTCGTAATAGACAACAAGCCATGGCACCTGACCTTGAATCACTGCTTCTTTCCATTGTCTCATTACCAGATTACTGTCTGAGTGTCAGATTCATTTTAATGTAGCAAAATCTCAATTCCAATGTAGAATCTGTATCTTTACTGTACTGGGTAGTGACTTGTCTCTAGGAAGTGACCAATATATTTTGTTTTTTAAAGTCAGTGAATAAATAGAATCTTTAAATGAACAACTAGAGAAGTCGTTCCAACTTGGGAGCATCACTTGCAATCCCCAGATATCTTTGCAAGTTCAAGTTCAAGTCTTTCACAACTTGAGAGAGAAGGTACTACTTAGGGCATCTAACGGATAAAGGCCAGAGATGCTGTTCACACCCCATAATGCAAGGACAGTATTCTGCAGTCCAAGAATTATCCTGTCCAGGGATGACTGGGTGGCTCAGTCTGCTAAGCATCTGACTTGATTTTTGTATCAGGTTATGATCTCAGGATCATGACATCGAGCCCTGCCTCAGTCTCTGTGCTGAGCATGGAGTCTGCTTGGGATTCTCTGTCTCTTCCCATCTCTGTTGCCTCTCTCCTACTTGTGCTCTCTCTCTCTCTCCAAAATAAACATTTAAAAATTATCGTGTCCATATTATCAATATCGTGGTGGAGGAGAAAGCCTGAACTAGATCCACATTCAAGATTCCCAAGTTATTTCTCTTCTACTTATAAAAGTAATTTATTCTAGGTCACGTGGGTGGGTCAGTTGGTTAAGGCTCCTACTCTTGATTTTGTCTCAGTTCATGATCTCACAGTCTTGTGAGTTTCAGCCCCACATAGTCTCTGCTCTGACAACATGGAGCCTGCCTGCAATTCTTCCTCTCTCTCTGCCCCTCCCCTGCTCATACTCTTTCTGTCTCTCTCAAAATAAATAAACTTTAAAAATACATATAAATATAAATATACATAAATATATACATGTAAATAATGCATTCTTACAAATTTTACCTTCACAATCATTTTGAATTCATTTTCTCTAAATGGTATATAAAGTCAGTAGTTTCAACTGTAAATAAATAAAAATTGGTAAAAATAATTTGGTTGTATTTCCTTCTTTTTGATTACTTGACATTACTTGGTTCAAGTTAAGGAAAAGGAGGTCCAGAGAAGAACTTTCTTTGAAAACTGGAGTATAATTTTTAATCTAGTCATTCTCAAAAGTTAGTGAGGGGTCCCTGGATAACTCAGTTGGTTAAGCATCCAGCTCTTGATTTTGGTTCTGATCATGATCTCAAGGTCATGAGATCAAGCCATGTGTCAGGCTTCACGCCCCAGATGTGGAACCTGCTGAAGAGTCTCTCTCTCTCTCTCTCTCTCCCCCTCTGCCCTTCCTTTTCTTTCTTACTTGTGCTCTCTTGTTCTCTCTCTTTCTCAAAATAAATAAATAAATAAATAAATAAATACATAAATAAATACATAAATAAATAAAATGGTGGGAGGGCTGAATGGCTCTGTGGATTAAGCATCTGATTCTTAATTTTGGCTCAGGTCATGATCTCACGGTTCGTGAGTTCATGCTGCACAGGTAGCTTCATGTAAACAGTACAGAGCCTGCTTGGGATTCTCTCTCTCTCTCTCTCTCTCTCTCTCCCCCCTCCCTCTCCCCTCCCCCTCCTTCTCCCCCTCCCCCTCCCTCTCCCTCTCTCCCTGCCTCTCTCCCTCTCAAAATAAATAAATAAACAAAAAAAAAAGAGCTAATGAGCACCAGAAACACCTGGAAGTCTTGTTTAAATGCTATTGTTGGCTCTACTCCCAGAGTTTCTGATTCTGGCAGTCTGATATAGGGATGTAGGATTTGTATTTCTAGTCAACTCTGAGATGATGCTTTGACCGGTTGGGGGTGTCACTATGAGACTCACTGTGTTAATATCCTAATCTCACTGTTAGGTTGGGTGTGTGTTCTGTTTTGTTTTAAATTCCCTCTGCTTTGTTTAGAATGCAATGAGCAAGCCAATAGCCATTTGGTTTTGATGACAACATTTCAGTGGATCAAACTGGAGCCAAAAATCAACCTAAAAATTCTATTCTTTAGGCTGTTTTGTTTAGCATGCCAGCACATATTAATAAAGTCTTCTGGGAATGCTGTAGATATCTGGAGATGACATTCCTCCTGCACTCTCTCACCTTTCTTGTGTCTAAAATGTGTTACCATTGATTCAATGACATGTTAGACACTTAGACAACTGCCAGTCTGATGTTAACAGAGTTAACTACGAAAGAAACATCCGTGTAGGTTCTGTTTATTATTTTTGCAATTAGATTTGCATACCATTGATGCCTATACCCAAGCGTGCATTTTTGTTCCAGAAATGGTGAGACAACAATGAGGCCAGATCTATGGCAAGTTCCCACAGAGCCTACTTTTCCCTCTCTTGCTTACATGTGTTTTCCTACCCCGTGAATCGGAAGAAAACCAGGAAAAACAAGAGTAGGAATAGCAGTGCTTACTCTAGCTGGAAATTTCTAGTTCACAACAGCAGGCCTGGGTTTGATTACATCTAGTAATCAAGCTGTGTACAGTATGACTTGACTTAATGTCTCAGGAAATGTTTGTCCATGCCTTGGAAAGCTTGATTCTGAAGATTGTATGATCCATGGACTTGGAGAAGACGTCACAGTCCATCATGTTTATTATTATTATTATTATTATTATATTACTATTTTGGGGATAGAAAAAACTCTTTAGGGTAAGTGCATAGTTGGTTAATAATTGGGCAATATTAGATTTCTAGGCATGGGATAGAGGAAAGTATTTTAAAAGGAAAGCAACATCTTAATGCTGCCGAATTAAGTGAGACAGCAGTGAGTTCTGTTATATGTCAATTATAAAGTCCAGCTGAAATTAACTTCGCATTTCAAAAGACAGTAAATTAGATGTCCGTGGATTTTACTCAGTTTATACCTTTTTAGCTATATACCTACAATACATGGGCCTTGAATTTTGTGAGAGAGGAGGGTATATGTTTCATTACTTTGTTATAATTTAGGGGTCCAGAGAAATGACTGGTTTGTGCTAAGCACTTTCAAGCTCATATTAGTACAATTCCCAATTGTTATGCCCAGCAGAAATCTGTTTCAGAAGTCTGGGAATAACGGCACCTGGGTGGCTCAGTTGGTTGAGTGTCCGACTTCAGCTCAGGTCACGATCTCACAGTTCATGGGTTCAAGCCCTGCTCAAAGCCTGGAGCCTGCTTCAGATTCTGTCTACCTCTTTCTCCCTCTCTGCCCCTCCTCCACTCATGCTGTATCTCTCTCTCTCTCTCTCTCTCTCTCTCAAAAGTAAACAAATGTTAAGGAAAAAAAAGAGGAGTCAGGGAATACTTCACTGTGTGCATGCACACACACATTGTTATCTGTTACAATATACAACCAGGAATATAAACAGTCACTTATTCCAAATACTTAAGTCTGAAGTTGTTAACTCAGTGCTAAGTGAGGTCATAATCCAGAGATAATCCAGAGCCTATGTTTGATTCATTCGCTGATTTATTTCTTCTATTTCTTCTTTTACTCATGATATATGATATATGTCGGATGCTAGTTTCTGTTCTATGTGTAGCTGCCCAGATTCCTACTGGCAAATTTGTCTTTATACATCAATATGTTAATTGGAATTAATGATTCAAACAATTGCTCTTAATATAAGTGAGTTAAACAACACAAAATTTAACTACACAGGAATAGGGCTGACTTCTAAAGTCCTATTTAACCCCATGATTTGATTGACAATGAGTACCAATGGAAGATTATAAAAACATTTTGCAGGACTGTTATTAGCAGTAATTAGTGAGTATTCTTATTTTACATATCATAGTCTGCTCAAAAATATGACCTGTGAAAAAAATTATTAATTCTAAAAATTGCATTAACAATAGCCAGACGAAGATCCAGAGTAGCCAAACAAAAATCCCAGACCATTTAAGAAACTTCAACAGTATTTTGGGGTGCCTGGGTGGCTTAGTCGGTTAAGCGTCCGACTTTCTCTTAGGTCATGATCTCGCGGTTCGTGGGTTCGAGCCCCGCGTCGGGCTCTGTGCTGACTGCCAGCTCAGAGCCTGGAGCCTGTTTCAGTCTGTGACTCCCTCTCTCTCTGACCCTCCCCTGCTCACGCTGTCTCTCTCTCTCTCTCCTAGAAATAAATAATACATTAAAAAAAATTTTTTTAAATAAAAAATAAATTTCAACAGTATTTTATCATTCTCAAGGGATGATGTAAAATCATAGACTTTAATACTAAAAGTGAATTTAAAAATTTAAATTTAAAACAGTCAAGAGAAAAATTTGAGGTCATGAAATCCTTTGAAGGAAACAGAAGCCTTCTGGGGTTTATAAAACTCAGGTTGGAAACCCTTGACTAGGATAATACTTTAACCCAAATTTGAAAAGAGAAATAAAATTAAACCTTTCATTTAGTACTAGGTCTGTTTCAAGCCCTATAATAGGCTGTGTAGGAAATAGAAACAAGCGTATGAAACCCTGATCCCAATCACTGAGAGACTGATGAGTATTCTCTCTTATGTGGCCTTTATCACATCTATTTAGACTTCTGGCCCCTAAAAGGAGAATGTCATACTGATGTTCATATCTCACTAGGGAAAAAAGAAAAAGTCAGGTCAGAAAGATACACCTTTTTTTAGAACGCATTTTTCGAGAAAATGAAATAGAGATAACTTGACTTTGATCATTACTTTGTCTCACCAGAAAAACTCCTTGACTTCTATGTGAAATAAGTCAGAGAAAGACAAATATCACGATTACACTGGTACGGGGACATGAAAAGGGGAGAAAAAAGAGACAAACAAGCAACCAGGCTCTTAAACATAGAGAGCAAACCAATGGTTACCAGGAGGAGGTGAGTGGTGGGATGGGTAAAATAGATGAAGGGGATTAAGGTGCAGTGGGTACAGAATTGTTAAATCACTCTATTGTACACCTGAAACTAATATACATTGTATGTTAACTCTACTGAAATTAGAAATTAAAAAAGAAAGAAACTTCTTGACCTCTAGTATTAAACTTGATCTCACCAAGAAAGGAAAAAAATGTTTGAATATATTTTAGGAATTTATAATACAATGAAAATAAACTCTGCTTGTATATAACATTTATTTCAAATATGAATAAATAGGATAAGCCTAGGATGGATGATAAGGTACAAATTTGAGTGACATTAGAAGTGGGGGGAAAGGTGTTACATAGAAAAGCATTACCCCTGGGGGTGCTCACCTGTTCAGGTGATTTTGGGGACTGTGATTCAACAATTTTGATGCCTCTTGTTTAGCAAATAATTAATGTTTCTAAGAGTGGTCACTAACCTTCCATTTTAATTCATCTTATTTGGAAATGATATTTAAGGTTCTGAGATGGAAGAAGCATCAATGGATAGTTTGTTTCCTCCCCAGTAGAGAGTCATTATACAGAGACAGTCTTACCAGATACAGGGGAGACACAGGCAAGCTTAGATGTTAGCTCCCTTCTCTGGGGCACCAATGGGCAAGACAGAGGAAGCTCCCAGACCAAGAGAGAAGATAAAGGCTACACATTCTCTCTCTTCCAGGCAGCCCATACTCTTGTAGATAAGGGGACAGTGACTGGATACCTATGTGTAAGAAGTGACTTCTAGAAGCAGGTCCCAGAGGTTGAATGCTTATTGCCTGGGGAGACCATCATAAACTTTCCTCCTAGAGGGCAGCTCAATATAGCCCCATCTCTTAAACGACATGGCCAGGAATTTAGGGATGGGAGTGCTTACTCATAATTAACCTACCACCTATTCAAAAAACATGAATTCTAAGTCATACCCTTACTCAAATATACTGTTGGTGCATCAGTGTAAACTCTTATGCTGTGACCAACTTTCATCACCAAGTTTATAGCTAAACCTGCAGATTACAAAGCATACTAAAAACAGAAAGCCTCCTTCCAGTGGCTAGGCACACTGATCAAAGGAGAACACATTTCCGGCTAGCCGAATGGGTTGCGCATTGCCAGTGATAAAAATCCTTGGGAAGCCTGAGAAGGAGGATAAGTAGGATAGAATGCTTTCTGAGGAAGTGTAAAGAGAGCATCAGGCTTTACCTCGTGTGCAGGTAAACGTTGTTGTTCTCTATAATTCCTTAGGTTAGTGTTTCAGAAATACGTGACCTAAACAGGTAAGGTATCTCTAGATTTTTGGAGTCAAAACTTGTCCTTTTAGCTCTGTTTTCTGTGGCCACCTCTCACTCCCTCACTTTCTGGACTGTTTCCCACCATGTGTTTAAAGGACACCACATCTCAATGAAGACCCACAGCTAAACACGCTGGCTCCGACAATATTATTGCTTGTGTATGCATGCTTGTGTCTACATGCATGATCTTCTCTTTCCAGCTCTCACTGTACCAAACAAAAGACACAGGGACGTTCATTTTAGTCTTTATTTTAAATTGGATCTCTATCTGCAATGCAACTAAAGAATATTCCCATATACAATACTGTCCACAGTACACCAGCCAATTTGGGAGATGGATTCCCGTTGAAATGGGAAATAACCAGTTATTTTCATATCAAGTGCCACAAGTCGGTTTGAGTCTTATTTTTCTACCCGCTTTTGTAAAGTTATAAGCTGAACTCCTGATACTCTCTTTGGTACAAATTATCATTTTCTTCTACATGCACACAGTCTGCTTTTTCTGCTCTCAGAAATTCCTCTGAGATGAACAAATGATCCATATGCTGAAAAGGTAAATGGATTGTGCACATGAATGATGCTATGGTTGTTAATTTACCATAGGATATCAACATTAAAATGAGGATTGCCATTTGCATGGGAAACATTGTGAGGTTTTTTTTGTTTTGTTTTGTTTTTTTGTTTGTTTGTTTTATGTGCGAGGGATTTTCAATCTTTGGAAAAGAATTCTTTACCCAGAACGTAATGGCGAAGCATGTAAAATCCAATGTTTCCAGGCTGTCCTCTCATTTCTAAGTCTAGACTTGAGTGAATCTTGCCTTTGGTGTAAAACAGGTCATTTACTCTTCTGCCCCTTTTCCCTGTCTGACTGAATTTAAACAAACCTATCTCTAAAACATATACAAATCAAATTCAGTGGAGACATGAAAACATCTTAATAGCCTTTTATTCAAGTCAACGTTGCTACTCAAAAATTAGTGAAACACAAATTATTGCACTTGGAGAATTATGCACATTTTGCCTAATCGTGTATAAATGAATGTAGAGGGAGCATAATTTTGTAATTTTCAAGTCAAGAACAGAGGTGAACAGGTTTCTAAGCATTTGGCAAATACAGCACTTTCACTAGTAGCACACATTTTCCCCACAAATATGGGTACCTAATGCAGCCCTTATCCTATGGAGCATTTCATTAGTTGCTATGTTGGAAACTTTTTTTTATCTAAGAAAATTTCTAAATGTGGACTATAGTTAACCTTTCAGTGCAAGCCAAGCTAAGAATATGAAAAAAGACACTACACTATGTTAAAAGAAATAGCCCTACTGGGAAGTGCTATGGAAAGCCCTTGTCAACTACATTCTAAATGAGATGGATAAATTTTCAAGTGGAGATTTTTTCCTCAGGGACATAACCCCCAAACTCGTCCAAGCTTCAAAAAACTATAGAGCACATAGCGATTCTGTACACACCATAGACATTTGACAAGTAGCTTATTGAAATAGGAAATTATGTTCTTTAGAACTAGAGTAATGAATTTATTTTTCTAAACAATTTAATATGTTTTTCTTTGTTTTTTTAGGTTTGTTTATTTATTTATTTTGAGAAAGAAAGAGAGAGAGAGAGAGAATCCTTAAGCAGGCTCTGCTCTGTCAGCACAGATCCTGTTGTTGAGCTTGAACTCATGAACCATGAGATCATGTCTTGAGCCAAAATCAAGAGTCAGATGTTCAACTGACTAAGCCACCCAGGCACTCGAATACATTTTCATTCTAAGTGGCTCAAGCCAATCATTAAGACATAATTTATAAAACATCCTCTTAATTTAAATAGAAAGGACCCTACACTTGAAGGTGGATTGATTGACTTTCTAGTGGGTAGTTATGGTATTGTGATATAATAAGAGTTATGTGTTTGATCTTCCTTCCTGGGTCCAAGCATAAGAGCTTCTAAAGCCCTTGCAGTTTCCTGAAGGTTTGAGAGGACCATCTTTTGTTATTGAAAATAAGGCCTTGTCAACCACACCAGAGTTTATGCTCATGAGGTGACCTTGGTGGGCCTCTAGAAAGCTTCCAAGTGGAGGTTGGTTGCCAGAGGAACCGACTCCATGATTAGAGGTTTGGGACTTTGAGCCCCATCTCAGAAATTTAGGGACTAAGAAGATAGAGATTGAATTAATCATCAAAGGCCAGTGATAGAGTCTCTCATGACAAATAATACAACTTTCATTTAAAACCAGAAAAGATGAGATTCAGAGGGTTTCCAGATTGGTGAGGACAGAGGGGTGCCGGGAGGGTGGTGTACCCAGGGAGGGCACAGAAGCTTCTTGTGTCTGCCCCACTCACCCCACCAAAATATCGTGCGCTACACATTTCTTCCATGTGGCTATTCTTGAGCTATGTCCTTTATAATAACCCAATGATAGCAAGTAAAATGCTTTCATGAGTTCTGTGAGCCATTTCAGCACATTTCTGAACTTGAGGAGGGGATCATGGGAACCCTCAATTCATAGCTGATAGGTCAGAGGAGCAGAAGGCCTGGGACTTGCTAATGACATCTGGTGACCACTGGGGTTGGGCTAGTCCGAAGGGACCGAACCCTTAACCTGTGAGGTCTGCTGTGACTCCAGGTAGTGTCAGAATTAAATTGAATCGGTGGGCACCTAACTGATGACCAGAGGGTTTGAGAACTCGTGGATGGTGTGGAAAAATCAACACATTTGGTGTAGGAAGTGTTGTGAGTGGGTAAAAACACATCATAGAAATTGCCTCTAAATAGCTTCAAAATACATAGAAACAATATCTTGAACTCTTTATGTGTTCACGTTGCCAATGATTCTTAGGAGAGAAATAAGAAATTGAAAACAGTATTTTTAGCACTGCATACAATCGCTACTTTTCCCCCAAGACAGGCTAGAATGTAGACTCCAGAATTGGCACCTGCTTTGTAAGTGTCCTATCCATCAATAACTTGGCAACTGTGGAGCAGCGTAACAGAGGGTTGGTAGAGGAGGGTACACACAGAGCCCTCACACGGCATGTCCTGAAATAGATCTCTCTGTACAGGTGGACAGAAGATGGATGACCCTATGCCTTACATTACCTTCCAAATGGGAAGAAAAGTAAGCAGTTGTACTATGGAATGTGAAGTTTCTGCAAAAGCAACTATAGATTTACAAAACGATAAATCAGGTGGATTTTATTATTGTGGTTCATTCTACCACACACATTAAACAGGTATTGCATGTCTTTTATATGTTGAGCACCTCTTTCAACAGATAGGTTCTATTATATGATTCGCATGTGTGACCATCAGATCAGGAGGTAGCTGTCATTAAAAAAAAAAAAGTGTTACTTCCAGATCATAAGAGAAGGAGGGACAGACCTGGTGGGGGAGGACAGTGGACATGGGGAGGCTCCAAGATCAGTCAGGAGGCAGAGGGGTTAGGAATACTGGGGCAAGAAACTTCATTGTGGCTTCTGTGAGAACGGATGAGTGACGTAAGATAAGCAGATTTAGGATTGGCTAGTTTGGATAATTTCAGTTGGCTCAGTGGTGTACAGGCTGTCCCTAGTTTTCTGGTACTTATCCCTGGTATGATTAGGACAGGGGGCAGTGTCCCAGAGTGTAACTGCTCAATAAAAGAAGTAATTGGGGTATAGGATCTGAGTTGGTGATTTGCAGGTGAAGGGTATGCTCTGTTATCCCTAGGAATGAGGCAGCCCTGGGAGGGGCAGTTCCTCCTGGGTCAACAAGACCCCCAAAATATCAAAGCATCAAGAATACAGAATAAAGAGGCATAATTAACACAGCACCTTGTTAGGCACTTATGCTCTACGAGTTAATAAGGGTACAAAGAAAAAAGCATTGAGCAGGGAGTTTAAATCTCAGCACAATGTAAATTTATGTAAACTGTGATCTCCTTCAAACCCATTTTATTCTTATTTTCGAAATGAAGAATATATGTACCTCCAGGGTTGTTGCGGGGCTTAAACAACTATGTTTGTGGATATCTATTTTACACATAGTGTAAAAATACAGTGTCTGCCATAAGGGTAGATGTTTAATAGATGCATGTTTTGTTTCTTCCCTGAAGCCCTAGGAACCCAGAGAGACTCACCATAATGGAGAGCTAACATGTGACGGTAATGGGGCTCGTGTACTACTCCTGCCCACCAACGACGAAGAGATTGGCTCTACAGGCACAAACATTTCATCACGAATGGGATGGGGGTGGAGAATGATAACAATATTTTACCCCTTGGGAGCATTATGGAATCTTCCAATATTTGCCTACTTTTCTTTTTAAAGATAAGTTGCAGGTCCATATGCTCAGCCAGAATTTTAAGATCATGAAATTTCCATCAGGCCAGGAAATTTTATTTTGCTTTTTTTTTAAAAATTGGAAAGCAACAATTTTCACCATTTTCTCTTTTCACCATTTTTATTTCAATTCTAGTTAGTTCGCATAGAGTATAATACTAGTTTCAGGAAATTTTAAGAAGGAAAATGTGCTACATTTTTTATTTGCTTTATTTATTTATTTATTTATTTATTTATTTATTTATTATTTTATTTGCTACAGAAAATAAAAGTGACTGCAAACCTTCTTATCTATCTTCATGAATCTAGAGGCAAGAATATGTGTGTGCAGGCCACACTTGAGTTGCCATGCTTCAATTCGAAGGCAAATTCCTTATAAATATCAACAGTCCTTACCAGAGTGATAATTATCTGTTTAGGACACATCACGCATCCCTTCGAATCCCTCAACCATCTCTTACTATATCTACTTTCAGTGACGAGACAAATAGCCTTTAGCCAGGTTTTCCCAGGTGACACCTGAGAGAACCTCATCTCAGACAGGTGGCCAACTACCTCTTGCTTCCTTCTGAAGGACTTCTCTAATCTTGCAGCAGATAGAGCCTTATGAATTAATTCTGCATTCCTACCGGTCCATCATCAACTAGTGGAGGAATCAATGCCTGAAGCACTGAATGGACCAAGAGAACCTGGGATCTGATGCATATATACCTCTCCCTTTTGTCCTCAGAGGGAACAGTTGTGAGATAAGTTTCATAAAGCTCCTGAGAGGAGCCCACAGGAATGACAGCTCATTATCCCGAGTGGTGGTACAATCGGGAACACATCCTTGTGTTAGCTGCCCTTCTTCCCTGTTTCACAACCCTGTTTTTCATTTCTGATCTCTAAAATTTCATTACACATGAAGTATCTGCACCCAAGCCTTTGTCTGAGACTCTGCTTTCAGGAGAAACAAGGCTAAGACAATTGGTACTGGATGTGACCTCAGAAAACAGACCCTCCGAAGGAAATGTTGGTGCTGGATTTATGTGCTGGTCAGACGATAGGAATCCTACTGCAGGTAGTAGTGGGTGGTGATCAGCTGGGGAAGGCACTGACAGAAAAATGGCTAAGAGTCACGCCTGAGGTAGACTGGAATAAGGTACAAGGCAAGGTGGCGTGCTAGGTTGCATAATAGCTGTGACACCTTAACAGGTAACGTTTGCCTTCGTTGTTTTCTTCTATTATTCACTTGGTTTCCATTTTATTGATTTTTGTACTTTATTAGGTTTAGAGTTTGGATTTGGGCTCTTTAGCTTTTCAAAATAATTTGAGAGTTTTCTTCCTTCCCAGTAAATTTCTAATTATTTAATGGAGTATATTGCATCAATGTATTTGAGGATGTTGTACCATTGTTGCATCCTTTAAAAAAATCCCACTTGATTGTTGTGTGTGATCCTTTTCATGTATTGCTGTATTTGATTTGCTAATATTTTGTTGAGATTTTTGCATTTCTATTCATTTAAGAAATTAGCTTGTACATTTCTTTTTGTGTAGTGTCTAACTGGTTTTGGTATCAGGATAATGCTAACCTTGTAAAATGAGTTTGGAAATATTCCTTCATATTTTGGAAAGACTTTAGAAAATTGTTATTAATTCTTTTTTTACATGTTCAGTAGCATTTACCAGTGAAGCCATTTGGTTCTGGACATTTGCTTATTGGGAGGTTTTTGATTACTGATTCAGTTTCCATATTCATTATTGGTCTTTTCAGAGTTTCTATAGCTTCATGATTAAATCATGGAGATTGACTGTTTCTAGGAATTTATCCATATCTTTCAGGTTGTCCAGTTTATTGGTGTGTAATTTTTCATAATAGTCCTGTAATCCACTGTATGTGTAGGTTATCAGTGATAAATCCTCCTGTTTCATTCATAATTTTATTTATTTAATCCCTTTCTCCATTTTTCTTGTTGAGTCTACCTAAACATTTGTTTATTTTGTTCATCTTGTCAAAAAAACAGATCTTAGTATCTTGGATCTTTTATATTATCTTTTTATTTTCTATTTCATTTACTTACATTCTGATTTTTGTTATTTCCTTCCTTCTGCTAACTTGGGCTCAGTTTGTTCTTTTTTTTTCTGCAAGGAAAGGAAAACAGAAACAGAACAAGATTATCTGTACTATCATGTTATTTGCAGCATCATTCATAAGAGACAAGAGATAAAAAGAAGAAAGTGTCCATGGATAACAGATGAATAAAGAACGTGTGAAATTATGTATATATTATATAATATATATAAATATATTGCAGGGGTGGGGTGACAGGTAGTTGGGGACAGAACACAGGTTTTATCAGTGGCTTATATACATTTTTTCCATCATGATAAACTTCTGAGTTAGGTAGTAGTATGATCTTTATAAAAACATAAATGAAGTCTGGAGCTCCTGGGAGGCTCTGTCGTTTAAGCATCTGACTTCAGCTCAGGTCAGGATCTCAGCGCTAGTGAGTTTGAGCCCCATGTTGAGCCCCATGTAGGGCACTGTGTTGACAGCTCAGAGCCTGGAGCTTGCTTCAGATTTTCAGATTCTGTGTCTCCATCTCTCTTTCTGCCTCTCCCCCACTCACATTCTCTCTCTTTCTCTCTCAAAAAAGAGTAAGCATTAAAAAATTGTAATTTTTTTTTCCTTTTTACTTTTTACAGTAAAAAGGAACTGATATTTACAATGTTCTCCAACTTTCTTGCCCCAGCTGAAGCAGAGATATGTTCTAAAAACACAACCTATACTTCATCCTTCTTGGCTGTGTTTGCATATCCATGAATTCAATGACCCTTTCATTCTATATCCATAATTATTTAATAAGCAGCCCAAGTGCTAGATACTATTCTAGGTATAGAGGTACAGAAGTGAAAAAAAAAAAAACTAAAAAAAATCTTCTTTTTTGGAGTTTATATTCTGTCAGCGGGAGACCAACAATTAAAAAACAAAACAAAACTAACTAAAATAATGCCAGGCAATGATACGGGCGGTTGCTATGCACTTGCTTGCTCAACATCTATTCATCTGTACTTCCAGTGCATTTTTCTGGATCACGAAAAAACAAAACAGAAAAGCCAAAGATTATATCCTAGATTCACTTGACGTAACATTGCAGATAGGACTTTAGGTTTTATAAGAAGTTAGATCGGAAGACAGCAAGTGAGAGAAAGACTATGGGGCATTCATTTCACTGGTGCAAATCGCAACACAGTTACATGGCCCTTGAGGTGGAAGCTTTAACACATTCTCTATATTCATCAGGTAGCAGGCAGCTTTGGTTGTAACAGCAGATCTTTTGTTGGCCTAGTAGCACTGGTAGTAGTATGCCCCATGTAAACCCTCAAAGCAAGAATAATCACGGCTTTATCTGAAATTAATTTAGGGCATTACACATTTTGAGCTCCTACTTAATGGAAAGAAGTGAATGTCAGAAAGGCAAGTTGAGGTTCTAGATGACTGATACAAAACCCCTGCCTTTGCAAGAGTTTACAGGCTAACTCTAATAATTCAAGATTATATATATGGCAAATAGAAGCTCAAGGACTCAGCCCTGGAACAGCACTCAGGGAGGAATAATAGTCTGTCTCTCTGCTCGTGAACATCGTCATCACCCCTCGTGACTGACCTCTTCACAATGGTCTTTCTGTTAAAAACAAGATAGCAAATTCTGACACAGGGTTGGTACATTAGAGCATCACTATTTCTCTTGCATGTGCTATACCTAATCATGTATGCCAGTCATTAAAATACCATCTCGAGCAAGCCCGGGAAAGGAGCAGACCATTACTTTGATTCAAGTCTTAAGGATACATCATCCTGACTTTATGTCTTAATATTTGGCATGATGTTCTGTTTTCCTCCCCGTCAATCAGTGCTCCCAGGACATCTGATGTGGGTCAAACTGTGGAAAGTTCATATTAGATTACTCTTCTTCTCACTTGTCCTGTAATGTCTGACAGTCCCCCTCCGACTAGGTTCTGGAATGATGAGCTCTCCATAGCCTTAGGAGCTAACAATCTGGAGATGCTCCTACAGCCATTGTCAAAGACTATAGAGGTTTCCACTCACCACACTATGGAGTTAATTTGCCTTCGTGACCTATCAGCCTCTAGAGATCACCTAATGTCATCTCAGTTGTGACATGGATCTAAGAATGGCAACTACTCCCAGGCGGCTAACTGCATCACTCCATCTTTTCTAATGGACTTCATGATGATAGGTCCTGCTCTTAACATGGCCATTTATGTCCAGAAAAATCAATCACATATTTTTTAAAGATGAAGAAGCAATTGTTAAAATGATACCTTCTTTACATTATTTTGGTGACAATTCAGTTGCTGGAAATTCTAAGTAATTTTTTTTTTGAAGTATAAGTGGCGTACAATATCTCATTAGTGTCAGGTGTACATCATAGTTATCTGGTACTTTTATACACTATCAAATGATCCACATGATAAGTCCAGTTAACGTCTATCACCATACAAAGTTATAATATTATTGACTATATTTCTTATTCTGTAGAGTATAGCTTCATGTAGACATAGCTTCATGTTATAGGGGGAATTTGTATCTCTTAATTTCCTTCACCTATTTCACCTGCTTCCCAATCCCTCCCCACCCTGGTCAAAACAGTTTGTTTCCTGTATCTATGAATCTGTTTCTGTTTTGTTCTGTTTGTTCATTTGTTTTGTCTTTGCTTGTTTTTTAGATTCCACATACAACTGAATAATATAGTGTTTTAGATTCCACATATAAGTGGAATCATACAATTTTTGTCTTTCCCTGACTCATTTCACTTAGTATAATACCCTTTAGGTTCATGTATGTTATTGCAGATGCCCAGGTTTCATTCTTTATGGTAGTATTCCATTTTGTATGTGTGTATGTATATATACACATATATCCATATATATCCATTACACATATACATGTGTATATGATAGGTATATGAATAGATATATGGGTACATGTATCTTACCAAATTGATGTTTTTGTTTTCTTTGGACAAATACTAAGAAGCTGAACTGCTGGATCATATGGTATTTCTATTTTAAATTTTTTTTGAGGAACCTCTAACATTCACTATAATGGCTGCATCAATTTACATTCCCACTAATACTGTACCAAGGTTCCCTTTTCTCCATACCCTCACTAACTTTTTTTATTTTTTGCATTTTTGGTGAAAGTCAGTTTGACAAGTGTAAAGTGATATCTCACTGTGGTCTGGAATTGCATTTCCCTATAATTAGTGATGTTGAGCCTCTTTTTATGTGCCTGTTGGCCATTTGTATGTCTTCTTTGGGAGAATGTCCACTCAAATCCTCTTCCGATTTTTAAATGGGGTTGTTTGGTTTTTGATATTAAGTTGCATAAATTATTTGTATATTTTGGATATTAATCCCTTATTGAATGTATGATTTGCAAATATTTTCTCCCATTCAGTGGGTTGGGTTTTTTGTTTATTTGTTTTTTTGATAATAATGTTCAGTAATTTTGGTTTTCTAGTAGAGAAGGGTACACAGGGTGAACAAAATAGGGAAGAAGATACAAAATATTCCTCTGGGAGGTTTTTGGTTGTGACCTATGAGATAATTACTGAGTTTATTATTGACCAAACCCTTTCCCATGCATTATTTCAATGAATTATCCCAATAACCAATGCTGTAATTATCGCCTTCATTATTACTTTTTTAATATCCTAAGATATTTCAGCAAGTGATGAAGCTGGACAAGGAAATCTTTTTTTATAATGAATCCCAAGCAGGGGTTGCACTTTCAGAGCAGAGCCTGGTGTGGGGCTGGTCTCTGCAACTGCGAGAGCATGACCTGAGATGAAGTCAAGAGTTGGACCCTCAATAGACTGAGCCACCCAGGCACCCCTAAACAGGAAATCCTTGAGACTTTTGGGCTTTCTTTCCTCTTTTAGCGTTAGGTAACTCCAGTTCTCAGTTCTCAACTCAGGCTAAACATCTAAATACAAAAGGAGAATGCTGTATGGCTTACCTTTTTAAAATAATAATCTCTTATGTTTTTTAAAAATATATAACTTGTTGTTAAATTGGCTAACATACAGTGTTTACGGTGTGCTCTTGGTTTTGAAGATACATTCCTATGGTTCATCGCTTACATACAATACCCAGTGCTCATCCCAACAAGTGCCTTCATCAGTGCCCATCATTCATCACCCATTTCCCCCTCTCCCCCACCCTACCATCAAGCCTCAGTTTGTTCTCTGTATTTAAGAGTCTCTATGGTTTGTCTTCCTCCATCCCTGTTTGTAACTATTTTTCCCCTTCTCTTTCCCTATGATCTTCTGTTAAGTTTCTCAAGTTCAACATATGAGTGAAAACATATGATATATGTCTTTCTCTGACTGACTTATTTCACCTAGCATAATATCTTCCACGTTGCTGCAAATGGCATGATTTCATTCTTTCGCATTGCCAAGTAGTATTCCATTGTTTATATAAAATACATCTTTATCCATTCATCAGTTGATGGACATTTCAGCGTTTTCCATAATTTGGCTATTGCTAAAATACTGCTATAAACCTTGAGGTACAAGTGCCTCCATGAATCAGCACTCCTGTACCTTTTAGATGAATTTCCTGTAGTGCTATTGTTGAAACTTAGGATAGTTCTATTTTTAATTTTTTGAGGAACCTCCACACTGTTTTCCAGAGTGGTTGCACAAGTTTGCATTCCCACCAACATTGCAAGATCCTTCCTGTTTCTCCACATCCTCGCCAGCATTTGTTGTTTCTTGAGTAGTTAATTTTAACCACTCTGACTGGTGTGAGGTGGTATCTCAGTGTGGTTTTGATTTGTATTTCCCTGATGATGAAGGATGTTGAGCATCTTTTCACATGTCTGTGGGCCATCTGGAAGTTTTCTTTTGAAAAGTGTCTATTCATGTCCTATTGCCCATTTCTTTACTGAATTGTTTGTTTTTTGGGTGTTGAGATTGGTAAGTTCTTTGTAGACATTGGAGACCACCCCTTTATCTGATATGTCATTTGCACATATGCAGTAGTCAGTTGTCTATTAGTTTTGTTGATTGTTTCATTGCAGTGCAGAAGATTTTTATCTGGATGAGGTCCCAATAGTTCATTTTTGCTTTTAATTCCCTTGCCTTTGGAGATATGTCAATCAAAAAATTGAGTGTCCTAAAATTTTATAAAGGAAAAAATATTTTGTACATTTTATACATGATAAGTAATAAATACCACTGATGTGAAATAAATCTAGATAGATAGATAGTAGATAGATAGATAGATAGATAGATAGACAGATAGATAGATGTAAATAATGATAAATCAGAAAAAGCAAATGCACTCTATGTTAATAAGATCATGCTCTGGCTGTTTTGAAGGGTTAATATGTGATACAATACAAGCAGATCATGTTGAAAGACAAATTCAGTTTCCTCAGTTTTTCATTTCAGTTCTTTGTTTAATGCTTTGTACAACAAGAAACAGATGTCATCAACTGAACAAATTATTAATTTGCTTGTAAAGAATTGTGAAATATTTCTGCCTTTTGTCTGAATAATCTTTTAATTATGTAAGTTTATAAGTACAGAGTGTAAAGTTTTATGCTTTATATCTCTCTCACATTTTACCTATATATTTCTAATTGTTAATGATCCTATTTGATAATGGTTATTGCTCATATGGTTAAGGTATATCTAAAAATAATGATGTTGATAACTTTTAAATGCCTATTTGTTGAACATTATGACACATCAGGTGCAAGCTTCTTAATTACATATTAATATATATTTTATTTTATTGATTGATTGATTGATTTTACAATTCTGAATTTTTTAATTTATTTATTTTACAAATAGTTTATTCTCAAGTTGGTTTCCATATAACACCCAGTGCTCATCCCCTAAAGTGCCCTCCTCCTTGCCCATCTTCCCCACCCCCACACCCATGAGTCCTCAGTTTGTTCTCAGCATTCAAGAGTCTCTCATGGTTTGCCTCCCTCCCTCTCCCCCACCATTTCTCCCCTTCGTCTCCCCCATGGTCCTCCGTTAAGTTCCTCCTAATTCTCCTATACGTGCAAACATATGATATTTGTCCTTTTCTGCCTGACCTTTTTCGCTAAGCATAACACCCTCAAGGTCCATCCATGTTTCTACACATGGCCAGATTTCATTCTTTCTCATTGCCATGTAGTATTCCATTGCAGAGATAAACCACATCTTCTTGATCCTTTCGTCCGTTGATGGACACTTAGGCTCTTTCCATGTTTTAGCTATTGTGGAGAGTGCTGCTATGAACATTAGGGTACATGTGCTTCTATGCATCAACATTTCTATATCCCTTGGGTAAATTCCTAGCAGTGCTATAGCTGGGTCATAGAGGAGTTCTATTGTTAATTTCTGAGGAGCCTCCACACTGTTTTCCAGAGAGGCTGTACCAGCTTACATTCTCACCATCAGTGCAGGAGGGTGCTGTTTCTCAACATCTTGGCTGGAATCTAGAGTTATCTGATTTGCTCATTTTAGCCACTCTGACTGGCGTGAGGTGGTATCTCAGTGTGGTTTTGATTTGTATTTCCCTGATGAGGAGGGATGCTGAGCATCATTTCATGTCTGTTGGCCATCTGGAAGTCCTCTTTGGAGAAGTGCCTGTTCATATCTTCTGCCTATTTCCTCACTGGGTTGTTTGTTTTTTCGAGTGTGAGTTTGGTGAATTCCTTATAGATTTTAGATATTAACCCTTTATCTGATATGTCATTTGCAAATATCTTTTCCCATTCCGTTGGTTGCCTATTAGTTTTGTGGGTTGTTTCCTTTGCGGTGCAGAAGCTTATGATCTTGATGAGGTC
Organism: Proteles cristata cristata; assembly: GCA_017311185.1. Lineage (NCBI taxonomy): Eukaryota > Metazoa > Chordata > Mammalia > Carnivora > Hyaenidae > Proteles > Proteles cristata. The sequence goes on from JAESUZ010003871.1 coordinate 995,269, forward strand.
CCAATCATTTATTTTTGCTCTTGATTACCTTGCTTTAAGGGATGTGTCAAGTAAGAAGTTGCTGTGGTGGAGGTCAAGGTGGTTGTTTTCTGCTTTCTCCTCTAGGGTTTTGATGGTTTCCTGTCTCACATTCAGGTCCTTTATCCATTTTGAGTTTATTTTTGTGTCTGGTGTGAGAAAATGATCTAGTTTCATTATTCTGCATGTTGCTGTCCAATTCTCCCAACACCATCTGTTAAAAAGGCTGTCTTTTTTCCATTGGATATTCTTTCCTGCTTTGTCAAAGATCAGTTGGCTGTATACCTTTGGGTCCACTTCTGAGTTCTCACTTCTATTCCATTGGTCTATGTGTCTGTTTTTGTGCCAATACCATACTGTCTTGATGATGACAGCTTTGTAGTAGAGGCTAACGTCTGGGATGGTGATACCTCCCATTTTGGTTTTATTCTTCAATATTACTTTGGCTATTCGGGGTCTTCTGTGTTTCCATACAAATTTTAGGATAGTTTATTCTAGTTTTGAGAAGTATGCTGGTGCAATTTTGATTGGAATTGCATTGAATGTGTAGATTGCTTTGGGTAGTAATGACATCTTAACTATATTTATTCTTCCTATCCATGAGCAGGGAATGTTTTTCCATTTCTTTGTGTCTTCTTCAATTTCTTTCATAAGTTTTCTATAGTTTGCATCATACAGATCTCTTGTATCCTTGGTTAGGTTTATTCCTAGGTATTTTATGGATTTTGTGCAATTGTGAATGGGATCAGTTTAATGATTTCTCTTTCTGTTGCTTCAACATTGGTGTATAAAAATGCAAACGATTTCTGTACGTTGATTTTGAACCCTGCAACTTGGCTGAATTCTTGGATCAGTTCTAGTAGGCTTCTGGTGGAGTCTGTCGGGTTTTCTATGTAGAGTATCATGTCGTCTGCAAAAAGTGATAGTTTGACTTCCTCTTTGCCAATTCTGATGCCCTTTATTCCCTTTTGTCGTCTGATAGCTGATGCTAGGACTTCCAGCAGTATGTTAAACAGCAGTGGTGAGAGTGGACATCTCTGTCGTGTTCCTGATCTCGGGGGGAAAGCTCTCAGTTTTTCCCCATTGAGGATGATGTTAGCTGGAAGCTTCTCATAGATGGCCTTTATGATGTTTAAGTAGGTTCCTTCTATTCCAACTTTCTCTAGAATCTTTATTAAGAAGGGATGCTGTATTTTGTCAAATGCTTTTTCTGTATCTATTGACAGGATCATATGGTTTTTATCTTTTCTTTTATTGATATGATGTATCACATTGATTGATTTGCGAATGTTGAACCAGCCCTGTAACCCAGGAATGAATCCCACTTGATCTTGGTGAATGATTCTTTTTATATGCTGCTGGATTCGATTTGCAAGGATCTTGTTGAGAATTTTTGCATCCGTATTCATCAAGGATATTGGCCTGTAGTTCTCTTTTTTTGCTGGATCTCTGTCTGGCTTGGGAATCAGAGTGATGCTGGCTTCATAAAATGAGTCCGGGAGTTTCCCTTCGCTTTCTATTTTTTGGAATAGCTTGAGAAGAATTGGGATTAATTCTGTTTTAAACATCTGGTAGAATTCCCCAGGGAAGCCATCAGGTCCAGGCTTTTATTGGTTGGGAGATTTTTGATAACTGGTTCGATTTCTTCACTAGTTATGGGTCTGTTCAGATTTCTATTTCTTCCCGTGTGAATTTTGGTAGTGAGTGTGTGTTTAGGAATTTGTCCATTTCTTCTAAGTTGTCCAATTTGTTGGCATATAATTTTTCATAGTATTCCCTGATAATTGCTTGTATTTCTGAGGGGTTGGTTGTAATAAGTCCATTTTCATTCATAATTTTGTCTCTTTGGGTGCTCTCTCTTTTCTTTTTGAGAAGCCTGGCTAGAGGTTTGTCAATTTTGTTTATTTTCTCAAAAAAAAACCACAACTCTTGGTTTCATTGATCTGTTCAATTGTTTCTTTGGTCTCTATGTTGTTTAATTCTGCTCCAGTTGTTACTATTTCTCTTCTTCTACTCGGTGTTCTTGTTGCTCTGCCTCTAGGTCCTTTAGGTGAGTTGTTAGATTTTGGACTTGCGCTTTTTCTAATTTCTTGAAATAGGTCTGGAGTGCAATGTACTTTCCTCTTAGAACTGCCTTTGCCGCATCCCATAGATTTTGGATTGTTGTGTTTTCATTTTCATTTGTTTCCATATATTTTTTAATTTCATCTCTAATTGTCTGATTGGCCCATTCCTTCTTTAGTAGGGTGTTCTTTAATCTCCATGTTTTTGTAGGTTTTCCAGACTTCTTCCTGTGATTGATTTCAAGTTTCAAAGCATTGTGATCTGACAGTGTGCATGGTAGGATCTCAATTCTTTTATATTTATTGAGGGCTGCTTTATGTCCCAGTATGTGATCTATCTTGGAGAATGTGCCATGCCCATTTGAGAAGAAAGTGAATTCCCTGGCCTCAGGATGTAAAGTTCTAAATATATCCGTTAGATCCATCTGGTCCAATGTGTCTTTCAAGTTCATTATTTCTCTAGTGATTTTCTGTTTGGTTGACCTATCCATTACTGTAAGCAGAGTATTAAAATCCCCTGCTATTAGCACATTTTTATCTATAAGATTGTTTCTGTTTGTGATTAATTGTTTTAAATATTTAGGTGGTCCCATATTCGGTGCATAGACATTTATGATTGTTAGTTCTTCCTGATGGATAGACCCTGTAATTATTATGTAATGCCCTTCTTCATCTATTGTTATTTTCTTTAATTTAAAGTCCAGTTTGTCTGACAAAAGTATAGCTACTCCGGCTTTCTTTTCATTTCCAGTACCATGATATATATTTCTCCATCCCCTTACTTTTAATCTGAAGGTATCTACCAGTCTAAAATGAGTTTCTTGTAGACAGCATATAGATGGATTTTTTTTTTAATCCATTCTGCTACCCTATGTCTTTGGATTGGAGCATTCAGCCCATTTACTTTGTGTTGTTATTGAAATATGTGGGTTTAGAGTCTTTGTATCCTTTGTAGGGTTCATGTTTTTGGTGGTGTCTCTGGTAACTTTGTTCCTTGCAACATTTCATTCAGAGGACCCCCCCTCAGGATTCCTCGTAGGGCTGGCTTAGTGGTGACAAATTCTTTCAATTTCTATTTATTTAGAACGATTTTTATCTCTCCTTTTATTTTGAATGACAGGCTTGCTGGATAGAGGATTCTTGGCTGCATATTTTTTCTGTTCATCACATTGAAGATTCCCTGCCATTCCTTTCTGGGCTGCCAAGTTTCAGTAGATAGGTCTGTCACCACTCTGATAGGTTTCCCTTTGTATATTAGGGCCCTTTTCTCCTTAGCTGCTTTCAAAATTCTCTCTTTGTCCTTGTAATTTGTCCTTTTTTACTATGATATGTCACGCCGAAGATCGATTCAAATTACGTCTGAGGGGAGTGCTGTGAGCCTCTTGTATTTCAATGTTTACTTCCTTCCCCAGGTTAGGGAAGTTCTCTGCTATAATTTGTTCCAGGACTCCTTCAGCACCTTTCCTTCTCTCTTCCTCATCTGGGATTCCTATGATACAGATATTGTTGCGTTTGACTGTGTCGCTGAGCTTTCGAACTCTTCTTTCATGTTTCTGGATCAGTTTGTCTCTTTTTTTTGTCAGCTTCTTGTTTTTCTATAATGGTGTTTTCTAAATCACTTATTTTCCATTCTGCCTCTTCAATCCGTGCATTGGAGGCCTCTAATTTATTATGTATCTAATTTATCGCATTTTTAAATTCATAATGCCTATTTTTATTCTCCATTTTGTCTGTAGCAATAGTTTCTTTGATGTCCCCTATGCTTTTTTTCAAGCCCAGCTATTAATTTTATGATTATTATTCTAAAATCTTGTTCAATTATGCTGCTTATATCTATTTTGAGCAGTTCATTTGCTGCCAATTCTTCTTGGAATTTCTTTGGAGTAGAGCTTTTTCGTTTCATCATTTTAGTTAGCTTTCTGGCTCTTGTTAGTTTTAAAGACTTGTTATGCTCTCTGCACCTGTGAGCGCTGCTGTATCCAAGAAGACTCTTTGACTGTCAAAGGCCTATCCTTTCAGAGAGTGTTTTTTTTTTTAATGGCATCTCTGGGTCTCTCTTGTTGAGACCTTGGTCATTTTATTTTCCTACTCATAGTGATATTTGGGACTCTCCACCATGTGTACTCTGGCTTGTTTCTTGAGATAGCTCTGGAGAAGAAAACACACAGACAAACACACAGGGAGCAGAGGCACATAAACACACAGACAAATCCAAGTAACCTGCAAACCGAGAGAGAAAACGAAAAAGTTAAGAGAAAAGACTAAGGAAGGAGGGTGAATAATAGAGAATAAAAAATACATAAAAGTGTCAAAAAGAAGAAAAGAAAAGGAAAAAAGAAGAAAACCAATGGACAAAGAACAGTTTAAAGCATATAACCAGATTTCCCAGCTACAGTTAAATAGCCATGTGTATGCAGTGCTGGTTGAAGAGCATAGAGAAAGAGAGAAGATGGGGTGGGGATGAGGCAAAATTGGAACTAGAATGCACAAGCAGAAAGGATAAGAAGCTTTTTACAAAGAGCTAAAGGGTGGAGTATGGTTGGATAGGTGAAAGAAGGATGTTGGTGTTATCCAGAGAGACTATGTAGTCTAATTACTCCTGAGAGAAAGAGATGAATATGTCCGTAGGTGTAGAATTTACATCTACAGAATGGACTAGATGTGACTGTTTAAGCAAGCTGGTGACCAGAGTTAATCAGCTCAGTGTTCCGGGAAAAAGAGAAAAAGGAAAAAAAAGGGGGTGGGGGGGAGGAGGGCAGCTCTCAAGCAGGGATGGGCGTGGTGTGATCCAACGCATCAGGCGGAAGTTCTGACTTAGCGGTTGTGAGGAGGAGGGTGGCGATGCACCGGTCCCTTCTTGAACCAAGCGCTGCACCTCGCTTTTTTGGGTGTGTAAACTCCTGTGCCAGGTGGGTCGCGCTCTTTAACCCAGGCCAGCTAGTTTCCAAGTGCAGTCAGCGCGCCTGACTGAAAACGTGGCAGCCACAACCTGGCAGGCGATCCCCTCAGGGCAATTCCAAGCATCTTGCTGAGCCCTGGGGGTGAAGCCAGAAGTCTCTGCTCTCCTTCCTCCAGGTCGGGCTGGTGAGCATTGGCGAGGGTTTGCCTGCAGGGCGCATCTGGCCCACTGGAGAGAGGGAAACCAGATCTCTCTGTGTCTCATCACCTGAAACACGAACTCGCAGGCAAATCTCCCAGTTTTAAGCCCTTTGCCTTCCCTCTAGAGTTCCAGCCAGCTAGGAGCGCGGAGTTATGGGCATGGTTCCTCCAGGGATCCAGCCGTGGCCAGGAGCACAAAGGAGCAGTGAGCGTGTGCGCAGCCCCTCAGGGACGAGTTGGAATGCGGGGACCTGGCGTGCAAGGATTTGGAGCGCAGGGTCCTTCTGTGCCCCAGCGGAGGTTTTTCTGTTTCCCAGCGACAGGGACCATATCTTGAGTGGTTTCGTACTCTCTCTTTTTCCCCCTCTCACTCTCCACAGAGGGGGATCACCCCTCTCCCTGGAGTCTCCGATCCCCGGCCCGATTTTATCTTCCCCAGGTCGCACTCACGTTAGAAGGCTTTCTCAGTGGATTCTGCGTCCTTTCCCAATCTCTTGGGTTCTCTAAGGTTTCCCATGGCTTCAGATCTTTTCTGTGTGAGATATGGGGGTGAGTGCAATGCACAGAGCTCCCTACTTCTCTGCCATCTTGCCCCTTGAGCCTCAATATATATTATATTTTACATACATTATTTATGATGCCTCTAAAACCCAGCTATTAAAATCCAGGCTTAGGGAGGTTAAGAACTTGTCAAATGGCATGTCACTAGAGATGACAGAACTTAGATTCCAACATTATACAATGCTTTCTACCCCTACACACCAGTTAGCAGAAATCTGTGCACTAACTTATATGCTAACAAACAATGAACAAGCTAATGAGTACAGAGCGTAAAGTTTTATGCTTTACATCTCTCTCACATTTTACCTATATATTCCTAATTGTTAACGATCCCATTTGATCACTAAAATTAATTTTGCATTTTAATATTCAAAGCAGCATTTCTAAAATAAAGATCAACAGTTTTATTTTTTTAATCTGAAGAGATCATGTATTTATGGATGAATAACTTCATTTATGGGAACTCTGACATCAGTAGTACCTTGAATTACATCACATTTATGGATGAAATAGTATAGTTTGAGACATATTTTTTGTGTTAAAAGCCAACGAAGTTATATGTCAGAATAGAATTGCTTACTAATTATAAGTCAAAAAGTACCTGTAATTTTCCTGATGTCATTCTATAATTTTTATTGTGTTGTAAAGACAAGTATAATAAGAGAGGTGTTTTATTGGAACTCTCTGTTTTTATTTGAATTTTCAGTGTTAGGTAACTTTGGGTTTGTACTGCATCTTTTGTGTATAAGTGATATCATGGTCATGAAAATTCACCATTCATGTGAATAGCTAATGAAAAAAAAATCCTGCTACCTTCTGGACAGTGAAATCAAATTTTGAAACTAGACCAAGAAGACAAAGAATCAACCTTGGAAATGAAGAGACCATAACTAGACAGTAGAGGGGTTATAGAGTAAACTGGAATGAGCGAAGTAGGTAGCTACATTTTCTACCTCTAGATTATTCTCCCTGAGAGCTACTTTTCTTGTATCTAAAACGATAAGTTTAAATAACATGGCTACATGGTTTCATTAAAAGTTGCTAAGAGAGTGGATACTAAAAGTTCTCATCACAGGAAGAAAAAAAACCTTTTTGTAAATATATCAGACGATGGACATTAACTAGCATTAACTAAATTTATCGTGGTAATCATTTCACAATATATGTTTGCCAACTCATTATGTGGTACAGCTTAGATTTATACAGTGTTATATGTCAATTATATCTCAGTAAAACAAAATACAGTGGGAAACTTGCACTTGATATTGTATGTATGTTCAGCTTTTAGAACTGTGAACCTAAGTGTAATGGCGGTGGCTGTTTGATTAAACTGCATTGAGGGCTCTGACCTTTCAATGTCCCTTACTTTGTTTCTAAATAGATGATGCCACATCCTTAAAGTGTTCTGTGGAAGGCACATGTTGGAAAATGAGTTATAGACTTGTCTCTACATTGATAAGTATCTTCTAATAATAATTTTGTTTTCCTATAAACTTGTGTGCTATTTAAATATATTCATTTCTGGTTGAAGACATTTTTGTCAAATCGTGTTTTGAATATATATTTGGTTTCAACAATTCCTGCTTTCACAAGTACTTTTTTTTTTTTAACATTTTTATTTATTATTGAGAGAGAGAGGCAGAGAATGAGCATGGGAGGGGCGGGGGGAGGGGGAAGACATAGAATCTGAAGGAAGATCCAGGCTCTGAGCTGTCAGCACAGAGCCTTATGTGGGGCTCCAACTCACAAACCGTGAGATCATGACCTGAGCAAAGCTGGATGCTTGACCAACTGAGCCACCCAGGCACCCTCACAAGTACTTGTCTTAATATAAATGTTATGTGGGTCCATTTGGGAATACTTCTACACATTACTACTAAAAAGAATTTTTTTTTAGTATTTAGCACTTAATATATTCAAAGAAATTCTTAAATGAGTACTTAAGTCTTTTTTTACTTTTACTTTTTTTTTTTTTGGCAAAATAGCTCTTTTGCTTTTGATGCAATTACTTAACATTGCATATGATGCTTCATTTCCGATATTTGGATCCTAAGTTTGTTGACATAAAAGATTGTGTCATGCATAATATTCCAGTGGCCCTGGAGGCATGACGTTTAGCTTACGATTGTGTTTAAAGGTTTCAGTCTTGAAGTTGACATGGTAATTCTACATCTTCAAGGCAAGGCTGCACTCACTAAAAATACATTTTGATATCAGTTTCTTGAGTAAAGTTTTAATCTAACATTTATCTGAGGGACGCCTAGGTGGCTTAGTCGGTTAAGCGTCCGACTTTCGCTTAGGTCATGATCTCGCGGTTCGTGGGTTCGAGCCCCGCGTCGGGCTCTGTGCTGACTGCCAGCTGGGATCCTGGAGCCTGTTTCAGTCTGTGACTCCCTCTCTCTCTGACCTCCCCACCCGCCTCGCTCTCTCTCTCTCCTAGAAATAAATAAAACATTAAAAAAATTATTTGAATGATCTATCAAAGAGAAATGAAAAGATTTAAATAGAGGAAATAATAGTGGCTGAACATAGCCAAAAGTAACAGTACAACTGCCTTTAGCAACTTTACAACCAATATCACACAAAACATTTAAAACACTACTCCCTCAGAAAGTTTGAACCTTTTGAGATTGGCAACTTCTGAAAACACTTTGAAAATATTTTGAATAACAATTACATGTTAAGGATGGTTGTGTTAATTTGAATGGACACCATAACAGGTAGGCATCTTGCATGTGATGAACCATCTTATTTATTAATGCAAACTGTATTTATTGGTATGGAGTAGAGAACCATGGCAGAAGTAAGGGACATGTTTAGATGAATTGAGTTAGAAACTTATTTATTTTAGAAATTGACCACTTTAAAAGTTCTAAGCTAACCATCTTCTATTAGAGCTTGATTTTCCAAATACTTATGGCAGGTTTGCCTTTAATTCAAAATGAGCCCTTAACATCCTCCCCCTACTGGGGTATCCACCGGTCTGAGAGTATTGAGCGTATGTCGGTTCATGTTGGATACACAGTAAGTTGAAAGTTCAAGAATTTTATTAAGTATATTATTAGGAACTAATTAGTTGCCCTTGAGTTCTACTTTTATCATCTTATTAAGGTACACTTGACTAAAACTGAACCTATCTGTATAGGTTGGCTCTATTATCTCCATTTGCAGCTGAAGGAACTAAGACATGGAAAGGTTGGAAAGGAGCCAAAATTATTAAAAGAAGTTAGTGAAGCCATAAAGGGCTGAGTGCAACATTAACTTTAACTGCCATTCAGGTTAAGTGGAAATTAATTCTATAAAAATACTACAAATTTACTTCTTTTTCCATAGACTAGGCAAAATATATATTCTGGATTTATCATTTGGGGCTGTGTTGTAGCAGAGATAGCTAATTGTCCCCAGATACCCAGTTTCATTGGTATATTTTATTCTTTCATCGGTAATAAAGTTCTATGTTTTATTGGGCACTTGGACACTCAGAAAAAAGACTACATTTTCCAGGAGCAGCAATAGCAGCAAGAAATGGACATCTGACCTCATTCTAGTCTATGGGCTGCAATTAGCACATGAGTGACCTCCTTATTGCACCTTTAGATGAAATAACACTCAGATGGAGACTGGGGCAGCCATCTTTGACAAGGAGATGAAGTCACACATGAAGCATGGCAGAGTGAAAAATAGAGCCTGGATCCACAATAGCATGAGATATGTCAGTCTTACTCACTTTTAGACTATTACGTGGCAAGGGGATAATATTTTATTTTGTTTGCACCACTGTGGGATCTTCACTAGAACAGCCAATATCACTCCTAACTAATGCACTATGTAACAAAACTTTCTTTATCTTTGCGTTTTAACACTTTTATTTTTTTATGTTTACTTTTGCTTTGAAAAAGCTTTAGAATAGGACTAGAATTAGTCAAGAGAGCATATATATATATATGTATACATATATATATATATGCTTTATATATATATATATGTTTATATATATATACATATATGCTTTTTGGAATTATATACTACACTTTTACTTATTTATTTAATTTTTAAAAATTTTTAGTCTTTATTTTTGAGAGAGAGAGACAGAGAGTGAGCATGGAAGGGACAGAGAGAGAGGGAGAGAGAGGGAAACACAGAATCTGAAGGAGGCCTTAGCCTCCATGCTATCAGCACAGATCCCAATGAGGGGATTGAACTCAGGAACCGCAAGATAATAACCTCAGCTGTAGTTGGACGCTTAACCGACTGAGCCATCCAGGTGCCCCTATATATTTTTAATTAATTTATTTATTCTTGACATACAGAGAGAGAGGGAGAGAGAGAGAGAGAGGGGGAATCCCAAGAAATCTCTGCACTATCAGTGCAGAGCCCCATGGGGGTCTCAAACCCATGAACCATGAGATCATGACCTAAGCTGAAATCAGCAGGCAGACACTTAAGTGACTGAGCCACCTAAGCACCCCTGTGCTGAACTGTTAAAGGTTTTGTACTTCATTTTAACTCTAGAACAATTTGAATGAGAGTCTGCAGAATAACTGGGTTTACTTTGTACCTTAGAGTTTGGCAGACAACGTTCAAGATGAAACACACAGTGTTAAGAAGTTGAAAACAGATTTGTTTACAGCTTTCATAATACAGGTAAAAATGGAAAACAATTTTCAACAGCTTAAAAAATAATAATCTGAAATCTTGAAGCAGCCTTTTGGTGAATAAAGAATAAACAGTCATAATTGCTTTTCTGCAGAGGCAAAAAAGTGTATTAAATTTGTTATTCAAATGTACATTTTGTTGCCTTTATAATAATAAATGTGCTAAATTCTATTGTTCCCTCATAAGATTAAAAACTATTAAATATTATTTATTCCAAGAAAACTGAAGGCTCTGGAAATGCCTTTGATTATAGGTAATTGTTTTACTGCAATTTTTCCTTGGATATAAGAAAAAAGTGTTTATTAAATTGTAGTAATGGAGTTCTCCTGCATGTAAATTTTGGCTGGAGAATGTTCCATTCCTCTTAGGGAGAAGGGGGAGAAGGAGCCACTAATCAGAGAAGGTACTCCTTTGAGCTTATTGGTTGAAGGTATCATTAAAATTAGAAAACTTTTACTTAAAAATTTCTTTATGGCACCTAGACAGCTTAGTCAGTTAAGGGTCTGACAGGCTCAGGTCATGATCTCGTTGTTCATGGGTTTGAGCTCTGTGTCTGGCTCTGTGTTGACAGCTCAGAGCCTGTAACCTGCTTCAGATTCTGTGTCTCTTTCTCTGTCCTTCCCGTTTGTGCTCTATCTCTCAAAAATAAATAACCATTGAAAAATTTCTTTAAAATAGTTCACAATAAAGTGTATAGATATGATTTCCTTATTATTTCAAGTTCCCTAATCATTAATTGTCTTCATTTTTATACTTTGGAGACTATCACCAAATGTAGAAAAGAACTTTCAAAACTCATGGACTGTACATAAACTCTTCTAAACATCTAGTGATAGTAATAAATAAATGGTTACTTCTAAGTTGATTTTGTTATTTTTTTTATGTTCTGTGCAATTGTGTTATATAAAATAACTGTGCGCTACTGATTTATTTTTGAAGTACACTGGTAGTTTTGAATCTAACATATATAATTTACATTGAAATGTGGTTAGTTAAAATACTGAGATTTTCAATTCCTAGACTTAGAAGTCATCACAAGTGGTAGTTTTGAATCTAACATATATAATTTACATTGAAATGTGGTTAGTTAAAATACTGAGATTTTCAATTCCTAGACTTAGAAGTCATCACAAGTGTTTTTAAGTTTGAGTGTTAATTGAAATAACAACATATATATGAATACATGAAGAATTCATTCTATAATATTTTTAATTCTTTTAAAGCAATTCCTTGCATTAAATGTATTCCAAGGCATTCTCTGTTAATTAATGTGGAATAGGAGCTAATTCTTTTTCAATATTTTTTTATGCCAAAAGGCAATCAACAGCCCATAAGCATTAATAGAGGCCATTTTGGGGTCAAACAAATAATAAGCAGGCTACAGAGCAGAATGAGGTCATGGCGAACAGACTCTAGCCAATAAGTCTGCTGGCTTAGACAGTTGAATGCGTTCTCACTGTAATCTACAGGGTTCAGCAGTGATTAGCCCTCACCTGCCGTTATACTCATGTCTGAATCTCTCTTCCTTCTCTCTCTCTCTCTCTCTCTCTCTCTTTTCTGTTTTTGTCCCTCCTACTGTCTCTCTCTTTCTCTCTGTCTCTCTCTTTTCTCCGTCTCTACCTCTGTCTCTGTCTCCCTCTTTCTCTCTCTCTCTCTCACACACACACGCGCGCGCACACACACACGTTACTTAATGAGTTCCACCTGTATGCCAGTTTCTATGTTGAGAACTAGGGATATAAAGTAAATGAGGAGCCCTACTTATTTTTTAAAATATTTTTTTACGTTTATTTATTTTTGAGAGACAGCGTGAGACAGAGCATGAACAGGGAAGAGGCAGAAAGAGAAGGAGACATAGAATCCGAAGCAGGTTCCAGGCTCCAAGCAAGCTTTCAGCACAGAGCCTGACATGGGGCTCGAACCCACCAACCTGAGCCGAAGTCAGACACTTAACCGACTGAGCCACCCAGGCGCCCCTGAGGAGCCCTACTTTTAAAGATTTAAATTTTAATGATGATAAGAGGTTTATAGATTACAGTACGTCGTTAGTAAAATGTATGCACCATTTCCTTCCTCTCTCATCTTGTTTATTTGTCTACTAGGACTCTGGCATCACTAGAAAACTCTCATAGAAAGCAACATTTGTGTCTGAAGTCATTCTCTATAGTGGCTCAAGTTATACACATATTGACTGCGTGTTTATTATATGACAGGCACTTTTCTTTACAGGCATTAACTCATGAAATCATTGTAACAATTTTAGTAGTAGCCACTATTGTTTTCCCCATTTTTCTTTTCTTTTTTTTTAATTTTTTTAATGTTTTATTTATTTCTAGGAGACAGAGAGAGACAGCGCGAGCAGGGGAGGGTCAGAGAGAGAGGGAGTCACAGACTGAAACAGGCTCCAGGCTCTGAACTGGCAGTCAGCACAGAGCCCGACGTGGGGCTCGAACCCAGAACCACGAGATCATGACCTAAGCGAAAGTCGGACGCTTAACCGACTAAACCACCCAGGCGCCCCTATTTTCCCCATTTTTCATATGAGGTAATTGAGGCAACTCAGAGAGCAAAATTGTCCAGTGCCAAGTGAGTAATAAGTGAAGGGGACAGGATTTGAATTCAGAAAGTTTGGTGTACTGGGGCGCCTGCATGGCTCAGTTGGTTAAGTATCCAGCTTCTGCTCAGGTCATGATCTCACAGTTTGAACTTGAGCCCCATGGTGGGTTCTCTGCTGTCAGTGCAGAGCCAGCTTTGGATCCTCTGTTCCCCCCTCTCTCTTCTCTCTGACCCTCCCCTGTTGTTCTCTCTCTCTCTCTCTGTCAAAAATAAACATTTTAAAAAAAGAAATGCAATTTCACAGAAGGAAGGAAGGAAGGAAGAAGAGAAAAAAGTTGGTCAACAACTTCTTTCATTAATTATTATCATCTTCTCCTTTACCACGACTTTTCACTTAGATCATGAATAGAACTACTGCTTATGTGTTGCTTTATTATGATATTGATCTGAGGGGAGGGTGAATGTTATACAGCTTTAAATTGAATGTAATAACAAAGATCAAAGCTTTAGATGTTGGTGAAGTAGCTAAACAGTATTTTCACATTTTCACATATATATCTATATATAGATATATAGGTATAGACATATACCTATAGCTATATATCTATATATACATAGATATCAATACCTATATATATAGATATAGATAATAGATATAGATATCTTTCTGCTATAAAGAGTAAAACCTAAAATCCCTTAATATCTCATTAAAAAATTTGACACATACGTTGTAACAATTTCACACATTGTATTTGGTAATTTTTCTCTTCCTCATTTATCACTGATGACTAGTGTGCCCCCAGCTCAGCAAGAGCACGTTAAGCCAAGTAGAAAGGAATTTGGAACCCATGAGATTCATTCCCAGCAACCACGTGTAGAAACCTGCTTTTCTATCACTGATGGATGTGTTGCGAATAAATACTGCATACCCCTGTCCTGCTGGCTACCTGAGATCTAACTTGGTCATTGGACTCATAAGCATTGATTCATTGCAGTATTCTCAATTGTTTCCTCCTTCCTTGCTTATTATCTTTTCTAATTGCTAATGAGATTCTGGTAAATGACCACTTGTTCGTTGGAATTTTTAAAGGTATATTTAATTATGCTGCAGCTTCATTCCCATTCTTTTTTAATTTAATTTTATTTTTTTAATTTTTTTTAATGTTTTATTTATTTCCAGGAGAGAGAGACAGCGTGAGCAGGGGAGGGTCAGAGAGAGAGGGAGTCACAGACTGAAACAGGCTCCAGGCTCTGAGCTGGCAGTCAGCACAGAGCCCGACGCGGGGCCCGAACCCACCAACCGCGAGATCATGACCTAAGCGAAAGTCGGACGCTTAACCGACTAAGCCACCCAGGCGCCCCATTCCCATTCTTTTTTAAATGGCGGATTAGAAGGGCACCTGGGTGACTCAGTTGGTTAGGCATCCAACTCTTGATTTTGGCTCAGGTCAAGATCCCAGAATTGGGGGACCCAGCCCTGCATCAGGCTCACACTGAGTGTGGAGCCCACTTAAGATTCTCTCTCTCTCTCTTCCTTTGCTCCTCTCCCTCCCTCTCTCTCCTTTCTCAAATCAAAAACTGAAAAAAAATAAAATAGTTGATTAGATAACCTGACAATGCTAACTATAAAAGATGTACAAATATGAGATCCTCTACAACATATTCATCTTTCAATGAATATTTGAACTTTCAAGATGTGAAGGAATGCAACATTAAGATTGAACCCTAATATGAACTATGGGCTCTAGGTGATAATGATGTGTTATTTTCAGTTCATCAACTATAATAAAATCCTCTCGTGGAAGATATTGATAATAGGATAGGGTGTGCATGTATGGGGGCTAGAGTATATGGAAAATATCTATACCTTCTGTTCAGTTTTGCTATATTACTAAAACTGCTCTAAAAATAGAGTTGATTACAAATGATATAAAAGAAATCCTTGGAGATCATATACAACAGAGGAACTAAAAATCACAATGGACAGCCCATGATGATATAGTTCTCTAGTGAGGAAATTTGCCAGTTGAAGTAATGAAGATGCTTGAATTTTAATAATTGCAATAGGAAACATTAGGAATAGCAATAGGAAGAAGGACCTTAAGCCTGCCAAGATGGAAAGCTAGAATGGAGACACACCCAACACATGTAATCCTCACATTCTCTAAATACTATTATTCCAGAAAAGAGATATTACAAAGTTAAGTAACAGCCAGGGCTCTGAGCAAAAGAAAGGTCTCCTAAGAATTTTGATCTATGGGCATACCTTCAGATGAATCTAAAATTCTAATGTAGAGCATCCTAATGACTAAAGAAACAAAAACCAAAAAATAACAACTTAAAGCAGCCTTATTTTACGTCTACTCTAAGCACTTTAAAGTGATTGTGGGGTAGCTGATAAGAGTGAATGCCAATTTTCTCAGAATAAATGTAGTCATGCAGGTTTCAAGGACTCTCACAGATGAAGCTCTGTCAAGAATGAGCTCACAATCCAAAATTATGAAACACAAAGAGAAATGAATCATGATGAGCAAAATTCAGCAGCTTTAGAATGTGATAATGCAATTAAGTTCTAGGTCCAGAAAATACATATTATTTTTAAGAAGCTGAACAAAAGCACTGATATAAATAAATAAATAAACCTTATTTTGAAATTTATTAGCATATTTCCCCCAAATCAAAATCAAAACATGGAAATGGAGACATGAAGAGACCTAGAATTGATCAATACCAAAATACTATCTCTGAAAATATGAGGATTATTATTGGAGTCATACAGCGGAAATGTTATATGAAATTATATATTATTATATTATTTATTATTTAAAAAAAAGAGAGAGAGAAAAACTACTTAGTCCATTGTCCAAACTAATGAGCTGGCAATAAACAAAACAAAAAGTACACTAATCTAAAGAAAGTAGAGAAAAGAAAATCATGAAAATTAGAGCAGACCTAAATTGGAAAGAATCCACAAAGTCAAAAGTTAGTTCTTTATAAAGATTAAGAAAATGAATGAACTGGCAAAAAAAAGATAGAGAGCACAAGAATCCAAATTAAGAATGAAAATAGGTGAAACAGGTACAGAGAAAGTAAAAATGATAAAAATACAAAGATAATACAATATAGTGATGACCTTGATAATTTAAAATTTTACTTCAAATAACAGATCTAAAATTATAACTTATTAACAATGTATCATGAAGAAATGAACACCTGAAAGGGACTTATAAACAGATGCTAAGTTACTTGTAAAATATACACATGCATATCAATTCAACCTCCAGACCAGATCATTCTAGTGTTAGGTTCTACCACATTTTCAAGTCAAAGTGAACTGCTAATACAAACTGTCTTAAAAAATAGGGTGTCTAGGTGGCTCAGTTGGTTAAGTGACAGTCTCTTGATTTCAAGTTATGATCTCATGGCTCATGAGTTTGAGCTATGTCCCACACAGGGTTCCACACTGTCACAGTGCAGAGTTTGCTTGGGATTCTGTCTGTCTCCCTTTCTGTTTTCCTCTCTCCCTGCCTCTTCTGTGCACTTGCTTTCCCTGAAAATAAATAAACTTAAAAAAAGAGAGAGGCAAACCACGAGAGACTCTTGAATGCTGACAAAAACTGAGGACTGATGGATGTGAGGGGGGGAGGGGGGGATGGGCATGGAGGAGGACACTTGTGGGGATGAGCGCTGGGTGTTATGTGGAAACTAATTTGACAATAAACTATTTGTAAAAAAAAAAAGCTGTCTTAGAAAATAAAGAGTTAATATTGAATAACCTACTGTATAAAGATTAATAACTTTGATAACAAAACTACATAAGGGCAGCCTAAGAATCACTAGTGGTCAACCACATTATTAATGAATATAAGTTAAACATTTTAAAATATGAGCAAACTGAATTTATCAACTAATATGTAAATATGTAAATTTATGGAGACAATTTTGTGTTTAACAGAAGAGTTCAATGATTTATTTACATTCAACAACCCATGACTAAAATCTACTACATTAACAGGTAAAAGGAGGAAAAGCCATTGATCCTCTCAAAGATGCGAAATAATCATTCAATCCAATTGAAATCCCATTAAAATATTTTATGACTTAGGAATAGAAAGATAAAAGGAATGTCCTTAACTTGATAATCAGTGTCTACCAAACCTCATTCTTGATGGTGAAAGGCAACTAGGATACTCTTAAAGCAGGAGCAAGACAAGATATTCATGACCATTACAACCTTTCAACATAATATTGATGGCTCTATCTGCTCCATAAGACAATTATTTAGTATCACTGGTAAGTAATGTGATTGGAAGGAAATATTATAATTGATTACACAGAAAACGAGAGAATCTTCAAATAAATCACCATAGCATAGCAAATTTTTAAATATTCACATATAAACTTTCAATCATATTTTCTGTTGTCATTCACTGTTAAGCTTCTTGAAAGAACTTGAAAGAACTAATATATTTTAGTGTCAGTTCTGTTCCATTTCTTTCTATCAAAATATTTATTATTATTTTTTTTACAGAAGTACAATTGACACTCAATGTCACAGTAGTTTCAGATGTACAGCATAATGCTTGGACCAGTCTATAGGTTATGCTGTGCTCACCTCAAGTGTAGCTGCCATCTGTCACCATGCAATGCTATTACAGAACCATTCCTCATGCCTGTGACCTAGTCATTCTATAACTGGAAGCCTGTACCTTCCACTCCCCTTAACCCAGTTTTACCCATACCCTCACGCTTTTCCCCTCTAACAACCATCAGTTTGCTCTCTGTATTATTAGTATTAATTTTCTCTGACTTCTTGGTGGCATTTGACATTATTGACTGTTTCTTATTTGAGACTCTCTCCTGCTATGCCATATGGTGTCAACCTCTTGGGTTTCCTCTCCTCAATGACCAGCCACACTTCTTTTCTACCTAACCGCTACATGTAGGAGCTACTCCCTCTTTCCCTCCTCTGCTCTCACACTAAGCTATACTGATTCCGTGCATTTAAATTTTCTATCTATACGATAACCCCAAAGTTTAGGTGTCATGTCATTAGCAAGGTTTATGAATAAAAGGAATAACAAAAATATTATTTGATTTCTACAGTCCAATGAAAATTGAAGTGAAAAAATTTTAAGGATCTAATTTAAACGTAACAAAAAAGAATATATATATCCAACAAAATATGTGAAAGAGCGTTGCACTGAAAATTTAAAACTTTATTGAGAGGTATTAAAGAGGATCTAAAAATATTTAAAAAATATATAACTTTTCATGGATAAAAGCACTCACTAGTGTAAGTAGTTTACCTAAATTAATCTTAAAACTAATTTAATTTCAACCAAAATCCAAACATTTCTTTCGGTCACGGGAAGGCAAGGGATCAAAATTGCAAGATTTTCCTATGGAAGATCAATAAGTCCATGACTATCCAGAATAAGAAGGTAAAAGACCATGCCTTCCAGATAGCAAGACTTATTAGGGGTGCCTAGGTGGCTCAGTTGATTAAGCATGAACTTTAGCTCATGTCATGATCTTGCTTGTCATGACTTCGAGCCCCATGTCGGGCCCTGTGCTCACAGCTTGGAGCCTGGAGCCTGTTTCAGATTCTGTGTCTCCCTCTATGACTATGAGAAGAAATAAAAAATAAAAAAGAGACTTACTATAAGTGCATAATGATTAGACGGTAGGATTGATCTGCATATGGAACACAATAGAAAACCTAGAAACACCATGCCTTCCAGATAGCAAGACCCAGCATTAAGTCCATGACTATCCAGAATAATAAGGTAAAAGACCATGCCTTCCAGATAGCAAGACTTATTAGGGGTGCCTGGGTGGCTCAGTTGATTAAGCATGAACTTTAGCTCACGTCATGATCTTGCTTGTCATGACTATGGTTGTACATGTACATGTACAGTGCACTATGGTTTTATGATAGAATAACGCACAGCAGGTCAAATAATGAGCTGGTACTAAATATATAAACATGGCCAAATCTTGAAGCGAGCAAACAAATATCAGTAGGTCATGTGTGGCATGAAATGAGAAGTGTAATTTGTAAAACAACTGTGTATTTAGGAAATTTAAAGAAGCTTATGTATGCAGTAAAAGTATAAAGTATGGGAATGCTGGCATTCACAGAAAAAGAAAACAGTATTATCTGGGGATCAAATTGGAAGGGTGGCAAAGGCAATTTTATCTCATTATATGTTTAATAATAACTTTCATACATGAGGCATTAGGAAAACAGACTTTATATCATTGTTTAATGATATAAATGTTTAATCGTAATTGTGACTTTAAAATATTTTAAGATCTTCAAGATAGTTTTTAAAAGAGAAAGAAGAGAGGGAATAAACATACCTGGTGCTCATAGTAGAGAAAAGGATGCATTTGTCTAAGCGATACACTTTTTAAAAAATCAGTGGAATGAGAGGAAAAGGTAGAAGGAAGTGAAGTATGAAATCAGGCAACCTAGGTTTAAAATTCAGCTGTTGTAAGTAGTTTTGTGATTATGACAAATCATTTCTTCACTGTGGTAAGTTTATTAATTTTTCAAAAGTTTATTATGTGTTGTTGTGAGAGTTGTGAATCTGAGGTAGGCGTTTTCTATTCTCTATTGTCCCTATGTTTTCTTCCAGCCTAATAATTAATGTTTCTTAGTATTTTTTGTGGTCACTAACTGTGTTCCTAACTCTTTGCTAGGCACTGTAATGGATACAGTAAAAGCCCATCAATGGGATTCCATAGCCTGCTAAAAAAAAAAAAAAACACCTCTAACTTTGTCCTAAAGCCACCTACTCTCATCTCTTATTATTGTAGATAGACGATTATAAATATACCATTAATCTAGGAAAGTAAGCAAAACAACCAAACCCTGAAAATCTGAAAACCGCCATTAAAACTGTAAAGAAATATAGTTGCTATGTTATTTTTTTCTCTGACCAGAGGATTGACTTCTAAAAATTATTTCTTCTCACCTTTGTAATGTCATCATACTCTTTATTTATATATTTTCCACTTGCTCTGTCATCCCTCAGAAACAATCAGGGATTGAACTGATCTAACTGAATAAACACATGCACCGCATCCCTGAGGCTGAGTGTGTTACAGAAGGAGAATTGCCCTCTCAATAGCGAACCGATTTCCACCTGTTGGGTTAGCATTGTGCCTGTGGCGTGTTATTGAACTAAAGGTCTTAGGTGGGAAATTTCCAGATCCGAAGTGGATGTTGAATCCCATTTCAGCGTCGGAGTATTTTCCACTCGTTGATAACTTAGGCAGATGGCTTTCCCGGAGCTGTCGAACTCTCAGTTAAAATACATGGTTTTCCTAACAGGCTACTGAAACCAGCAAAAATTCTAGGGAAAAAAAGGAAACCTTCCACAAATCAACACAGTAACACCCAAGAGTCACTATAATTAAGAAACAGTTCTTGTGACTTATGCTAACATGGAAAGGCTAGATCATATAACCACAGGTAAATACAATGAAATGTGAGACAGACTATTTGAATGAGCTACACATTTTCCCTCAAGAACAGAGCATGTTCTATGCCACAGGTGTTTCAGTAATTGCAGTATGTGAGGAATATATCATGTTTAACAGACCTTGTACGCACATTTCCACCTGTGCAATGTGGTGGTCTAATTTCGATACTTCAAGCTGAGTATCAGATATACATGATTCCATGTTGTTTAATAAGGCTTAGCCTGGTCAACAAGTGCTGTAACCCTGGTCTCCTCCTTATTCTATTGATTAGTCGTATGATGGGGTAAATCACTTGGCCTTAGCTTCTCTACATTTCCTCAGGTAAAACGGCTCAATATTACAGAAGAGTTTTGCAGACCCTTTAGGACAAGCATAACTTTGATTCTCCCTCAACCAACTGAAACCCCAAAAAATGGAACTGGAAATTCTTGGTTCCAGAAAAATGTGAATGGGTGGCTGACATTTGAATCAACAGTTCTGAAAGGGAAGTGAATTCTGAAAGTACAGAGGAGTTTGAGTACAGCCCTATTGCATCAATTTCATTCCTGTAGAAACCCTCAACTTGAGTTATTCCACTAGAAGTCATATTCCAATGACTCTGGACATGGCCTTAGATGCCACAGTATCATAATTCAGTGCCTCACCTACATACAAAGCATAATCCACCTGCTTTGTTAAATGATTTAAAATCAATTTATGTAAAATATAAGATTACGATTAAAAGTACAAGCTCAGCATCACATGAACATAAGAAAAATATACTTTTATAAAAAACATGATATTTCACTTTGCGTTTGCTGGCAGCTAAGGCATAGGCTGCTAAAAGTGGGTATACGATTCTCACTACCCAACAGAGGGAAAACTAGTGTTTTAATAAGTTAAGCAATTGCGTGATCATGGTGTTTGAGGTTTGTCGTTTCATTGTGTTCCTGCCCAGGGAACAGTAAGAAGTTTTCTCTGTGAAATTCCCTTGCTTTACCATATGATTTAAATCCATATTTTGTGGTACATGGAAAAACCAGCCCTGATCCTCCACCCCTTCTTAAATCTCTGCCTTTTGCCATGTCAGTTTCAAGGGCTCTTCTGTTCTAGCTCTGGCCTCAGCCATGGCGTTGCTTCAGCCGCAAGACTCAGCAAATGGAATACACACAGAGGATAGAGAAGGGTTTGCATGATTGGGTGTGATCTCTCTGGAGCCTCTGTCATTGCCCTGCAAACATGCCTTGGCTGGAAGAAAGACACAAGGAACAGGCCAACGTGCCCCAGTCTCCCCAGCCAGGATCTCTGAGATGAGCCATGGGTGATCCAAATTCTGGACCTATTAAGGCCTCAACAGCCAAAGTTGGTAGAGCTGTCTACACAGCTACTCCGGGATGTTTCAGCTTTCTACTTACTCTGAGCCACTGGGATTTTTGTGGCAAATAATTTTGCAGCAAGAGATAACTGATGTGTGTATGTTTTATGGATGTCTGAGGTATCCCTCCTCATAATCATGGACACAGGACTTGATTATCAAATTTATAAAAGCATCCTAAACACATTTGTATTTTAATTCTAATGCTGCTGCCTTTTATCAAAATGAGCCACCATCGAATCTTGCCCTCTTAGTTATTTTTCCAGTCAATGCTGATGTTGGTGGGTATTTTGTTTTTGTTTTTGTTTTTTTATCCAGACAATGTCAGCCAGGGGTCACTGGACAATAACCTAGGAGACATGGACTACAAATGGGCCACAGTTTAATTTTGCTACTTCTTGAAAGGATTACTTTCTAATGTGCTACTTGATAGTACATTTTTATTCTGGCGTGAGGTTTATGGGGGATGGGTCCAGGGGTGTCTCTCAGGTAAGTTAAATTCATAGAGGAATCTGTTAAAGGGAGCCCGCAACCATCCGCACATTGATGTGTGGCATTCTTTTCCACATGGAGATAGGAAGTTATCTTGGTCAAAGTCATAGACCTGGATAGTGTGTCTGCTCTTCAACCTGAGTCACTCAGGCCACTCTTCTGTTTAATAGATCTGGTCATGCTGAATGAGTGGTCACCATTTGGAAATAATACAAACGGGATTCTGTCTTGCAAGGTATGTTGATATAAGTTAATGCTTCCCTGCAATGCACATGTAGAAAAGTGTAATATTTGTTCACTGTCTATAGTTAACAGTAATCTGTTTACATGGAGAAGCCATGTGCCCATTGGATCTGAAAACCAACAACCCCACCTCACGGCCCTTGGGGAATAAGAATTCATATATAGGTTCCAGTGTTAGCTGCTCACCTAATTTTGGTTGAGACTGTCTGGAGTATATGACTCCGATGGCACTTTTGACTTTCTGGTTCTGTAAGCAGAGACACTTAGGTTTCATGGGTGGGTAGGATGTAGAGAACAGCTCATGATGTTCGAAGTTTTGGCTCTTCTCCAAATGACCACAAGTTTCTTTGAGAAATTGTTTTACCTTTTGAATTTCAGATTTTCTTCTGACAAATGGGAGAGCTACAAAAAAGTGGTCTTTAAATGTCTTCCCTCTGTTAAACATTATACTATCAGTGTGTGCATTAATGCTTGACTATTGCTAACAAGGTTTTCATGTTTTGGGTTTGGGAGAAGTAGGAAGACCAAACACTCTATAATGATCTGATAAATGATTACATCATAACCATCTTAACTTCCTAGACATACTGTTTCTAGGTTATTGATGATGAGCATTTGATTAGATGCTAGGTTTCTACAGCTTGCTGAAAATCAAAATAAACTGATTTTTGACGACCAAAACAAATCATCCACTCCTACGTGTAACTTTTCTAAGACCAAAATGCGCTTATGTCATTACCACTTGATTTCAGAAATATAGATAAATAAATTGAAATATTTATTCAATTTATTTAATTTATTTCAATTCAAAATATGCAAATATATAAACATGCCACATCTCCACAACTTTCATGTTAATGAGTATATGTTAATAATGTGATGCATTTTAAAAGCACTCACTGAAGAAGTTGGAGAAATATAAGGTGTCACTTTTATTAATACATAATTCCTACAATCATATTAAATTTTTAGAAGACAGAAGGATTTTGATTTTTAAAACATCACGATTCAATATGTGTTAATATGCTATGGGTTTTACTCTATGCCTTAATAAGTAATACTAAGATTTCTTATTGCTTACCTAGGAGAATTACAAATAATTGTTGAAATATGGAAAAAACAGGATTTCAGATTTTTAAAATTTTTTTGTTTTTATTTACATCCCAGTTACCATACAGTGTAGTATTAGTTTCAGGTGTACAATTTAGTGACTCAACAATTCCATACAACACCTGGTGCTCATCATGACAAGTGCCCTCCTTAATCCCCTTCATCTATTTCACCCATCCCCTCCCCCACTTCCCCTCTGGTAACCATCAGTTTCTTCTCTGAGATTTCAGATTTTTTTTTTTTATCCAGTATATGGCAAAAGAAAAGAATGGGAAGGAAGTTAGAAAAAAATTATTACTGAAAACGCACTATGACTTAGGAAGAAATTAGGTTTAAAGTAAATAATAAAGGGGCACCTGGGTGGGTCCGTCGGTTAAGGGTCTGACTTCGGCTCAGGTTGTGATCTCACGGTTGGTGATTTTGAACCCTGCATTGGGCTCTGTGCTGACAGCTCAGAGCCTGGAGCCTGCTTTGGATTCTGTGTCTCCCTCTCTCTCTCACCCTCCCCTGCAAACACACACACTCTCTCAATAAATAAAACTTTAAAAATTTTTAAAAATAAATAATAAAGTTAATGTCATCTTTTACATTATTACTAGAGTTAGCTTAAAAAGGTAGAGATTTAAAATTTCACAAATGTATCTCCCCAAAGTCGCCCTGCAGACTACTTACACATATGTATCTGTATTTTTATGACATGAACATTGTGTTGGGAACTCAGACTCTTTCCCTCTTAGTCTTTTTAATTGTCTTTGAGCCTCTGCCTTGACCTTGGAATTTACATTTAGATGACTCCAAGTCTGAACTGGTATGTGGTGGGTTTACAAGAGCACCCACTTTTCTAAAGTTTAAAGCTTAAAACTTAAAGCAAGTATACAGAGCCTATTTTGATCCAGGAAATTTGCTAGGTAATGGGAGACTTATAAACAGTAATAATATTTCTTGCCCTAAGAAGCATCCCACTTACTCATTCACTCATTCACTCCTCTAAATTCCCTTCCTCTAAATTGCCTTTTTCCAAAGACGTACAGTGCTGGCAGGTGTGGATGCAAAACTCACTAGAAAGCAATCTCATCCTTGGGGTGGACACTGATGTTTATTTCTTGTTATCCATTCCTTCTTCCTCCATTATTTACAGAACTCTGTCTTTATGCTGTTAGAAAAACTGACTTTCCGCCTGCAGCTTATGATGATCATCTGACTCCGTTCTAACCAGTGAGGTGTAAATGTAATGGGTAAAGCTTCTGGAAAAGTAATGCTTTTCCTGCAAAAGAATCACACAGAGGCATGCACACACACACACACACACACATACACACACACACACACACACACACACACACACACAAGCAGCTGTGATGTGTGAGGGTGAAGCAGCTATTGGTGAACACAAGGACTAAAGCCACAAGCCAAAGATGGCTGATGAGGAAGCTAAATATGGCCTGGAACTCTAAGAAACTCCCAAGCAGCTCTGAGCAACTGACTGACCACATCTAGACTTGCTGTGATGTCAAAAATATGCAGCATCCCATTCCTCTTGTACTCTACTTTTCTCAGGAGAAATTCCCTGACTCTATCTATTCCTTTCCTTTGATTTATATGATTTTTTTTTGGTCTCAGAATTTTAAAGGAAAAAGTGGGCATTTTCTGATGAACACAAAAGATGGAGAGAAAGAAGGGGTATGAGGAAATTTTAACACAGAGACTTGCCTACAATGAGTAGCAGGGTTGAGACGAAAACGAAAATTCTAAAAGTTGGCTATGTTAGCTACTTGGCCATACCAGTCACCTTAAAAATGACACACCTGTATGTAGTATAGAAAAGATGGATGAATTCAATCACCCAAACTTATATTTTCTCTAACGTTAGATGTGAGCCAGCTTTGCTGTCATTATTACCAAAAGGAAAGAGTGGCTTTTCTCTTGACCTTCACTTTGTTTTAACCCTGTCCTGGTCACCATGATAATGAGGAGCAGAAACACAAAGCAAAACACACCCTCACGCAAACTCTCAATAGCTAAGTGAGACATTCGAACATAGGGTTTAGTATACCTTAAAAATGACTACGTCAAGTCTCCCTGGGGTAATTAAATAATTTCATACCTAGAAAGCTGCTCTTCATTTGATTATGAAACATGACAAATCTTTATGGGGTCCTATTGCCTATATCTTTAGAAAGTGAATATGTATTTTGGTAAAACTGATGTTTGTGACCCAGAGGGTCAAAATTCCATCCAAGAATGCTTATTTTGGACACTTTCATGCATGTATCATTGGTTAGCATGCTCTAATTTAAAAAACAACAACAACAACAACTGATCTTATTGGTGACCTAAAGGCCTTTTCTTGTTTTCCTAGTAACATAAGGGGAAGGAGAGGGGGAAAGGTATGTGGGTAGGGGAAAGTTGCTGGCTTTTTGCAGCTTCATTTAATACAGCACATCCCTTTCTAGAATTTCCTTTTCCTCCTAATCTTTAATAACCTGAAATTTTTAACTTTTAAGATCTGGGACAAATATTTTTAATTTTGGTTAGTTACTGATGTAGTGCCTTTCTTCATTTATTTATTTATTTATTTTGCCATGGTTATAGACATTCTAAAGTCACAATTGTGTATGAACAGTTTAGGGAGAGATTCTTAAAAAAAAAATGATACAGGTGTGTCTGGCTGGCTCAGTCACCATGGGACTCTTGATATAAGAGTTGTAAATTTGAGCCCCATGTAGGGTGTAGAGATTACTTAAAAACAAAACCCTTAAAAAAATTAGGAAGAAGCTATTAGCATCAGTAAACATTCAGAGAAAGTCACAAATTTAATTCTTTTATGATATATTTATCAATTAGCCCCCCAAACAACTTTGCTTTAAAAACAAAAGAGTCTAAAATTTGTTGTAAATTTTCCTTACATTATGTTAATAATTCTTGGTGTGAGTTGTGGGTATATGTGTGTGGAAACAATTATCATGTTAACACATGATTCATAGCATATATGTTTGCAAATACCTTCAATACTAATATGTTATTTCTTCCGTATGAGGTTTAACATTCCAGACTAAGTGTTTAAAAATACATAAAAGGGGCAATAGAGAAAACAGATGTCCATGCGCCTTGCTTTCCATAACAATTAATAAAAAATAAGAAATATAACCAAATAAGGTCAACCCTGGACAGCGCTAATTATTATTTGGTGTATAACCTTCAACTATAGGAGAAAAATATTTGGGTATTTATACTGGCAGTTTTAATGCTGCGAGATAGATACTTAGTAGGAAACACACCTGTTGCCAATGTTGCCAATTAATGTAACTTTATGGCAGATCTTTATGAGTCCAAACCTAACACCTTTCTATTGCCTTACGTGTCATTAATACCATAACACCAAAGACAGTCAACATTAACACTGATTTACAAGTTCTCGTATAATGCTTCAAATAGTCATTTTTCAATGTTTTTTCCCCTTTTTGTCTCCTAACTCTAGTCTTCCTTCTCCCCCCTCCCTTTCTCCCTTCTCTCTCTCTTCCCCTCCTTCTCTCCTTCCTTCCCTTGCCTCCTTTTTTTTTTCTTTTAAATGTATCAGCCAAGCCAACTTTTACCTTTTAGATATAGACCTTATAGATAAAATAATATCAGTGGCACTACCCCTGAAAAGTAAATTGTGTTTCACTTTTTATATCAAAAGAAAGCTGTATTTTGCTCTGATAAATGTATGTTTCTTGTATCACAATAATATTAATTTAATATTAAATATTAAATTAAAATTAAATGTATGTTTCTTGTATCCATACATGACAGCTTAGTGAAAATGGAATTCTACAATTTAAATTGCATATTGATTTCTTTTTTTCTTTTTCTTTTTGGTGGTGAGAGAGAGAGAGAGAGACAGAGCACCAGCGGGGGAGGGGCAGAGAGAGGGCTTGAACCCACAAACCATGAGATCATGACCTGAGCTGAAGCCAGCCGCTTAACCGACTGAGCCACCCAGGTGCCTGTGCATATTGATTTCTTTACTGGCTCCTCTTTTTTTTTGGTACTTAGAATCTTAGGGGAGAAAAAAAACCTGCTAGGTAAAATTTCCAGATATTCTTTTAATCTATGACCAGCTAATTGGAAATTTCCCTATAATTAAAAGAAAACACCTAGAAATATATTCCATACAATGTTTGAAGAAAGGTTTTGGTGCCCCAGTGTTCAGCTTCCAAAGCTCCTAGTACTTTGGCAACGTGAAGTAGAGAAGTAAAGGTCTCAGTTGTAACTGTGCCCCAAACCGATCTGGTCTTGAATCTGTAGCAGATCAAACAATTTTGGTTTCTTTTGCTTGACCCAAACACAGTCTTGGACAGAATGGAGAATCCAAACTCAGTCTCCCAACATCTTCCTCCCTCCCTCCCTCCCTCCCTCCCTCCCTCCCTCCCTCCCTTCCTTCCTTCCTTCCTTCCTTCCTACCCCTTCTCTCCTTTTTCTTTCTTCATTTTAGTTACGTAACAGCACTGAGAATGTGATGCTGGTGGTGAATTCTTTGACCCGCAGGTTCTGTGAACGAATCTTCCTTGGGATCTCCCATGGGGAAGAAAGTCCAGTCCCCAAACCCACACACACCATAGCTGTCCCAGTTGGATCTGTAGAGCGAATCACAAGAGTAGAATGGCACTATGTAGCCAAATGCAGGAGTTTCCGGATCCAGAGGAACACTATGGGAGGAGTTTGTTGAATAAAATGTTAAGAGCAAATGGAAGAAAATGCACATATTTGGATGACAGCTGCAAAAGCTAAAGAAAACTAAAGAGTTCCATGATTGCTCAAAATCCAAGGCCCAGCTTCATAGTTACTCACTCCCTGACAGGGATCCAAGTATTTAAATATGCACAAAATAAACTATCTGCTCTAGTTAATAAAAGGTTCACTTAAAGCAATTTATAGGCACAAGCAAAACGTAAATACTTTGGTTTAGAAACATGGTCATGCAATCCATGATGAGAGCATGGCTTCATGATGTGCTCTTATTTGACTGTAACCACTCAGATCACCTCAAGAAAGATGATAGGGTATGGGGGCGCCTCAGTCAGTTAACCAAAGAACTCTTGATTTAGGCTCACTTCAGATTCTCCCCGTTGGTGGGTTTGGGCCCAGTGTCAGACTAAATACACTGACAGTGCAGAACTTGCTTGGGATTGTGTCTCTCCTCTCTCTCCCCCAAAATAAACAAACTGAACTTAAAAAAAAAAAGCGTGGTGTCATAGTGTGTCAGATCATAAGTGCCGCCAGCTATAAACGGAAGGAGGGAAAAGTAGATATTTACAAGAAAAAGTATAGGTTAACTGTTTTGATTATGATTTAGTATGTGGTCAGGGCTTTCATGAAAAATAAGCTCCTGTTATGTAATTTTCATGGGAAAAATAAGCAGCACCTTAATCTCTTTCTGTGTGTTCATGTGGGTGCTCTTCATTGAGAAAGCATAACCTAGATGTGGTTCTTAGAAATTGTGCCACCTTAATGAGTCACCGAGGACCAACAGACAGTACAGAGCGTCTCTGATTATCATGCGATCATGGTGTTAGAAGGGATCTATTTTGATTCCTCTTTCATAAGCTTAAATGTTGTTCTGCTTTGATAAAAAAGAAATCTTTTATTTTTTCCAGCCTTGAGATTTTACACAGAAAACTGCCTATAATTAAGGTATACAATTTGATATGTTAGGACATATGCATCTACTCAAATCACAATTGCCACAATCCAGATAATAAACACACCCATCACCTCCAAGTTTCTTGGTATCTCTTTGGTTTGGTTTGGTTTGGTTTCCTAGTGTGTGTGTGTGTGTGTGTGTGTGTGTGTAAAGAACATTTAACATAAGATCTATCCTCAACAAATTTTTAAGTACGCCACACCTCATTGTTCACTATAGTCACTGTATTGGACAGCATTTCTCTATAACTTACTTATCTAGTATAACTGCTACTTTATGGCCATTGAACAACTCTCCGTACACACCTCTCTCCATCCCCTGGTAATTGCTATTCTATTATCTACTTCTCTGCCTTTGAGTATTTTAGATACTTCATAGCAGAGTAATAATATGCTCTGTCCTCTGCTTTGTAAAGCTACTACTATAATTAAAAATTCAACACAATTGTCTACTCCAATTTCAGAAAGCTTTAATTGTTTAGAAATAGTTCATTTAAAAATATGAAATCGTTGTCTCTATGGCTTCTATTTATTTTCATTCTACCCACTGAGACCATCTAAGACAAATCATTCACAATAAAGAAATCAGTGACTAATTGAGATCTCTGTCTCTCTCTCTCTTTCTCACACACACACATATGCACACACACAGCACATCATGTCTGGCGAATATCTATTAATCCTTTTATCAAGATCAACCTTATTCCCATGAGAAGCCTTTTCTGCTTTTCTTTAGATGTTTCTTCTTTATGTTCTCATAAGATCCTATTTTTCTTCTCTCCTAGCAGTTTCAGACTTACCAAATATAATTAACTATTTAAAGTTATGTCTTCTCTACTGGGCAATGAACACCACCAGAGAGGAAATGATATTTATATTGCTCCAAAATGAATTCCTGCCACCGAGCACAGTGCCCTATACCAACTAAACACTCAGCAAATATTTGGGAAAATGAGTAAATGCAGAGTGCAGGGCAAGAGGAGTGATTGGTTAAGAGACAGTGGAATATGAAAACAAGAAGACTTATGTGCCACTTTTATTGGGTTTCAATGGTATTCTTCTGTTAATGGGGAATCATGGAATTTTCCGAGGAAGGAATGCAAGATAAGAGGATGTCACTCACTGAATAGGACTACACCCATTTAATCCACCACCTACATTATGAAATAGAACATCATCAGCTACAGATGATCTTCTTCTACCCATCTTGGCCAGGACTCACCCTCTTTCCCAAAAGTAATCACACTCCTGGCTTCTAACACCATGAAGTACTATTACCCATATTTGAACTTTGTGCAAATGGAATCAGGCAGTATACTGACTGGCTTTTTTTGCTGAGTACTTTTTAGTGGGATTCATTCATGCTGTTACTTTTTCAATAGTCCATCCACTTCAAAGAGTCATAGAGTGTTTCATTGTGTATGTAGAGCTCAATGTACCCATTCTACTGTTAATGGGCAGTTGAGTCGTTCCTGTGGGTTTATGGTTTTAACTACCATAAGACTAGCTTGTTTCAATTCTGAAGATTCATCCAAATCTTTGCATCTTTCAATAGCTCCTAGTAGTAATCCATGGAAAGTATGCCCCATAATTGGTTTAACTATACAGACATTTAATATTTGTTAAGGTCATTTTTTAAGTTTTGAAAGACAGAGAGAACATACCAGGGAGGGGCAGAGAGAGGATCCCAATCAGGCTCCATGCTGTCAGCATAGAGTTCAATGTGGAGCTCGATCTTGTGAACCTGGAGATCATGATTAAGCAGAAATCAGGAGTCGGACACTCAACCAACTGAACCATCCAGGTGCCCCAAACTGTACATTTCTTGAAAGGAATTTTGATGGCTTCCAGTTTTGGGCTCTCACAAATTAAAGCTTCTCTGAACATTTGAGTGTAGGTTTTTGTGTAAACTGAAATGCATTCTCTGGGATACATGCTCAGGAGTGCAATAGCTAAGTCATATGGTAATTGCATGGTTAGTTTTTAAGAAAGTATTAAACTTTTCCAAGTGGCTGTCTCATTGTACGTTTCCACTACCAATGAATTTATAGACGAACCAGTTTCTCCATATCTTCATCAAAATTTGGTATCATATATATATATATATACATATATATGTACATATATATATACACATGTATATATATATCCATATATATCCATATATATATATACATATATATACATATATATATATACATGTATATATATATAGGTATCATAAATATATTTTTTATTTTAGCCATTTTGATAAGGATGTAGTTACAGATTATTGTGGTTTTGATTTCCATTTCCTGAATGGCTAATAATGTTTAACAACTTTTCATGTAATTATTTGCTATCTGCATACCCTCTTCAGTAAAGTGACTCTTCATGTCTTTTATACATTTTCTAACTGAAGTTTTACATTAAACCATTGAGTGTGAGAGTTCTCTATGTATTCTAGTTACTAATTCTTTGTGTTGTTGGGGAATAAAATTCTACCTCTCTACCCTCTACCCTCTGGTTTTTTGGCCAGGCCTGACATAAGAATGAATCACAGGAAAAAGACAGATTTGTGTAAATTTTACATGACATAAAAGTCCTCATAAGGAAACAAACACTCAGAGAAATGGAAAAATAGACTTTTTTGGTTGAAAAAAGAGAGGCAGCTTGTGAAAAAGGAACTGAATGATGTGAGAAAGCTAATGCAGAGAATGAGAATTATGCTCACAAGGTCTGTTTTAATAGAATTCTCTCAGTCTCCATTTCTCCTTCTTGATGATAAGAATGTTACTTTCTTTCTAGGACAAAAAGGGCACTTTCACATGGAAGTGTTTATCTCCTGTTTTCAGGACCAAGAGTGGAGATTAGAATGCCCTGCCTGAGGGGCGCCTGGGTGGCTTAGTCGGTTAAGCGTCCGACTTTCGCTTAGGTCATGATCTCGCGGTTCGTGGGTTCGAGCCCCGCGTCGGGCTCTGTGCTGACTGCCAGCTCAGAGCCTGGAGCCCGTTTCGGTCTGTGACTCTCTCTCTGTCTGACCCTTCCCTGCTCATGCTGTCTCTCTCTTTCTCTCCTAGAAACAAACAAAAAAAAAAATTAAAAAAAAAAAAAATAGAATGCCCTGCCTGCATCTGCTGTTGTTTAAGTGCCTTAAGCTCAAAGTAACCCTTAGGACAAAAAGCACATTTATTAAGGTAACATATTGTGTCATCTTTCAGTTGAATGTGTGGATTGCAAATACTTTTTTCCCACTTGGAAGTTTGTTTTTTAAATATTTATTTATTTATTTTGAAAGAAAGAGAATGAGAGAAAGATCCTATCTGAGGGCAAGCAGTGAGAGGGGCAGAGAATCCCAAGCAGCCTCCACACTGTCAGCACAGAGTCCAATGCAGAGCTCAATCTCAAGAACCTGGAGATCATGACCTAAGCAGAAATCACGAGTCAGACACTCAACTGACTGAGTCACCCAGGCAACGGGGGGAATTTGCTTTTTGTCCTTTCCACATGGACTTTCACAGAGCAAACTTTTGATGAACTACACTTTTGATGTCACATTTAAGAACACTTTGCCTGGACTTAGCTTCCTATTATTTTCTCTTATTTTTTTCCCAAAAGTTTTAGAGTCTTACATTTTACATTAATTTTTGTGGTCCATTCTGAGATAACTCTTGTATAGATGGAAAGTTTATATAGAGGGCATTTTTTTGTGTGTTTGCTTTGGTTTCTGGATATCCAGTTGCTTCAACATCATCTTCAGGGGGACCTTTCTTTCCCCGAACCTTTGTCAAAATCAGTTGAGTGCATTTTCAGACTACAATTTCTGGTTATGTGATTCTGTTTCATTGATCAATGTGTCTTTTCTCCACTAAGATTACACCATTTTAGTTACTGCCACTATTTGGTGAGCTTTAATATTAGTAATCTTACCCACTTTATTCTTTTTTTTTAAAGTTTATTTATTTATTTTAAGAGAGAGAGAGAATGTGTGCACACATATGTGAGTGAATGAGCAGTGGTGGGACAGAGAGAGAGGCAGAGAGAGAACTCCAAGCAGGCTCTGTACTATCAGTATGGCATCCTATGTGGGGCTTGAACCCACGAACTGTGAGATCATTCCTTGAGCTGAAATCAAGTCAAACACTTAACCGATGGAGCCACCCAGGAGCTCCCATTTATTTGGATATTCTTTGATTTATTTCATGAACATTTTGGAATTGTTATCATCTACATCCTTGACATGTTTTATTGAATTTTTATCTACATGCTATCTTTTTTGTGAAGCAACTTTAAATGGTATTGCATTTTTAAAAGATTTTTATTTTGTTTACTTTTTTTAACATTTTTGTTTAGTTTTGAGAGACAGAGAGGGAAACAGATAATCTAAAGCAGCCTCCACGCTCTGAGCTGTCAGCACAGAGCCTGAGGCAGGGCTCGAACCCATCAACTGTGAGATCATGACCTGAGTCGAAGTCAGATGCTTAACTGACTGAGCCACCCAGGCGTCCCACTGTTGCGTTTTTTTTAATGTTTCATTTATTATTAAGAGACAGAGAGAGAGAGAGAGAGAGAGAACAGTGGGGAGGGGCAGAGAGGGACGGAGACATAGAATCTGAAGTAGGCTCCAGGCTCTGAGCTGTTAGCACAGTCTGGTGTAGATCTTCAAACCATGAACAGTGAGATCATACCTGAGCTGAAGTAAGATGCATAACCGACTGAGCCTTGCAGGAGTCCCTAAATGGTATTGCATTTAAAAAATATTTGTGTGTATATGTTCATTGATGTTATATAGAAATGCAATCAATGTGCAAGTGTGTGTGTGTGTCTTGAATCTTACAACCTTGACGAACTCATTTCTTATTTCTTAGAGGTGTGTGGGTGTGTGTATGTGTTTCCTTAGATTTTTTTATGTCAATATCATATCAGCTACAAATTGAGTTAGTTTAATTCCTTCCTTTCCAATGTCCATGTCTTTGATTTCTTTCTCTTGCCAAGTTCTGGTGACTAGAACTTCTACTACTACGTTGAGTAAAAGTTAGAGTGAGCATCCTTGACTTACTGCTGATTCTGGAGGAAAAACATTCCACTCTTCACCATTAAGTATGATTAAATACAATGTAAGTGTAGGTTCTTTTGTAGATGTGTTGTGTCAATGTGAAGAAATTCTCTGTTCCTAACTTGAGAGTTATATATGACTTGGTATTGGATTTTGTTGAATGTTTTTTCTGTATCAATTGTTATGATAATATGATTTTTCTTCTTTAGCTTTGTTGAGATAATGGATTTTATCAGTTGATTTTCAAATATTGAGTTAGCTTTGCATACTTGGAATAAATTCTACATGGTCATGCTATATAATTCTTTTTTATACATTTTTGGATTTAGTTTGCTAATATTTTGCTACTGAAAATCATCTGGGCCTGGAGAGTTTCTTTTTTTTTTTTTTTTTTTTTAGGAGGTTTGTAATTACAAATTCTATTTATTTGGGGGTTATAGTACTGCTCAGATTGCCTACTTCATTTTATCTGAGTTTTGATAGTCTGTGGTTTTTAAAGAATTGATCCATTTCTTCTAAGTAGTTGAATTCACTTCCCACCCACATACATCATTGAATTTGATGTGGTTTTCTTTTAAGCAGCATTGGATCATTTTTTAACTCACTCTGCCAACTTGTCTTTTGATTGGTGTTTAAACCATTTGCATTTTTCAGGTAATTATTGGTATTTTGTGGTTATATCTGCAATTTTATTGTGTTTTCTCTTTAGTTTTCTCCTCTTTGTGTCCATCTGTTTTTCTTGTGTATCCATGAATTATTTAAATTTTTAAATCCAGGATTTTAGGATTCTATCTTGATTAACATATAGACATACCACAGAAATATTGCAGACATATTACCTACAGACCACTGCAATAAAGTAAATACCAGAATTCTTTTATCACAATATTTGATAAAAGAAATCAAATATATTTTTTTGGTTTCCCAATGCATATAAAAGGTATGTTTTCACTATACCATAGTCTGTTAAGTGTGAAATAGTGTCATGTCTAAAACAAAACCATGTACAGGGGACTGGGAGATACAGGCTTCCCGTTATGGAATGTGTAAGTCATGGATATGAAAGGTATAGCATAGAGAGTATAGTCCGTGGTATTGTAATAGTGTGGTAGAGTGAAAAGACAGTAGTTACACTTGTGATGAGCACAGCATAACACGTAGAGCTGTTGAGTCACTATATTGTACACTTGAAACTAATGTAATATTGTGTAACCACTGTACCTCAATTTAATTAAAAAATGAGACAAGTTTATAAAATTAAATTGTATTTTCTTACATATTTATTTCTGTAAAATGACTCTAGGCCAGATCATTTATCCTAAGAGCTACAAGTGAATTTACCGAGAAAATAATTATATTTTAGACATTTAAAAAGGCTTTTATGAAACACCGCATTTTATTTTCAGATGAAATTTACAAAGCTTTGAAAAATATAGAAGACATGGATGTTCATATCCCTATTTCTTTTTAATGAGTACCAATAAAAAATAAAGATACAAACAATAAAGTGAAACATAGGAAAACAATATACGTACCTTGATTAAAAAATACTTCATTGCTAGGGGTGCCTGGATGGCTCAGTCAGTTAAGCGTCTGACTCTGGCTCAGGTCATGATCTCACAGCTTGTGAGTCTGAGCTCTTCATCAAGCTCTGTGCTGATAGCAAGGAGTCCCCGTCAGATCCTCTGTCCCTTTCTCTCCGCCCCTCTGAGCTCATTCTCTCTCCCTCTCTTTCTCTCAAAGTAAATTAAAAAAAAAAAAGCTTCATTGTTAAAAATTGTGCTAACCATCATCTAAGTTTTCAGCAAATCATAATCACTGATTATAGATAACTATAACAAATAAACAACAACAACAAAAAGATTCAGAATATTGAGAGAATTACCAATATGTGACACAGAGCTGTGAGGTGAGCAAATGCTGGGAAAGAATGCACCAAAAGACTTGCTCAGTGGAGGGTTGCGACAGACCGTTGATTTGTAAAAAAATACGGTATTTGCAAAGTACAAGAAAGCAAATACAATAAAGCAAAGCACGGTGAAACAAGGTACACCTGTATAGTGTTTTTGAATGTATCTCTACGTAGTTTTCACGGTGGTTGGCTGGGTATTACAAAGTGTATGTATGACTTTTTTTTAAGTTAATTAATTTATTATGACAGAGAGAGAGAATGCACCGGGTGGGGGGGGGGGGTGGCCAGAGAAGAAGGGAGAGAGACAGAATCCTAAGCAGCCTCTGTGCTGTCAACCCAGAGCCCATGGAGCTCAAACTCATGAAGTGTGAGATGGTGACCTGAGCTGACATGAAGAGTCGAACACTTAACCAAGGGAGTCACCCAGGCACCCAGTACATGCATGATGTATAAAGGTCTATTGGAATCAACATTGTACTACACCTGAGCAAAGTGTGGGAACCTCACATTCATTTATATCCACTTCCCTTCTCTTCTTGCAAATATCATTGTTTTAGAAATCCTGTCATGTTGAAATTTCTGTTTCAAACATCACTGTTTCCTCCTTCCAGATGTTTCAAGATGCCTTCCTTGACCATTTCTTCTCTGAAGAATTTACTCTACTGGATCTTTAAGGGTGATCTGTTACAGACCAATCCTTTTTGTTTTTGTCTTCATTTTCTCTTCTTCCTTGAATGATAGTTTTCCCAGATATAGAATTCATCTGATATTTATTTTTTTTCCAACACTTGGCAAAATACTGTGCTCCTTTCTTTTGGCCTCTGTGGTTGGACATGCGAAACCTGATAGATTTCCTGGAGGTAATGACCCATTTTTCCTCTGGCTGCTTTCGGGATATTTTGCCTTTATCTGTAGTCTTCAAAACTTTAATTATAATGTGTCTTTGTTTAGATTTCTTTGGGTTTAATCTGTTTATAGTTTGCTCAGTTTCTTGGATCTGAATGTTATGTCTTTTGCCAAATTTGGCAAGTTTTCAGCCATTGTTTCTTCAAAGATGCTTTAATTCCCCCAATCTTTTTCTTCTCTCCTTCAGGGATCTGCTGATACAAATGCAAATGATGGCTCTTTCATTGCTGTCCCACAGGCTCCTGAGTCTCTGTTCATTCTTTTTTTTTTTTTTTTTTGGTTTGTTTTTGTTTTAGTTTTCAAGTCTACTTTACCTCTGTTGTTGAAATTGGGTGAGTTCTATGGAATTCACTCACTTCCACCCTCCTGATCTCCATCTTCTACTGTTGGGACCATTTGATGAAATCTTTTATATATATATATATATATTTTTTATTTATTTCTAGGAGAGAGAGAGAGACAGCGTGAGCAGGGGAGGGTCAGAGAGAGAGGGAGTCACAGACTGAAACAGGCTCCAGGCTCCAAGCTGGCAGTCAGCACAGAGCCCAAGGCAGGGCTCGAACCCACGAACCGTGAGATCATGACCTAAGCGAAAGTCGGACGCTTAACCGACTAAGCCACCCAGGCGCCCCTAAAAGATTCTTAAATACAGAGAAGAAACTGATGGTTGCTGGTGGGGTGTGGGGTGGGGGGAAGGGCTAGATGGGTGATGGGCGTTAATGACAGCACTTGTATGGATAAGCACTGGGTGTTACATGTAAGTGATGAATCACTAAATTCTATTCCTGAAATCATTATTGCACTATATGTTAACTTGCTTGGATTTAAATAAATAAAAAATTAAAAAAAAAAATAACATGTTTATGGCAGCTGTTCCAAAGTGCTTGTCAAATAATTCCAACATCTGATTGATAACCAATACTTGTATCAGTTGTCTTATCTTATTCAAATTGGAATTTTCTCAATTCTTTGTATGACAGCTAATTTTTATTGTATTCTGAACATATTATCTACTATGTTAGTAGTGTTGCAGAAATCTGATCTGGATCATTGGAGGAAGAACTAAGCAGGACTCAGAGATCTTGGAAGGGAGGAGGTTTATTTTACAACACTGGGCTCAGAGGAGATCATTCTCCAGAGGTCTGAGCTCCCAAACAAAGGTGGTCATTTGCTTATAAAATTAAAAGAAGCCCACCCATACCAGCAGAGGTGTTTAAAGCTGATTGGATATATAGGGTTAGGGTGCCTTGGGGTCATCGATACACAGAGGTAGGGAAAGGAAGTGGGTGTGGAGAACACCTGACCTGGGCAGTTTGGGCAGTCCGCCATTTTGGCCTGTATGACCTCAAGGAGTTTTCCTTTATTTTTCCCATTAGTAGGACTCTGGATCCTGCCTAAATGTTTCATTTTAGCAGGCAGTCACCTTATTGAGGTTTAGCACATGGATCTTGCCCTACATTTGCAAGCTGGTGTTCTAAAGGAAGTTTATGTTTCTGAGTTTCTGGAGTATTATTTTGGTCTTTTTGGCTTATCTGGTGTTATTGGGGCTGCTTCTAGTCTCTGCTAAAGTTGGTTGTAAAGGATTTTTTCTCAGTCAGTCAGAGGGATCAGAGGGATATTTCTCTGTAAGAAAGGGGAACATAGAATTTGTTGACATCTTGACATCTTGTTGATTTCAAGGTTTGCAATTTTTAATAAAGGTGCTATAAATGTTTATGTGCAGGTTTTTGAAGGAACGTGAGTTTTAACTCCGATGGGTAAATACCAAGGAGCATGATTGCTGGATCATATGATAAGTGTATATTTAATTTATAAGAAGTTGACTATCTGTAGTCTAAGGTAGCTGCTACATTTTGCATTCCCTCTGACTGACTTCTATATAAGAGATGAGCTAGAAATAAATGGCAAAAATTTATAGAAAATAGTGTTCTTAAAGTAGAAATACAATTTTTCTGAACTGTCAATACTATTTAGAATAAGATCACTGCCAATTGCTAGAAAAATAAGAGAATATGGATGGATACTGGAGGAGACTGGGAATGATGGGAATGATATCAGTATAAGGGAGAAAAAATAATTTTCCCTCTTCCTTCTGAGACCTTTATTGAGACTCCTGTAATAAAAGACAGATAATAAGGGAAAACTAAACAGAAGTTTATTAACCTCCTGTATATGTGCAGAAATACCCAGGGCAAAATGAGTAACTTCCCAAGATGGCTTCCAATTGGAGGATTAAATACTCTATTAATAGGGAAGGGAGATACAGATCTCTCAGGAAAGAGTGATTTTCAGGAAAGATGAATGGTACTTAGAAGAACAGGTAAAATGTATGACAGTGTATGACAAGGTCGGTCTAGATGTGGTGTCAACTTCCTCTTCTGTAATAAGCCCCAATCTTCTCTGGTTGAGGAAGCTTTGAGGGAGATGAACTATGGTGTTTGAATTCCCTTTCGGGGATCTTTCTGTGGGCAGGTAAGAGAAGTTCAAAGAAAGCCTCTCCCTGCATTTGTTTTGTTTTGTTTCACTTTTTCCAAATGGCTTCTGCTCAAGATAACCAATAAGGCAACGTCGCGTATTTTGGGGTGGCATGTCTTGCTACCCTTGATCAACAGTATCAGTCATCTCTGTGTGAGTGATAACCACGAACTCAGCACACATCACATACTAGAAACTATACATTCTTATCCACATCTCACTTAATTCTCAGCGCACACCCTGTGTATAATACATATTAGATATATGTATTATATATATATGTAGATGTATGTATAAAGTGAAACAGAGTCATTTTTATTATTCCATCTTAATGGTGAACATAGCCTCAGAGAGGTTAGCTACTTTGCCCCAAATCTCGTAGTTATGAAGTGTTAGCACAAGCATTGAACCCTGAACTCTTCCTTAGTCAGGCAGGGAGTCAATGCTAGGGAAGGACTCCAGTCTCAGAGGTGATTATGGAGCACTGAGCAGGAAATCAGCTGGAAGTCTTGGCCTACTCAGGTTGTGTCAAATTGTTGGGACAGGAGGGAGAGTGTTGTGGTTTTGTTGACATACAGGACCCTGCACTTGCTGCAACAGGTATACTTGATTCGTTCTGCGATAACAACACTAACTAGACACCCCCAGTTGCCGGTGGGTATGGACCTCTACCAGTGTATCAGAGCCATAGCTGATCAGGACCTGCTCAGGAACATGGCAGAAGCTGGCAACAACAAGCTTTGGAACTAATAACAATTAGTATCAAAGATGATTTCATTTAAACTTTAATCTCATTATTAAAGATAATATCATTATGCAAAATGTAATACAGAGCAATAGCTATAGCTTATTATTTTAAAATAATAAGCTTTTAGGTTGCTGGTTTATGGAAAAATACAAGCTGAGCCAATGTTCTGAAATTTAAAAAAAAAAAGAAGCTTGATTTCAGGGCTTTTTTCTTTCCATTTTGATGCATGAAGTCAAGTGTCATAGGCAGGCTATTGTTCCTATTACCTAAAGAAAAATCACAGACCCAAGACTGTGGGTTTTTTTTGTTTTGTTTTTTTTTTGTCTTGAAAATCTATTAGGACTCCACAATTGTGTAAATTTCACAGTTATTTTTATTTTATAAAATAGAAAATGATTACAATTTTGTGTAATGTATCGTACAGGTTTAATAGGATTGCACTCTCACCAAGGACTGTAGTAACAAATAAATGCGATCGGAAGTTGCTGACACGACAGGAACCTGCTAGTTCAACATAAACGCTTTCTGTAAATGAATCTAGCCTAATTTCCCTATACATCTTGCCTACTGCTTTCAGCTCTGCTCACAGGAGAGCAGTTGCATGGTGCTGGCAGGAATCCACACTTTTGCCTTTCCTCTGCAGTTACGGCACAGCGGTTCAGAGGCGTTGGCTACAAATATGGCAAAACTCACCAAAGGAAGCAGGGACAAAATGCTGACTCTAGATCTGGGTGTCTTCCCAAAAAGCTTACTGCCAAAAATCTACAGGTGCATCGTACATGAGAAAATTCACACAGCACCAGAAAGGGGCAATCGTTTCTGAGTCCATTTCCCTTTCAGGCTGTGAGACGGTTGAGCAGTTTTCAATTGGGCACCTTTCCTATGTTAACAGTTCTCTGTTGTTCAAAGAAATGTAATGTTTTCTTAAAAGTCCTAAAGCATGAAACATTGAGGAGAGCCAGTGTTTACCAGAAATGGTGACAAATACTAATCTTTTAAATGTATACTTAAATCATATATAACCATTGATAGAGACTAGACTGAGGACAAAGTTTGGACAGTAAAAAAAAATTCAATTTTTATCGAAACATGCATAGTTTGGGCAGTTATATGCACATCTTATTGGCAACTTTGCAGTAATCTCTGTGGAATTGAAAATAACAAGAAAAGTACAAGAGTTTGGGAGAAATTCTTTCAGGGAAAAGGTTGATCCTTGAGCCATGTGCGGGTTAGGGGTACTGATACCCTACATAGTCAAAAATCGAGGTACAGCTTGTAATTGCTGAAAAACTCAACTACTAATAGCTTGCTATTGGCTGGAAGTCTTACCAATAACAAAAGCAATTGTTTGGCACATATTTTGTACGTTATATGAAGTCTTACAATAAAGTAACTTATTGAAAAAACGTTGTAGAAAACCATAAGGAAGATAAAATACATGTTTAGGACTATACTATATTTATCAAAAAAAATCACTTATCAGTATATTTGTGTGGTTCAAATCCGTGCTGTTCCAAGGCCAACCATACTTGGAAGTCAAGCAGAGAACTAAAAATAAGAACATAAAATCATTTATTGAATCCCAGTCTTTACACACATTTACTAAGCGGACATTATGCATGTGAAGCTATGCTGAGTTGCTGGTGTACAAAGGTGGTTATACCTGGTTCTTGATCTGAAGGACCTCATTGCATAAAAGA
Source organism: Proteles cristata cristata (assembly GCA_017311185.1). Lineage (NCBI taxonomy): Eukaryota > Metazoa > Chordata > Mammalia > Carnivora > Hyaenidae > Proteles > Proteles cristata. The sequence goes on from JAESUZ010003871.1 coordinate 1,037,373, forward strand.
AATGGGCTTCATGGGAGAGGTGAGGGGTCATTAACAAATAACTGCAGTGTAATCGATTAACAGTGATCACAGAAATACATGAAGTAGATTGTAGGAATTGTGAGTTGGGCCACTGCTGGGAGGTGAAGAGGAGGCAAGGAGACTTTCTAGGACAGAAAACTGTATGAAGGAAGACCCAGAGTTAAGAGAGAGCATGCTTAAGGACTTTTGTCTCTGTGAGGCACAGCAAGAAAGAAGGTAACTGTACCCCCCCAACCTTGATTTTGGCTTGGAATAAGGGCTGCAGGTAGGTGACATTCACCGAGATAGAGGATATTGAATAAGTGATGTGAGGGAGAAGGTTGATTACTTTAGTTGGGGATGCAAGGCCTTCAAGGGTCACTGAAGAGATTTCCAGAAGGCACAGGTCACATTTCAAATTCCATGACCAGTACTTGGCTCAGAAGTCTTCTTGGAGTATCCCCAGAGGATGAACCAGTTCTTCAACTGTGTCTACTTCCCACTCACAACCCCATTCAATTCCTTCTTCCCATCCCCTCCCAGCACCCCCACCTCCATTAGGACTTGGCAGGTCATGAAAGAAGAGCTTTCAAAAACACCTTTCTTCTTTTAATTTAATATTTTGTTCCAGTGGAACACTTTCTTCAAAGAAATTACTTGGAAGTCCAAGGCATGAGCAACTCAATTGGAACCACTTTGGGTCAATAGAAAGGAATATCCCAAGAAGGAATGAGAATCCTCAACCTATTTTAGGGGAATTGGTAATGTCAAATCATTAACCTAACCAGCTCCTGGTAAATGGATAGCTGACATTTCCTTTGAAATGTCTACCTTTGATATTAGCTATATTCGTTTGTGCCACAAAGAATAATACTATGGCACAAAGAATAATATTAACATATCTGAAGAGAGAGAAAGGGATATTAAGAGAAGAAAAATACACAAAAACCACAGTAGTGGGCTTCCATGACTGTGCTACTTGGCTTCAAGGATTTTGATTCCATCGTTGTGTATTTTAAGTGCTAGAAGTAGACAATCATTTAACATACTGTATCTGAGGGACTTTTCTCTAAATCCACCAAAGAAAGCTTCTGACTTTGATTTAGCCTCTACAGGAGCAAGATCACAGGGCTCTCATTGCTTATCAATCTTCTCTTTGCTTCAATCTTGCATATTGGTTGGCTAGAATAGTTTATGTAAGGTCTACATTCCTGATTTTACAGAATAAATAACAAAGGAAATTGCTCAAAAATTTGGCATTAGACTCCAAGGCAAGGTGGTTTGTGGGAAGAATAAAAGTATATTCAAGACAGAGTGAACATCTGTGCAAATAATATATTGCACTCGGAAGTGAAAAGAATCCCATAAACCCTGAGTATTAGAGAGGAGTGGAGGTCAGAAAGGTCTGTATGTCTTCACTCTCAGGACTTCATTCACTTTGTGGATGCCTTTCCCTAGAGTTTTGCAGTATACAACCTGAACCACTGTATGGGCATTCCCTCTCTGAGAAGATGATCCCAGAAAATTAGTTTGGGGCCTGATAAAGAAGAGCTACTACTCCATTATCTTGGTATCCGTAATACTATTGCCTTCTGGCACTTCTGACTCTGACTGCACTCATTAGTCTTCCTATGGACTCCTTCCTTCCATGCTACATAACTGTTAAGGATCATCAAGGTCCTCTACTTGGACCACTGCTCTGTTTTGCTCTCTACCTTCTCCCATGATTGGCAGACTTCCAAGGCCATACTCTTTGCTAAATAATGTTGCATTTGCATAACTACCTCTCTCCCAAATTGACAGTATTTTCTGAGTACCCAACTTGTTCTTTCTCTGACTCAGAAAACAGCCATGGCATTGACTGTATTGTGGTTACTCCCTTGTATTCAAATAATTACTACTCCAGAAGGTTTCACTTTAATTGTTTTTAATTTAAAATATTTTGTTGGTAAACATAATGCAAGTACAGAAAACTGCATAAAATAAACGCAAGGCTTAACAAATTATTATAATATGAATTCCTTTGTAATAATCACCGAAGTCTTGAGAAATTGACATTGCCAGCCACATCCGAACCTTTCACACACCAACGCCCACTCACAGCCCTCTCTTCCTCCAACTCAGTTTCCTGACTTTTGTTATTCAATTTCTTACTCTGATTTATAATTTTATTACCCACTATGTATCTCTAAGTACTATTGTTTTTTTTCTCTTAGCTTTTTATTTTGAAATAATTATAGATCAACAGCATGTTGCAAAAAATAGCACAGATGTAGCATTCACCCAATTTCCTTCCAATGATAGCATCTTACATAACTTCAGGGTAATATCAAACTAGAAATTGACATTGGTTCAATTTATAGAATTTATTTGAATTTTACCAGTTTTACACACACCCATTTGTGTGTCTGTGTGTGTATGCACATGTTCATATCGTTGTATACAATTTTATTACATCGGTAGATTTTTGTGAACATCGGCACTATCTATTCACAGAACTGTTCCAACCTTTCAAATATCCCACAAATTATCCTATTATATTCTTACAGACCTCCTCTTCTGCCTATCTCATTTATCTAATCTTTAATAATAAGAATGTTGTATAAAGAGAATCATATGGTATATACCTTTTTGAGATGGAATTTTTAAGTTCAGTCCCATTGTAAAATATTTGTGATGCTATCAGTTTGCAGATATTATGAATAAAGTTGCTATGAACTTTTGCATACAGGTTTTTGTGTGAACATAATACATCTTCAGTTCTTTGGAATAAATACCAACAGTATAATGAAGGGTAATATTATAATTTTGAATTTTATACATAGTACAACAATATTATATACATGCTTATATGTGTATTTAATGCATACATTATATATGTATACATATAAATTTTATTCTCTTTTTATTTCTTTAATCTAGTTACTGAAGAAGCTTGATCATTTTTTGTAGAGAATTTTTCACAGTCTGGATTTTGCTGGCTGCATTCTCATGATACAGTTTTATCTTTTATTAAAAAAATTTTTTTTTAACATTTACTCATTTTTGAGAGAGAGACAGAGTACAAGTTGGGGAGGAGCAGAGATAGAGGGAGACAGAGAATCCAAAACAGGCTTCAGGCTCTGGGGTGTCAGCACAGAGCCCGATGCAGGGCTCGAACCCACAAGCAGTAAGATCATGATCTGGGTCAAAGTCAGACCCTTAATCGACTGAGCCACCCAAGTGCCCCTCTCATGATATAGTTTAACAGATTCTACTTGATTCTACATTTCCTATAAATTATTTACTACATCTAGACAGCTAATCATATAAAATGTGGTTAATTTGGAGAGAGGAGGAAAGATCACTTCATAGATGGTGTTGAATTCCTCAAGAGGCATGTAATGTCAGACCATCTCTTTGCATGATGTTGCCAGTATTGACATCAATTCCTAGATCCTTTAATCCATTTGTCATTTAAAAGATAATATTCCAGTGACATCTGAAGAAGATTAAAATATTTTTTCCACTTCTTCACCCTTTCCTGTGTCCACATTGTACCTTTGCCTTGGCATATCAAAGTCAGAGCACATTTCCTGCCTCTTGACCTTACCCTTAGACATGTTACTTGCTTGGACCAATGGTATGTGGGTGGAATTGACCCTGTGACAGTTTTAAGCCTAAGTTTTTAGAGGTTTCTATATTTCCATTATCCATCTTGGGCTTCAGCCATCACCGTGAGGAAAGCTTCTGCTCAATCTCCATCCTGGGCTCCAGAATAGATACAGTTAGAACAGGCCTGGCGAACCAGATCTGCAGTTTGAAGTTGAACACTCAGTTGAGTCCAAGCTAAGTCCGCCTACACTTGACAGACCCACAGATCCAAGAGAATAAATAATTTCTATTTTAAGGCTTGAAGATTTGAGGAAGTATTTTATTAGGCTTCATTCTTATGGTAACAGCTACCCAAGAACACTTTCTTCCCTGGGGGCATTTTACAAAGAGAAACTTTACTCCTATTTGGTTTTCCAATGGCTATTACTTGGTAAAGGGAATGCAGAATAAATTCTTGATTCTCTTTATTATACTTTTTCAAATGATTGGTTTTCTAGTATCCTTTAAAGTACTTTTTCCTTTGTCTGTTTGTTGTGTGTGCATATGTGTCATTATGCTCGTGTGTGTGATTATGAACTCATGTATTTAACATATATGATGTGTTTCTTCATACTGCTGTTATTATCCTTATCTGTGCTTAATTTGATATTCGGCCAATAAGACATTCTCAAGTAGGCTCCTATATTCTTTCCATAAACTCTGAAGACTTTCCTGTTACCTGGGATGAGAATATCCCACAGGCTCCTCAACTTGTACATTTCCTGCCCTAGACTTACAGATGGTCATTCTTCCAAGAAGTTCCTATGAAATGAGCACTGGGGATGCAATGCTCATGGCTACTGGGTTGGTTAGTCATTGTTTCTAGTCCTTGTTGATGAAGGAAACACCTTAAAAGTCTGAATTTAAAGTTGAGTTTTGAAAACATGTGTGCAAATAGGCACATATACATCCACATAGAATTCTGAATTCTAAATATTATCCTCATTTTTAAGACAAAACACATCATTTTTCGTATTGGTATTTCTACTTGGAATTCAGGACTATAGCATATTTATCTAATCTTTTTATTCCTACAATCATAGATACTTGTTCCTTCATCATAATGATTCATTTATTTTAATGTTTATTTATTTTTGAGAGAGAGAGACAGAGTGCGAGTGGGGACGGGGAAGACAGAGAGGGAGACATGGAATCCGAAGCAGGCTCCAAGCTCAGAGCTGTCAGCACAGAGGCTGATGCGCAACTCAAACTCACAGACTGCGAGATCATGACCTGAGCCGAAGTTGGATGTTCAACTGAGTGAGCCGCCCTGGTGCCCCTCCTAATGATTATTAATATGCCAGACATGGTAGAATTATATTAATACATAATACAAAATAAGTTGCCAGTATTGCCTCCAATGATAAGATTAGTAAAAACAGTTTATACATATATACATATGTATAACAGTATATACATATATACATATATATATATATGTATGTATTTTGCACACAATTCATTCATTCTCTTCATGTCGCTTACAGTTATCCTGCACGCACATACAGCTCTTAGTTACTATCATCTCTACCTTACACATTTCAGTTTCTCTAGTGTTTACAACTAGATTTTACATTGATGTTTTTACATTTTTTTTGGTTGTCTGAAGCTTATTTTTTCTTGAAGTTTATTTATTTTGAGAGAGAGAGAGAGCAAAAGAGCAGTAGAGGGGTAGAGAGAGAGAGGAGAGAGAGAATCTCAAACAGGCTCAGTGCTGTCAGAGCAAAGCCCCATGTGGGGCTCGATCTCGTGAACCATGAGATCATGATCAGGTTGAAATCAAGAGTTAGAAGCTTGAAGGAACCCCACACTGGGCTCCGTGCTGACAGCCCAGAGCCTGTTTGGGATTCTTTCTCTCGCTCTTTCTCTGCCCTTCCCCCTACTCATGCTCTGATCTCTCTCTCTCTCTCTCTCTCTCTCTCTCTCATTCTCAGAATAAATAAATAAACTTTGGGAAAAAATTGAATTAAACTTGAAGAGAGAGAGATGCTTAACCTACTGAGCCATCCAGACATGCTGAAGCTTATTTTCTAATTGATTCCCAAGGATAGCTCATGGGAGATATATTGTTTGAGTTTATTGCAATGTTAGTATATCTGTGGTCTTTACATGTAAAAGTCAATTTCCCTGGCTGTTAAATCTATCATTCACTTTGTCTTTTCTTAGCTATTTCTTAGCTATCTTATAGTATTTTAGCTATCTTATCTAAGTATCTTAATATTCTTTTGTCTTCTGTCATGAACTAATCCTGTAAGAAAGTCTAATGACAATCTGATTTTGTTAATCTTATCAGTAAGTGGCTCACCTAAATGATTTTCTTTTCTTTTCTTTCCTTTCCTTTCCTTTCCTTTCCTTTCCTTTCCTTTCCTTTCCTTTCCTTTCCTTTTCTTTTCTTTTCTTTTCTTTTCTTTTCTCTCTTCTCTTCTCTTCTCTTCTCTTCTCTTCTCTTCTCTTCTCTTCTCTTCTCTTCTCTTCTCTCTTCCCTTCCCTCTCCTCCCCTCCCCTCCCCTTTTCTCCCCTCCTCTCCTCTTCTCTTTTCTTCTCTTTTTGAGAAGAGTGCATGCAATGTTCGGGGGTGTAGGTAGGGGCAAGGGAGATAGAGAATCTCAAGCAGGGTCCACACTCAGTGCAGCCACAAGGCAGGGCTTGATCTCATCACCGTGAGATCATGACCTGAACTGAAATCAGGAGTCTGATGCTCAATCGATTGAGCTGTGCGGGCGCTCCTTGATTTTCTTTTTCTTGAATGTTCTGTGGTTTTACAAATCCAATGACTTTACCAGAATACATGTCAGTTTTGAGAATTCTGAATTTATTTTCTCAGATACGCATTATGCCTTTCCAATGTATAATTTTGAATCCTTTGCTTCTCAGAAAGATTTTTTGGATTTGTGATTTTATAATTATTCTATTTCCTTGTTTTAGTTTTCTTCCTGGAAAGACTTCCATTTTATGTGTGTTGGGATCGTGCCTGACTCATTTCTATGTGTGTGTCACTTTCTCTCCAGTCTTCAGATCCCATTCTCCTTTTGATTTTAAATATTTTTCTTCTGTATCTTCTGTATACTTCAAGGAAGTATCTGTTGAGCTTGTTCACTCCGTGTGCTTTCTAGGTTCGTTTTCCTTTCTGAAGTGACATTTCCTTTATTTCTAATATTTTCTGGAGTTCTGTCACCTCAATCTCCAGCTTTTTTTCTAATTCTTATTTATGCTATTATTTCATATCTTCTGTCACCTTCAATTTCTAGGTTGTAATTTTTTTTTGTTTGTTTGGAAATATTTGATGATATTTCACCTTTGTTTCATGGGCATTCCTTTCCGGAAGTCATTCCCTTTCTATAGGAATATTACTCTCTACGTAACCTTTCTCCTCAAGATAACATTTGCCTAAATTGATCTTAGTTGTTTTATGCTGCTCTTTCTTTACATGAAATTAAGTTTTGCCAAAATTTTAGAGGGAAAGTTTATGATAGCTTCCCTATCTACCATCTAGAAACCTTTTATTTTTATTTTTTAATATTTTTATTTTATTTCTGAGAGAGAGAGTGAGAGAGAGAGAGCGTGAGCAGGGGAGGGTCAGAGAGAGAGGGAGTCACAGACTGAAACAGGCTCCAGGCTCCGAGCTGGCAGTCAGCACAGAGCCCGACGCGGGGCTCGAACCCACGAACCGCGAGATCATGACCTAAGCGAAAGTCGGACGCTTAACTGACTAAGCCACCCAGGCGCCCCTAGAAAACTTTAAAAATAGCTCAATAACTCTCTTCTGCTATTCTTGTGAAATGTTTAAAAAATATGACACCTTACTTTCTGGGATCTCCTTAGCCTGCTCTGCTTCCTGTCTACTAGCCACCTATACACTTCTATTTGACTCTTCTTTTTCCATTATTCTTACTGTTCTTGATCTGTCCTTGTTTTAATTTTATTTTCAGCAGTTTCTCCTCAATGTGAGTAATGAAACACACCTCACATACTTTTAGTTGTGACAGTTCCCAGGATTTAGTCAGTCCTGTGTGCTCAGGCCATTTCAGATCAACAATGTTCACTTCCTTTAGAATGTGTACTCCTCTTGGGGCGCCTGGGTGGCTTAGTCGGTTAAGCGTCCGACTTTCGCTTGGGTCATGATCTCGCGGTTCGTGGGTTCGAGCCCCGCGTCGGGCTCTGTGCTGACTGCCAGCTCAGAGCCTGGAGCCTGTTTCAGTCTGTGACTCCCTCTCTCTCTGACCCTCCCCTGCTCACGCTGTCTCTCTCTCTCCTAGAAATTAAAAAAAAAAAAAAAAAAAGCTTAGAATGTGTACTCCTCTGTACACTAGCAGCTACCCTCAGATGAATTCACTGAGATGTTTTGTTTGTTTGTTTGCTTGTTTGTTTCAGAGACAGAGTGTGAGTAGGGGAGGGAAGAGAGAGGGAGGGAAAGAATCCCAAGCAGGCCCTGAACCATGAGATGATGACCTGAGCCAAAGTCAGGAGTTGGATACTCAGCTGACTGAGCCGCAACACCCCCCGCCCCCGCCCCGTCCTGCCACGCCGACACTTCATTACTTCTGAACTTCTGGGTCCTGAAGATATCCCAAAGTTTTCTTCAACTTCCCTTGCACAGACACTGAAAACTCATGGATTTTACAGCTGTCTGCGATTTCATCAGTGTCCAGTTGTATTTTGGTGTTTATAGGAAACAGAAATCACAAAAGAAAAAGTGACTGAGATTGCAACAGATGGAACTGAGAAACATCTGGAAAACATTAACAGTGTCTCATGCTAAGAAAATATTGGACCTGAGATTCCCCTGAATCCAGGTCATTTCTTAAGTATCCATTTTGATTTTATTTTAAAATCAAATTTAATTTCAGATGACATTGGGGTCAAACCTAGAATAGATTCCTCAGCAATTTTTCTTACATTATTACACTGTGTACAGTGAACAGTTTCATCAAATGATAGTTTATCTCTTTTTAATGCTTACTTTTTCAGGATTGTTTCCATAATAATTCTCAAAAGTCATGACATTCATTGCTCTTTATGTCAATATGCATTCTGACTAAATCTACTGAATCATTCATGATTATATCTCAATGCAAATAATTGCTTTTTGTGTTAGGAACATATCTTTAAGTCAGCTTTTTTCTTTTTTGCATGAATGGCGCTGTTTCTCAACTTAATAGCTTAATAATATTGCGGGAGGGGGAGGAAGTTGCCATGTAATTGATTTCTATGTTTATACCAGCTTTACCCTACTAAAAAACACATATTTTTGGTCTCTGGAAGACTTTAGGAATGCCAGAAATCTATGATAAAACCCATATACCGTACTCTTATGAACATATGATAAGGATTATTAAATTGGATTTTAATTTGAACCTCTTCCAACTACATATGCAAAGAAGTCTTTGCATTATGATGTCAAAAACAGAAGATATACAAACTTAGCTACTTCCGGCATCTGAGGAAAGTGGAGAACAAAATAAAGAATTGATGACCCTGTGATAGTCATACCTCACTCCTCCCTATGGTGTCCATAGCACACAGTGCTATTTAATCACTGTTTTCTTCCGAATCTAGATATAACCTCAGAATCTTTCTTTAACACCACACTCCAGGCAGCTACCACCAGCCAGAGTTAGCCCAGGAATTTCCATCTATTTGTCATTTCCTGGGACAGAAAAAAATAGCCATTTGGAAGCTGATTCTGATGCTGGCTGTGGCTGGTGGGTGAGCGGAGCCCCGTGGAAGCCTTTTTCAGCATCAGGCTTCAGTTCCCTGGCACCCGCAGGCTTGTTAAGCAGCCCAGCCTGATATCTTCACCCATTACTCTGAGAGAGCACTTGAATGACAGGCACGGAGCCAGTGTTTACCCTGTGGGGCTCATGACACACACAATGTCTGTCAACACTCCTATCACTTGCCTGCTTATGCACACTTCTTCTTCTTTTTTTTTTTTTTTTTTTTGCCTGATGTATTCATCACCAGACTGCAGACACCTAGTTAATCCATTTAGAACCTATCAGCTCTGTTCATCGGCTCATAAACCTATTACCTTGGAGGCGCCGTGCTAAGGGACACAGGTGCCAGACCAGTGCACAAAACCCAATTGAGTTATGCAGCAGGCAGTGAGGGGCTCCTAATCACGATTCTGACTGCATGGGGAATTGCCCGTGTTATGTGGTAGCAGCCACTTTATTAAATATCGATTTAAATCACGGCCTTTAATCAAATCTGATAGAAGACCCTTGTCACCTTCGCCCCTCTTCGACTCTTCCTCTCCCCTCCTTTTCCAATCAGCCCTGCTGGTGACATCGGCGCCGAGGAATGAATAGTTAGCAAGTAGTTCACCAGCAGAAAACCCTTTTCAACAGTAATGAGGCATTTGTGATAATCGAGTGATGAAATGTAAATGGGCAGTAATGAGCACAATTACGTCCACTGGGGACCCATCAGCGTGGCTTCTTTCCTCACAGATAGATGAGCTCTTTCTCTGTCATTGCCCACTGCTGACTGCACGCGGAGGGAGAGGCTGCCTGGTGCTGGGTGGGGGCGGCCCTGGTGGGTGAGTGCGGGAGCCGGGACCTCATAAGTCGCACGCGGTGAGCTCCAGCCCCCACGGCCTTTAACACCTGGCCGTGACCTCCATCCTCCGAGTCGCCTCGCCAGCCCTCCCCGCTGGTCGCTCCCCGCAGTCCCTGCAGGACCCCGGGGCTCCCCTGGCTGCCACGCTGGAAAGCCGCCCGGTCGTGCTAACGAGCTTGCAGAACCTCGGCCTGTTCTACTGGAAACCCGCGCGGTGGGACCCGGGCCCACTGGATGCGCGCGGAAACTCAGCGAAGGAGCGGGCCGCTTGCCAGGGCGCCCCAGCACGCCGCTGCTTGCTTGTCTTTGCAGTCAGGAAACTAGCCGAGAAAGATGCTGGCATTTCCAGGAAGCAGGACAGCTCAGCACATCTGTTATCGCTCTACAGAGTTAACACAATCTGGCCCGGCTCGGCAGGATGTGTTTTACAGGAAACCAGGATGGTCTACCGGTGGCGGACCGAGTCTCAGAGGGCAGAGGACGGAAAACGGTGTGTGATGTTCCAGCTTTCAACTTAGATGGAGATTAAAAAAAAAAAAAAAAAAAGTCTGCCCTTGACAAAGAAAATATGCTGTTAAGATGTTTCAAGAACACACATGAAATGAACTGCCGGTTCATCGATTGTGACTACATAATGAGTATACAGTCACGACAAAATGCATATGCATAAGTATGTGTTTCTGTAAAAATAACTTTAGCAAGCAAATGCGGTTAAGTGTAGAAGTGCAGATGTAAGGGATTAGGGTTAGAATAAGAAAGCGGATTTTAATGAATATTCATCAGTAAATAGCCTGCTAACATTATTATTTTTTTCAAGTTTATTTATTTTGAGAGAGGGCGTGAGCAGGGGAGGGGCAGGGGGAGAGAGGGGAGAGAGAATCTCTAGCAGGCTCCTCACTGTCAGCTCAGAGTGGGAGGTGGGCCCCAACTCACCAACCAGGAGATCATGACCTGAGCCTAAGCCCAAGAGACAGATGCTTAAGCCACAGAGTCACCCAGGTACCCCAAGCCTGCTAACACCATTTTATTAGAATTTTTCAACGCCACCAAATGTTAATATGTTTTAAGATTATATTCCCACTCTTGGGGTAGAGCCACCAATATTTTTCTTGATTTGTTCTTTGAACCCCGCACCATGAACTATCTGCTTTGCCAGAGTTGGTACATGATAATAATTAAAAAAAAATTAGGCCAAATTCTGACTCCATCAGTGGATCAAGCGCTTAAGTGCACGTGACCACGGATCAATATAAGACACGCATCATGGCTTAATAATACCATTTGTCCACAGATAATTTGACACGATTAGCCAGGTTTCTTGTTGTTGATTCTGTTTTTGCCATTTTCCAAACAGCTATTTTAAGGACCATTTTTCTTAAGACCTTCATTTTAAGGAGCACTCCATTTATGGAAAGCTGAGGTTCATGGGGGGTTTCATCTTTGTGTTCTTAAATGTATTTAGAAGGTCTGGCAACATGACTGCCTCAGAGAAACTGACAAATTGCCTTTTGGTGACTTGCTTATTGGGTTTACTTAGTAAATAGCCTTCTGGAAATCTGATTTTCTGTTAAATTGGCTTTCAAAAATTTGTATGTCCAAATTAAAAAGAAATCAAGGCCACTCACTGACTTAGTATGGGCAGGTGTTGTCTCAAAGCATGACCTTGAGTCACTCAAGAACCCCAATCCTCGGACTAAGGTATATCACTGAAAGCTACGGAGGCAGTCCTATGTCAGGAAAATCTTAAAGAAAACATCAATATGGCATAAAACATTCTCCATATGGCTAGCCTTGCTTATGCTAACTACCTTTGTTCTTTTAACTTCACAACTGGTTTTCCTTCTGAGAAACTGAATGTAGTAGTTCCCTACAGACAGGGTACAGTTCCACATCTCTCTGCCTTCGTTTATGCAGGGTCTTACAATCATGAGGACCTCAGCCCATGTTCTTCTTTACCTTCTCTTCATCATCGCTCAACTTCCATATCTCATCCTTCTCAGAAAGCCTTCTCAAGTTCCCAAGACTGAATATTTGGCATGTTTTCCCAGCATTCATTGCTGTATCTGTTTCTTGGTTCTGCTTTGCATATTTTATTCATAGCAAAGTCCTTGGAGTTAAACAGCTCCAAGATGAATTTCTAGATATGTATCCTTGCATGAGTTTTGTTGCCCAGAGCATAATAGTTCCTCAATAAATGTTTCTTAACTAGAAATGGGAAAGTTTTGACCTACTTTCTTGACTTAGTAAGTATTCTAGGACCAACTGCATCTTAGTCTTATTCTTTTATTTGTTTATTTTTTTAAAAAGTATTATTTATTTTTTGAGAGACAGGGAACCAAAGCAAGTGGGAGAGGGGCAGAGAGAGAGAGAGAGAGAGAGAACACGAGAGAGAGAGACAGAATCCAAAGCAGGCTCCAGGCTCTGAGCTGTCAGCTCAGAGCCCGATGCAGGGCTCAAACTCACAAATTAATTGTCTGCCTCTTTTTCCAAAACAAGCAAGGCCAAAAAATATCCAGAAAAGGTCTGAAGGTTCTATGAAGTTGTGAGTGTGTTAATAAAGCCCTAAGAAAATTCTGTCTTCCTCCCTGGTGCAATACAATCTAATCCACCAAATCTGAGTGTTTTCTGACATGAGTATAAATTCCAGTATGACAGATAAAAAATGCTTTATTTGTGGCCTTTTTTTCCTTTCAAAATCAGCTTGCATTTACAAAGGACACAAAAGACGCATGAAATGACAACACAAGGAGAATAACTTGACCTACTTAGAAGAATGAGCTGTTTCAAACAATACGGAACCACGTATTTGGATTTAACATTGCACAATAACAAATCCTTTTAGATCTATTAATTGAAATAGATCCTCCATTCAGCGAAAAAAAGGATGACTACCTGATAACATTTTTTAGCCTGGTTAAAAATTCCATAACAGATGTTACTGTAATTCAGATGGCCATTGCCCACAGTTCATTCCTATCAAGAGGGCTGGAAGGTGCTGGTGTTAAGCTATTTCTTTGTTCATTTTTCATGATTTTTCCTTCATGCTGACGTTTAAGTACTGTGTTTTACTAATGCTCAGCATGCCTACTATAGGAAAAGAATTACAACTTAAACCAGTCAATTCCATTCATTTGGGGGTGGGAGGAAAAGACATATAACAAGGAAAGATTGGTTAAATTGGATGGGAGTTTGGAAAATTATAATTTTCCATCACCACATTATTTTGAGCCAGCACTACTATATATGATTTTGAAGTATGCCTAATTTTAAATGCACACATACCATTTTATCATTTTTTTCATTCATTGTTTTATAAAAAGCTGTTAAGAGTAAGCCTAAAGGCCATACTTAAGCTTTCACTCTAAGAAATATAAACAAACTCATTTGAGTCTTTTAGAAATAACATAGGTCTATCGTATATGGCACATATCAACAATTTATTTCACTTTTAACCTATCACATAACCCATCCGGCAGTTATTCATGGACGCAGTTAGAAGAGGCTATTTTCCCCCTGACAAAAATGGGCCATTTTTCCCTGTTTAGCAAAATCTGGAACACAGATCATTATAGTGCTTTTGGCAGCTAATTTGAACATCAGTGACTCAACTTTGAGAAGAACCTTTTTTTCTGCCCTAAAGAATCTCTGAGTTTTCAGACTCCAGTAATTGAAAAATCCCCAAACACTCACTCACAAAGGAGATACACATTACTGTAGGAACAGTCTACAAATTGTAAAGTATTCAATTTACATCCCCAGCACCTCAGGGCAGTTCTGAAGAATTTATATCTTTGGGAACCTTTGAACTAACAAAAGATAACATTTCACAGTAAAGTCTACTTGCACAAAAGTTTTTAACTCCCTTCTTTCCTTTCCTAAAGGAACTGCTCCTTCACTGGTGATTCACACTGAGAAAGAGTGTGGGTTCACCAAGAGGCAGCCCATTAAAAAGGTTGGGCAGAAAGATAGAAAGAAAGAAAGAAAGAAAGAAAGAAAGAAAGAAAGAAAGAAAGAAAGAAAGAAAGAAAGAAAGAAAGAAAAAGAAATTTAAAAAAGCAAGAACATTTTTTTCTGTCAACAAATGGTGTCTGGGTTTACATTAATTATTTCTGGGCCACCGTGGCAAAGATACCATAACTCTCTGTTTTAAGATAACACAACAAAAAGGAAGTTTTATTCTTATGAGCATCTTTCAAATTTGAGAAAAAATGATAAAGGCGGCTTTCTTTATCTATCTGGTGTTCTCACCTGGGTACATAGATTTTTGATGAGTAAACATATCAAATATCTTTGATATTTTTTAAAGGCTTAGGAAAAACGCTTTTATTGGAGCATTAACACTTAGAGCATCCATGAAATCAACTCCCTATCAAATAAACAGGTTCACAAATAAAAGCTCTTCTCCTTGGGACACCTGGGTGGCTCAGTTGGTTGAGTATCCATCTGACTCTTGGTTTCGGCTAAGGTCATGATCCCAGAGTCACAGGATCGAACCTGGCATTGGGTTCCATGCTGAGCGTGTAGGCTGCTTGGGATTCTCACTCTCTCCCTCTGCCCCTCTCCCCTCTCTCTCTAAAATAAATAAAATGAAAAAAGAATTTTTAACTCCTCCTTGTTAATTACCACGTGTACTTCCACAGCCAATGACCCTTAAATGATTTATTTAATTTAAAAAGTATGGCTCTATAGTGTTTGGTTCTTCTAACTTTCCAGCTCTTATAAATGAAGCACTAAGAACTTTGCAGTGGATTAAATTGACACTATATTTTCTAGGTAGGAACTGATCTTTCTCTTCTCTTCCTCTGGTTTTTTGCTCCAAGATGATATCTTGTAGAATAATTACCACTCTTTTGACATCTGTGGCTCAGGCCTGTTTTAGTATTTGGATTGGAAATAGAAAAAGCCAAGGAAAACTCCTTTATGAAATCCTTTGTCAATTCCTTAATTAGCATATCCATTGCCAATACTGCAGTGACAATAATGGAACATTTTAAATGCAATAGTTTGATAAACTTTTTTTTAAAGTTACAATTGATCAATGTTTCTGTTAACTAATAACCCAGGAATCCACAATCTCGTAAAACTGGTTTATTCAGCCCAGAAAATTAGGCAATCCATCATGACTGATTTGCCCACATTTCCCCCTGCAAATAAGTGAGATGGAAACTTTAAAACCAATAAGATAATGCACTTTACAAATTCAACTGAGAGAGATGGATAAACTAAGATGCCACTGGCATCAGTTACGAAAAAAATCTTGTCGTGTTTCCAATTATTTGAGCAGATTTTTGTATCCCAATTTGCTGCCAGCCTAGCTGCCTCTATCCCCCTCCTCCTGTTTTTTCAAACCAAATCATCAGGTCTTAAATCAGAACAAGCTCATCATATCATAGTATGAAAGGCCAACAGGGGATAAAGGACACCAGATGTTATATGAGTTTTCTTTTAGGCTTTCATTTCAGCCTTCCTGCATTCCCCATGCTGCTTTTGACTTGTCAGAAACGAAAATGTGCTTTGATAGATAACAACCCTATTTTCTTCACTGGCTGAGCTCAGAGAATACCATTAAGTATTGATATCTAGGGTGCTTAACTAGGGAATGCAATAACAGCAGTCCCAAAATTGGGGTTCTGCTGCCTTATTTTACATGCCAAGATTTTTGAAAGACTCCAAATTAATTTTGTTTTCCTGAGGAAAAAAAAAGACATGGAGTTTTAGTTGTGAGAGAGGAAAGGAGGGGGACCCAAGGCTCGTTCTTCCCTGTATCTTTACCTCCTCCTGTAGATTTCGGCTTACCTCCAGGGGTCCACATATTTCTAGGAAGCTGTGGGGAGGTAAATTTTTGAAATGCAACTATGGCCCCAGCCTGTCAATGCAAATCATTGAGCTGCTTTGGACTTGAGAGCCTAGCATCAGGACAGCTTTGCTTTTATTCACGAAGAAGGGGATAAACAAAAGGATCTTCCATCATCTATGAGTCCCAGAGAAAATCTCATCATGCTTGATGATGACAACTATGACACTTGGCCAACTGGAACATCTTGATTCACTCAAGAAGTTCAAGGGCAGCCTATACAGGCTATAATAATATAGCCACATTATGCGATTTGATTCAGGAGACAAGATCACACTCCCCTGGCTTCCAATAAAATTATATATATATATTTTTAAAATGATCATAGCCATTGCAGGATATCTGTAGTAAAGGGATGCTCCTGGCCTTCTGGACTATGTGTGGCTTGGGTATGCACTGCCTGAGAGGGGAACAGATAAAAGTTAAATTAAATGAGAAGTGTTTACCTACAGTAACCTTAGGTGATGTAGGTGGTGGAAAACCCTTGAATCATGTGTTATGAGAAAATACCATTGTTAAGTCCAGAGCAGGGTGCATAACTAGAGGTGATTCCTTCCTATTCTCCCAGGGACATTTGGCAATGTCCACAGACACTGTTGACTGTCACCACTTGAGAAGATAGGGACTCCTGGGATCTACCTGGTGGAGGCCAGGGATGCTGGTAAACATCCTGGAAAGCAAGGGCAGCCCCCATAACAATTATCCAGCCCCAGTGTCAATAGCGTCAAGGATGGAAAGTGAAAAAGGTAAAAAGCACTGACGTCACATACTGAAAAAATAGGAGTGGGGAGATGGAGCCAGAATTGGCCAGAAGGGTCGGTTCAGTAAAAACTGGGAATCCAGCAAAAGTTCTCATGTGGTTCACGTAGGTGCAGCAGGTTTGGACCTCAGGGAACTCCCAGGGCTTGTCTACCGAGCTTGTAACTCTCCTGTGACCCGTGGTGGGGATTTACTACAAATTATCTGGTAAGAACAAGCTGTATGAGAAAAAGGCACCCAGCTGCTCAGATGAAACCCTGCAATCACCCGCAAACCAGATCCTACTCAACAGCACTTGGTGGCCACTAGATAAATGTTCACTTAATGAACAAAAGAATAATTGTTTCTTAATTGAGTGAATAAACAAATGAGCTAACTGTTTCTGGGTGTCCACACTTGGAGAGGTTTGCTGACTCTTCTCAATCACTAAGCCCAGCAGGAGTAGTTTAATGACAAACACCTTAGGGACTTTAAGGGGCACGTGTAGACTTGGATGTCTCTGATAGACACAGAAGCTGCGGGCTCACCTGTAAGGCCCTTAGTACACAGTAGAGTATTGAAGGTTATATATAACCTTCATAGAGATAGAGGTATATCTATAATATATACACACACACACACACACACACACACACACACACACACACACACACAGACTCAATTCTTACTTGATCCGGATTCTTCAGAGCCCTCTTCTGGAGTAGACCTGTCCTTGGCTTCCCTCTTTGTCCTTGTAAAACCCAGTTGAGTAGCAATCTTGCTAAGTCAGTTTAGGGACAATCCCACACCATTGGTATCAGACCATCTTTGACATTTTACGCTCCCTACCTCCTGCAAGAATTTGGTTGAGTAAATCTAACAAGAAACTTGCATAGCCCATACATCTCCTCTTGGTAAGTTGTCATCCACTGATTCCCAACCTGCTCCTTCCTTCATGATAAATCCCCACTTTTCCTTGTTGGAGTTGAAATTGAATCCAATCTCTCTGTCCCATGCAAGACACATGGCAGCAATCCATTCATTCAACAAGATGCTACCCTCTCTCCCCGCCATTGAATAAAATCTGCTTTACCATTCTTTTTTTTTAATTGATGTTTATTTATTATTGAGACAGGGAGAAACAGAGAGTGAATGGGGAAGGGACAAAGAGAGAGGGAGACACAGAATCAGAAGCAGGCTTCAGGCTCTGAGCTGTCAGCACAGAGCCAGACCCAGGGCTCGAACCCCTAAACCATGAGATCACCACTTGAGCTGAAGTCAGACGCTTAACCAACTGAGCCACCCAGACATCCCTCCTTTATCATTCTTTAACAATTACCATGGAAATCTTTTCTTCTTTAATAGTTAGAACAACAGTTTTCTTTAACATATATATGCATATTGATACTGATACATGTACTTATAATCTGCCTCTAAAAATATCTTTCTTTGAAATTGCATAAAAGAAGATGCCGAATCTCAAAATCCGGCCTTCCCTGTTTGCATCTGGTATAGGAATTTCATCATGTTATTTACAAAGCCACGTTCTTAAAAGTGATTTGTAAGTGCTGTAGCACATGAGAATTCAATGTAATTATCTGTTGACATCAGAAAAGATGTGAAGGATTATAAGACGTTCTTTCTGTCATTAAACCCATGCAGATCCCATACCATGGGGGTATCACTCTGCCAATCTTTTATAGACACAGGCAGAAGAGACTTATTGATTATACAACATGAGCCGCTCCAAATACACAAGTGTCACTGTTCAAAATGAAAACAATGACTTGAAAGCAACCTGAGACCATCGTTCAAGCAACTTGTGTGGATTTTTACAAAGAGAATCTGAGACTGCAGCTGATTAATACACTGCTAAGTAGGCCATGGCTCAAATTATGAATGACTGACATGTAACTCAGAAGTTAAATTGTAAATATACAAAATCCAGGAACTTGTGGTTTAAGAAACAAAAATTTGTCCCTGGCTAGGCAGGAGATGCTGGACAAGAATTTCTATGATATCAAAACTCATCATCCTAAAATAGAATTCAGGGAAAAATTAAATGGATTTTTAAAAATCAGTTAACATAATGTATTACTTATTAAATTCTTTCATAGAGCAAATAGAAGACTAATTTCTCTGGAGCCATTCATGCCCCCAAAAGTTATAATTAAAGACACAAATTGAATGATTTTAATAATGATGAACGTTCACCTTTTGAGTGCTTAGGTATGGTAATATGATAGTCACAGAAGGACTCTATCTTCCATTTTCATTTAACTTTCTCTCCTGGGATTTACGAGGGCACTTTCTCTCATTTACTTTTTTATGGACATTAAAATACCAGGATCTCAGTGACTGTATTGTTTTTTTTTTTTTTAAATAGAATTAGAGTACACTACTAAAAAAAAAAAAACAAACTGAAAACAAAACCCACCAAAACACACACACACACACACAAAGACACCGTGCGCTTTCGAGGCCATGGAAGGATTTCTGAATTCCCAGTGTGCACATCTATCCATGTCCCGCCTGCCCCTTCCCCTCTTTCCGGTTGTGCAGGGTCCTGCCGAGAACAAGGATTTGCACGTACGTTGGCACGCTGCCTCTGTTGTTTGCCTTTTTGCAGAGCACAATTAGTGATCATTGACGTCTTCAGAGAAAACGCTCATAACGGAAAAGTGAAATAAAAAAAAATATTCTTAAAAGGTGGTGGCAACACACAGTCTTAAAACTTGCTGGAAAATAAGCAGGCGCTGCAAGCCGGTTGGTCAGAGTATTTGTATTTTTGTATCATTTAGGAAAATCCTATTACGGCCTTAGCCACAGACACATCCCTGGTGTGCAAGATAGAGGCAGTTCATAAAACACGCAGCATTTTCAGCCAGAAAACAGGGCAACCTATTGCTTTCTGTAGATGGCTGTTCCACCCCAGTTCCCATCAAAAGAACATAATCTCATTGCAGCAGGCAATACTTGGTATCAGTGAAACACAAGTATTTTTAGATATGTGCAGACTTCTACTGAAAGGACAGAAAGATTCTGTGTTTTTGCAACGACTCGCATCTTCAAAACAGGTTTATGAAACATGGTGGTAAAACAAAGCGGCACAGTAGGGAAACGCAGGTACTCGGAGAATGCCGTCTCTTTTCTTCCCCCCCTTTTCTCTTCAAGCTCTTTCTTCCTCCCTGACTTGCCTACACTGTCAACTCTCTAAATGCCATTACAAAATGATTTGAGTCACGGTGTCAGCCATATAATTAATCTTCCCATCAGTGGATGCCAAATGAGATGTCTGTTTCCATAAGGCCCTCTCACTGCTAGGGTAGGGGGGTCTACGTGCCTTCGACACTCGGTCGGGGTGATTTCCCGAAAGGGTGGGATGCGTGCCAAGTTCCAAAAGCCTATGCGGGTCTAGTGCTAGGCTGTAGGTTACGCTCCCAATGTGGCCAGTCTCCACCCATGCAAAATAAAATAAATGTTGCTGCGCTGTTATCACAGTGATTAAAATATAATAAGCTAATGAGATTACAATAGCTGATTGTGAACAAGCCCAATTGTGTTAATTGGAAGCTCCTGAATGGCAATTTTAGCTGCTGCTGAGTTTTGAAATATAATCAGTTTTACTAATTTTATCTGATTTCTTAATGAAGCTTGCCCTGAGCAATTCTTCTATGTGTTCTTTAGCAAACACTGTGTGTCATAACCGCTGACATTAATCTCGATTACTTTAGTTAAAATAAATAGTTATACTTGGGTGGCTTTCAGAAAATACATCATAGTAGATGTAATGCTAGAAAGCAAAGAGCTCTTCGTTTCCTTCTTTGTTTGTTTGGCTACATTTTATTTGATGCATTCCAGCCATGAAGATTCTCTCTTTGGTGTTTCCAGATCCTTCCCAGAGTCTTACTGTGTAAATCATGAAAAGCTACCATTTCTTGCTTTGTAATGGTTCTCCATCAGACAAGGAATGGAGATAAGATTCACACTGAGGAGAAAGTCACTGATATCAAAAGTATCCTTTGCACAAGACCAGAAGAAAAAAAAACGTTGTTGAAAAGTTTCGGAAAAGTTTCCGTCTCCCGGGCTCTGTGCTGGCCGTACACCGATCCCAGAGTAAATACCAACCGCTGCCATTAACGGCTGAGAATTTGGGACAGGGAGCACTCAAGTTCTTTGTTTTCACAGCGGGTTAATATACACCGGATGGCTCCTCCGAGCTTTTTAAGTGCATTGGAAGACTTGGAAGTCGGCCATGACAATACAGCCGGTTATCAAAGACTAGACATGGGAAATACAGTTTGGAGAAATCAAAAAAGCCATTTACGTGAGCTAAAGAAACATCTTTCTCTTGGATTCTGTTTTCTCATTCACAGTCCTCACAGTGCAATTAGAAACGTATATTTAGATTATGCGATGTTTGTGAGCAAAGATCAAATGGGTTATTATAGACCAAGTGGGGGGTGGGATAAAACCTTCGGATTTCCAGGAAACCTCTAAAATGAGATAAAGTGTATTAAAACATCACAGAAAAAAATTAATTGTGGTTCTATCGCAAAAGTGTTATATCGCTCCTCTCATCCACACTACCATTTCTTTGTTCATTGACTTGGAATGTTGCATGCAAGTAGATGGGTAAATAGCACAAATCTTAAGTGTATACCTGGATGGTGTGCACGTACCCATGTAATTACCACCCAAGGGGAGCCTAGGTGGCTCAGTTGGTTAAGCGTCCGACTTTGGCTCAGGTCATAACCTCACCATTCATGGGTTCATGCCCCACATTGGGCTCTGAGCTGATAGCTCAGAGCCTGGAACCTGCTTGGAATTCTGTGTCTCCCTCTCCCTCTCTGCACCTCCCCCGCTCATGCTCTCTCTCTCTCTCAATAAGTAAACATTAATAAAAAAGACCAAGAGCTAGAATATTTCTAGTGCCCCGATTCACGTTATAATTATTTTACTTATATTGGTGTTTATTTTTAAATATGTATCTATGTTTATAAAATAAATTAATAACTGATTTCATTCTTGTGCTATCCTTTGCTAAGTTTGACATTGAGGTTATATTGGCTCATACGTTAGAGCTTCCCAAGTATTTCTTTTCCTGCTCTTTGGAATTGTGTGCCTAAGTTCTATTACCTCATTCTTCAAATTTCGATCCAACTCTCCTGGAAAACCTATCTGGCCCATCTCTTCTGGTCTGTATTTCTGTGGTTATTTTAAATTGTCTTTTACTAGAAAATCGTCAATTTCATCAAATTTTCAAGCTTATTGATCTGCATTTATTATTTAAAGAATTCTCATATTTACTTACTTTTATAATGCTGTCTGGGTTTTTGTCATCTGTTTGTTTTTGAAAGGTCCAGTTGAACATGTGTCTAAATAAATTTAAACTCTGCATATTTACAGTCAGTAAATGTGGGATTCCGTTCACACATTTAATGGGGTACATATGGAAAATAAGCTTTTGATCAAATGGTATGTTTGCCCATGGATAAAAGTAAGAAATATATTTGATGTTAGAGTTGAAGAAGAATGAAAAGCTCTCAACTCCAACTCACTGGCAAGGAACAGTAATTTAAAAAACAACAACAAAGAAATAACTTTGTTACTCACTGGAAAGTACTTGACCTAAATTTTTCAGATAGTAATTGTTTTCATGACTTTCTATTTTAATATTTCAAATTTACAGAAAATCTTCAAAAGTCCGTAATGGAACTCCAGATACCTACTGGCTATTATTCACTATAATTATTCACTATTTGTTTATATTTTGCTCCATTTGCTTTATCATTCTCCCTTACTCTTCTAATATCTCTGGATAAAAAGATGATGATGATAGATAGGATAGACAGGTAGATAAATGATATTTATTTTTCCTAACCAATTGAGAGTAAGTTAAAAGAGCATGTCTCCTTATGGGTAAAACCTCAGTGTGCATTTCCTAAGAACAAAAATATTCTCTGACATAACCATAATGCAGTTGTCAATATCAGGAAATTTCACAAAGATTGACTTTTGTCTAATTTACAGTTAGTATTTAAATTTTGACAGTCATACCAATAATGTCCTTTATAGAAACTGTTTTTTCACTAGTTCGGGATCAAAGCCATGATTATGCATTGCATTTAGTTTAGAAATGTCTCCTTAATCACACTTTAATCTGGAATATTGTCTCTGCCTTTCTGTTTCTTACTCGTTTGGGTTTGTCTGATCTATCCCTATAATTCATCTCGGAGTATTTCATTTTAGATTGGAATATCACAAAAGTGATGCTGTTTCCTTCTCATTTCATTTTATTAGAAGGTGCATGTTGTCAATTCCTCTGAATGTTAGTGATATAAAAATTTAGAATTAATGTATCTACCAAGTTTCTATATTAATAAATTAATATTCCTTTCATGACTAATAAGAAAGTTATTGGAACATAACATGAGTCTATGTAAGCATCTTGCTTCTTATCAAATTTTCACCCCTAGTTTTATTATCTATTGATGATGTTCTAACCACATATTGTTATATATTTATTTATCGTGTTCTACGTAGGGAAGAAATTTTTCCATCTCTCTGTCAATTTATTTCTTCACTTACTTCATCTTATTCACATGGGCTAATAGGTTTTATATTATTTATTTTATTTTATTTTATTTTACAGATTTTGTTGAATTTATCAATTTTGTGATAACATGTTGAAGTTTAAATTATCTAGATACTATTTGGGGGCTCATCCACGTTGGCTTTTTTGTGCTTTTAACACACTCTTTAGAGTGGTTCTTTGAGTGATGTCTTAAATTTTGGGGAAAAAATAAATTTCAGCCTCTTTTTATATTTTTTACTCCTAAGGCATCCTTTTAAAAAAATTCTGGAACATTTGAAACATTCATGTAAAGTAGCCCTTACCCATGAGAAGAGGAATGGTCCCATGCTGTGATTTCTAGAATAATAAGAAAGATGTTAATCTTTGAATTCCTTCTCCCCCACTGCCCTGAAATTTCATCCTCAGAGCTCATCCTCAGTAACAGTAACCCCTAACTGATCATAATCTCCAAAAATGCAGGAATGGGGTCTGTTCTATTTACCAAGGTAAATCTCTATCTATCACAACCAAAGAAAGTTTATTGGAGTAAATGCATGAGAGAATGAATGAACAGGAGCCACAGAAGAAGAAAAAGTGAAAAAAACCAAAACAAAACACCAACCCTTAAATATTGCCCCTAATTTGCCCTCTACTATGGGTTCATAAGGCCTTGTTAAACCTTTATACATTTATTTCAGTGATCCTATTATTAATAAATGTTCTCTCTTGGATCCCAAGTTTTGAAAGGTTTGTGCGATCATGTAACAGCCTTGTTCAGTGATCTGAAGAAGTTTGCCCAACTATCACAAGGCTCTTGCTACTAAATGGATTCTTCATTAACTAACTGTTGTGAGGTCAATGCCACCTCACATCACTGCTTTGCCATAATGAGTCCCCACATCCTGAGAAGTCACGTCTCAGATCTAGAGTGCATATCTAGGGAAAGGGTAAAAGTATTTCCAAGAAGCCACTCTCAAAATGTTCTGTGTGTTGATAGTAGAGTTAAACTATGGGTAATAGAGTTTGGTACTTTGCAACATATTGAATCGAACCTTGTCTGAAATATTAAGGAATTGTATTCATTTGGACAGAGAGTTAAATAAATAAAAAAGTTGCCCGTTACCCTCCTCAAGCCACTGTCATAAAATGTATGACACAAAAATACATTGCATGAGAGGCAGATTTATGGAATGTTTGTACTTCACAGTAATTTGGCTCTTTCAGCTTGCCTTTTTTGTAGGGGTGTCTCACCTTTCTAATCACATATGACATTTTGTAACAAAAGATGGAAATTACTGGCCTACGGGAGATGGAAACCAACCATAAGATTATGGCCATCCTTATCAAATTCAGTATCCAGTAATGTCACAGGATGACTTGGAGGGCTTTCCTGCCCCAGAATGCAGAAATACTCAAATGGTATGAATGCTCTATGACTGTAAAAGAAGCTGGACTCCTAATATCTCAGTCTCCACCAGCATCATCAGGTAAGTGTTCCTGCTGAACTCTGAATGTTTGTGTCCTCTCAAAATTTAGATCCTGAAATCTTAATGCCCCCATGCAATGATATTAGAAGATGAAGACTTTGAGAGATGCTTAGGGTGCCTTTGGGAGCCCTCATGAATAGGATTAGTGCCCTGATTAAAAAAAAAAAAAAAAAAAAGACTTCAAAATAATCTCTGGCCTCTTCTGCCAAATGAGGATACAGTAAGAAATTTGTGACCCAAAGGAGAGCCTTCACCTGATCACACTGGCACCCTGAACTTGAATTTCTGTGAGAAGTAAATTTTCTGCTGTTTACAAGCTACGTAGCTTGTGATATTTTGTGATAACAGCCCAAATGGAATAAGATAACTTTTTCAGGTTAAAATTAAAGGCTCCTAATTTTAGGACACTTATTCCAACAACAAAGAGTCAAATTTCTCCTATTTATAGGAAAAGGTGCAGTTAAAAAATAACATTTCTTAAAAAAGGAGGTCTAACAAAAGACTTCTCAGGAGAATTGAAGATATCCTGCTTAATTCCTTAGACGCTTATTTTTTAAGAGAGACAAAATGCTTACATCTCACGAAAAAAGAATAGGTAAGAGTGGTACAAGGATCCCATTGGCTTCCCATGGTGAAACCAGAGTATCGATGTTGGTATCAGAGACCTTTTACGAAGGGAATTTTCCCAAAGTCTTCTTGTACATTCTTTACTTGCTTCAATTTACTTATTTTTGTAATATAGTAATAATACTGAATTTGTAAGTCAGTGTGAAGGTTAAGTACATGAACAATTTAACCTACTAAGATTGTGTACTTAACACACTACTGAACACACACACACTCATAAGGCTTACACTTACACTTACACACACACACACACTCATAAGGCTTACACTTCTTCAAAGTTCATCTATGTGTGTTAAGTGTATTTTCCAAAATTTGCCTTGCAGTGATTTTCAGTTTATGCCTCCGTTCATGGAAGTGCTTTTGGTTTTCCATTGATCATGCTAGGAGATGAATGGCAAGTAATCAATTCTCGTTTTAAATATTGCCAATTCTGAGGCACCTGGGTGGCTCAGTCAGTTAAGTATTCAACTTTGGTTCATGTCATGATCCCAAGGTTTGTGGGTTTGAGCCCCGCATCAGGCTCTGTGCTGGCCGCTCAGAGCCTGGAGCCTGCTTCAGATTCTGTGTCTCCCTCTCTCTCTGACCCCCCACTGCTCACACTGTCTCTTTCTCTCAGAAATAAATAAAACATTAAAAAAAATTTAAATCTTACCAATTAGGTTATGAATACGATCACAGACAGGTAATGGATGACAGTTGGCCGTCATCATTTTGGACAACTTGAGCAGAGCCTCCTTAAGTTTTTAAAGTCATATTTGAAGTTCTCGAGTGTATGTTATTAAACATGGATCGTCTTTTTTTAATTTAATCCAATGCATGAAATATTTATACATTTGTTCCGGTATCTGAATCTTGTCATAAGGACAGGAATTTGATAGAGTTTACAAATGCCTGTATAAATGCCTGTAAAAATTCCCTTCTTAGTCACGATCAACTCAACATTGACCTCTTAAGAATTCAGTTTTATTTCTGAGACAGAGGAGTTGTTGAATGTTTTCAAATAACTAAAATAAATACTTAGCTATTTTTTTCAAATAACCAAAATGGATATGTCAAGTATACTAATATCACAAAAAGTGCTAGGGTGGCATCTTTGTATCAGGAACAGACACAGACACACAGTTACATTTCACTTAACCTTCTTGAATTGGCATGGTTTATTATTCAAGTTGCATATTAGTTAACATGCATATTGCACGTTTTCAGTTGAATTTTTACTTACCCATGTTTTACAAAGTAGAGTCTATCTTGTAAATATTTATTTTAGAAGGTCATTGTGTTGAACTGTACCTGCTAAATGAATCTAATTTTATTTTAAGCCTATGATTCCAATGCTGCATTACTTGTTTTATGGTCTGCCACCAACCATATGTCACCATATTGCAAATTATTCAAAATCTATTTGTTAATTGACTAAATTGTATCAAATACGTAAATTGAGGCATGGAGAGATTAAAAAACCTGTCAGAATTTCATTTTAAAACAATATTAAAAGGAGACAAAAGTAATTAATGTATGAGGTCATGCATTCAGTAGTTTTTAATTGTGTACAGTTCTTCCCCTCTCCCACTGCCAGCTAAGCATCTGACTTTGCCTCAGGTCATGATCTTCCGGTCCTTGAGTTCAAATCCTGTGTCCCCTTCTGTTTTGTGTGTCTCACTGTCTCTCTGACCCTGCCCCACTCATGCTGCCTCTCTCTCTCTCTCTCTCTCTATCTCTCTCTCTCCTCTCTCAAAAATAAACATTAAGTAAAGAATAATTTGAAGTGTGAAGTATTATAGGTAAGCTTGTTATCTTTAAACTGTATTTTCTCACTTGATATTTATAGTTCATTGTACCTTTTGGCCCTCCCTGACATGGGACTTCCCTTACCTGTGCACCTTCTCTGGTAGAAGAATCCATGGTTGACGGGGGCACTAGAATTTACAGAGAAGGAGGGGCGATGGATAGAGAGCTTTCAAAAAGGGAACTGAAAAGAAAAAGAGTATAGGCAAATTTTATAAATGCTGAGCAGTAAAACCAAACATGATTCTTTACTCTTTCTGAAATAACCTATTCTACCTTTCTTCCTCATTTCCCCATCCTAGTTATCCAAAGTCCTAAGGCTCCTTGAGCCTTAGTGCAGGTTCCCCAGGTCACCCCCAAGCACCTGCCACTGGTGTGCCAGTGTCACAGTATGAACCAGTAAGAACCCAGCCACCAAATCCTTTCCTCCTTTATGTATTTGCCCATTTTAAGATCACTGACTCTGTATTTATGTTGTTCCAAATATACTGCTAATGATCTGAAACAGTTCTCCTCTAGAGCACGTATCAAGTTATAAAATATCATTTTGAAGACATCTTCCTTTCCCACAAAACACCGGAAGGAGTTTAATGAGGAGCCACAAATTTCCTTGTCATTTCTAGAGTAGAAATGATACAATATTGCATCTCAGATCTCAGTTGGTGGGAAAACAGTATTAGTAGTACTTTCTTCCAAATAGAGAGTCACGTTTCATATGCCAAGATGCATTTTCAAATTCAGCCATCAATTCAAGGGTTGTTAAAGGGAATGTAACTGATGAGGGAAAAAAAGAAGTATCCAAGACTTCTATATGAAGACTATTGTGTGAAAAATTAAAACGCTTAGCTTTGCCATAAACTAGTTGTGTGATTGGAGGCAAATTAAACTCTGTGAAACTCGAATTTCTCAGAATGAAAGCAATAGTGAGATCCTCAGTGTTTCTCCTTTAATATTAAATAATCTATCATTCCACCCCGAATCACATTCTAATCTACTTCCTGAATTTCACTAAGGGACGCTTAAAGAACCTACACTTATGTATAATAGATTTTGAATATTTCAATATTTAAAAAGAAGTAATGCCACTTTCTGGCGTTGTGGAGAACTATGGACATGTTCATTGACTCTGGACTGTGGATTGTCTGCCAGATGGAAAGACACAGCCCCGCACACAAACTGCTCCTGCAGAGGAGGAAGTGAGGTGGGGGGTATGTTGTCAATGCATCCTGGACCAGGTGGGAAAGAAAGGCTACTTCTTGAGTAGAGTCCATCAGAAGCGATCTAAAATGAACTTGACTCTTTTGCTTTGAACCGTGTGTGATCTGTTTCTCAAATGTTTTAAACCCGTTTTTTTTTTAAAGCATTTTCATGCTAAAATGGTGTCTGCTCATTGTTTAAAGAAGCAAGAAATTCAGAAAAGTAGAGAATAAAATAAGAAAGTTCTCTGCTTGTCTCTCCTAAACCTCACTGCCCAGAATAGCTATTCTTAAGAGGGTTAGGTATGTTTCTTTGTTTCCTTTTTTATTTTTTTAATTTTTATTTGTTTTTGAGAGAGAGAGAGAGAGAGAGAATGAGCATGCTCACACCTGAGTGGGAGAGGGGCAGAAAGAGAGATGGAGACACAGAATCCAAAGCAGGCTCCAGGCTCTGAGCTGTCAACAACAGAGCCTGATGCAGGGCTTAAACTCATGAACTGTGAGATCATAACCTGAGTAAAAGTCAGATGCACAACTGACCCGTCCAGGTGCCTCATGCTTCTTTGTTTCTATGCAACACACACACACACACACACACACACACACACACACACACACACACACACACAGAAACAGTTTAATTTTTAATGTGATTTATCACATCACACAATATTTTGCAACTTGCTGTTTTGGCTTAATAATATGTGTGTGAACATTCTTCAATGCCATGCATTAGGGGCTTACATCTGTCTATCGATCAATCGATCTATCGATCTATCACCTATACAGCTACTTACTACTATTTTTCATGCCTTAGGGAAACTGTGTGAGTTCAACCTCCTGGAATATGCTACATTTGTGTTTCCATTTGTGTGTTTTCATACACACCCATAGTAGTTATTTATATAGATTTCTTTGTACTTACACATAAAAATTGTCATGAGTGATAGAGAAGACACAATTAAACTCCACAACCAGGATTCCATGTCCCCTAGATCACTGATCAAGTGGCATCTCTTCCTCATGTCACATCCATGGCCACATTGGCAGTAGTACAGGAGTGTCCCCTAACAGAGGAAGAAGTTTAAACTTGATAAAAGGATGGGTTGAGTTGGTAAGTGAGGACAAACTGGACAATAGATGGCTGCTACATTATTGCTCCAGTCAATGGTGGCCATGAAGGATACAGTTGAGAGAAATGTCCCCAGGAAGGAAAGCTTGTAGGGAATGGCTACATATATGTCAAGGGTCTATATGGACACCTGAGGCATTGCAAGTGATTTGACTGATTGATCAGAGGCTTGGAAGGATTAATATATATACATATATATATATATATTTAATTTTTAAATATTTTTTCATACTTATTTATTTTTCAGGGACAGAACATGAGCAAAGGAGGAGCAGAGAGAGAGGAAGACACAGAATGGGAAGCAGGCTCCAGGCTCTGAGCTGTCAGCACAGGGCCTGAGGCGGGGCCCGAACCCATAAGCCATGACTTCATGACCTGAGCTGAAGTCAGAGGCTTAACCGGCTGAGCCACCTAGGCACCCCTAGAAGGATTAATATTGGAAGATTTGGGAGAAAGATATCCGGGCCAGAGACATGTGGATGTATATTTGAGATACAGGCTAAAAGTGGGATGAACTTTATATCACATGTTAACTTTCATCAGTAGTTAGTGACCCTGAAAAAGGTGGCTCAGCCAGTTGACATCACTCATTCATCACTGCTGTGTTGATCTTTTGGGAAGTGAGTAGAATAGCCACAATGGTAGAAATGGAGCTGTGCATAAACCCAGGAGGATGGGGTCCCACTCATCAAAGCCTTTCTGGTTATTGCTCCTTCCAAATGCCTCTCTCTTTCCTTCTGAACTTCCATATGCCTCTATATGGTATCACACTTCTAGAAGACTAATTAGCCGATTAGTTGTAGGTTGATTAATTGAGCTTCTCCACTCTGGAAGGAGCAGCAACTTACCTTGAGTGGATGTGACACATATTCTGGATATGAATCTGCCTTTCCTGCCTGCAAGGATTCATCCAGTCACACTATGTTAGGGTTTACAAGGTATGGGGTCCACTGACATGTGGTCCTACATAGCATAGCATCCGCCAAAAACCCACTTTCTGATGAAAGGGGCACAGCAGCGAGCACCTAATCATGGAATATGGTTTTCTATCCACCGTTACCCCATATAGAAATTTCCAGGCTGATAGAAGGGATGGAATGACTGGTAGAGGTACTCTTAGAATTCAGCTTTGAGATGAGACTCAGAAAGGATAAGATGCTCTCCTCCAAATGTGTACCAACTGGCAAACTGATAACCAATATAAACTACTGTGTCCCAAATTCAGTAGATTAGAAAAGTCTGGAAACCAAGTAGGGAAGCAGGGACTTTAACTTACCTTCACTTTCAAAGACCCTCTTTGGCAAGTTATATGTCTTCTCCCTGACATTTTTGGTTCTGTGAGGTTAGAAGTCCTAGTTTCCAGTGAGGCAATGCTCTCTCATCAGGGAAAGTACCAGGAGCCTCATAAACTTTAAACTATGACTCTAACCCATTTACTTCAGAACCCCCACGCCATGAGATCACCTGTCAAAGAAAGAAGCCTCCATTCTACACCAGAGGTGATCTACTCATTGGGAATATGAGTAATATCTGAGTGACACTGATAATATGAGAGATAGCTGCGGTTTTACACAGGTGGGAAGGAAGAACATGGTGGCCCCCAGAGAATCCACTAGCTTGACTCTTGCTACTCCCTTGCTCAATTTTGACAAAAAA
Organism: Proteles cristata cristata; assembly: GCA_017311185.1. Lineage (NCBI taxonomy): Eukaryota > Metazoa > Chordata > Mammalia > Carnivora > Hyaenidae > Proteles > Proteles cristata. Next base: position 1,068,619 of record JAESUZ010003871.1, read on the forward strand.
ATGGGCATGTACAGCTGCCTCAGCCTAAAAATGTGGTGATGAGCAGCTCAGACTCTTCTAGGGTGAGGATCCAGTTAACCCTCCTGTGTGGAAGTCATCTACACCAGCAGAAGTATGATGCGAAGGTGAGAGGAATATGAAATGGGTAATAGAGATGGCAGATGATGAGTATCAATTCCAAACTATAAACCAGCCACAGTATCAAAGCTGGCATTTCTCTCACTATCCTCACCCCTGTTAGTTTCCCCAGAAAAAGGACCCACCTGATCCTGAAAGAACTTTTGCCACTTGGGATGATCTTAGCTAATGCACAGCAAGTAAATCTTCTGCATGTGCAGCTTATAAAAGAAGGTCTTTTTTGCTGCCTTATGAGCATGCATATAATAAATTAAATGAGCCCTCCTCCCAAAGATATGTCCATGTCCTAATCCCTACAATCTACAAATAATGGTTAATTTTATGTGTCAACCGAGAGGGTGTTTTTGGATGATATTGACATTGAAATCTGGACTTTAAGTAGTAGATTTCATCCTCCAAGTTGGGTGGGTCTCATATGATCAGTTGAAGGCCTCAATAGATAAAATGGCTGACCTGTCCTGAGCAAGAGAGAATTCATCAGCTGACTGCTTTTGCACTTCTTTTGCAGGATCAATTGTTCCTGGTTCTACAGCAGACTACCTTTGGACTCAAATTGGAACACTGGCTTTTCTGAGTCTCTAGCCAGTTGGCTCACCCTATAGATTTTGGACTAAATCACTTAATTAATCATATATATGATATATAATAATATATATCATATATAATACATACATATATATGTATATGTGTATATATGTATATTCTCCTGTTTGTTCCATTTCCCTTGAGAACCCTGACTAATATGACTACTTCATATAGTAAAGAATAAATACTCTATATAGCAAAGGATGTAATTAACTCAAGGATTCTGAGTGGAGGATTTATCTTGGATCGTCTGCATGGGCTCTAAATTCAATGGCAAATGTCCTAACAAGAGTGAGGCAGAGGGAGATTTAACAGAAGGAAGCAGTGGAGGCCATGTGACTGGAGAGGCAGAGATTGGAGTCATAAAGCCACAAGTCCAGGAATGCCAATAGCCACAGCAAGACGCAGCAGCGGAACTGAGCTCGCAGAAATTTCTGTTGCTTTAAGCCATCCTGAACTAGAAATCCATAGATGTGTTGCCCGAGCCTCAAAATGTGGTAATATGTACTCTCAGGTTCCTTTAAGGATCAAATGCACTGCCTCTCCTCCAAAGACCAAACACACATGCAGGTTTGGGATAAATTCCAGTTACCAGTCGCCATGTTGCTCCTGAGACCACTGTGCCTCTGTGAGCTTCAGGGTCACTTTCCTAGATTCACTCCCATGTTACAGTGACGCCATGAGTTCTCTTTCAGCGTTCTCCACTGTCCCTCCTTGAGGGTGGACCTCTTTCTGGACCACTCAGGTCCATCTCAAATGCTTGTGTCTCTAAGTGGACATAGTAGTGGACGGGATCTAGTTCTTTCCCCAGCACATCAACGTGATTTCTGTTGGAGCCATCCTGCGTAGAACCAGTTGCCAAAAATATGACAGTGCAAGAGCCTGAGCAGCTGAAATGACTTTATACTTAACTTACAACTATTCTTACAGCATCAGTCGGCAACCTGTTAGAAATGCAAACGGTTGGGCCCCTCCCTAGAACTAGGAAGTCAGAAACCCTAGTATTAGAGGCCCAGCGAGCTGTGTTTCAACAAGCCCTCCAGTGATTTTCTGATGATATTCTGGCTTAAGTGGTTATTGACAACATTTTCATAATAAATTTACACTTGGATGACGATTTCTGTGGCTTTTTATAAAGTAAACAATAACAGCAGAAAACATTTCTTCTTGGGTAAGCATAATTGCAAGCAGAAACAAGAAGTACCAGAAAGAAAAGATAAATAAAGTAAATTGCAATGATTAAGATCATGTATGATTCATCACCTACTTTACAGATTTGGCTATAATTAATTTTTGTAGTTTAAGTAGATACTGAGAAAAGCCTAGCTGGGTATCTGTTCCTATAAGCCCCCTCTGTAACACATTGTTCTTCAACTTTCCGATTCAAAATCCAAGAAAAATAATTACTTTTAGAATGGCCAAAAATTATGTATCAGCACAGTCACTAGCACTTAAAAGTCCTGATTTAAATCTCAATTCAACCATTCACTGGTCTAATAATCTCAGGCAAGTTTCTTACAATGTCCCAGTTCTTGGAAATATTAAAATAGCTTGATGATATCTACCTTATTATTGTATTGTGGATTCTGTAATAAAATCATGAATACAAAGAATAAGAGAATATGTGGCATATAATAAGCACTCAGTAATTAATAGGTACTATTTATTTTAAGCCTCAAAAAAAAATACCTTCTCTCTCCCTCTCTCTCTCTCTCTTTCTTTCATGGTCTGAGTCTCCTGACAATTGTAATCTCTCCCATTTTCTCTTTTATTATTGTCAAACACAGAGAATATAAATATATGAGCTGGCTGGGGAGACTTGGCAGTCTTTTCATATTTACTTGGTGTGTTAGATGCAAATTCAATTTATGGTTATCTCACTAAGAATATGATTTGTTATCTGAGCGAGTCTGTGCCAGCGAATCAGGCTGGCTTAAGGTGTTTCTATTACAACTGAGTGTATCACAGATGATCTACTTAATCTGGCCTTGCTTTGGATCTCATTTTTGTTTCTATGTTTGTTTGTTTGTCATTGTTGTTGTGGTTGTGAATGTTAAAATTTTCTTGGCTATGGATATATGCATACATATATTTTGGTACTTTTATGAACTCGGGATCTATGCAAACATGTATGCCAAGCCTAAGAGTTAGAAAAGAAATATGGGAGGAGCGCCTGGGTGGCTTAGTAGGTTAAGCGTCCGACTTTCGCTCAGGTCATGATCTCGCGGTTCGTGGGTTCGGGTCCCGCGTCGGGCTCTGTGCTGACTGCCAGCTAGGAGCCTGGAGCCTGTTTCAGTCTGTCACTCCCTCTCTCTCTGACCCTCCCCTGCTCATGCTCTCTCTCTCTCTCTCTCTCCTAGAAATAAATAAAAATAAAATAAAAATTAAAAAAAAGAAAAGAAATATGGGGGAGCCTGGGTGGCTCAGTCGGTTAAGTGTCTGACTTTGGCTCTGGTCATTATCTCACAATTGTGAGTTCTATCCCCTCGCCCACTGGGCTCAGTGCTGATGGCTTGGAGCCTGGAGGCTGCTTCCGATTCTGTGTCTCCCTTCCTCTCTGCACTTCCCCCGCTCTTGCTCTGTCTCTTTCTCTCTCTCTCTCTGTCTCTCTCTGTAATAAATAAACATTAAAAATTTTTTTTTAAATTAGAAATATGTTAGGAAAAGACAAATGAATGGAGTAAAGTAACACTTTACTGAAAGTCAAACATGATCTGACTAAGATATAAAGAAATAACTAGAAAATATATAAACATATATATACATGAAAGTAGTTGAATAAAAACGAAGAAACAAGCTCTTCTTCATTGATAATATAATAAGAGAAAGTAGATTTACAGGATGGCATGAAACAAGTAGGCTTAATTCCCTGGTAGAGTGGTTTATTGAGATATTTTAATGAATAAAATTAATGTAAGGGAAGTGATACACTAAGTGGGAGAGAGTAAGGATTTTAATCCAGTTGACTTCACTGAAAAGTCCTTGAATATATCCATGTCATGAAATATACATGAGATGAGATATCTTGGCCACTTGGAGATCTTTGAAAAATACAGTAAACTTATGTTCCAGAGGCCTTACCTTTGTGTGTAAAAGGAATAGCATTTTAGAAAATTTTGATAATTTTGGCTATGTTAAGTATAACTATGCGGAGTGGATAAAATATGTAAACTTCATTTGAACCATTTTATTAGCACGTTAATCTAGTTTGAATGCTTCATGGCCAGGATTCTAAGGCAGCTTATGTGCAATCCTTTCTGGAAAAGAGAGATCATTCCACATTTTATCCTCAAGTGGCTGAAATTACTCCCTCTTTACTACAGAATGAAAAATCAAGTTGAAATCCACTCATTTAGCTTTCTGGCCCTTTACAATCTTTCCATCATCCATTCGTTTGCTAAATATTTTCTAAGTGCCTACCATGTAGCAGACGATAGTCTAATTATTGGGAGTACAGCAGTATTTAAAAAAACCACATGCACTCACGTGTGCGCTCTCTCTCTCTCTGTGTCTGTCTGTCTGTCTCTCTCTCTCTCTCTCATACACACACACACACACATGCACACATACAGTCAGTTCCTTTCAAGATATTATTTTCTAGTCATCCTCCTTTTCCATAGAGTGCTGGCTCCTTGAGGATGGTAACATATTCTCATCCTTCTTGTGTCCATCTACAGCTTCTAATGTGGCATTCCATACAGAGTACACTTCAGTAGTTTCTGAATAAATAGTTTCCACAGAAGTGTTAATTCTTGAGGCTAGAGAGCGCCTCAAGAGACTTTGCCCCAATATGTCATTGTACAAGAGTCCCATTGTCAAGAACTTCCTAGCATTTCCTAAACAATTTCATCACCTAACCATTTTATTTTGGATAACACTTGTTAATATCCATTAATTCCTTTGTATGTATTTTATTGAATATTGTTACAAAAGCATTTGCCTACATTTAATTCTAAGACAAATACAAATACAGCTAATAAAGTTTCAAAAGTAACACCTTATCAAATTCCTTGGTACATTTGAAATCAATAAGAATAGTAATGTGATATATGATGACTTCATAGATGAGAGATTGATGGAACATCATCCCTTTCTTGCTCACATTGCTAATTAATATTGTACTTGACCGGAAATCATGCAAGGAAGTAGTCCTAGCACAACCTCACAGCTCCAACTTCCTGTCATTTGTTCCTTGGCTCTACAGTCTGATCGGCTCCCTGTTGACTATTCTGTTTTATGTAGGAAGAACTCAGTCTTCTCTTTATGGACCCGGGTTATGTGGCATTTCACCACTTCCCCAATGCAAACTTCAGCATATAATGGATCAAGTGCTTATAAAGCAAAGCAGATTTAACACTTCTCAGATTACAAATGCAGGACTATAAATGTAAAACAGCCCAGTATGTAGAAAGTTTATGTCATAATTAGGAATGGAGAGGAAAACCTTTATAAACCTATTCTCAATTATCTACAATTCCTTCAAAGCAGAAATCCGGAGCCAGGCTGGGCAGAGCATTTTTCTAGCCAAATGATTATCAATATACACCTGCACTGTTAAAAGATGGCGTCCCTAAATAGCCTATTTTCTTCTCCCTCTCCATTTGGTACACCAGATGTTTTGGCTTTTTATTTGTGGAAGAATGCATTGAGTTCCCATATGTCCCTTTAAAAGAAATCATAGCTTTTAAAAATAAAGCTCTCTTCCTAAATGGCAGTGGGCCATAGATAAAGACCAACATGTGTTGGAACTCTGAATGTCTGTTGCTGTGGTTACATCTTTTATGATTTATTTTTCAAGTATTTAACAGACACATGCGTGATTTCCTTTTTAACACTAAAGGAAAGGTGGGTAGTGCTGTTTTTTTAAGTTTGTAGGAAATGGGGTCCTTGTAGAAGTCAAATAACTTGAGTTTGGTCAATCAACTCGTCAATGACAAAGCTGAAATTAGAACTGCAAAGTCTCTTGTGTCTACAACATCCATTTCATTCTACTTAAAAAAATACAGGTCTTGACTCACTAGACTTTCCATTTCCTACCCTCAGAAGTCTGATGTGCCCAAATTGTCCAAATGCACAATTACTTTAAGCATGCCTTGCTTCACTCAGTGAACTGGTCTCTCTTTTTCTTTTTTTCAACTGAATTATCTCTTGCATGAGAAGATGTTTCAGCAGGTTTTCATCATATAAGCTTAGCAAATCTACCTGGAAAAAGATATCTTTATTTCACCTAAACTTTGACCATATTTCATCTGCTTCTTCCTTAGAGTTTTTATCTCAGATTAGAACTATCATCTTGTAACTCTCCCCTTGTGTAGTAAATTTCCTAATAACACAGTTCAAATATCATCAAGCATTTTTGACTCTTCCCAAAGCTGATGTTGTGCTTTACATGTAGTTACAGTTTAATATTTAATTGTTACAAAGTAAAGATGTCCACTGTCCCCATATTACCATTTAAAAGAATAATATTAAGGGTGCCTGGATGGCTCAGTCAGTTGGGTATCTGACTCTATGTCATGGCTCAGGTCATGATCTCATAGTTGGTGAGTTTGAGTCCCGCATCAGACTCTGCTGGCAGTGCAGAGCCTGCTTGAGATTCTGTCTCTCCCTCTCTCAGTCCCTCCCCTGCTGTGCTCACTCTCTCTCATAATAAATAAGTAAATTTAAAAACTAATGTTTGATTGAAGATACTAACCAATGTCATTAGATAAGGGAAAGAAGTGACATATATAAATGTAAAGGTAGAGGCAAAACTATTTTTATTATTATTCTGATTATGTTATGAAATGAGAAAACCCAGCAGAAGAAAGGCAATTGAGAAACCAAAAGAAAAAAAAAGAATCTAGTAAAATAAATAAAAATTTAAAAAATCAATATCCTTTCTATAATAGATGCAACAGTTAATATATAATGGGTAAAAGTACAGCTATAAAATATGAGCAAGTATCTCATATTATCACATTAATTATTATATATTACTAAATATTTGTGAGAACATGGATGAAACTGGAAGTCATTATGCTAAGTGAAATAAACAAGGAAGAGACGGAAAAGTATGGTAAGACTTAATTTACATGTGGAATCTAAAAAAGTTCAACTTATAGAAATAAAGAGTTGAATGGTGGCTGCCAATGGCTGGAGGGTATGGGCAATGGGAAGCTGTTGGTTATGTGGTAAAAAACTTTAATTTATAAGATGCATTAGTTTGGGGTATCTAATGTAAAGCATGGTGACTCTAGTTAATAACAGTGTAGTATGTATTTGAAATTTGTTAGAATAGATATTACATGTTCTCAGCAGAAAAAAAAAAGGTAACTTTGTGAGGTGATGAGTGTGTTAATTAACTTGACTAAAGTAATCATTTTGCAATGTATACATATATAAACTCATCAATTTGTATACCTTAAATATATGCAATCTTTTTTGTCAGTTTTACCTCAATAAGCTTAAAGTAAAGAAATACAATGAAAGAAAATATTCAGTTTATAGTAGTAGTGAGAATGTAAATTGCCTTTTTACAAATTCAAAAAAAAAAGTAAAATTGTCTATGGAGAAACATAATTTTTCAGAAAACATTTAAAAATTTTGAATGAATAACCCCTCAATTTCATCCTATGAAGTAAGACTGGGTTATAACACGAATGATCCCCCATAATTTAATCTACACAGGTAATAAAAGTCAATAAAAATAACAAACTATTTTGGCACTACTTCACCTATTTTAGAAAATATTAAAAATTGAACACGTAAAATTTCCAGGGAAATTCTGGAGAAAAAAAAGACATAATAATTATAGAAATTATGAATGATGAGTAAGGAATAGATCAATGGAACATAATAAACTACAATAATGGACCCCAATAAATATAGCAGTTTATGGTAAAAATTATATCATTGGGGAAAGATGTATGGTATTACAAATACTGGATGGCCACCTTTAAAGAAATACAGACCACTTTCTCGTTATTCACTCAAGGTAGATTAATGATTAAAACATAACAATAGGGGAGGCTAGGTGGCTCAGATGATTAACTGATTCTTGATTTTGGCTCAGGTCATGATCTCATAGTTCACTTTGTGAGATCAAGCCCCATGTGGGGTTCATTGCTGACAGTGCAGAGCCTACTTGGGATTTTCTCTCTCCCTCTCCCTCTGCCCATCTCCGGCTCATGTTGCTTTCTGTGTCCCTCTCTCAAAATTAATAAATACACTTTAAAAAATAATAAATAAAAATAAAATTATATATTGTTTCCAATATTTAACTCTTTATATCTTTCAATTTGGAGTCTAAAAGGACACCAATTTAGGTCTCTCACTTAATGAAGGAGGAATTGGGAGCACAGAGTTAGCTATTGATGAAGTTCTCCCAAATGGTTAGTAGAGGAACTGGGTCTGATATATAAATATAGATGACTAGTTGAAATTATGAGTTACTTATTTTGAAGCAGTGAGCTACACAGCTCCCAACAGTATGTGATTTCTTTTCCTTTCAAAAGAAGAAACTGTTAAGGTTGAGTATGACTTAGACTGGTAAAAAGGAGGAGAGAGAGCATTCCTGGTAGAAGCAAAACATTTGCAAAAGCCTGAAGCAGAAAGATCCTTGCAGAGGGATCATAGCCACAGTTTGGGCTGGGTAGAAGGCTCTTCCTGAGCCTTGGTTTGGCATGGTAGTCATTGTGAGGGTCTGGAGTTGTATCATAAAAAAATGGTAAGCCACTCTAACAAACTGGCCAGATCAGAGAAAGACTATTTTGGCTTCTGTATAGAGAATAAATTAAAAGTGAAGAACTGATGATAGATTTTGGGGTGACAGGGTGTCTTAGTTGAGTATCTGACTCTTGATTTTGGCTCAGGTCAAAATCCCAGGGTTATGGGATCAAGCCCTGAATTGAGTTCCATGCTGAGCATAAAGCTTTCTTAAGATTCTCTCTCTCCCTCTGCCCATCTCCTTTGCTTGTGTGTTCTCTCTCTCTAAAAATTAATTAATTAATTAATTAATTAATTAATTAATTAAAAACAATTGATGATAGCTTTTGACAAGACCAATAGCTCTGATAGACTTCAGTTTTCTTGTTGACTAAGTAAAATGGGTGTGTGATTTATAGTCAACTTAGCACTGCTATCTTTTGGAGGTTTCTGGGCCTTTGCGCACAGCAGGATTCCTTTTCCTTGTGGCCTTCCTGTGATGGTAGATAGAATGTTTAAAGCAGTAAAGAAGAGCATGAGCCATAGGACAATTGTAAAAGGGTAAGAGATAGGATAGTACCAATGATTCTCAGCACACTGGGTGTCCATGTTTTGTATCATTGAGGTGGTTGGGTGAGAACCTGCTGCAGTCCCCTCAACTGAAACCCAGAAAGATATCACACTTTCATTATATAACTTCAGGGAGTAGAAAAGGATTCTTAGCCATTTGTGAATTTTCTTTCTTCCTATTCTTCTTGAATATTACAAATTATCTTTAGAGGCACAGTCACCAGCTTGCTGGTATTCATCACAGAATGGATAGAGCTCATTCATAAACTTCTAAGAATACATAGACACAATTAGATACACACAGGGATATAATGTTATGCTTAACTGGGCTAGTGGTGATAACAATACTTCATATTCACCAAGTCTTTATAATTCATCAAGCACTTGGGGAGCTTGTGTGGCTCAGTCAGTTAAGCATATGACTCTTGATTTTGGTTCAGGTCATGATCCCATGGTTCATGAGATTGAGCCCCACACTGGGCTCTGCATTGACAGTGCAGAGTCGGCTTGAGATTCTCTCTTTCCCTCTTTTTCTGCCCCTCCCTGCTGGCTTTCTTGCTCTTTCTCTCAAATAAAGAAACTTATAAAAAGTCTCTTCTTACGGTATAATTTATCAAGCATTAAAAAAAGTCCTTTAATATTAATAAGGGAAATGATTGTCCCTTTCTGTACTTTTGTACTTAGAATAAATGTTACTCTGAATTCACATTCTTTCACTACCCATTATTTATTTTCAGTGTGTGTGTGTGTGTGTGTGTGTGTTTGCACATGTGCACATGCGTGCACACATGGATGTAGGGAGAGGTATCCAAAATCTATAAAGAATTTATCAAACTCAACACCCAAAAAACCGAATAGTCCAGTGAAGAAATGGACAAAAGACATGAATAGACAGTTTTCCAAAGAAGACATCCAGATGGCTAACAAACACATGAAAAGATGCTCAATATCACTCATCATCAGGGAAACACAAATTAAAACCACAGTGAGATATCACCTCACACCTGTCAGATGGCTAATATTAACATTTCAGGAAACAACAGATGATGAGGATGTGGATAATGTGGAACCCTTTTGCACTGTTGTTAGGAATACAAACTGATGCATTCCATTTTTGGAGGTTCCTCAAAAAATTAAAAATTGAAGTACTCTATGACCCAGCAATTTCACTCTTAAGTATTTATCCAAAAGGTACAAAAATGCTGATTTACAGGGGTGCATGTAAACCAATGTTTATAACAGCACTATCATCAACAGTCAAATTATGGAAACAGCTCAAAGTGTCCATCAAAGGATGAAAGAATAAAAAAGACGTGGTATACACACACACACACACACACACATACATACACCCACACCCACACCCACACACACACACACACGCAGCAATACTACTCAGCGATGAAAAAGAATAGAATCTTGCCATTTGCAACAACATGGATACAACCAGAAGGTATTATGCTAAGTGAAATAAGTCAGTCAGAGAAAGACAGGTATCATATGATTTCACTCTTATGTGGAATTTGAATACTCAACAGATGTTTCTTACATAGGGTAAGAAAAGGAAAAGTAAGATAAAAACAGAGCAGAGGCAAACCAGAAAAGACTCTTAAATACAGAGAACTGAGGATTGCTGGAGAGGAGGAGGTTGGGGGGATGGGCTAAATGGCATGGGGATGGGCACTAAGGAGGTCACTTTTTGGGATGAGCACTGAATGTATATGTAAGAGATGAATCACTAGGTTCTACTCCTGAAGCCAAGATTACACTATATGTTAACTAAATGAATTTAAATTTTTAAAAAATGCTTTAAAAACCATGTCATTTGCAAATAGTGACAGTTTTACTTATTCTTCTCCAATTTGGATGGCTTTTATTTCTTTTATCTCCCTAATTGCTCTGGCTAGGACTTCCAATGCTATGCTGAATAGAAATGGTAAGAAAGGGCATTCTTGTTTAGTTTCTGAATTTAAAAGAAAAGTTTTCAGCTTTTTTCAGTTCAGTGTGATTATGGCTACAGCCTTGTTATTCATGAGGTACAATTGGTCCACACTGAATTTGTTAAGAGGTTTTACCATAAATGAATGTTGAATTTTGTCAAATGTTTTTCTGCATCTACTGGAATGATCATATTATTTGTGTCTTTCATTTTGGTCATATATCATGTTGATTAATTTGTAAATGTTGAACTCTTGCATCCCTGGAATAAATTTCACATGATCATAGTGTATAATTTTTAAATGTATTCTTGAGTTCAGTTTGCTCTTATTTTGTTCTGGATTTTAAAAAAATCTATGTTCATTATGGAATTGGACCCGGAATTTTCTTTTTTTGTGTGGTCTCCTTGTCTGGTTTTGGTATCAGAGTAATTATCTTGCAAAATGACCTTGGAACATTCTTTCCTCTTTGATTTTTTGGAAGCATTTGAGAAAGATATGCATTAAATCTTCTTTGAATGTTTGTTAGAATTCACCAGCGAAGCCATCTGGCATGGCATTTTGTTTCTTGAGAGTTTTTTGATTACTGATTCAATCTACCTACTAGTAATCAATTCGTTCAGATTTTATATTTCTATATGATTCTGTTTTGGAAGATCATATATTTTTAAGAATAAAAATTTTAATTGCACCCAACACAGTTACATACCTAAGAATAACCAAGAAGGTGAAAGACCTATACAATGAAAACTATAAGACATTGACAAAGAAATTGAAGAAGATACAAACAAATGGAAATTTATCTCATATTCAGGAATTAAAAAAATTAATAGTGTTAAAAAGTCCGTATTACCAATGAAATCTACCCGTTCAATGCAATCTCTATCAAAATTCCAGTGATTTTTTTATACAATTAAAACAAATTCTAAGATTTGAATGGAAACACAAAAAATCCTGAACATCAAAAACAGTCTTGCAAATGAAGGACCTTGCTAAATCATGCTTTCTGATTTCAAATGATATTACAAATATTTGTAATCTAAATAGTATAGTATTGGCATAAAGTCACACACATAGATCAGCGAAACAGAATTGAGTGTCCAAAAGTAAATTCATGCATATATAGTCAATTAATTTACTACAGAGGAAGCAAGGATATACAATGGGGAAAGGATAGTCTTTTCAATAAGTAGTGCTGGGACAATTACACAGTCACCTGCAAAAGAATGAAAATGGACCACTGTTCAATCATACACAAAGCTGATTCATAATGAATTAACATCTTGAATGTAAGACAAGTAACCATAAACCCCCCAAAAGAAAACATAGGCAGTAAGTTCCTTGACATAGGTCTTGGTGATATAATTTTGGATCTGACTTCAAAGGCTATGGCAACAAAAGCAAAAATAAACAAAGGGGACTACATCACACTAAAAGCTTCTGTACAGTGAAGGAAATGATCAGAAAACTAAAAGATGACCTCTTGAACGAGAAAAGATTTGCAAATAATATAAATGATAGGGGGTTAATATCCAAAATATATTTAAAAACTCATAAAGCAATAAAAATCCAATTAAAAATGGGAAGATAATCTGAGTAGACATTTTTGCAAGAAGACATCCAGATGGCCAACACACACATGAAAACATGTTCAACATCAGTAATCATCAGGAAAGTGCAAATCAAAACCACAGTAAAGTATCACCTCACACCTGTCAGAACAGTTAGTATCAAAAAAATAAAAAATAACAAGTGTTGAGGAGGATGTGGAGAAAAGGGAACCTTGTGCACTATTGGTAGGAATGTAAATTGGTGCAGCCACTGTGGAAAACAGTATGGAGGTTCCTCAAAATATTAAAGTACAACTACTATATGATCCAGAAACCCCACTGTGGGTATTTATCTTTAAAAAGTCCCAAATATACTAACTTGAAAAGATATATGCACCCCTATGTTCTTCCAATATTATTTACAATAGTCAAGATATGAAAACAACCTACGTGTCCATTGGTGGATGGAATGAGTAAAGATGATGTCGCCTATCTATCTATCTATCTATCTATCTATCTATCTATCTATCCATCATCTATCTATCATCTATCTATCTATCTACCCACCCAATGGAATATCACTCCGCCATAAAAAAGAATGTAATGCTGGCATTTGCAGCAACATATATAGGTCTATGCTGATTGAGATAAGACAGCAGAGAAAAATGCACAAATACTGTATGATTTCACATACATGTGAAATCTAAAAAACAAATAAAACAAACAAACTCATTGATACAGAGAACAGAAGGTTAGTTGTCAGAAGAGGAGTGTGTTGGGGGTGGGCAAAATGGGTAAAGGAGATTAAGAGGTGCAAATTTCCAGTTATAAAAATCATGTGGAGGTAATGAATAGTCTAGTGACTATAGTCAGTAATGTTATATTGCAAATTTGAAACATACCAAGAAAGTAGATCTTAAAAGTTTTCATCACAAGAAAAAAAAGTACTTTCAACTTTTTATGGTGACAGATGGTAACTATACTTGTTGTGGTGATCATTTCACCATAAGTATACAAATGTCAAATCGTTATGTTGTATACCTGAAACTAATATAAAGTTATATGTCAATTATACTTCAATAAAGAAAATAAACAAGGAAATACATTTTTAAAAAATTGGATTCTCAACGCTGTGGAGGTCAGCCTGCCACTGGCATATCTCCTGAACTCCCTGAGTGAAAAATTACCAATCTCCTTTCTGACTGGAGTTATGAAAAGCCCCTTCTATTATTTTAAACCTATAAGGTGTCAGGCTCCAGAATTGTGTGAGGCAGAAAGAAACATTTTTCACAGCTTTAATGGAAAGACTCTACCCAAGCAGGTGGGGCAGGAAAGGATGGAGGGAAAAAGCCATTAGAACAGAGAGATCAGAGACAGTGGGGTGCGTAGTCGGAAAGGCAAAACAATGCTTTGTGTAGTTGTGAAGCATGTGCCATGGCTATCAGGCAGGAAGATACACGGGTTCTGGAAGAGTTGAAAGAAGCCATTAAGGCTGGACTCTAAAGTGTAGGGAGTTCAGGTTGAGGCTGAGGAGGCAGACAGGGACTTCAGGGACTCTGTACGCTTTCTAGGTTTGTCTTTGCCATTAGAGCAATAGGAATCCATCAAACCCTTTTACGTGGGGTCATAAGAGGATCCAATTTTTATTCTATGTACTGAATTGTTGGGGAAGGCCAATAGAGGACAACCAATTTATTCGAAGACTATTCCATGAGTCCTGGCAAGACAGATGGTCCTTTTAACTGGATACACTAAAGGATAAATGTGGGGGAAAATAGGTGACCCCAAAGAGGTACTTAGGAGGTTATAACTAGCCATAGTTGGTGATGGTAGATGAGTGGGGGAAGGAGAGAAACTATAAAAAAGGTTTCTGGATTTCTGGTTTGTGGAACTTGGTGGATGGTGGCGTTATTAGCTGAGATCACAAATATTTAGGAAAAATAAATAAATTTGGTGTTCTGCATTGTTATGGAATGAATTGTTTCTCGAAATTCATGTATTGAAGCCCTAACTCCCAGAATGTGACTGTATTTGGAGACATGATCTTTCAAGTGTTAAATATGGATAAACGAGGTGATATGGAGGTCCCTGATTCCATATGTCTGGTATTCTTCCCAAAGGAGGAAATGAGGAGTCAGACTGCACAGAGGGAAGATCATGTAACATGGTGAGGAGACTGCCATCTATAAGTCAAGGAGAGGGACCTTAGAAGAAACCATTCTTGCCAACTTCTAGATGCTGGTGTTGTGAGAAAATAAATTTCTGTTGTTCAAGCAGCAAACAAAACAAAGTCATGTTCAATGTGAAATGGATACATTTAGATCCTCATCCATAAATGGATTTTTAGTAAGCCCGAGTTCTTCAAGGTTGCTTATGAATTTTTCCACTGTAGATAAAATCAATAGTGTTTTCAAGGACTAAATTCATGTTGTTATTAAATAAAAAGATTTGCCTTTGCTCCTAGGTAGATTCCTTCTTAATTCATTGATTACTCTCATGTTTATAATTATCACTGGCTTTTAAAAGCATTACAGTTCATGTTGACTAGGAAAAGCGGTACAATAAGACAGGATAGAAAAAAAAAAGAGAGAGAGAGCAAAGACTTTGGATTTACTCAAGTAATTCAAACATCATCTTGCACTTAATTTGAATCTATTTTTAAGCATACTTTCATGATAAGAAAATTTGTTTACTATACTTTGCATATTGATAACGACAATTTTCACCTTGTATGAACAATTAGCACACCACATTTTTAATTACCTTGGATTTCACTTAGCTATTCTTTGAAATGTGGCCTTAAATATTATTTTTTCCTGCTCACACTTGACCCCATTGGGGTTAAAAATGCTTCAATAAAAGTTCTTCTGCATTAGATTGAACAGTGAATAAGAACATTTTTTTCATAATGACTCATTATTTTTAAAGACTGCCATTAGTTGAATACTACTTCCTATTCACTGAGGTTAAAGTATCATTTCATACCATAATGTGGTGTGGGAATCTCACAAATTGGTCTTCTCAAGTTCTAATTCAACATGCAGAGTTTTGTGCACCATCTGAGTAAGAACTATGCCAGGTGCATTACTTCTATTATTACAGCCTCCCAATAACCATATTACTTTAGGAATTTTTACTCCATTTCACTGATGAAGAAACTGAGACCCAGAAAACTATACCTGCTTCCCCAAGGTCACCTAGCTGATATGAGCTAGAACCAGAATTTGAACCTACATCTGTCTCATATTGAACTCTATATTTTGTTTGCTCCAGTACATGAATTGCTAAGAATCATGTCAATTGAATTGCATTTTCACAAGCATGTTATATGAGTTGTCTTGTTTGGGGGATGGATTAATACTTAGATTTCTTAAAAACCCACACATTTGATTAGTACAAAGGAAGTTGACCCTGACAGTCCCAACCAATGCAAGATCTAAGACAGTGGCTCGATGAAAGCAACAAAATCCCTTTATTGCCACCTAACTGCAGTCAGATGAGCTGTGCTCTGACCTCAGTTCTTCTAACAGACTCTGCATCTACTCTCAGAGGAGGGGCTAAAGTATCTTCAAGGTTGCTGTCATTGGGAATTTTAGGTCACTCGACACTGCACCCTTGCACATCAACTTAACGACCACCTTCTAGCTAGTACCCCGGCATACTGTATATTAATAGAATATTGATACAGCAAAAATACTGGTGTGGGATTCATCATTTGGTAAATCCTCCACCGTCTGCAGTTTTACAGAGCCATTTAATTAGCAATTTTACAACCTCCTCTCCTCTCATTAAATTAATTAATAATTAAGTTCAAATATAGGCATCTTTAATGTCATAATTATATTTCAGTTTTATGGTCACTGGAGTTTAGCTCATTAGGGGAGGCACTCATAAACCATAGCCCTGTTTAGTGACTGAAGCGCATCTATATCACCAGGCTGATTCCAGTTTGGTATTCTAATTTCGCTGTTGCTTTGGTAGCACTACCATTTTTGCAGAGAGAAATTTCTGTCTTTGCCCACCGTGAGCATAAAATAACAATCATAATAACAACATCAACAAATGCAGTACAAAATGCAGATGATGTGTTCTAAGAGTCTCCTTGACTTTTATGATGTCTCCCTTGGATATTTTCGTAACGTTAGCCCTCACAGCGCTTTCTGATTAGATCAAGTTCTCCCACCTCTCCACTTGGCATTAAGCACTAAGTAACCAGTCAAAGACCCCTGAGTGATGTCCTCTCATTGGCTTTACGATATGCTAAGACAGTAATGGCATTTCACACAATATGGTAGGCTGTACATTACAATGGACAGAGTGGATTTATTTCAGTCATTATCACTGATTAAACCAGCTTAGTAGAAGAGGCAAAACAAAACTTGCTTTGAAATTGTTCTTATTTAATTTTGTTCGCCTTCGCATAACCCAGGACAGTGCTAATTATTCCTTGATGGAGCTCATGTTTCTAATGCAATTCATATGTAAATTCTAATTTAGTTCATATGGGAATGTTTGTGTTCCTTGTCTCATCTCAGGCAAGAACACAAACACAGAATTAAAACTGTTTGGAAATGAAAACTTGATGTTGCCTTTTTTGACCTGGCTTTGATTTGCTTTGCTTTGTTGTTCATGTAACAGTCCTTAATCACTTTTGAAGGTTAAGGTTTTAAACTGTAGTTTAGGGGATGAAAACTATCTTTACACCTATAAAGAATTTGGGGATATTTTGAAGGTGCAAATTGCATTCTCTCATGCTAACCAAAAAGCTTTACCATTTAAAGCTTTACTCAACTTTTCTCTGAAAGAAGATATTCTTAAGAATTTAAGAACTCTAAAGCCATGATCTGTATAAAATAGATTAAAGGAAAATATAATAATTATTCTATGATATTGCTGACAATAGGTTGTCATGAAGATGAAGTAGGAATGGAATGGATTTCAAAATAAAGATTCTTTTTTTAAATAACAGTGATGGGTTATTACGAGTCTGAACTGTCCACAGTATTGTTAACTGGCATATTTAAGGAATTGTTAATTGAGACATTCCATGATTTAAAAAAAGGCACTAGGCTGAGCCGTTTATGTATGCCAAGCTCTGTAGTGCCACAAGTTCAACTGCAGGTGGAAAAACTACAGGGTGTTATATCTAAAATCCACAGTAAACTACCAGTGTAAGGTCATGCACAGAGCGAGCAGATGTGGTGGTGACAGTCACTTTGTGAGGAACTTGGTGAGAAACTGAAAACAGAAAAGATTAGAAATGCAGAGAAGTAGAGAACATGGCTGGTGTGGAGCCCACAGCCACTTGATCTGTCCTCAAGGGGCACCAGAGGCCAGAGTCTTACATGAACTCTGCACTTCACCAATCTGGGTGTAATCTCCCAGGTGTGTGTGTGTGTGTGTGTGTGTGTGTGTGTGTGTGTGTGCTGTGCGTGCACATGCACATTCTTTCTGCTCACTCTACAGTGAGACTGAAATCTGTTCTCATGCCCAATAAAAATGTATATGTTGTATTCTAGAGAAAATGTTCAAATTTAAGGATGTCTCCAGTATAATTAATGGCAAGTGGAAAATATTTAAGATGAGTGACCTGAGATGGAAATTAAAAAGGTAAACCTCAACTGGACCCATCTTCCACTTCAACCATGACACCCTGGACACTCTTTTAAAGTGAAAGTGTTGATCCCTGTGTCTGTCACCTCTCCTAATAGGCATCCACTAGACATGACTTTGAAATGTATCTCCTGTAAACCAAAGGAAGCTGCAATGTCTCAGCTAAGCCAAAATCACACACTGAAGAATGGTCACAGACAATTTGTATTTTGATATCTGATCACATTTGCACTGTAGTCAGAAAAGACCTTTTCATCCTTACACAGGCTGACTTTGTAATATCTAGGACATAATTACACTTGCATTCAATATGCACGCACACATACACACACATCATGCCAACATTAGAGCTGTCCGAAACTATTTTCAATAATTGATTTGCCGTTTAATTGAACAGCATGACTGACTAACATAGCTCATTACTTTACTCATTAGTTAATTATCGAAGAAAGTAGGACAAGTCAATAAAATGGAAGGCTGTAAATTCCAATACTAATTAGCACCATTTCCTCAGAGACATATTTAAGGCCAGATTGGCTACCTGAATGTCCTAGGACCTTGCAGATGAAGGAGAAGGGTAGATGCACCATAAATCTAGATTACTGGAGAGGAAGACAAGTAGACAGTAAGTAGACATGTAGACCAGTCCTTACCCACCGCTAACTCCACCATTTGAATGGCAATATCTAATCATGTAATTGGGTAGGAGAGCATTATTAAGAGAAAGGAGGATCCTTCACTTGGTATACTTTGAAAACAATTTGCAAGACAACTTTTATCACTTTTTCTTTTAAAATAACGTTTTCCACTTTGGTTTGCACATCCTGTGTGTGTGGACTGTATCAGAGTAAATGACACTTATGTGTAGATTTCTTATAAATGGATTCCATCTTCAAGAGAATTCTATTAGAGGGAAAAATACTTTTTGGAGCTAACAAGTCACTCTTTTTGACTTATGAAGGGGAAAAAAAATGGCTATTCATGCTATTCAATCCACATTAACCCATTCAGCCAACAGATGTTACTATGGACTCATGATTGAATAAGTTAAATGCATGCACACACGCAAACACACATATGTACACATGCACACACACAAACACATGCCCACTTATATTTTATCTTTCTCCTTACACAGAACTGAGTTTAAAGCCTTCTTTTATCAATGTTAGCTATATACATGCAGAAAAACTTTCCATCTATTGGGACTCAATATTTTCTCATGTACGCAATGGGTACAATAAGACCTACATTTCAGAGTTGTCGACTAGCTGAAAAGAAGTAATAAGTGATTTGTTCTACCAGTGTTTGTCATAGCCTTCCTACTCTGTTCTTGATACAATTCCTAGACAGGCTATATGCAGCTATCAGATGGTCCAGAAGAATGGCTGACCTAGTCCCAGTAACAAAGAATTTTGACCACGGAAATATTTTTCTAAATGGTTGCAATTTATGGGCCTTGTTAGAATTACTTCTGAAGTGTGATGATGATGTGTTATGGATGCACATAAGGAGTGCTCTGTTAGTGAGACAATGCTATCCTTCACTTGGCTGTCAGGCCAATCATCTATATTACAGCATTTCTAAAGTAAGACATGAGACATTGCCAACTAATCTTGTATTCAGCTTCAGCACTTTTGCTTTCAGCCTCTCAAAACCTGCTCATTTTGTTCAATGCTGTGGTAGGACCAGACCTATTGAAGTACACACTATCACACTGATTTTGTATTTAGTTAAATTAAGCAATAAAGGAGAAAACATTGGCATTTTCTCAGCTTGTGAAATTCTCCCCTAGTATGTTCATATACTCATGTACCAAGTAGTTACAGGTATTGTTAACTTATATATAGTAAGATTTGGTGAATATATTCAAAGATACAAATTTATTTGAAAGCAGAGCAATGATTGAAATTTACCTTACCTGATTTTTCATTGTTCTCTTAATACTCGTAAATCTTATAGAATGTTGTATCTAGCAGGACAGCTAAGATTAATAAGTCAACAACTCTCTTGGTTCAAAAGAGAAAATGCAATCTGAGAAGTTAAGCAAATTTTGCAAACCTTGTGACTTAGATGTTCATAGAGTTTGGTCGAGACTCTGGATTTCTTTGTCTTAAGTTTTAATGTCCCTTTCCTAGTCCCCAGCCTCCTCCCCTAAGGATCGGCTTTAACTCCAATCTATTTTGTTGTTGTTGTTATTCACTAGTCAGCCCTTCTGTAGCTCTACAGAAACTGGGAGTCAGTTTCCAGAGCAGGGCTGGATCCAAGAGAAGGAAAGAGAAAGCTTTAGTCTTTTAAGTAAACAGGTGCATGATCCTAGAACTTGCTTCTGTGGATGTGTCACAGCTTACTTTGGGTGAACGTGTGTTCATTAGGTTTTCTAGTTTGTGCAAGAATATATAATGAGAAGAGCTGAAGGAAAAGTCTCAGGATTTAGCTGTATTTGTAAATTTCCACATGTTTTTATCCAAAGGCCCTCACACAGACACAATTTCCAGCCTTATATTCCACCCTTGCCTTTGAGGTTTTCTGTGCTCTTACCATGTCAAATTTTTGATGTTCACAAAAGGCGCTGTGTGCAATCACTTCTACAGGCCTTTGTCCATTCCAGGCCCACTACCCAGAATGCATTTCACCTCCATCTCTACTGGCCAGGACCCTAGTGAGCTTGATGAGGCACACCTTAAATATCACTTCCATGAGGAAATTCTTCATGAGTCTTTAGGAGGAATCCATCCTTTGCCTTAATAACATTTTTTGCTTTTTATGAACACTGATTTATTTTTTTACCTGCAATAATAATAGTCTGTGGTAAAGGAGCTGTGGGTCTTGTCACATTTAGAGAAAAAGTTCTTCAAGATTGTGTCTGTATGGACTGAGAATGTGGGGCTTGGCTTTGCAGATGTCTCTTCACCAGTTCCTTCAGGGATGGGCCCACCTCATGTGCTGGCCCTGTGCAGCTGTGTTAAGGAGGAGACGTGGGGTTGCGTTTCCCAGGTGAGTCCTGTGGCTGCTGGGGTGTCCTCTCTAACAACATTTCTGTCTCCTAGAGCTGCTGGCACCATGGCTTCCTCACAGTCTGGGCGGCCTTGCTGTTGCCCCGTGTGAGGAAGGGATAATGGAGCCTACTTTTCAGAGGTGAAGAGACTTCAAGTAATAAAAAACCAGAGAACCATGTATTTACCCAAAGGATACAGGAGTGATGATTTGAAGGGGCACATGCACCCCAGTGTTTACAGCAGACTATCAACAATAGGCAAAGTATGGGAAGAACTCAAATGTCCATTGACTGATGACTGGATAGAGAACATGGGGTATATATATATACATATGGAATATTACTTGGCGATCAAAACAAATGGAATCTTACCACTTGCAACAATGTGAATGGAACAAGAGGGTATTAGGCTACATGAAATAAGTCAATCAGGGAAAGGCAAATATCATATGATTTTATTCAGATGTAGAATTTAAGCTACAAAACAGATGAACAGAAGGGAAGGAAAGGAAAAATAATATAAAAACCGAGAGGGAGACAAACTCTAAGACACAAATACAGAGAACAACCTAAGGGTTGCTGGTGGGGTGTTGGGTGGAGGGAAGGGCTAAAGAGGTGAAGGGCATAAAGGAGGGTACTTGTTGGAATGAGCACTGAGTGTTATATGCAAGTGATGAATCACAAAATTCTATTCCTGAAATTATTATTACACTATACGTTAACTAACTTGGATTTAAATTTTTAAAAAATGATAATAATTCCAGGGGTGCCTGGGTGGCTCACTTGGTCAAGTGTCCAAGTTCTGATTTTGGCTCAGGTCATGATCTCACAGTTCGTGAATTCAAGCCTCACATGGGTCTCTGGGCTGATGGTACAGAGCGTGCTTGGGATTCTCTCTCTCCCTCTCTCTTTGTCCCTCCACTGAATGTGCTCTCTGAATAAATAAATAAATAAATAAATAAATAAATAAATAAATAAATAAACTTAAAAAATAAATAATAAAAAAGCAGAGAACCATGTTTTCAAAAACTGTTAAGGAAATAGGAGTATCTGGATGGCTCAGTCGATTAAGTGTCTGACTCTTGATTTGGGCTAATCTTAGTTGGTGATTTTGAATCCTGTGTCAGACTCTGAGTTGACAGCACGGAGCCTGCATGAGATTCTCTCGCTCTCCCTCTCTTTGCCCCTCTGTCACAAAAATAAATAAATAAACATCAGAATAAAAAGATTTATTGAGATAAATAAATGATACATTATGAAGTGGGAAAAGCATTATCTCAAATCAATTCATGTAATATAGCATGGTCTCAATTTTGTAAAAATATCTATATCTATAGTATGTAAGCATCTGTATTTATATTGTAAGAAAAAAATCCTAAACAGAAATTCTCCCAAATGTTTAAAAAAATTTTAGCAAATTTCTATAGTAAATTATACATTTTTTAATAAGTTATGTTTTGAAATATAGTTTCTTAGTATGCACATTAACATGCCTTGGTTATACTTTCTTAATATTTGTTATTAAAACACAAACAGTTGAAATCAATTTTGTAATGAACTCAAAATTAAATATAAATGAAAACCACAACTTGTTTTTCTTTGACATATTATAGTTACAGTTGAAATTATTCTCAAACAACAAGTAATTTCTGTTTTCAAACATGTTTTTTAAGTACTGTAGGAAGGGAAGCTCTTCTAAGAATTGTATGTAAAGTTTTTATCAGCACTTTTGAGAATCATGCTTTGGGGGTTGCATGAAAGGCAGAGATGGAAATGGAAAAATGTGAGGGGATATTTAATGACAAGCTCCTGGTTAAAATAGCGAAAAAAGGGAAAAAAAGGAAAAAAAGAAATAACACGACTGTAATGATTTTAGCAAAGACGTTTAAAAATCCATACCATTGCACGAACATTTAGAAATTATGAATATTTTAGATTAACCTGGTCAAAAGGCCCATACCAAAGAAAATCAACCTCAGAGAAGCCACGTTTATAAACCATGCATCCACTATTAGATAATCCTTTATCACATGAATGCAATCACAAGGTACCTTAGTATTTCAAAAGCAACCACCAATAGAAGAAGCAAGGTATTCCAAAATTTAAAATCTTGGTTCACATGAGCTGGCACAGCAAAATATGTCCAAAAACCCAGAAAATAAAACAAAAAGAAAAGTGATGAACTATCCCCTATTCACGAGAAATCTCTTTATATGGAAGAATTTATGTAACGGCACATTACATAGAAAACAGAAACACAGCTGATCACTAGAATGATATAAATGTTGACTGAAATATGTATCTAAAATTAAAGGCTTTTTATTAAGATGATTTCCTATACTGCATAAAATGACTGATTTAAAATTTAAAAATAAATGAACCAATTTTGGCCATGAAATTATATTTGCCTGATAATTCCCATTGGATTAGCTAAATGAAGCTTTTTAACCAATAAGTTATGGATTTAATACTCTAAATGTATTACCCCAAATAAGGTAATTTTAAAGACAGTAACATTCAAATGCCTATCCTAAATAGGTCCATTATTTGACTATAAAGACATATTGTGCTTTACCTGAGAATATTCTATAGTAGAAGTATTGGAAATTTGCTGTAAAGATAAAAATGAGGTATATAAAGAATTTTAGTAAATAAATGCCAAAGATATTCAAGCAATTTGTGTTCATTGTTTAGCTTTCTTATTGCATGAATTGGATTCTGTGAATTTTAACCATACTTAAGAGAATTAAACATTGGTTTTCTCCATAATGTCTTTCACTGCAAGCTATAATTCTTATTATTTTGCATGATTTTTATACAATATATGGATGCCTGCTCAGTGAGCATAAATAATTGTATTTGATATGTATTTTTAGTAAGAAAAAGTCTGATCAAAGTTATCATTCATTTTTCCCCTTAAATCCTCTGTCATCCAAGCATAGCTTTTTATTTATTTTCTGGGAAAATAAATAAATAAATAAGATAAAGGGCTAAAAATGACAAACCCATAAGGGTAATTGGAATTCTTATGTTTTCCCCTTGATTGTTTTAGTGGACAGATACACATCAATGGTGAGATCACAGGTATGACAATGTTTTTTTCATTCTGATTTTTTTCAGCTTTTTATTGTAGGGAAAATACATTCTAAGTCGCAATATAAGTGGGGTCCTAACTTGTTTACATTCCCATAATTTTTTTTCTTTTCTTTCCTCTTTAAATGTAGGAGTACCTTAGATTCTGAATGTTAAAGTATTGTCAAATGCAGATTTGCAAATATTTTTCTACCATTCTGTAGTTGTCTTGCTATTTCCTTAATAATGTCCTCTCGTTTTATGGTCAAATAACTTGGCAAATTCACTTAGGTTATTTAATCTCATTTTGCAGATAGTATTTTATATCATTACCTTCTTTTTTAAAAAATCCTTATTTAGTTCAATTCATGTGTTTGTACCAAAAGTGTCAGTTTACTCATATGTCTTTGTACCAAACGTGAGAATCTGAAGATAAGGGGCACCTGGGTGGCTCAGTCGGTTAAGTCTGACCTCAGCTCAGGTCATGATCTCATGGTACGTGGGTTCGAGCCCTGCATCAGGTTCTGTGCTGACAGCTAGCTCAGAGCCTGGAGCCTGCTTCGGATCCTGTGTCTCCCTCTGTCTCTGACCCTCCCCTGCTCACACTGCCTCTTTCTCTCTCTCAGAAATAATTAAAACATTAAAAAATTTAAAAAAGGAATATGAAGATAAATAGGAACATAGTTTCTTAGAATATCATCTTCACATAAACAGAGAATGTTTAGTATACACAATAATAAACAAAGTAGTTTCTGCAGTGCACCTAAAGCCTTCAGAAAATGACCTAAATGTACAATTATTAAATAAAGAGGCACTAGATTTACAGAAGAGCAAGAGAGGGAGTTGAAATAATTAAACACCTGCTTTGTGGTGCAATAGGTCTTAGACTCACGACCAAAATTTGAGGTACTCTTATTTCCTTTTCTGTAAAATTGGGGCACTGATTCCTCTTCTTGGCTTGTGCAATCATCGTGTAAGATCACAGGAGGTAACAGATGTGAAAACATTTTGGGGACTGAAAGGTGCTATGCAAATGTAAGGTCTGTTATTATGTATACATGTGCACCAATTACTTAGTATCATAATAGTTGGTAATAATCATTAAGGGGCATCATTAGAAATACAGGCATGTCTGCAGTCTTTGGGTCTGTGTACATAGCACACCTGCATTTGGATGCACTGGGATGTGCATTTATCTTCTTTTCCAATCAAACTACACATTTCTCTTGTAGTAAATGCTGCTAATGCACTGGCTTGCCTACTGCCCAGCCCTTTTTATCAGTACAAGAGCCTGACATTTCCACAGCAGCCAGGGTAAAAAGCACAGACTGGAATTGTTCGGTCGAGTTTTAGAGATCCTCCTTCAGAAACTGGGCCCTCAGGCCTCCGCAGCCTTTAATCAGCTGTAACTGGAGTGAAGTTGTCAGCCTCTGCTTGTTCTCTGTCAGCTTTAGTACCATTTAGAGCATCTCTGATAAATGTATGGTACAAATTTAACAGTCAACCTGTGAGGGAGAAAAACCAAGCATCGCTTGAATGCTGGGAGAAACTTTGTTCAGCCCTGTCAGGAAACGGCATGGGCCAGTGAGTCCAGTGGTGACGAAAGAGAAGTTGGTGATGTGTGAATAGATACGATGAAAAATACAGTAACTTGGGTCTATGTACAGGTTTTAGAAAATGTGCAAAAAGAGAGGAATAGGAAAGAGAAGAAATAAAAAAGGAAAAATGATGACAGGCAAGGTTTGTGCGGAAAAAAAGATAAAATGCCAAGAGATAATATCTCTGGTTTTATTCTTGACTTGGGAGAAAATCTCAGGAATGTTTTCGAGTTACTCCAGGAGGTAATAAGTGTGTGGTTTGAGAGACAGGAACTGATGTGATAATTGGAAGTCCTAAAAATTGAACAAGTAACATTTCATTATTCACTGCCTGTGTGAAACCAAGGGCAATCTAGAAGGCTAACAGGTGATGTTAGGACTCAATTTTCTCATCTATAAAATGAGGTTGAAATAATTCTGACCTCACAGAGTTTTTGTGATGATGAAATAATTTTCAGCTTCGTATATTCTAAAGCATTCTTTAAAGTTCGGTGAAGTTAATGTTATTTGCTAGTGTCCTATCAGGCTAACTATAAATCTACTAAACAAAAATCATTTTTCTAAGAATCTGATATTAAACACAGGCTTAAATTGAGTTGCTTAAATGGAATGCCCCATTCATGCTTAATAGCATAGTTATGTTCAACTGGGACCTCTTTTCTGGTATCATATGTGGGCTTGGGTTTATAGCCAGTTGGTTGCTTCTTGGAATAAAAGGGTGAACATTTACAAACTTCTAAAGCAGAGGCTTGTAAAGGGTGTTTTTGAAAATGCCAGTCACATGAAATAAAAATTTTATGGTTGTAGAGTTGTTGAGTGCAACAGCCAAGAAAGAATTCTTGAGATATTGTATGGTGCAACCTAGTAAGTTCATTTAAGTAACACAGGGAAGGGACTTTGTGCAGAAAGAGCTGCACTTTTGCCTAACGGAGCTGGTGGTCACCTGATTAGTGCTCAAGGGGGAATAGTTAGACAGGAAGTATTAGACCATAAATGTCTTCTTCAAATTTTTACGTGTAAAACTACTTTCACAAGATTTCTCTGGTGCTTATCATTCAGCTCAATATTAACTATCGGTGAAATGGACAAGCAGTCATGAGACCCTTTAAGAATGTAGCAACTAGCACGTATTTGATCCTTATCAGAACTATGCAGGCTGTAGGACAGACTTCCAGGCTAAAGGTAAACATTTTTTCTGCTTCTATTCCTCATCACCGTGGTCAAAAAAATATGTTTTATAAACATAATCTTTGTAATGGAAATTTACAACACGTTTGAGCATATCAAAGTCACCAAGAAGTCCAGCAGTAAAGAGTTACCTGCTTAACAGTCTAGAGTTATTCACCAGTTTGCACTCTGTACTTAAAATTCCTGCTAACTTCCATTCGGTAAGGAAGTCGCCAAAGAGCTCTCCATTCCAACCCTAGCTCGTTCACTTACTCACTCTATGACTTGAACTGGTTATTAAATTGCTCTGTTCTTCTTACCTATATATGAATAACAAAAGCTATTTCAAAGGCCATCTTTTCATGAGATGGTACATACAATACAATTAGCATGAGTGTTGAACATGTGTCACCCCTATTCTCATTGTTACTAAATCCTACCTTCCACTCTCTGAACCTTGAACTACTGAGTCTTCAAATGTTTTTGTTTCATTTTTGAAGGATAACATAACCTCTTTTTGAAAGGGATGTGTGACATAGCCTTTTCCTTACTTTATGTATTAAAAAATGAAAATCTGGGTCCATGATGTCTGATAAAAATAGTTAGAAGATGGTAATGAAAGTAGCAGTACAAATATTTAGCTTTAACTTCCTCATGAATAGACATCAGTTATACATGGAAAGGGAATGTATGCTTTTTACAAATGATGTCCATCCATTTAGTCATTGGATTATTTATTTACTTTAAGAAAAGCAAGTATTAAAACTTAATTATATGCCATATATCATGCTAGACAATCAATTCTTTATAAAAGAAGAGGAAAAAAGACAAACGATCCTATCAATTGTACATACATCCTATAGTTTATTGAATAGTCTATGAAATATAAATATGCTCCTTTTTAAAATTCCACATATCTATGTAAGGCCATTTGAAAATTCTACACCTGAATATTAAATATAAAGAAAATCCTGGAAAGAAATAGAAACATCATAGGGAAGAAACAGGATTTAACAAGAAGATAATTAAGTCTAGGCATTGAGCTGGAGATAATCTAGACGTGAATCCTAATTTAACCACTTTTTAGCTCTATGATTCAAAAAATGGATTTAAATAGTTGAAGAATCTATTTTTTTGGTATGTGATTATATGAAAATTAAATGGTCAGAAAGATCTGTAAGAAACTTAAATACGTATCATTGAAAGAAAGAAGTCGATCTAAAAAGGCTATATTGTATATGATTTCAACTATATGATGTTTTGGAAAAGTCAGAACTATGAGGACGTAAAAAGATCAGTAGTTGTGGGGGATTGGGAGGGAGGAAGGATGACTAGATGGAGCATAGGGGATTTTTAGGACACTGAAAATCCTCTGTATGATACTACAGTGAAGGATACATGCCATTATATATTTGTCCAAACTCATAGAATGTACAATACCAAGAATGATTCCTAATATACCCTATGGACTTTGGGTGATTATGATAGAACATTGTAGGTTCATCACTTGTTACAAATGGACCACGTAGGGGTGCCTGGGTGGATCAGTTTGTTAAATGTACGACTTCAGCTCAAGTCACGACCTTGCAGTTCGTGATTTCCAGCCCCACGTAGGGCTCTGTGCTTAGAGCTTAGAGCTTAGAGCCTGGAGCCTGCTTCATATTCTGTGTTTCTTTCTCTCTCTCTGCCCCTCCGCTGCTCATGCAATGTCTCTCTCTCTCCAAAATAAATAAACGTTAAAAAAATGGACCAGTTCGTTAGCGAATGTTAACAAAGAGGAGGCTGTGCATTGTGAGGTTGAGGGTATACAGGAAATCTCTATAACTTTCCCTCAATTTTGCTGTAAACCTACTACTATAAAAAGTAAAGTTTTAATATGATAAATTAAAGTTTTACTTTAAAAAGGTATAAAAGTAAAAAAAAATTTCAGAATATTCATTTAACATTGAATAGACTTTGAATGTCAAACAAACACTGAATATTTCCAAAGGGTCAGGCATAGTACAAAGCACTGATGAGAAAAACAAATGTATACTGTTACGGACCTCACAAACAAGTAAGGAGACAGACAAGCAAGTAATTAGCATATAATTATATTAACACATATAATGCATAGATGTGGATACAAGCTGTAGAGGATATAATATAATCTCATGGTAGAACCAAGAAAGATTTCACAGACATGGTGTTACTTAACTTTAGGATTTGAAGATGAACATGAGTTCACCAGACATAAAAGACTGTGAAAAGAGTATGTCAAAGCAGGCAAGTCCTGAGAAATTTCAAGAAAAGATATTGCAGCCAAATAAAGCACACTACAAAAATTGAACATTAATTCTGTAGAACCAAGGGTAGCATATGTTACATTTGGCAGTTAATTTCTATTGATTTTAAGAGAAATTTCTTTTTCCCTCCCTTTCCTTGTCTCTCTCTCCCCAAATATATAAATTTATATGTATTTAAATATATAAAATATATTATATATTTATATATATGTATACAATATATAAAACAAAAATAAAATATATATAAAATGTTTTTTAACTTGAGGTCAACCTATTTATTTTTTTAGAACACTGAGCATGTTTGAATAGAAATTACCATGTTTATAGTGCATATTTTAAAAAGTCAATGTTCAGCTTTTTGTTACTTCTCATATAGGACTTGAGAATTAAAAACAAGAAAAAAAAAGATTTCTGTTGTTGCTGCTATAAGAATTAAAAGAAGAATTAAGAAAAAATGCTACCTGGGGCGCCTGGGTGGCTTAGTCGGTTAAGCGTCCGACTTTCGCTTAGGTCATGATATAGCAGTTCGTGGGTTCGAGCCCCGTGTCGGGCTCTGTGCTGACTGCCAGCTTGGAGCCTGGAGCCTGTTTCAGTCTGTGACTCCCTCTCTCTCTGACCCTCCCCTGCTCACGCTCTCTCTCTCCTAGAAATAAATAAAACATAAAAAAAAAAATTTAAAAAAAAGTAAAAAAAAAGAAAAAGAAAAATGCCACCTTTTATTCCTCCTACCAACTACTAGAGAAAAGTACATGAATGTGAATTTGGAAGGTTAGGATCCTAGAGAAAAGGGCTCATAAACATGGCGGTGGATCAAGGATGCTTGAGCGTTTCCAGAATATAGAGATCGCGAACCATTAAGTCTATGGTCAGCCATTAAGGAACCTTAAAGGTCACCCTTCACCATATGAGTACAGTGCTGTTGGCCATGTGAGGAACCCACATCATCTACAACCGTTTGCTTCCCTGTTATTGGTGTTAGGTATTTCCTCATACTCCAACACTTTCTTATAATCTTTAGAACTTCTTTGATCAGATACCTTTCTTAATGGTCTAGGACATGTCTAAGCTTTCTTACTCACTTCTACCATGCCCCCTCCAAACGAAACAAGTAAAGAAGTCAGTCCATTTGGAGAGTTAGACATAGAATGGAACAGAAGGCTCCAGCACTATAGTGCTGATTAGGGCTGGAAAATGGTGACACCCATTTGTATCACCATCAGGAATGATGAACTGGAAATGAAAACAGGACCTGTATCTGAGCTTAAGGAAAAAAATAAAAAAGCTGTATTATTTAGTAATGTCTGCAGTGATTTTAGAAAGGGGAGTGTTGGTGTACATGTTTCTATCTGAAAGTGCTGTTTGGCTGACAACAGTCTGTGAAATTGCAATTTGGGGGCTTTTAGGCCCATTTAGAATCTAGGGATTACATATTAGTCATCTGTGTGACTGAATAAAGGGGAGACCTTTAGTGAGAGAGATCATTGAATGGTGTACCTTTGCTTTTCATGAAAAAGATAATCTTCTTTTGAGATGATTGTATAGGGAAGTAGGAGAGGAAGGATTCTTATTTTATGCCTGAGAAATAGAAGGCTGGAAGTGCTTCAACATTCACCAAAGTCATAGAAGCAGTAATAGCACAGAAGAGACTCAATCTTACAAACTCACACCTCTTGCTAGACCACTGTGTGTGTGTGTGTGTGTGTGTGTGTGTGTGTGTGTGTATATATATATATATATATATAAATTTCCTTTCTTTTTTGGCAGTAATGAAATGTTTAGAGCTTTTTTTAAAATAATGATTGCGAATGTTTAAGTTTTAGTTACTTTTTCCAGCTGTAAAAATATTTCCAACATATTATTTTCTCCATTTGAGCCATTTAAACACCAAGTCTGCAAGAAAATTAGGCTTTTGTTTCTTGTTTTTCAGAAAGAACATTTACACCAGCATTTCCATGCTTTTATGTCTTTAAAGTAAAATGCCAAACTTTTGGAACATTTTTTACAAGTTTAGCTTCTAAGTTAAAATTTTAAAGACATAGTTTATGGCAAGAAATGTTCCTTGGTACTGAAAGAGAAGTAATTTCAATATTTCTCAATACACATTTAAAAACTCCTATTTTCTATCAGCATTAGGCTGATAAGAACAGAAGATAAGACAATATCTTATTTAAAACGAGTTGTTTGTAGATAATAAATTTGCGAGAATTCAGAAAAAAATTAATTTTGACTGATAATCCACCAACAACAAGTGATGTATTAAACTACAAAGATCAATTTTGGCACCTTTATTTGAAAAATTTAAAAAAATGTACTTGGTTGCCTTCCCCTATCATCTGGTTTTGAAATTAGAACATATCTGTTTGGGGGAGATAATTCCTGATGACCACACATATGAAAATTTTAATTTATGATGTCTCATTATATAAATATATTATCACTAACATTAAAGGATAATTTAAAAAGTTTTTAAACTCATGGTTTTGTACCTGGCTCAGTGAGAACCTATAGACTCAGAATTATGGGTAATATCACACCTTGTGACCACAATAAACACAACTATGAACATGAGAATATTTTGTAATTAGGAGTAGAGGTGAATAAGATGATCTTTTTTTATTAAGAAAACATTTTACTGAAGTGAAACATATTGTTGGGAAAAAGAAGATTGATCTAATATCCCATTAGAAGGAGGGGGAGGAGGAGGAGGAGGAGAAGAAAGAAGAAGAAGAAGAAGAAGAAGAAGAAGAAGAAGAAGAAGAAGAAGAAGAAGAAGAAGAAGAAGGGGCGCCTGGGTGGCTTAGTCGGTTAAGCATCCGACTTTCACTTAGGTCATGATCTCGCGGTTCGTGGGTTCAAGCCCCGCGTCGGGCTCTGTGCTGACTGCCAGCTCAGAGCCTGGATCCTGTTTCAGTCTGTGACTCCCTCTCTCTCTGACCCTCCCCTGCTCACGCTGTCTCTCTCTCTCTCTCTCTCCTAGAAACAAATAAAACATTAAAAAAAAATTTAAAAAATAAAAAAAAAAGGAAGAAGAAGAAGAAGAAGGAAAGAAGGAGGAGAAGGAGAAGAAAGGGAAGGAAAATCCGAAGAAAGGAGAATGATAAGAAGGAGAAGAAAGAGAGAAAAATAAATAAAAATGAGACACAGTCCACCCTAAGTATAAATATACTGAAAGTATCTTGGTAATTCAAGGCACTGATTACAGAAATTGTGCTCAAAAGTGCAGAATCTGAGGTTATAGAATAGAAAGGGATTATTTCTGAAGAAAACAGGTTAAAAAGAACAAGTGCATAATGAGTAGTGAAGGGGGAAAAGAAGAAATTTAGAAATCTGTAAATCATAAGAGACCCAATAACAATCAAATGACATATACTCTTCCCTTCACAACATCATCTCAAAAGAAAATCATTAACAAAATTTTACTTTGCTACTGATAAGTGAGGATGCTTTTAAAATAAAAATTGTGGGGGCACCTGGGTGGCTCAGTTGGTTAAGCCTCTGACTCTTGGTTTCAGCTCAGGTCATGATCTCGTGGTTGAGTTGAAGCCCTGTGTCAGGCTCTCTCTCTCTCTCTCTCTCTCTCTCTTTCTCTCTCTCTCTCTCAAAATAAATAAATAGAAAGATTAAAATATTATTTAAAAAATTGTATGTTCTGCCAACCTCTCTACTAAATTAATAGAATCAAAGGTATTATAGGAAACAACAGAAAATCAATATCAAAATATTTTAAAATAATCACAAAAAGACACAAAACATGTAACAAAAGAAACTATATCACAACATTCCAAAATACATTAAGTATCCTCAAACAGGTACTTGGGAATATGAGAAAAAGTGTGTGTGTGTGTGTGTGTATGTGTGTGTGTGTATGTGTGTGTATATACATACTGAAAGGAATCTGTTTAAAGCCCACTTCTCCACCCCACATAAAAGCTTATAGACAAAACTAACAGTTGGTTGCACTTGGCCTTAATTCTTTATTTTTTTAGGTCATGGGCCATATATTCTAGGAAAATAAATCACAACTACAAAACATTTTCTTCTCTAGCCTGACCACAACCCACATCCCAGAGAAGCCCCAGACAGAATCCTTTGAGAATCTGCCACCTACAGCTCTACCTGGCCAGGAGTCAACCCACTTTCCACAGCTCCCCTCCCCTTCCAACTCCACCCCACTTCCAGCCATGGTCACAGGAGTAAACTTTTTATATCCTTAAAAATTCTTTAGAAGGCCCCGCCCAATAGAAACTCAGGGCCAACATTCCTCTAGATGCTTAGCCCTTCTCTGGAGAGTGAATAAACTTCCTTCTGTTTGTTGCTCTACTCTTTGCATGATTCTTTGCCACCTACATCACTAGCCACCCTAACATGGGTTCAAAGAAAAAGGAAGAAAAACAGAAAATGTCAAGAAATGGAACAAAAGGATAAAATCATGTCAAAATTCACAGTTTCCAAGGAAGAATACATTAAAATAACATTTTAATGAGAAGCACTACAGAAAGAAGAAAAGCAACTGTGTGAATGCAAATGAGATAAATAAAGAAGTAAAATGGACGAGAAAGAAATTAGTTGAAATAGAAGCCACGTGAAGAAGATCTAATGAATGTATAATTGAAGTCCTTAAAGATGGGCAGAAAGCAAAGAGACAAAAACTAGTATTTAAAATTATAATGCAAGAAAAATTCTGAAAAGGAAATACATGAATCTATTGATTGACAGAATTCTGTAAGATTTTACCATACACATAATTGACCTATTTAACATTATTTTTTAAAATTTTTAATAGTTTATTTATTTTTGAGACAGAGAGAGACAGAACATGAGCGGGGGAGGGGCAGAGAGAGGGGGAGACACAGAATTTGAAACAGGTTCCAGGCTCTGAGCTGCCAGCACAGAACCTGATGCGGGGCTCAAACCCATGAACCGCAAGATCATGACCTGAACCGAAGTTGGATGCTTAACCGACTGAGCCACCCAGGCACCACTTAACTTTAAAGATTAAAACAAAAAAAAATCAGGGATTCAAGGCAAAATAGTCAAATAATTTGTAAGTACATGAGATTTGTACTGGCATCAGACTTTTAAAACTATGGATACAAAAGGTTTGGGGAGGATGGTGGATTAAGAAATGCCAGGAATCTGTCTCCTCATATAGACCAAAATGGAACAGGCAAAATCTGTCTCATGTAACTGTTTTTGGAATTCTGGAGACTAGTAAAAACTTACAAATTTCAAGAAGAAGACTTGGATGGTAATTTGTGGTTCATTTGGTCAATTTTAGCTCTTAGCAAGGCAGTGGCTACCCATGTCACACCCTCCATCCCTATAGCAGACAACTAACTGTTCATATATTACTGAGGAGGCTTGCACACACTTGGGGTAGGCAAATAGGAACCTAATCTTCATATAACAGGAATCTGTCCTCAAATCACTGATCACTGCTTTTAATCTTAAAGATGTAGACAAAGAGGCACATTGGCCATCATTGCCAAATCAATTCCCCCATTTTTGCAAGCCCCACCCTCTCTAGTTGAAGTGACTTTCAAGAGATTTAAATCTCTGGCACCCATTTATTGCTCCTGCACTTGTGGAATGCAGAGAAAGTACTTCTAACGGAGGTATTCATAGCTATAAATGCTTATTCTTGCTTAAAAAGTAAAAAACTAAATCTCAAACCAACAACCTAACTTTACAACTTAAGGAACTAGAAAAAGAAGAATGGGTGAAACCCCAAACTAGCAGAAATAAGGAAATAATAAAGATTAGGGAACAGATCAATGAACTAGAGATGAGAAAAACAATAGAGAAAACTCAATATAACCAACAGTTTATTCTTTGAAAATAAAACAGAATAGACATCCTTTAACTAGATGGACTAAGCAAAATGACAGAAGGTGAAATTATTAGAATCAGAACTGAAAGTAGGGCTATTTTTATTAAATTTGAAGAAATAAAAAGGATTATAAAAGAGTACTAGCAACTGTACAACAAAAAATTGGATAAGCTAGATAAAATAAATTACTAGAATCACAAAACATATTAGGTCTAAATTATGAAGAAATGTAAAATCTGAATAGACCTATAGCTAGTAAAGGGAAGAAATCAGTAATCAAAAACACCATGGTAAAGTAAGCCCTAAACATGATGGCTTCACAGGTGAATTGTAGCAAACATTTAAAGAACTAACACTAATCTTTCTCAAACTTTTCAAAAACATCACTGAGAAGGAAATACTTTCTAACTCATTCTTTGAGATCAGCATGATTCTGATACCAAAGACAAAGTTTACAAGAAAAGAAAACTCCATGCCAATATCCCTTATGAACATTGATAGAAAACTCCTCAGCAAGACATGAGCAAACTAAATTTAGCAGCATATTAAGAGGATTACATACCATGATCAAATGGAACTCATTTTTGAAATACAAAGATAGTTCAGTATATGAAAATTGATCAATGTAATATGTCACATTAACAAAATGGAGGAAAAAATCCACACGACAATCTCAATTGCTGTAGGAAAACATTGAACAGAGTCCCACAGCCTTTCATGATAAAAACAAAAACAAAAAACCTCAGTAAAGGAAGAATAGAGGAAACTATCTCAACATCATTAAACTCACATATGTAAAATCGACAGTAAATATCTTATTCAATGTTGAAAGCTTTTCCTGTAAAATCAGGAATAAGGCAAGAATATTCGTTTTTGTCACTTCCATTCAACATAATACTGGAATTCTAGACAGAGCAATTAGGCAAGAAAAAGAAATAATATTCATGCAAAATGGAAATAAAGAGATAAAATTATCTGTTTGTAAGTGATATGATCCTATATGTAGAAAACCCTAAATTTCCCCCCAAAATTTGTTCAAGCTAATAAATGAATTTAGTAAAGTAGCAGAATATAAAGTCCACACACAAAAATCAGTTGCATTTGTATACACTAACAGTGAAAAATCTAAAAAGAAATTAAAAGGACAATTCCACTTATAGTAACATCAGATATAATTAAATATTTAGAAATAATTCAGTGAAGGAGGTTAAAGACTTGCACAATTAAAACTACAAAGCATTCTCAAAAAAATGAAAGAAAACATTAATTAATAAAAATGTATCCCGTATTCATGGAATAGAAGAATCCATATTAAGATATCAATAGTACTCAAAGGAATCTACAGATTCAGTGCAAACCACTTCAAAATCCAATAGATATTATTTTTTGCAGAAATAATCTCAAAAGTCCATCTCAAAATTCATATGGACTCTCAAGGAATTCCAAATAGTCAAAACAATCTTGGATAAGAATAAATCTGGAGGACTCACACTTCTTAATTTAAAACCTTCTTACAAAGCTACAGCTATCACTATGGTATTGGCTTAAAGACAGACATATAGATCAGTGGAATAAAGGAGACAGTGCAGAAATAAACCTTCATACATTTGGTCAAATCATACTTGACATGTTAATGACATATTAATAGGGAAAGAACAGACCTTCCAACAAAAGGTGCTGAGGAAACTGCATATCCTCATATAAAAGAATGAACTTGTACCCTTACGTAATACCATGTATAAAAATTAACTTAAAATGGATTAAAGACCTAAATATAAAAGTTAGAACTATAAAACACTAAGTAGAAAACAAAAGACAAACTTCACAACCTTGGATTTGGTAATGATTTCTTGGATTCAGCATCAAAGGCAGAGGGAACAAAAGAAAGAGAAAATGGAGAAAATAAACTTCATTGAAAAAATTAAACTCTGCCACAAAGTACACTATCACCAGAGTAAAAAAGGCAATTCCCAGAATGGGAGAAAATACTTGCAAACCATGTCTCTCATAAGAGATTAGTATCCAGAATACGAAGAGAACTCTTAAAACATGACAGCAAAAGAAACCAAACAATCTGATTCAAAACTCTGAAGTCATACAAATAGCCAATTAAGTGCATGAAAAAGTGCTCAACACCACTAATAGTTAAGAAATGCAAAACAAAAACAACAAAAGAAAACAAAACCAAAACTACAATGATACAGTCACCATATCCTTTAGGGTGGCTACTATCAAAACCATCCAAAATATCAGAAAATAACAAGTGTTGGGGAGAATGTGAAAATTGGAACCCTTGTCACTGTTGGTGGAAACATAAAACGGTATAGCCACTATGGAGAACAGTATGGATTTTCCTCAAAAAATAAAAATAGAATTACCATCCAATATAACAATTCCACTTCTGGGTATATACCCAAAATAACTGAAAACAAAGTCTTTAAAAGATACTTGCAATCAGTTCATCAATTGATGAATGGATAGAGAGGGTGTGGTATATACATACAAAGGAATATTACTCAGCCTTAAAAAGGAAGGAAGTTGTGACATATGCTACAATGGAAATGAATTCTGAAGATATCATGCTAAGTAAAATAAGCACAGAAAGATAAATACTGTATGATCCTACTTACATGAGTACTTACAATAGTCAAACTCAGAGAGAAAGTGGGGCACCTGGGTGGCTCAGTCTGTTAATCGTCCAACTCTTGGTTTCGGCTCAGGTCACGATCCCCCAGTTTGTGGGTTCAAGCTTTATATTGGGCTCTGTCTGCTTGGAATTCTCTCCATCTCCCTCTTTCTCTGTCTCCCTCTCTCTGCTCATGCTCTCTTTCTCTCTCTTAAAATAAATAAATAAACTTAAAAAAAAGTCATAGAGACAGAAAGTAGAACAGTGGTTTCCAGGGACCAGAGACAAAGGGAAAACTAGGAGTTATTGTTTAGTAGGCATAGAATTTCAGTTTTACAACATAAAAATAATTGTAGACATAGATGGTGGTGATAGTAGTGCAATATATGAATGCAGTTAATACCACTTAAAAAGTTAAGATAGTAAATTATATGTTATATGTATTTTACCACAATGAAAAAAAATGTAGAAAAAGGACATAGAAAGCTAGGGAATGATGGACAGGCATTTTCAAATAACTCTAAGTAAGAACTGTGAATAAAGATGTTATATGCAGGCACATATAAAAATACCAAAAATAAATAAACAAGCAATCTAAAGAAACCAATTTAAACCAATAACTCACAGAAGACTCTTCTACAAAAAGAAATGTTTCCTGAGTTTACTATACTTCAAGCTTTAGCCAACCAAGAAATGACTGGGAAAATTTTGGCAAATCTGCTTCTAGGAGTCTACCATAAATTTTCAGTTACAAGACGAAAAAAAAAAAAATACATACAAACATTGCAGCATTGCTAATAACTTTAATATATTGGAAGCCATATTTACTGAAGTTTGGTTCAATAACCTTTGGTGATACACCAAAAGAATTGCTATCCCACTGTACAAGGAAGGAGAAGGAACACATTTGATCTATATGACCAAATAAGGAATCGTTTCTGGGATTTATTGTAAAGAAAAAACCAAAGTGCAAATGAATTTACGTAAAGCTTGCCTTTGGTGTAAGAAAGCAGGAAAAGTAAACTAATCAAATCTGTAAAATAATCTCTAGATTCTCTAGAGATTAGTGAGTGAGAATCAGATGAAAGCATTGGAAATTGGAAATAGATACCTCCATAAGTATACTTTTTCTGTAGTTTTGACTTTTTAATATTTTAATATTTTAAATTTTCAAAAAATCAAGTCAAATCAACATGAATGAGGAAAATCCCTAGTGTGGAATATAAACATAAGCAAGTGAACACATTTGAAACAAATAGCATAATCACACTGAAGGGGAAGAGTACAACTGAGCTAATGAAATTCTGAACACATCTTTTTGATTATATATTCTAGAATGAAAGAATGGTAAATATGTTTTGAACTCTAGCTAGTAGATTAGTTTTTGTGCTGGTATAGATGAATAATTATAAAACCACTTTCAAGGTATTCTAGGATTGAGCAAGTGAGTAAACATACTGAGGATACAGGAGTTATACAGTGGAAATGTAGAAGACCCAATTGGACTCTATGATGATGGACTAAAATTAGATGTATAAGTATGAACTTGTGAGTTTCATCTCTTAACTAGTAGATATAGATGATAGATAAATGATAGATACAGAAAAGAAGACAGATGATGATGATGATAGATGATGGATAGATAGATAGATAGATAGATAGATAGATAGATAGATATAGAGATAATACATTATAAGAAGACAAAGAAGAGAATGAAGAAGAAGGAAGGAGGGATGGAAGGAAGGAAGACAGGAAATTAGATCTCGATTGTTAAATAGCATTATGAAAATAACACAACTAATACAATCTTCACCTTAAGTTATTTGTTTTTATCTGCTTCCTTCTTAGCCTTGCAAAACCTAAAAGCTCGGAAAATGCAGTTCTTCTGGCTATATCTTTTCTCTCAGGGATTATGGCCCTTCGTGTCTGAATTGATTGTTTTCCCCGAACTCTTACCACTGCTCTTGAGAGTCCCTGAAGTCTGCTGCTTGATAGTCACCATCCGTCTTATTTCCACAGCTATCCTCTTCCTAGAACCCATGCCAGCAACCGGGGATATCCTGAGGGAGTATTCCCGAAAGAAGAAGTGTCATGCACAATATGGTCTATGTAAGTGGGCTTCCTTTTGTTCTGGGATCTTGTTCTCTAAAACCCTAATTGCTTTGGCGGCTGTTCAATACCTTCAATGAGACCATTTCCATTTATCATCAAGCGTCTATAATTGTTCTTAATGAGAGCATTGGTCTCCTGAAAACTAGTCCACTATGACCTTAAGCAAAATCTAGAAGACAAAACATTTCACCACTGATTTTGATTTTGCTATTACATTACCAGTGTATGATAGTGTTTAAGTGTATGTGTCCCTGAGCGAGATATGTCTATATGGACCAAATCCTAGGTCCATCACTTACTATGTAATGTGGGCAAATGTTTTAGATCTTTCTAAGATTGTTTATATTATCTGTGACATGAGGATAGTAAAAGTGACTATAGCATAGGAGTATTGTGATGCATAATCATAAAAATACCCCTGATATTAAACAAAAATAACTTTTGTAGCTCTTATAGTATAAATACTGAAATTTGCTTGAGATTACCACAGAGGCCATTGTTCTGCCTTTGCCATACATGGACTTTGTATCAATAATCAAAATAAGAACTAACTCTCTAGGATCTGGATACAGAGGGATTCAGAGTGCACAAAAGAGAGACTTATTTTGAAATACCCATTTATGAAAACAATTTCTGTTTTTATTTATGTATGAACTGAATTCTACTCCCACTAACATTGAACAATGAAGTTGAAAAATCACATCTTCCATGGCACATACTTCAAGAATTATACAACTATATGGGGCTCCTGGGTGGCTTAGTCAGTTAAGCGTCTGACTTTCGCTTGGGTCATGATCTCGTGGTTCGTGGGTTCGAGCCCCGTGTCGGGCTCTGTGCTGACTGCCAGCTCAGAGTCTGGAGCCTGTTTCAGAGTCTGTGACTCCCTCTCTCTCCGACCCTCCCCTGCTCACGCTGTCTCTCTCTCTCACCCAGAAATAAATAAAACATTAAAAAAAATTTAAAAAAAGAATTATAGAACTATAGGTATTTTATATCATAGCATCATCAAAGATCAGCTTTATAAAAGGTGATTTGCAAACTATACTTAGGGAAGAACTTTGAGGAAAAGGAAACAATGACAAATGTGTTCAGCAGGACTCTGTCCCAAACCTGTCATTACTTCATAATATTATTCAACTCAAATAACAGGGAAATGTTGAAAAAAGATAAATTCAAATTGCCCTTGAAAAGTTGACATAAAGTTGACATAAAGCAATAGAGCATTTTTTCTCAGAAGTTTTCTTGTGTGGTAGGATTTACAGAGAGTAAATTCTGGAAGGGAGTGTCAAAAATAACTAAAGAGTTTGTGAAAGAACACAAGTTTCTAAAATTAGTCTTCAAGGTAAAGAAGTTTAAGATGTGAAACAATGAGTCTTCTTTTTGTACGCAGGGAAGGAATAAGATTCTTCTAAAGACACTGAGATTTTTGACTTGAGAATTTTCTGGAGAAATAATTCCTCAGAAAGAAAGTGTTTTTATAAGATATTTACCAGGCAATTATTGGGAACTCAGAAATAGCAAGTTGAAAATAACCTGAATTTGTAATCACAGGGCACTGAACAAATAGTAACATATCCACATTAGAATGCTAGACAAAATCTCAAACATTAATTAAAAGCCTATGTTACTAAATGTAAAATGCTTACTTTTATAACAGAAAATGAATACAATATTGTTTCTTTTTTTAACTCTTTTTAAATGTTTTTTAAAATTTATTTCTGAGAGAGAGAGAAGAGAGAGAGAGAGAGAGAGAGAGAGAGAGAGAGCATGAGCAGGAGAGGGTCAGAGAGAGAGGGAGACATAGAATCTGAAACAGGCTCCAGGCTCTGAGCTAGCTGTCAGCCTAGAACCCAACGTGGAGCTCGAACTCAGGAACTGAGATTAGGAACTGAGCCAAACTCAGACGCTTAACCAACTGAGCCACGCAGGCACCCATATAATATTGTATCTATTCCATAGTCAAAACACATAGAATTTTGTATTTAATTTGACATGGAGTGACAAAATTTAAAATAAAAGGATAAAAATAATTGTTAGTGTGTTATCTGGGTATTAATAACTCTCTTCTGATTTCTGGTATTGTTATGCTACTCTTATGAATTAACAGTGAAATATTATAATCTAGGGATACATAATGATAATAGGTATAGAATAAAAGCTAACTATAGCAACAACATCTTCTCTTTATAGCTCATAATATCCTATTACTAGTCATTCAGCTAGTACCAAGTTCTTTAAAAGAGAAAAAAACATTCAATGCTTGTAATTTTTATACTAAAGTTTTCATATCTCAATTTAAATATTAAAATCTAATCAAGGAAACTAGTCGCAGATTTAACTTAAATTATTTTTTTAATGTTTTTTATTTATTTCTGAGAGAGAGTGTGTGTGTGTGAGCAGGGGAGGGGCAGAGAGAGAGGAAGACACAGAATGTGAAGCAGGCTCCAAGCTCTGAGCTGTCAGCACAGAGCCTGATACGGGGCTCGAACCCACGAACCATGAGATCATGACCTGAGCCAAAGTCCGACACTCAAACGACTGATCCACCCAGGTTCACCTAAGGTAACTTAAATTAAAATATTTATGAATAATCAGCTGTTTAGCCCATAGAACTAGGCATAGGCCTTTATAATTTTCTCTTAAATTTTCCTATTGTCCTGCCTGAAGATTTTACCTATCACAGAATTAGAAAAATATCCCCTGAATTTTAATCCTTAGCAGGTAAGGAATTAGTATAAGCACCTTATTTTTT
Organism: Proteles cristata cristata; assembly: GCA_017311185.1. Taxonomy (NCBI): domain Eukaryota; kingdom Metazoa; phylum Chordata; class Mammalia; order Carnivora; family Hyaenidae; genus Proteles; species Proteles cristata. Next base: position 1,111,138 of record JAESUZ010003871.1, read on the forward strand.
CAGGACTTGGTTGCTATATGTTTCCAACCAGGCCCCAGTACAGTGATGCATTGTTCTTTTTTCATAATGATGTGGAAGGCTAACGGTACACCATTATCCTTATCCTCAGAAATCAAGGTTCAAACAGGATTCTTCTGCACTCTTTGAAAAGAGACCTAAATACAAGGCACAAAATCTTCACGGCTCTCTCATGCCAGAGAAAACCCACTTCGTCAATCTGCATAGAGTAGCCTGCAGAGTGGAGACAAAATAATCCACAAAGCTAAAATCATTATGCTTAACTTCAGGTCTTTAACATAATTTGCTTAATGAAAATTTGTTTGCCATTGTTTACTGGGAAGAAATTAAGGCAATTTAAATGCAGAATTCTTTACCTGATAAGTGACTTGAATCCTAGCTATAAATAAATAAAACAAGTGTTCAGAATCTCAGAGAATGAAAGGTTCCATAAGGACTGACAAATGTTTTAATAACACGTGAATTTTTATGCCATTGGTGATATAACTGGAAATCAAAAAGTATATTAAATATGAAAAACATATAGAAATATCATAGTTTATCATTTCAAATTTTTTTTATTTCTGCATATCCAAACGAACATATGAAATTTGAGATTGAAAACATCTCATTCATTATTCAAACCTTATTTAAAACAACTCTGCATACACCAAGAAAGAGGAATTCTCACCTCTTTCCTCGTATAGTGATAGAAAAATTATGACTGGTATCATTTATCATTTAGATTGTTTGCCAGGAACAATGGAATTCCAAGGCAAGAGCAGAAGTAGCACACATCTCAAATTTTAAGAACCCTCACCTGACAACAAACAGCCATTTGAAATTCTACTTTTCTTTCTCATTCTGAAATAATTAACCTTTTCTGGACACCCGTATTCCAGAATTCCTCAAGTTTTAGGTGATCTTCAAGCCAGAAATGACAAAAGAAACAAAGGCCATTGCGTAGCCTCAGATGTAGGTGGGGAAAGGCAACACTCATAAAAACACTAACATGGGGCGCCTGGGTGGCTTAGTCGGTTAAGCGTCCGACTTTCGCTCAGGTCATGATCTCGCGTTTCGTGGGTTCGAGCCCCGCGTCGGGCTCTGTGCTGACTGCCAGCTCAGAGCCTGGAGGCTGTTCAGTCTGTGACTCCTCTCTCTCTGACCCTCCCCTGCTCACGCTGTCTCTCTCTCTCTCTCTCTCTCCTAGAAATAAATAAAAATATTTAAAAATAAATAAATAAAATAAAATAAAAACACTAACATCATGGGGCACCTGGGTGGCTTAGTCAGTTAAGCGTCCGACTTTCGCTTAGGTCATGATCTCACAGTTCGTGGGTTCGAGCCCCGTGTCGGGCTCTGTGCTGACTGCCAGCTCGGGGCCTGGAGCCTGTTTCAGAGTCTGTGTCTCCCTCTCTCTCTGACCCTTCCCTGCTCACGCTGTCTCTCTTTCTCGCCTAGAAATAAATAAAACATTAAAAAAAAAAAAACAGAAAAAAAAGCAAAAAAACCCCACTAATGTCAGAGCTAGGATTAGTTAGTTCGATAACTACCTGAAAAAGAGGTTTTGACACCATTTATAAAATAATCCTAAAAACGAAACATTTTGAAAGATTAGAATGAAGTAACAGAAGACAAGATATATAATTGAAAATTACAGCAAAAATGGAATTCTACAATGGATATTTCAGAAGGGAGGAGATAACCGTTTAGAGTTCATGACCATGAGCATAGCCAGCTCAAACTCCTGCCACCAAGGAGATCATTGTGTTATGTGAAAGAGATGCCCACCAGTATGGTCGGGGAATCTGGGTGAGCTGGTGAGGAGCAAGGGAAACCAAAATCCTTCAGGTCTAGGGCCACATTGTGTATCATAAGCAAGCACTGCTCTGTTCCCAAAGAACTATAATAGTGAACATTCAGAGTGGTCTTGAACTAAAACCCACTTAAATTGCTTTATTTTGACAATAACAAATGAATCATTGGATAGTTTATAAATGTTTCTTGCAAAAATAGTTAAATCATGGCTTCTCATGGAAAGAAATTAAATCCTAAATAATCCAGGAAATTTCTTATCTAGTGTTTATCTCAAGTGGTCTCTATCTTATTAACCCCCCTGACCATCCAAATGGAATATGGACTTCTTGAATTTCTGAGATCTGCTTTTTGTGCCCTGGTGCTATTTGCATATAAGAAGTGCTGTAGGAGACAGAACAAACAAATAAGCACAAATTTCTTTAATCAATGAATTATTCAATCAACCACAGAAACTCTATTATTTAATTCTTAAATTTATTTCATATCTTATTCAATTGACATTTGCTTGAACTGCTTTTTTAAAAATTCTTAAGTGTTTTTTATTTATTTCTGAGAGAGAGAGAGACAGCATGAACAGGGGAGGGTCAGAGAGAGAGGGAGACACAGCTTCTGAGCTAGCTGTCAGCACAGAGCCCGATGCGGGACTTGAACCCACAAACCGTGAGACCATGACCTGAGCGAAAGTCGGACGCTTAACTGACTGAGCCACCCAGGTGCCCCTGAACTGCTTTTTTTTTTTTTTAAATGTTTTATTTATTTTTAGGAGAGAGAGAGACAGCGTGAGCAGGGAGAGAGAGAGGGAGTCACAGACCGAAACAGGCTCCAGGCTCTGAGCTGGCAGTCAGCACAGAGCCCGACGCGGCTTGAACCCACAAACCGTGAGATCATGACCTAAGCGAAAGTCGGACGCTTAACCAACTAAGCCACCCAGGCGCCCTGCTTTTTTTTTTTTTTTTAAGTTTATTTCTGAGAGAGAGAGACAGAGAGAGCTCGTGTGCTCATGGGGGAGGGGCAAAGAGAGAGAGGGAGATAGAGAGAATCCCAAGCAGGCTCCAAGCTGTTAGTGTGGAGCCCAATGTGGGTTTGAACTCACTCACAACCTCAGACGACACCAAGAGTCTGCTATGTAACTCAGCGAGCCACTCTGGCACCGCCTGAATTTTTTAAATATTATAAGTTATTTCTCAAGGTGGAATTTTACTATCATCATTTGAGACAACTTTCTCTATATCACGTAAAGAAAATAAGAGTGATTATCCACCTGAGATGGATAAAGGTAAGGTTCAATGTGTATTTAAAAATGCAAAAGTCTCCAAATTATTAATGTATTTTATATTACTTACAAACTGGTCTTGGAAACCATTGAGGGGAGGGCATTAATGTTATAGGTGCTCACATCTTGCATGGTTGCTATAAATGTTTTAGAGAAAGATCAATGCCAGTAGATAAATTTGACAAGAAATTATTATTTTCATATCTTAAATGATAAAGCATCTCTGAGGCAGAAGAAAATAATGTAAAAAAAGAAATTAATGTTAACTTCTCATAATATTTTTTAAAATGGCTTTGTCAATAGATTTATGCTCATTCAGTGTATAATACCCAGTCTCATTTGAAATGCTTTAATTTAAAATTTCTAAGTTTTGGCAAAATAAATCGAGGTATGATTTTTTATTAAATTCCACATTAATTTAGCAAAATAGTCCCTTTTTTAGTTTTATGTCTATTGGATATTTTTAATGAGGACTCATTTATATTTTTAAAGACATTGACTCTTTTTTTTACTAACAGAAATCCATACTCCTCTATGTCTTTAAGTAATAACAAATCTCTAGAAATATTTTTCAGTTAAAGTATGACTCACCAAAAGTTTCTCACTTTTATATTAATAAACTAAAAAGCAATATTCCATGAGGCATTTTACACATCAGATTCTTCAGTGTCCAGGTTTGAACTCAGATAATACAGACTTCTCTCACCGGTGCCATTCAGCGTTATCCATTTCCTTGGGTTTTCTCAAAGCTCAAGGTGCTCTGAGGACTGTAACTTTGGTGCAATTTCCATAAACCAATTAACTATGGGTGTTTATCTGTTGCAAGAATGAACAGGGGGTTCAGACGGAAGTGGTGGGAAGACAGACCCATACATAGAGGAAGATGGAGGCAAGGGTAACAGACTAGCAGATATTCTGTGTAGGCACAGAATAATCGGGTCTCACCCCTAATGAGGAGAATAAGGCAGCTTTAATTTATGTGTGTGTGTGCGTGTGCGTGTGCGTGTGTGTGTGAGTTTCTTTTTTTGGCTCCCTGACCACAAAAGGGAATACAGGACCCTGTTTAGGAGAGGGTTAGATTAGTCCTATGTGGTCAAAGGGAACAATACTGACATGTTAGCTGATCAGAAAGATGTTTTCACACTGTTTCTCATAGATGGCCTCTGGAGACAACTTTCTTTCTCTCCCTCTGTCTCTCTCTCTCTTTTTTTAATTACCAAGCATGACATTCATGGTTATTTCTTCTTTCCACCCAGTTGACTACAAAGGGTCCAGCTCTTCGGCCCCTTGTTGGTCAGGCCTGGGGGAGGAAGTGACAGAAGGCTGGCCTTATTTACCTTAGCGGCTTCCCGGTGTAATCTGGTTAATCATGTGGCTAATGGGAGGGCACCCCGGGTCCCCACACACTGGGCTCCACAATGAGGACTCATTCATATTTAATACAATAGAGTGTTTAAGTCATTCCACGCTTTGTGGAGAAGATTGGCTTTCTTTGTGTGGCGGCTCCTGAGAGGCCTGTCCCCCTCCTCCCCTTTCAGACAGGCATATGTTCTAGCTCCTGCCTGCTGCAGCTGGACAAGGAAAGAGCAGGCTCCTTTCTTTTTCTTTTCTTTTCTTTTTTTTTTAAACCAATGAATTGATTACTGCGGTGTGAAATGTAGGCTGAAATGGTCCCCTCTGCCCCGTGGATGCATACATTAGCCTTTTGCTATTCTAATATTTCACAGCAAGACATCTTAAGAGGAAGCTGAGCTCATGTTCCTCAAGTTTGCCATTGTGTGGGCAACAATCTGTTGAGCACAAAAGAAAAATAAATAAATAAAAGCTGGTGAGATGTTGACCTTGTTCTCTGAATATTATACATGTATGGTGCTCCTTAAGCAGGGCTCTGGAGAAAAGAATAAAGCAGGCGGGGGACAGTTGGGTAGTGGGAAATATTCTTGTTCCACATGGAATTTTAAAACAACCAAATGCAAACGAGAATCTCATCAAAATACTACCACTTGGTCCTTGGATTTGACTTTAGACACAAAAAAATGAGGTCTCGGGCTTAATGAAAGAAATAATGGATATACAGATTCTGTCACACCCCACTGGATAAACTGACACTTTTAGGAAATAATGGAAATAAATGACTTTTGATCTCAGAAACACAGATTTTTAACATTTTTAACTCTTTCAATTTTTTTTTTTCAAATTTGATTCCAATAATGAAACAATTGAGTTACTACATCTATCATCCTTTGCCTTCAATCTATTTCAAATAGCTTTCATCAGGGCATTTCCGTGAGAAGCTGATTCCAAAAACTAAAGCATCTCTCCTATTTACTTAGTTGGATCAATTACCTATTTGGATGATAAGAATGGACTTCCAGAAGAAAATTTTAACATCTTTACTCTCAAATATTATAAGATTACTAGAGTCATATAGTTCTAAAATCTTTTTTAAGCGGTTACATACTTTAAGTCCTCTGGCTACAAGATCTTGGAAAGAGAATTTTTATATGAAGTGTCATGATGAAGAGTGCTTCTGTTGAGAGCAATAGACAAAAACTCCTGAGTTAATCAGCTTACGCTTGCAGCTGCAGTGGTCCTGATTCAGCCAAATGAATAACTATTCTGCTGAAATAACTATATATAAAGAAATAATGATAACTATGTCCATGGAAATGAGCCCCAGTCTCGAATGAAACATAGAGAATTACTGACCAACAGACTAAATAACCAAAGGAAATGATGACATTTATTTTTAAAACAATAGAGTTTCCTTGATCTAGGATCATGTTGATGTGATACAGCCCAAAGCAAAGGATTAGATTGGCTGATTGACACCCCTGGTCCCACTTCTAATAGCACACACCCTGCCGTGTTATCAAGGAAAGATGGATAGAAGCCATCCACATAGCTTTATGCATACGTGGACAGTGGACACTTAGCTCTCCCATTACAAAATTTATTTTTTACTCACCAGTGTTGGGAAACAAATTACTTAAAACATTAAAAAGTGGACTTAACATTCATCATTAAAAGGATAACTTCATAAACTAGCCAACGCTGCAAAAATAATGTGCTAGTTGCCTTGGCTGATTCTACAAACCATGTGAAATTGCTTGATTTTTTTCTATTTACATAAGGATTTTTTATAGATAGCAAATGATGGGACATAGTTTGGATACAAAATACAACTGTTTATGATTGCTTAATGTTCGTACATAAAACTACTCTAATGGTTGAAAGCGAAGGCATTGGCTCTATTTCCTTATAAGTTTTGTGTAATTAATTGGAGAAACCAGTATTTTAAAAGGAGATAAAAGAGGTCGAAATGAAAGTGGCTCCTAAATATAATTTATTAAACAGAAAAAAAAGAAAGAAAAAGAAAAAGAAAATAAGGCTAAGTGTAGAGGATAAGCCAAAGATTTTTCTGTGAATACAGAAAAATGGAGAAAGGGAGTAAACACTGTAGAAAAGTTCTTAAGGATCTCAAGTTAACCTTATTTATTCAAATATAGAAAATCAAAGTGAGCCCAAACCTTAATTAAAGTTTACTCTTGCGAGCTTCTATCCACCCCCTACCATCCGGGCTGAGAGGTTTCATCTCCTTACCCTCCACTTCATTAGAGCCTTAACAATCTATTATCCCTTCCCTAATCCTCTACCTCCAAGGAGTGGGGTTATTAGGGTACATGAAGGGTTGCTGTCATTGTGATAGAGGTGTGAATTGATCACTAAGATGACAACTAGTGACAAGTGAGGTTTATTAGACTGCTACTTTGCCTCTTAATTATAACTGATTAGCCTGCCCATGAGAGGTGGAAAACAGAAGAATTAACTGCTTTTGTTCTTGTCCCCTACTACATTTACCTTATTGTTTTGATTTCCTTTCCAATGTGACTTGTTTTTTGCTTTACCAGGAGATCTACACATTTCCCAAAGATCATTGTAAGAGTCCTTAACCTCCCAAATGAAATTGTTTATGAAATTGTATGAAATCTACCTTTAGATTTTCTAGTAGGAAATTTCTCATTGACATTTATTTCAAGAAAATCTATTTTTAACTGTAAAATTATTTCAAATGCCCCCACTGGAGGTGGTAATTTGTAGATTTGTTTTTCTCCATATAGTTCAAATGGGAAAAGTAAAGTTTGGAGAAATTCATATTTTCTGTATTTTGTTTTCTGTTAAAGGAGAGAGCAAATTGTAGTTTCCATATTCCTTCATTTGTCTAGAAATATTTTAAGCACTAATAGCTTATTATGAAATAATTACAATTTATTCTTTTACTTATACCTGAGGTTAGATGGCATACACAAGTGGTTTAATATAACCCTTGAATCTATAATTGGAACCATGAGGATTTTAAAATATCTAATGTTTTTGTTTGCAAAACATTTTTGTTTATCTTATGTTTGTCTCTTTTTTCTTCTCTTTTCCCACTGAACTGATTTTTAAGTTTTCCTTAAAGTACAGTTTTGTTCATTTTTATATTGATCAGATCCTAAAAGAATCTACATATTCAGCATTCTACACAGTGAAACTAGAGATCATGACAGTTGATTGAAATAGTTCAAGTGAAGGATTCTTATACCCAGACCTGATTTAGTAGTTAAAGATTGTTTCTTGCAGATAACTAAAACTCTTGGTTTTTCACTTACTGTGAATACTAAAAATTCAGATTTTAAAAAATTAATATACTTTAAATATAGAGTTAGTATTCAATAATCAAATCATTAGGGACCAAGTACTATAGATGATTGTTTTTCTTTACAATCTAGCCACAGTATGCAAGAAAGGTGTAAATTTGCCTTCCCTGTGCATTCACTTATATCTGTTTTGAGCTCAAATCAAAGAAATAAAAAAGAAGGAGCATGGCCTAACAGAGAATGGAAATAGTTGGTCTCATAGCCAATATCAAGGGGGAAAATTGACCTCAGCACATCCAATGGACCCTTGAAATCAAACATCCTTTTGATTACATAATATTCATTTTGCCTGCACCAAAATGGGCAGTAAAAGAGAATACATCTTAAAAACTGAAAATTTCAAATCCATTAACTTTTTTTTAAAATTTATGTTTGACAGACAGAGAAAGGCAGAGCACAAACGAGGGAGGGGAAGAGAGACAGGGAGACACTGAAACTGAAGCAGGCTCTGAGCTGTCAGCACAGAGCCCATTGCAGGGCTCAAATTCACAGGTATGAAATCATGACCTGAGCCAAAGTTGGATGTTTAACCAACTGACCCACCCAGATGCTGCTATTACATTTTTTTAACTGTTAACTGTTTTTTACAACAAATTGTATGAAATAATGTGTTAAAGCTCTAATATGCCTTGGAAATCGAACCAATCCCTCAGAAGTTATAGGTGTCTTAAATACATATATGATATATATATATAATTTGTGTGTATATATATATAAATTATCATACAGTAAACAGCAATAGGCCCATATAAGTGATTTTAAACTTTGGACTATTATTATTTTATTTGTCGTCTTAAGATCTAAAAATTCTTGAAACAGGAAAATCAGTCAGTTGCTTACAGTTTACAATCAATAAACCTTTAAATCATAAAAGTCATGCACAATTCAGTTGACTTTATAAATTAGTTTTTTATAGGTTCATCTAACTATAGTTTCAGTGAATGTCATTTAGCTAATAATTATTGAGACAATAAACATGTACAGTTGAGGTGGATTCTGGTGTCAGATTGTCTTATTTAAGTTCTGGCTCAATCACTTAACTAACTTATGTGATAGTTTTCTGACCTATAAGATAGAAATGCTAGTAGAAATTCACTTACATTGCTAGCGTAAAGGTTCACAGAAATAATATGTAGAAGGCATTTGACAAGTGACTAAAAAATCTTCAGCTAATATCATACTTGATAGTGAACAAATTAAGGCTTTCCTGCTAAGATTGGGAACAGTGCAGGGATGTTCTCTCCCACCACTTCTTTTCAACATTGTACTGGAAGTTTTCATCATAGACATTACTGAAAAGAAAGAAACAGAAAGCACTCATATTGGAAAAAAGATGTAAAATTCTTTTACACAATTTTTACACAATGCGTGAACTCCTATACAAAAGACCCTCAGGAAATTATTTAAAATGCTAGAACTAATAAATGATTACATCAATGCAGTACAAACCAAGTTCGATATCCAAAATTCAAATTCATTTTGAAATAGTAGCAATAAAGAATCCAAAATTAAATTAAAAACAATTCCATTCATAACATCAAAAAAAAAAAAACCTCTCAGAATTCAACTTAACACAAGAAGTACAAAAATTGTGGCTTAAAAACACAAAATACTGTTGAGAGAAATTAAAGAGAAATCTAACTAAATGTGGAAATCCATGTTCATGAATTGGAAGACATAATAATGTTAACGTAGCCATAGTCTCAAAGTTCCTCTGTAGATTCATTGGAATTCCTTCCACCAATAACTGCCTTTTTTGTATAAACTGAAATGTTCATTCTGAGATTCGTATAGAAACTTAAAGGACCCAGAGTAGCCAAAACAATCTTGGAAAAGAATAACCATATTGGAAAACTTAACACTTTACAGTTTCAAAACTCACTACATGCTATGGTCGTATGTGGTGTTGGTAAAAGGATAGACATTTCTATTGATTGAACAGAATTCAGAATCCAGAAATAAACTCTTAGATTTTGGGTCACTTGATTTCAACAAGATACTAAGACCAATTAAGAGGAGGGTTGTGTTTTCAACAAATAATGCTGGGACCACTAGACGAAAGCAATACACTTTCATCTTTACCTCACACCGTATAAAAAGTTAAGTGAAGGGGCACCTGGGTGGCACAGTGGGTTAAGCATCTGACATGGCTCGGGTCATGATCTCACAGTTCATGAGTTCAAGCCCTGCGTGGGGCTCTATGCTGACAGCTCAGAGCCTAGAGCCTGCCTCAGATTCTGTGTTTCCCTCTCTCTCTGTACACCACCCCCAACTCAGTTTCTATCTGTCTCTCAAAAATAAACAATAATTTTTTTTTTAAAAAGTTAACTCAAAATGTATCATAGATCAATCTATCAATGAAAAATTTCATGATCTTGTGTTAGGCAAAATATTATTAGATACAACACCAAAATATACAAGATATTGATTAATTGAACTTTATTAAAATTCAAATTATTTGTGCCGCAAAAGTCAAAAATTGTTTAAATAAAACACAGGCCACAGATCAGGAGAAAATATTTGCAAAACATTTATATATTAAGGTACCTATATCTGGAATATACAAAAAACACTTACAACTAACAAGAAGACAAAAAATCCAATTTAAAATCCAATTTTAAAAAATGGAAAAATGATTTTAATGGACATATCTAAAGAAGACATGGAGGGGCGCCTGGGTGGCTCGGTCAGTTGAGCGTCTGACTTTGGCTCAGGTCATGACCTCAGGGTTCGTGGGTTTGAGCCCGGCATCGGGCTCTGTGCTGATAGCTAGCTCAGAGCCTGGAGCCTGCCTGCTTCAGATTCTGGGTCTCCCGCTCTCTCTGACCCTCCCCTGCCCACGCTGTCTCTCTCTCTCTCTCTCAGAAATAAATAAAACATTAAATAAATTTTTTAAAAAAAGAAGACATGGAAATGGCCAATAAGCACATGGAAATAGCCAATAAGTATGTGAAAATGCTAAGTATCATTAGTCACTGGGGAAATGCAAATCAAAGCCACAATGAGATACCACTTCACACTTCTAGGATGGTCTTGATCACAAAGACAGACAGTAACAAATAGCTAGCAGGAATGTAAGAGGCTGCAGTCACTTTACAAAACAATTCCCCAGTTTCTCAAAATGTTAAATTTAGAGTTGACACATGACCTACTGTGCAATATCACACCTAGCTATTTACCTAAGAATGATTGAAAATATATATCCTCACAAAGATCTGTATATGAACATTTATGATGGCATTATTTGCAATATCCAAAAAAAAAAAAATGGAAACAGTTCAGATATCCATCAGTTGATGGGTGAGTAAACAGAGGGGTGTGTCCATACAAGAGAATACTATTTGAAAGAATCAAATATCAAGACATGTTACAACATTGGATTATACGTGAAAACATTATGTTAAGTAAAAGGAGCTAAAATTTAAAATGTAAAAGGGAAGAAATGAATAGAAAGTTTACTTTCTTTTTTTCACTATTCCTGCCGAGAAGTATCCTGCAAACCTCCAAAACTGGCCCATTTGCTGAGAAAGGAAACTACCTGTATCTTTATCCAGGTGGTACTTTTATAGGGTTATATAATTTTCTCTTTTATTTTATACCCACCAAACAACTTCCTGCTTATGACAACCCACTGTGATTGGTTACCCTGAACTGTTTAAGCAAACACTATCCACTAGTCTGTTACTCTGATGTCTTCTTCATTTTAAACTAATAAAATGGGATCCATAAGTACAACTTATGGATTTTATGACTTCAAGTTAGTGTAAACCTGGTCACTTGGGCCTGAGATATTTAAAAAGCAAAACAAAGCAAATAAATTAACACCTTATCTCTCTTTAAAGCTGATATTTAGGTTCTAGACAGGAATGAATTCACAAAAGTTACTTTTGGTGGTATCTGAGTGAAAATTCAGCTTTCAACATGTACTATTCATTTGCATTCTGTGCACTGGATGGTTTGGAAATCAAAACATTTTTTAAATATTTAATTATTTATTGTGAGAGAGAGAAAGAGAGAGAGCGAGTAGGGGAGGGACAGAGAGAAAGAAGGAGAGAAAGAATCCCAAACAGGCTCCATGCTATCAACTCAGAGACCAAGGTGGGGCTCCATCCCACAAACCGTGAGGCTAGGACCTGAGCAGAAGTCAAGAGTCCGACATTCAATGAACTGAGTCTCCGAGGCTCCCCATATCAAAGCATTTAAAAAAGGTTGTCTTCAAATAGTTTTCAGATGATTCTTTTACCCAAAAAAGAAAAAAGAAATGACTCTTTAATTGTTTCTGTTTTCTGGATTCCACTTTGTTCTCATTTGAGTACTGCCTTCATTTTTCCTTTGCACTTTTGTCTCTTTTTGATATACAGAATAGAAAAAAATGATGCCGAACTGAGAATCAAGACTTAGGTCTCCTTGTCGCAGCTCAGAAAATAACCTGACTGCAACACAGTCTTTGCAGATCCTAATTATTATGTCATTAAAATGAGAAATCAAATTAATCAGTGATTCCCCAAATTGACAGTACATCAGATTCTCCATGATGGCTTTAAGAACACAGGTAGAGAGACAAATGATAGATAGTAGATAGATAGATAAATAGATAGATAGATACATTCATACATACATACATAGATGATGGATAGAAAATAGATAGATAATAGATAGATTGATAGATAATAGATGATGATGATAGGAAGATAACTGATAAAGAGAAATAAATAGATGATAGATGATTTATCTTTAGTTATATCTATCTATCCACTGATCCCTATTTCTGTCTACAGATAGTATGCAGATGATAGATATAGATATACAAACAGACATTAGACATACAGATATCTTTTACCATTACCTGGGCATGCTAAATAAAAACTCTGGGAATTGGACCCAGGGCTCTGTATTTAAGAGAACTTCCCCGTTGCATCATATGCTTAGCAATGTCTGAGAAGGCAGATGTGGTGATTCCTTAGACACTCTTGGTTCTTATTTATTTATTTTTTTGGCTTTATTAGTTTTATCCAACAACTGTTTTTAGATTGAACCAGTAGAGGACATGGGCTTTCACTGACTTCTTATCTTTTTATCAACCTGCTCATGCCTGATTCCTACCGTCTGTGTGGGGTATAAAAGACATCACTAGGTGAACCTCACACTCCAAATTCTAATCCTTCCTCTTTTGCTGATGTAGGGGTCTTTACCTAAGCTTTTGTCCACATTTAAATGACAACGATGACCCTTCAGGACGTCCTCCAGCTTGCACAATTAACAGGCTGCAGCTGTACAAAATGCTGACACAGGGATTCTCCCGTAGAGTCATAGAGAACACACACATAACTCCACTTCTGCTTTATTAAACTGCTTGCCAATCAGATTACAAATTTTGCTTCAAGGCCTTTCAGTCTGCCAAGCTCCTCTGAATCTATTCTCTCTGATGAGCCACCACCTATCACAGCTCAGGTGGCCAGCCAGCCCGGGGATGCTGACTTTTTATTCCAGAGACCTGTAGACCAAGTCTATACTCTGGATTGTGTATGTTCACCAACAGGGGGGATGCATAACAGTGAAACTTCCAAGGTAATCCCAAAGCCTCCTGTTAATCAAGAATTGCAAACTACCTGCCTACCAAACCAGCATGGCTAATTTGCATGTTATTCCTTATAATCACTTTATTAACTCCTGTCTACCCTCTGGTGTGGTGGAGGTGCTAATGAGCAGTGAAATGAGTTAGGCATAGGAAGTACAGGGCATGGAGAAACATGATAATTAGTCCCTAAATAATGGAAATTGGGGAGGGGTTTACACTGCCATACTCTTTTCTTACTTCCCCTGTTTTACTTCTCATTGAAGATGGCAAGCGTAGTCGGTTGCATTCAACCAATTCTCATTCAGCACCTGCTGTGGGTCAGAACTGCACTGAGTGTAGACCAGTTGCACAGGGAAATTAAACATCTTGCAAACGAATGGATATATATAATTTAAGATATAATACAGATGTTTCTCGGTTCCTACTGCCTTTTTTTTTTTTTTTTTTTTTTTGGCTAGCACTTTACAAAGCAAGTTATATAATCACATCTCCCTAGCTACGAGTGCCAGTACAAACTAATGTTCTCAGTGGCATAGCCTGCATAGAATGATTTCATTGACGGCTTTTGTTTACAGTACAGTCTCATCAGCTGTATTAACAGATAGGTAGATAGATTAGATAGATGACAGATAGATAATAGGATAATAGAGACTGATATAGATGAATGGATGACTAATGGATAAATAATAGATATAGGTATATGCAGACAATAGATATAGATGTATAGTCTTGGCCATAGACATATAGATACCTCTTGCCATTATCCAGACACACTAAATAAAAACTCTAGAAAAGATTCAGGAATATATTTTAACAGAGCTTCTTATTTACTTTTTTGTGCTTTACCGAGTCTGCGAAGTCTTGGACTTAATGCCTTAGATGCCTTCAGTTCTTAAATTCTGTCACACACCAGGCAGAGTAATTATGCATTCAGAAACTCAGGGAGATCTGAGTGTCTAAAAATGATGATCAGTAGTTTTCCTTTGGGGTTGCTAACATATATAGAACCATAATTGCAAAACCCCGGTGTATGCCTCTAAGTTTTGAGAAAATTGCAAAATGCATTTTTACTACAATGAATGTGCATTCTCTTATCATTATGAATATGATGGGTAAAGCAGAGACAAAATGTAAAGGTTATAGCCCAACATCAAAAGTAATAATAGAAAAAAAAGAGATTATGAGTTTTCATGCAGAAATTTTATCACTTAAATATATTACAAAGTGAAGAGGACCCAGCCAGTGGCTCCACTGAAACAGTCAACAATTTTTTTTTAAGCTTGGATGATTATAAAGTTACCATACGACATTTTTATAGTACATTAGTGATTGACTTTACATATAACTCATATCATGCTGTTTTAAATTAATTCCCTCAAATTTACCACCTAAAATCTACTATTCAAAAGTGTGCCACATCAAATTTCAAAGCAGAGGGACACCTGGGTGGCCCAGTCGGTTGAGCATCTGACTTAGGCTTAGATCATGATCTCATAGTTCATGAGTTTGAGCCTCACGTGGGGCTCTGCTGACAGCTTAGAGCCTGGAGACGACTTCGGATTCTGTGTCTCCCTCTCTCTCTGCCCGTTCCCCACTCATGTTCTCTCTCTCTGTCCCTCTCTCTAACTCGGTCTCTCTCAAAAATAAATAAATATTTTAAAAAATAAACAAAATAAAAGAGGGAACACCTGGCAGAGGACATATATGAAAGACATACTCCTGAACAACTATGTATGTTGAAACAATATCTAAAATAAAATAAATATAATAATAAATGTTCCCATCCTAAAGCTGGCCTGTAGGACCCTCTTGGTTGAGCTAAGTCTTAACACACACACACACACACACACACACACACACACACACACACACACACACAAATAGGGGCACCTGGATGGTCCAGTTAGGTAAACATTTGACTCTTGATCTTAGCTCAGGTCTTAATTTCAGAGTTGTGAGTTCAAGCCCTGTGTTGGGTTCCATGCTGGGTGTGGAGCCAACTTAAAATATATATACATATATCAATTATTACATGTGCCTTTCTTGGTGCCCTGGATTTACAAGGATGTCTTTTCACTGATAATGTGCTTGCACTACACACTGCATTGGAAAATCAGAATTTTTTCTACACCAGGAGTCTTGGTACAGCTTCAGAACAGCTGTGGCATCCGTTACCAAGTTTTTTATCACTATTCAATACTACTTGCTTTTAATTGTGGCAACTCTAGTGGTTTTCTTACTTTTATTACTCAAAAGTGTTTATCAGTGCCTGATTTTCACACCTGGAGTAATGTATTAAATTTTGTATCTGTGATACTGTGATATAATAAAAATATAAATATATTTTATGCCTAGCTTTATGCCTGGCTCCTGGTATGGAGCTTCTAAAACTCTTGTAATTTCTTGAGTGATAGGATGATTTTTTGTTATATTTGGTTTCAGCCCCCATTTCCTTACAGAATTTATAAGACCCTTGGAATCCCTGGTGTGACAATAGTGTCTTTTGTATGCTAATGTGATGGCTGATCTCTAGGGTCCCCTAAATAGTTTCAGGATCAGGGCTGCTCATCATATTTGAAAACTGGAAGTTTCAGTCTCACCCTTGACCTCTGGGGAGTTGAGAGGGGCTAGAGACAGAACCAGTCACCAATGGCCAATGATTCAATCAATCCCACCTGCATAATGAAATCTCTTAAAAATCCTTAAACTGTGGAATTTAGGTAGCTTCCAGGTTGGTGAACATACTGAGTTGCTTGGAGAGTGGCGTACTCAGAGAGAATAGGTGGCCCTGAACCCACTCTTGCCCCCATACCTTGCTTTATACATCCTTTTCATTTAGCTTTTCCTAAGTTGTATCCTTACAGCAAACTGGTAATATAGGTCAATGTTTCCTGAGTCCTCTGAGCCATTCTAGAAAATTGTCAAGCCCAAGGAGAGGGTCATGGGAACCTTTGATTCATAACTGGTTGGTCAGAAATATGAGAGGCCTGGAACTTGCCTTTGGCATTTGAAGTGGGGATAAGCTTGTGGGACTGAGTCCTTAATCCTGTGGGGTCTACATTAATTCTGGGTAGTTTGTATAATAATTGAACTTAATTGTAGGACACCCAGTTGGTATCTGGAGAGTTAGAGAATTGATTGGTATGGGAAAAATCTCATACATTTGGTGTCAGAAGTATTCTATGCGTAGAAACAGATAGCATTGTCTTTAGAATTGCTTTGAGAACATCTCTTCATTCTCATCAGGGACCACTTACTGGTATAGCTGTTTCCCCTGGTGAGCCCAGTCTCTATCACAAATTAAGAGAAAACCATGAATATGTATTTATGTATACATAGACCAGATATTTTCTCTTGGGCAACATTGGAGAAATCACTATTGATGCCTGCATTACTTAATTTTAGAAATATGTGTTCAGTGTCCACTTTATGTGAGGCAATATCTCCCATGAGTGGGATGCCACGATGCACAAGACCAACAATACATTTGTTCTCAAAAGCTTAGAATCTAATGTGTGGAGCCATCCCTTCTGGGCCAAACAATCTCCATGCTCAGTATTGAGATTTGGATGTCTGTGAATTCTTACTGGGCTCCGGGTAGTCCATTCACTCACTTTAGTCCACGCTCCTTAGTAAAAGCACGCTCATCACATCCCCCACCCCCACCACCATTCCAAGCCAACCATTCTCCTAGCAGCCTCCATGCAAGATAACTTTCAGTTCTTCCCCTTGTGGTACTATTTCATTAGTGCCCATGGAGCTGGCAGCTACATTGTATATCAATAAGAAAATAGGGGCACTTGGGTGGCTCAGTTGGTTAAGTGTCTGACTCTGTTTCGGCTCAGGTCGTGAACTCATGGTTCAGCCCCTCCCACACTCTTTCTCTCTCTCTCAAAATAAATGAACTTAAAATAATAAAAGTTGGGGTGCCTGAGTGGCTCAGTCGGTTAGCGTCCGACTTCAGCTCAGGTCATGATCTCACGGTTCATGGGTTCGAGCCCCACTTCGGGCTCTGTGCTGACAGCTCAGAGCCTGGAGCCTGCTTCAGATTCTGGGTCTCCCTCTCTCTCTGACCCTCCTCTGCTCACACACACACTCTCTCTCTCTCTCAGAAATAAATAAAAAACATTAAAAAATAAAAGTAATAAAATCACTTGAAAACGAGAAAAGAAAGAACTAAAGAAGGAATACTTGTTTACATGTTATGTCTATTACATATAGTCCCACCCACCCACTAAAAACAAAGTAGCAGATGAATACACAACATATCCAGAGAAAGCATATTTCAGCTTGTTTGTTTGTTTACAATAATCAACTGAAAGTTTCTTTACTGTCTTCCCACAGTGTCATGAAAATGAGGATGCAGTTAAGTGATTTCTTCATATAGTATAACTGAAAATTAATGCCTACAATTTTCAAATGTAAAAATTCTTATTTTATTGGCTTTTCCATGCATACATGATCACAGAACATTTACCATGTTACCATGTAGATCTCCACGTCTTCAAAGGGATAGTAGGCTTTTGTTTTAAAACACTGTAAAATACTTTCAACACTGACGTGAATTGGAAAGCATAGAACACACTAAAGTTATTTGGATATTGTGGGACATTAGTGATATCTTTGTTTACTTTGTTGTCTTTGTTTTTTGTTTGTTTTGTTTTTTAAGCCAAATCTCTCATATGTTTATTTTCTGGGTCTTCTGGGTGGGAGGTAGAGAGCGTTGCTTCACTGTGGAGTCCCATGGAGACTAGAGTCCCACACACACTTTGGCCTCTCCAGTGAACACCACAGGGACATTTAAATTGCAGAAAGCAAACCTGGGTCTTCTACCTTGGCAAGTGTAAGTGGTTTCAGGTTGAGGAACAAAGGACATAGTTGTATATTGAGGAAACAGGGGATGCAAAAATAAATAAGTCTCTGGAAAATAAAATCCAGATCTAGAAAGAAATACTCTTCATTTGCCTTTAGGCCCTCTTCCAGTAAGATTCAAGTACCATCTAAGCCCACTCTTGAGTGGTCACACAGACACAAGATGTTGAACCTATCTTGCTCCCTGAGGGATGCATTTCTGCAGCATCATGCAAATTGAATATTGGGTATTCCCAGAAACCAGGATTTCTCTTTTAAAGGACAGCAGCGTTTGATGCGTAAAGCTTGGAAAGTTCTGGTGAGATTGATGGTTCAGCTCAGAACTCTGACATTTGGATTAAAGCCGTACAGAAATGAATCTTGTATTTGACATTTAAAAGGGAGGCTTTTCTACTGTCGGTAGTTTCCTAAATCATACCAACAGGAACTGCCATGACAGAATGGACTGAGAAATCGCTTTCCATTCGTTTCTGTATTTTCCCACATTATGGCCAATGAATTGAGACCCAGAGTCATTACATACTCCATGTCACAGCAACATACAAACTAGTGAAGCAGTTCACGAATACTAACGATTGTTCCCTTTTTTATAGATACAATAACAAATTTTGATTTGCCAGCCACATCCACTGGGATCTTTAAGAAAGCATAACATTTGAAATGGCTTTCTTCCTTCTTACTGAATAAGTGTAGTTCTTTGATTCTTTTGGGGAAATAGGGCAAGTAGTAGGTAGATGTGAATGGCCACAGTTTGAATGTTGAAAGAGAGAATTTCAATGAGCCAAAAAAAGTCTCATGTAAATAAAACATTTAGAGTCTTTATTTTGAAATGAAGCAATAGATCAGCTTGATAGTTATATTTATAACAAGTTCAAGATCAATTAATATTTAACTCCAACATGTTTATTAAATCTAGTAAAATGAGTGTCTCTCAACATTTTAGAATGGGAAATTTTGAAATTTTTATCTTCAAAAGGTAATAGGCACTTGAAAGGGACAGAATATCCTTTTTAAATGTCACGGTTTTGAATTTTCAATAATGATGAATAGATTAGAGAACACTTTTAAAGTATAATCATTTATCTCTGTCTAGGTTATTCAAGAAGATTCTTGTTGCACTTATAAATGCTTCAATTTATATCTCTTCTTTCATGAAGTCATAGCTACAATTAAGTCATTAGTAAAATTGTCATTGTAACAGTCTCTGCCAAAGACTACTGAAATATCAATGACATACACTTTGTGTGTGTACTCATATCACTTAAAGAATTTAAAATACATGATTACATCTTCCAAATCTGAAAATAATAATTTAAAACCCATATCTGAAATCAGAACTGTGTTTTAAAAGATGGATTGTATGTTTGCCCTAACTTTAAGGCAACCAGATTAGAATAAATGGGTAAAAATATAGTCACCTAGTGGCTTTCTCTTGAATACACCTGTATTTTAGGAATTGAAACTTCTTTGTCACCTCCCTGAATCTATGCAGAAGCTCCTCATCCTATACCTTTTCCCTTTGACTTGTGTCATCTCTAAAGTATTCTTTCACTTCCTGAATAGGAAGAAAACCTACTTTTCTAAACAAAACACTTTCAGGTTTTAAAAAATAAAACTCCTTTTCCCCCCCTAAATAAATGTCATTGGATTGTGCTTTTATGTGAGGGTAGTACTATTCTGGATGTAAACTGTGCTTGCACTTTTTCTACATTTCATTTAAGCTATTCATACTTTTACACACTGTCACCTCCTTAAATATGTAGCTCTCTTCATTAGAAAAGAGCATACTTTTACTACAATACTTATACACATGATCAATATGTGCTAGTTGTTATGTTAGGTGCTGGGTATTCAGAGGATAAAAATGACACCATCCCTTTTCCATAGAGCTCACAACTAAACCATTCCAGGAAAGAGGTGCAGCCACCAAAGAAAAGTGAGAGAGATAAGCACAGTGCATTATAGGAGCACATAGGCTGACCCTGTTTGGAGATCAGTGAAGGGCCCCTAGAAGAGGCCAGATATGAACTGACTTTGAAGGATGAGGAAGAAGTGAGGTGTTTGGGGATGATGGGTCAGGGAAGGGATGTCACCTGGAAGGAAGAGAAGGAATGAAATTCCAGAACTACAGTACTATCTAGCATGTCCTGGGAATGAAGAATGCATCCGTATCCTTGAAAGAAGGATCCATTGGGATCTCCCACCATTGGGAGAGTGACAAGAATTGATGCTGAATAAGTAGGATGAGCTCAAGTCATAAAAGACGTTGCATGCCAAGTTAAGGATTTAGAGATTTTTCAAAAAAGGGGTGAGAGGAGAAAAAGAAAAGGGCAGCTGTTTAAAAAGCCTTAAGTACCAAAGTGGAAATGAAAATCATTTCAGACCAAACATCCTGCCAAGTGTGGACAATTGGAAGCAGATAGAGCTGAACTGAGGAAGAACAATTAGGAGATTGTTGCACAATCCAGTGGCCACAAGAATGGTGAAGTAGAACAGGCTAATCAAGTGGCCATGGGATGGCAAAGGAGGACATACCTGAGAGATAGAAGGAAGAGTGAATCCACATAAATTTATCACAGATTTAATTTGGACCTTAACAGAGAATAAATCAAGATTTATGCCTACCAGTATTATTCCTTGGACCTCTTAATGGATATGCATGCCATTCAATAAGATAAGTGGAAAGAATTTGATGGCAGAGCGTAGAGTGATCAATTTAGCTCGCCCATGTTGAACTTGAGTTAAGGCCTTCACCTGGAGATATTCCGTGCATTGAATTTATGGATTTGGGGCTCAGATGCAAGACTCATTAGCAAGAATGAGAGGCCCTATTTTACGCTATGGAAGGCGTAAGATTTCCAAGGAATAATGTGTAGCTAAATGGTAGGAAGACCAAGCTCAGAAATCTGTGGCACTTATATTGTTAAGGTGATAGTGAGACTTCTTTATGAGTGGCTAGAAATATAAGAGGAGCCAGAAGAAACTAGGAAAGCAAAACACACACACACACACGCACACACACACACACACACACACACACACACACACGAGGAGGCAAGCATGTACCTGTGCTCTGTCTCTTGTGAGCCCCAGAAATCAGCCATGTCTATCAAAAACACATTAATTAAGCTGTATATATAATGAGAATATATAATTAAATAGATAAGTAAGTAAGTAAGTAAGTAAATGCATCACATGGAAGGCAAACAAAATTTACTTTATAGGGAAACAGAGTACCCTCCATAACATTGATTTCCTAGCACATGCTGACCCTACGTTCTACTGAACTTGAATTCTGTGGCCTGGTAAAGCCTCTTTGCTTTTATTTCTCTGTTGGGAGCTCTCACCTACAACAAGCCTCTGTTACAGTTCTCCACAAGAAAAGAAATGTAGTGATTGAATCTTGCTCCCATCTTTGGAAGAAAATCTATCAGTCTTTGCTAAAATTTTCAAAAAGAAAGGACCAAAGGAGCATTAGCTTTGTTATAGTTACATTCTTCTTATGTCAAATTATCCGTCTCCCCTTGTTCTTTGCCCTTGGCTTTTAATTATTCAAAAGGCATTGTTTCCCAAGGAAAAAAGAGATCCAAAAATATTAGGCCTGAGTATTTTCCCTGAAGCGTTCATTATGCCATTCAGGAGAAAAAGTAAAGGTGCCAACCATTAAACTGCTGTTCTCCAGAGAGCTGTAGTGAGGAATTCACATTTCTTGACTAGTATCCTCACTGGCGCTTAAAATTGTCACTTCAGTGAGATCCATCAATACATGCATAAAACTCACCTCTTATGAAAATCATCAGTCAGAAATTAATGTCAGCATCAATAACTTGTATAAAATTAAGAAAAAAAGGATTAGTTTATTTTTCTAAAGCATGGAGTGAAATTACCAAAATATGAGACACTGTGACACATTGAAATATACTGTAGAGATAAGAACTATCATCTGTCTTAGTAATTCCATGGATCTAAGTAGTTTTGTAATTAGTGGACTTCTTTCCCCTCAGAAATTGTTTCTTTTCCTTTTGAATAATGAAGCAAAAATCCAGAACTGCTAGCACCTTTGCAATAATTTTCCCATAGCACACGGGTAGATAGTTTATTGACCCAAGGAAGTAACAAGTGGCTTGTTCACATGTTGAAGTGCCCTGGGATCATTGACTTTCATCTTGTCAACCATTGAAAAGGAGCACTTGGCGAAGTGATTAAAGATACAATTTAATTCAGCCCTGCAATTAGTGGATCCTGTCCTGCAATTAGTGGAATACCTTTTTCAATAGTGTAAGACCTGGTGGCCATATTGATAATAATGCGTTGAGCTCATAAAATGGGGAAGAAATCAATATTTTAACACTCATCTTCTCTGATCTGCATAGTCCACTCCCTACACAGTGTTCTCTTTATCTCCTCTCCCACAAACTGCTAAATTTAGGAGCTATGCATGTCTTTCTACTCTGATAAAGAAGAAAGAGGAACTCTTAACAGAGAGTATGTTGTGAGACATTTACACAGAGACCACTACTTAAAGAGACAGGGGAAGAAAGTATAGGCTGTCTCCCCTCTAAAAATAATCTGTGAAATAAGACAGGAAACTCTTGGCTTGTGTTTAGACAGAAAAGTAACCTCAGCAACTGCCATATCTGATGAGAGAATGCTGTTACTACATGTTCCCTGGTTCCACAGTGGAAAAAAAGAAATCTCGGAAGCACACAATAAAAAACAAAGTAGCTATAAACACCCTCTTAGAAATATCTGCTCTTGCTTTATCTGTACTTTATCAGGATCCTCCAAATGTGAGATGAAACTTTGGGAAAGTACATAGAGGAATTTCTGTAGGCATTAAAGGAAATATAACCATAAAACCTAGCCCAGTTTATTATAAATCCTATTTTTAAAACCTTCATAAAATCCATTAACATGTTCTAGGGTTCCTTGAGCCATCATCTTGCCCTCTTTTCCCTTAACGATTTGTTTCATCTTTCACTGGAGCCCTGATCACACACATCCTATTAATCATCAACCTTGTTTAAATATCCATTCTTCTCACGGAATTTATCTTATATTTATTTGATTCTTCACACACCAAAGGTTAGAAAAAAATTATCAATTTATTAAGCAAACAGTTCTATTGTATTTCTGATTTCAAAGCTTCAGATAAGATTCTGTTAATTTTTGAAATAGAGGAAATATAAGTTTATTCATTCCTTGGAAATTCTTGATTGCTCAGACTATCATGGAAATCTTTAGAATGCCATTTTTTTACAAAGTGTTATTTAATACCTGCACAATAATAAAACTTTGTAGAATCATTCATTGGCCTGACACAACTATTTTATTTATTTATTTACTTATTTTATTTTATTTAAAAAGAAAATAGTTAAAGTTTATTATTCAAGAGGCAAGAGTATTTTACTTTATTTTACTGTCTACTTGTTTATTTTGAGAGAGAGCATGAGCAGGGAAGTGGTAGAGAGAGGGGAAGAGAGAAAATCCCAAGCAGGTTCCTTGCTATTAGCAAGGAGCATGACATAGGGTTCAATCCCATGAACAGCGAGATCATGACCTGAGCTGAAATTAAGAGCCAGATGTTTAACCCACTGAGCAACCCAGGTACCCCCAACACAGCCATTTTAGTTTCTCCATATTGCCTTCTTGTTCTCATTCACTTTATTCATTACTTTAAATTTTTATGCTGATTCTTAGCCTAAAAATTTATCCTAAGTTTTCCGTTTCTATATGCACTTCTATACCACTTATTGCTGCAAGGTGGGCTCTCTGGAAGCAAACACTGAGAGTTTAAAGCATAAGATTTTTAGTAAGGGTCGTCATCTATAAGCATTGCATATGGCAAAAGCTAAACAGTGAAGGCACATTACATGCCTCCTTACCAAGCAAGAAGCTCTGAAGTGAGTATTGATTGTCTGCCTTATATTGGAAGAAAAAGGCTCAGCTTTTCTACTTCCACCCTGCTTAGTCATAAGATTTGAGCTGCCTTGGGTATAGCATGACCTCAGGGAAATGCAGCTCTTTGAAGCTGAGGCAGACTATGAAGGAGGCTTGCTGTTGACGACACTCCCTAAAGATGGGCAGTATTTCTGTATGTTGACCACACTCATCTTTTCATTGCTAATGACAGAAACCAAAGGGAAAATGGCTGAAATCCTATTATATACGTCCAGGTATGTCGAGATGCAAGTGCTCAATCGACACTGGTAAGATTGCTTTTCCTCTTCTTTCCTTCTTGCACAGGATCTTTTCTGATCCTGGCAACCGTGACTGCTGGCAGAGGACACACCTATGTTATGATTTCCAACAAATTCCCTGGGATTGACACTGACTAGCTAAATGTTCACCCTATGACTTGAGGCACTTGGACTGAAAGTAGCAAAGGATTGTTCCACACTGAAAATAGACAAAAGGGATACTGAACAGGGGAAACATAATGCTTTATTTTCCTTGAAAAGGTCATTGGTCCAAGGGGTGATGAGCCAAGGTGATGATGAGCTGTGCCAGGCCAATCAGCTTTTTCTTCTTGGAGTTAGAAGTAAGAGGGGATATCAACACTGAAGATGGTTAGATCTGAAGGTGGCGTCTTAAAGATAATTATATTTCTGCAATTTCTTCCAAATCAGTATTAACATCTAGCCCCACTTTTTTACAAATAGTTTATTCTCAAGTTGGTTTCCATATAACACCCAGTGCTCATCCCCACAAGTGCTTTCCTCCATGCCCATCTCCCCCCTCCCCCCCACATCCATCAGTCCTCAGTTTGTTCTCAGCATTCAAGGGTCTCTCATGGTTTCCTTCCCTCCTTCTCCCCCACTATTTCTCCCCTTCTTCTCCCCCATGGTCCTCCGTTAAGTTCCTCCTAATTCTCCTATACATGCAAACATATGATATTTGTCCTTCTCTGCCTGACTTATTTCACTCAGCATAACACCCTCACGTTCCATCCATGTTGCTACACATGGCCAGATTTCATTGTTTCTCATTGCCATGTAGTATTCCATGGTATAGATAAACCACATCTTCTTGATCTATTCGTCCATTGATGGACACTAAGTCTCTTTCCATGTTTTTAGCCCCACTTTTTGAAAATCTTGGCTAAGTGCCTCACCTGAAAAATAGGGGCAATAATGGTACCTAGAAACAGAGATTCTTTTATAGTTGAAAAAAGGCAATCTACACAAATCACTTAGCACAAATCCTGACATTTTGTGAGTGACAGTAATATGAATTATTTTTGTCATTAGAACAGTAGTAATAGTAGTAGTAGTAGTGTTGTAGAATATCTATTTATCAAACTTCTATCATGGCTCAAGCAGGATGCTGTATACTAGAGAACATACCAACATAAATCAAACCTAAATTCTATACTTAAGGTGATTCCAGTCTGGTGTAAGAAATAATTAACGTATATTAATTATATGCAGTATATTTTATAGTCAGTTTGGGCAAATAGACTTTGAATACTCTAGCTGCTATAGCTGTAATTTTTCATCATGTCATTGTATATTAATAAATCGATTATTATGAATACATGTAGGGGCACCTGGGTGGCTCAGTCGGTTGAGCCTCCCACTCTTGATTTCTGCTCAGGTCATGATGTCATGGTTCGTGATTTCAAGAGCTGCACCAGGCTGTGAGCTGACAGTGTGGAGCCTTCTTGGTTTCTTTCTTTCCCCCATGCTGCTGCTCTCCCACTCAAATGCACGCTCTCTCTCTCTCTCTCTCTCAAATAAATACACATTTAAAATAGACTTTATCCTTGGGAACCAGGCATCAGTTAAGTGTCTGACTCTTGATTTTGGCTCAGATCATTGTCTCACAGTTCATGGGTTCATGCCCCACATCAGGTTCTGCACAGACAGCTCAAAGCCTGTGAGGGATTTTCTGTTCCCTCTCTCTCTGCCTCGTTCCTGCTTTCACTTTCTAAATGAATGAATGAATGAATGAGTGAATGAATAAAACATTTTAAACAATAGATAAAATAGACTTTATCCTTAAAAAATAAATATATGAATACTGATATATATATTTGCACACACACACACACACACACATATATAATATGTTTGTTGATAACAGGTCAAGATGAAGCAGGGAAAATATTTTAATTTGAGTAGTTTTAAAAATCTATATGTATTAATTTAATATAAAGCAATTTTAAATTTGTATGCCAACTTTCTGAACAGAGCAAAAAATATTAAGGTGTAGTCATCACCGTGCGAAACTGTATTTCTGCTGCAAGTAATTTTAACCAGTTTTTAATATCTGTTCCTGGCTAAGTGCATTCAAAGTGTTATTCACAAGATTAAACAGAAGAAAATTCTTAATCTTAAAACAAAATGTCTCTTTTCAAATACCTCTCCCTGTGCCCATACCTCTCCCTGTCTTTAAATATACTAAGGTGTTTTTCTTTATTATGAATGGGTTAGTTTACTGCCAAAATATGACTACATGAATTTAACTGAGACTTCTCCAGGGCAGGAATTGTAGCTTACTTATCTGTGTTTGCTTAAGCATAGATGCCTTGTATGTAAGTCGTCTTCATATATTCATAAAATGGATGAATAAACAAAAGAGCAATATATCCTTTTTTTAAGTGAAGCAATGATGTTTGTCAAGGTCATTAAGAACACGAGGTATGATCCTGGACCAGTACTTTTCTAAAAAATTTTTGCAAGTGGTCTTTAAGGAGATGATGAACTTATGTTAAAATGTAAATCAGCTATTTCATAAACACACAATTTTGATCAACTAACTTTTTTCATGACACTTCTCATCAAACTAAGCAGTACAATGATTTATTTTAACTCATCACATATCAGTACCAAATTGTTTGTGGACTTGCTATTTTAAGTAGCATTGATAGTGTCTATGGACTAAAAAACTAATACCTGATATTACAAAACATATCTTTATTAGTTCATTTATGTTTTTTAGTTTTGAGAGATAGAGAGAATGTGAATGGGAGAGAGGGGCAGACAGAGAGAGAGAGAGAGAGAGAGAGAGAGAAAGAATCTTAAACAGACTTCATGGTCAGAGTGGAGCCCAACACAGGGCTCGATCCCACGACCCTGGGACTATGACCTGTGCCAAAATCAAGAATCAGACATCCAACCAACTGAGCCACTCAGCCACCCCACAAAGCAAACCTTAATGCAAATTGTTCTATTCTTAGATTTGGGTAACCAGGTGAGTAGTTAGAGGTCATTAAAAAAACTATTAAAATAATTTTTTTTCTCATTGCCTCATTTTCGTAGCAGGGTACAGTATATATTTTTCTGGTTGATTTATGAAGCTCTTTAATTGCTATGTTACTTATTACATGTGTGTCTTATCCACCAACTATCCTCTGAAAACTCCAAAGAAGCTGTTGCAAGTTTTTATTCAAAATAAGCCCTTTATTTTTCCAGCATTATGTGGAACTCAGAAGGCCTTGGTCATTAAACCAGCTGAAACGTTAACAATAGGAAGGAGAAGAAACTAAAACACCATAGAACCAGAGAAAGTGGTTAACCTCTAGGGTCTGCCACCATGGAAGGCACTCAAGTCAACATACTATATCCAAAAGCACGTGAAGAAGATTGTTGAACAACAGAGAGAAATACACAGTGATTACAGACATGAATGAATAGAACTGTGCAGAGCACAGACATAGTTTGTACACACAACACAACTCTATGCAGCACCCCTGCAACTCTGGGCCACTGTAAATAACTTAAGGAGCTCCAGGCAAAAGCTTGGGCACAATAGCAAAACTATAGATGCTTGAAAATGTCAAGCATCGAGACAGAGAGGCATCTAGTTATGGGGTATACAACTCATGGGAATAAAAGGCACAGCGGATGGGATATAGACAATGACATTGTAATAGCCATGTATCAGGACAGGTGGTAGTTTGGCAGCAGGGTGACTCGGTCCATTGAACATCCTACTCTTGATTTCAGCTCAGATCGTGGTCCCAGGGTTATGGGATTGAGACTCGCATCTGGCTCTGCACTGTGGGTGGAGCCTGCTCAAGATTCTCTCTCCCTCTGTTCCTCTCCCCCAATCATACTCTCTTTCTCTCTTTCTTAAATAAATCAATAAAAGAGAGATGGTATCTACATCTGGGTTGAACATAGCATAACACTATATTGTACACCTGAAACTAATGTAACATTGTGTGCCAACAACACTCAAAAGAAAATAATAATAACATTAACAAACAACATAGATATCAATGTCTGGTCTCCCATTAGTTCTGTGGGAGAGGAGGCCCATAACCAATGGCAATAGTGTGAAGCCCGGGATCCAACTCTCAGAGGAGATCAGAATTTCTAAAATAAAGATTGCATTCCAGGGCTTTAGCGCAACTGGCAAGAATTTTTGACAAAATTCATGGCTGTAAAGAATAAGGGGCCCAACAGTAAGCAAGAGCTGGGAGAATCTATAGCTCAAATGGACCGGGGGCCATTGCACATACACCCTATGTTTACAGAAATTATAACAGGGATGAATTCAAAATATAATGCATAATCAGTATGGCATGCTTATCAACCAAGCAGAATAAATACTTACTATAACTAGGGAAACAGATCTTGGAGGATGTTGCTTTGCTAAGAGTTCACATCCTAGTTTCTGGGTCACAGGAAAATCTTAAGACACTGGTTCCCAAACATGGTTGCATCCTGCAATCCACTCTGCATTTTATTTTTGTGAATGATGTTAGATACTGGGTTCTGTTCTTAGAGATTATGATTTATTAGTCTGGGAGTAGCCAGATGTGGGGACTTGAGAATCTACCAAGCTGACTCTAATACGCAGCAAGGTATGAGACTCACTGACCTAGCATTCCCAGAAAGGAAGACCATGAATCAAAGAACACCTGTGCACCTGTGCACGTGTGCACACATATACGCGTGCACACACACGTGCACACACACACACACACGCGACACGTTTGTTATCAACAACTTGAAAATAGCTTGATAGCTTTCTTGGGTTTTGAGCATTTTTTTTAATTGCCAGAAAAAGGGGTCATTGCAATGATTTCATATTCTCTTATTTCACTTATTAATGGTCTTACTCTCTCATCAGAACCTTTCCACCCTTTCCATCTTCCAAGTTTTAGTCAATGTTGAGTATCTGTCACCTGCCTGTTTTATCGTAGAGGCTAAATGCACTGCCTCATGGCCGACCCTCTATTTCACAAAAGAGTATGAAGAGCTCTAATTGCCATAAGGTATTACCATCATCTATGAAGTCATTTTTCTTGCTTTCTTAAAGATTTTTAGTCAGGGATAATCCTTTCAACCAGATTCTCCTCTCCTAGAAGAAATTATGCATGAAAATCCCTTTTTTACAAGCTTTCAATGACACCTCAAATCATATCTGAAAGTGCTCTATGCTAGAGAAGATTGTGCTTCAAGCTTTGTCTTGGCTAGATTCATAAATTAAAGGTATGGACCAATTTTTGAATAAGCATGAAAATTTTTTTATGTGCATTATGAAACATGCCTTTGAAACATCTTGCCAAAGGCTTTTTCATCTTCTGGTTGTTATAGAAAAACATGGTCATCCCAAAGGGGTAAAAAAAAAAAAAAAAAAAAAAACATGACTGTGTTCCACCTTAATCAGATTCACAATCATGTCCTAATGCAATTTGTCCTAATGCATTTCAGAGGGAGACAACCATTTATGATTCCCGGAGACATGTGGGAATAAATGTGGCTATCGGGAAGTCCCCTGGGTGTTCTATATACTATATTTACCAGTTCATAAAAAAGCTAATTACATTTCTGTAAAGAACGCTTTCTGGATGCAATGCATATTCAAATGCAAAAATCCTACCATGGCACGGCAGTCACACACAGCCCTTGTTGCTTGCTGTACACACATTGCATTTTGGATCCCGGTAACTTATTTTAGAATAAGGAGTGCGCACATTATGGTATTAGCCGGATCGCATATGTCAATGTTTGAGATACAATCCTATTTTTAGTTGTTTTACTGGGGGAAAAAAACAGGTAACACTTAGCCAAGTCATAAATTATCCTGTAATAAAATAGAAACTGATTGGTCCCAGATCCCCCTCCCCCATGCCTATGAAGATAAATACATTAGGTGGCTTATTAAAAGAAAAAGACAAAATTTTTAAAAGGGCACACCATATTTTTTTTCACAGAGAAACATGAAGCCGTTGTAGAGAATGCTGCCAAGGATAATGAATCTACAAGTTTCTTTTGCAACGAAATCCTTTTTCATGGATTTTGTTTTTCATTACAAACATGTTTTTGCAAAAGCAGTGCTTTCTATAAACAGAACGGGTAATAGATGACATACCAGTAAAGCAAGCCCGAAATGTAAATAATAAAGGATTTTTATTTACGTTTCTGCAGCTATCATGAAATCATACTGACCTAACATTTCATCATTTATTTATTTATTTTTCATCTGATGGGTTTTTTTTTTCTCCTCATCTCTCATGCATTGTGATGTTCATTTGTTTCTAAATGAGTGCCACTTTGTTCTTCTCGGCCAGAGGTGCCGTATCTTTTTTATTTAGTTAATGATGTCAGTTCCTTGGCCGTGCAGCAAGTCAGGGATGTAGGAAGACAAGTGTAGCTGGTCACTGATTTCAGGGAGCATGACCTCCGAAGATCTCTGGGAACCAAATCTTCCTTCCAAAATATGAGATATCATATCGTGAGTTAACTGATTGACAGATAGGATTTTGACTAGAGTAAAACAGGGTAATAGCTAAATGTAAGTGATACGATATCTCTGTGCATTTGACAAAGCTTCAGCAAGCCATGATGAGAGGTACATGTGGCCGTTTCATATTTCTAATGGTTGACCTTAACTTTGGACAACAGAAGGGCTTAAATTTTAGGCCTCTGACCCTCCCGACCCTTGGCAAGTGAGCGCTGCCCATCATGCCTCCCCACCCCCTACTTACATCACCCAAGAAACACCTTATTCCTTCATCTACTATTCTTTCCTCCACCTTCCTCTTCTCTGGCAGGAATCCCCAGTGACTTCTTGGGAGATAATTATGCCTGTAGCTCAGGGACCTAAAGTAATCACCAGGCTTGGCATGAAAAGATGCTGCAATGCAAACTGTAGCGCCAAGCAACAGAGATTCAGTGCAGATATTATGAAAAGGGAGCACATTATAACAATTACTGAGTGGGCCTGATTTCTGCCAGCATGCAGGATACAGCAAAGAGGCCAAAGCATAAACACCGCCTAGAATTACTCATAGTGACTCACTGACATTTGCTGTTTGGGACCCGGTGGAAGCCTTTGCACAAAGATCTGTGCTGTGGTAACACAGCTTCCAGAAAAGCAAAACAAATCTTATAGACTTTGGCTCTTATTCAGTACACGATCAACTTCTCTCTCGGTCATCCTTTAAAAGTCTCAGGTTCCTACAGGAAGCTCTGTTTGGAGAAGTTGGATCATAAAATATCATGTCAAGTCATGGAGTGCTGTTAGACTGAACATGAGCTCAGTTGGTTAGAGTCTGACACAGCCGAGAAGGAGTTTGAGTGTGAGATCGTTGGATGGGATGTCAACATCACAGTGTCACAGTCTATAACCCACATCCCCACCAGCCACCTACTAATGTTTGCTTTCTATCTCAGGGGCCAAATGAAATAGCACAGATCATCTACATAACTTGAGAAATAATTCAGAGAATAGCTGTCACATCAGAAATGTAGCCTGCATCATTGATAAGATAAGACAAAGGAGAAAAGACACAAATTGTAAATTCTTTGGAAGAAAGTTCCAGTTTTCCCAGGCCTGTCTCCATTTACCTTAGACAGCCATAGCTTGTGCATTTTTTCCTGGGGTCATCATTAATTTCATTCTAAAATCGAACCAGTTCAGACAATGAATTATATAGTCATCCTTGCTTTAGCCCATTTAGCATGACTAAAGGAATCAGTAAGCAGATTATCTGGAGGCTTCTTGATTTCTCTGGAGGTGCCACATGTGCTACTTAGACTCTGTTACCTACATTATTTATTTTATTTTTTAACTTTTTAAATGTTTTATTTATTTCTGAGAGAGAGAAAGAGAGAACAGGGAGGGTCAGAGAAAGAGGGAGACACAGAATCTAAAACAGGCTCCAGGCTCTGAGCTAGCTGTCAGCACAGAGCCTGATGCGGGGCTCGAACCCATGAACCACGAGATCATGACCTGAGCCAAAGCTGGAGGCTTAACTGACTGAGCCACCCAGGCACACCTCTGTTACCTACATTATTTAAACAAAGGATGCAACATGTTCTCTTGGATGATGTCAATACCCAGCAATGAGTGTTCATAATTGCATAAAGCTTCATTAATAAGAAAAAATCATGTCTGATTTTAATGCTGATTTTTAGTATATTTCTGGCAATTTTTACAAACTATCCAAAGTTCCTGGGAAAGGATCCTTAGAAGTGAAACTTATAGAATTAAAAAATAAATCCTAAATGTTAAATGGGCCAAATTGTTTCACTTGCTCCAGCCCCTAACCGCCACACAGCTGAATGGAGATAACCAAAATTATCAGGCAAAATGTCCCATGTCCCAGCTGGCAGCTTAAGGCACTGAATAATGAATCCATTGAGTGCTAAATACATCAATTATCTATTTAATTTAGGACATTCAAGGCTTGTTATAATTGTTCTGAGTACTGGCAACTTCAACTCAAGAACAAAGTTGTGATATTAGCTAATGTTGTACGTTAAAAGACAGTTGTTTCTGTCTCCCTTTTCAATATTGTGTGTGTGTGTGTGCCAGCCACATGCATGTATTGTATTTGAGACAGTTTCGTTAAATATGGGATGTAAAGTCCAGCTTTACGAGGTTGCCAAATGTGACCATAATATACCTTCTTCTTGTTTATTACATTGAACTGATTGTTTAACGAGATGAAATATTGGTCTTAAGTGAAGTTAGGGACACGTTTTGGGGAAACGTTCAGGAGACAGAAACTGAAGCCCTAAATAATGATAACACTGCTGCTCATTATTAGCTAATAAGTGATTTGAAGCAATACCATGAGTGAAGTTTCTCTTGATTTCTAACAATCTAGACCGGGGTGTACATGCCTAAATACTGTAACAACTGCCTGGGAACCAGCTGGGTTGGTTTGACCTGGACAACTAAACTCGTCTGTGCTTTGTCTTCTCTGTATTCAGATTCTTTATTATTAAATGATATTAGGACGATCTGGGACCATAAGCCATTTAAATGTCTATGTCTTTTGTAATTTGCAAAAGTGTTGGTAACCTGTTCACCACTTTGTCTTTTCACTTAAGGAATAAAATCAGCAGATGACTAAAATACCTCACATTGATCAGATGTAGCGCTCTAGATTCTAACTCAAAAGAGAAGTGACTAAGACTCAATTTTTTTCCATTATTTTGATTTTGAAACTTACGAGAAGCTGTCACGATGATTTCAAAAGGGTTTTCTCCAAAACAGCAAGTGTAGTCTTTGATACAACTGGGCCAATTAGAAATGTTGTAAAATAAGTACAAGATGGAAAATTGGGTCAGCTGAAGGGTCCTGCAGTGAAAATAAAACATTGTGCATGCATATTTTCAGATACTTCCTGAGATAATTTGCTACATAAATGAGTCCTGTGAACTCAACCCAGAGTTGCCAGAGCAGAAATTCATTTCCCTTGCTCTACATGGGTAGGGACTAAGGCAGCTTCACTTTACACTTTCAAGGAAGGAGAAAGAGACAGACTTTTCTTCAAGACACTATTAATACCAGTGTGGCCAATGAAATCAACTGGGCACCGAATTCAGCAGGGAAAAAGTGACTAAAATTCGAAAGAAACTTTCTGATGAGGCCAAGTAAACGATTGACCTCATGATCCCACAGGCATTCAATTTAATGACATTCTTCAAATAACTTAACAACTTGATTATATGTCCAAAAACATGCATCAGCTTTGATCATTCAGGCCTGAAGCCTAGGTTTTTAAATGCACGTTCGTTTTCCTTGTGCATATAATCATCCTAATTCTCTCTGTCTTTTTTTCTATATAGGCCCAGCATACTCTTATCAATAGAACAAGATAGCTACCAATCCCCATATTTTGTAGTTTATTATTTTATTTGCTTATTCACCAAATGCTTATTAAGCAACTACTATACGCTCTCCTCAGTATAGTATAGAGACTGAGGATATAACCAGAAGCAAGATAAACCAAGGCCTTACACACTGAACTTTCAGTCAGGCTAGAAAAATGGGCAGTGAAGCAACTAGTAACAATAACTTTAATAAGGATGTTGATAATGAATGTCATGTTTACACTCGAGCTCAAAGAACCATCTCACCTAGTCTGAGGTAGGGGAGCTGAGAAGAGAGAGGGGTTGACATTAAAGAGAGACTTGCAGGAGTTTGCTAGGGAATACAAGTGTAACCAAGCAGCACGTAGACATAGTTCCTCAATTAATTGTTCTTCCCGGATTGGGTGTTCCTTCAACCCAGAAATCCTACATTCCAGGGATAATTTAAGAACATAGTCAAAACCTGGTTTCCCCAAGCCGGATCTGGCCTTGGTGTATGTTTGCTGTCCTACAGTGTTGTTG
Organism: Proteles cristata cristata; assembly: GCA_017311185.1. Taxonomy (NCBI): domain Eukaryota; kingdom Metazoa; phylum Chordata; class Mammalia; order Carnivora; family Hyaenidae; genus Proteles; species Proteles cristata. Next base: position 1,145,959 of record JAESUZ010003871.1, read on the forward strand.
TCATTGTTTATAACTGCTTTAATCACAACATTTAAAAGTTAGTGCAATTCACATGTTGGCTTCTTTTGGAAAGTTGGAAGCATTGAAAATAGTGGGCTTGCCTTCCTGGGTAGCAGTTAATCCATTTCGACCAAATGTGAGCCTCTGTCTTCCTCTACCAATCCTCAGCATTGGGACTGAGCGACTGAGCATCAACTAACATTTCATTTTTCACTCATCAACTTTACTCACATGGATCCCTTTTCTAGGCTTTTATAGGCATTTCAGCTTGTAACCGAGGCTTAAAGCTACTCCAAGTTTCCAGTCAAAAAAGGACCTAGTATTTCATAGATATTTGGATGTTTGATTAAGCGGATCAATCTTTACTGCCAAGTGGTGTGTGTGTGTGATCCATAATATGTAATAATTAATTTAATTAATTCACTTCACTAGTACATAGGAAACATCACCCTGGCTATTTGTTCAGCAATTTTGTTTTTCTATCCATACCTTGCCTACATATTTACTTCCAATTTTGTTATTGTTCTCAGTTGAACTGCACATAATTTGCTTAAACAAGGCATATACTCAAATATACAGAGTGTCAATTTTAAGTAAAGGGATACACATGAGCTATAAAGAAAATCCAATTTTAAAGAATTTAAAACATACTTAAGCTTCACATATTTGTACTCTGTGAATGATTCCCTCAAACCTGTCTGGGCAAGCCACATTCATTGAGGAATTTTTGAGGCAGATAGCAGAAACTGTTGCCCCTGGAGATCCAAACAAACACTATAAAGGACATCACGAAAAGAACAATTTGGTAAAGGCATCTGGACAACACCTAGGGGTATGTGTATATACAACAGAGAAAATAATAATATGGCAGTTTTAATGAACTCATTCACCATGCAATACACTCTTTAGTGTCTTTTTGTGAGCCCTTAAACTGTACATTAGACATTTGGAATTAAATGAGAATCATGGTGTGAGAGATGAGGCATATTTCAAGTTTGCACTTTTTCTTGATTGTTTAATACCGAAAAAAAAAAAAGTGATATCTGAGGGAGAAAAACACTTTCTTACTAGCTAAGAATGGAGAATTTCTGATATAAAGTGGGTCCCTCTTAAATACTACAGAAGGCATTTAATTTGATTTGAGTGCGCAGTATTATAAGCCACCAGGAAGCTGAATGAGCAGCAAGGAGGGGTGAATTGGGATTGAGGGGAAGGGGTGGGGTAAGCTGGATTGTCCTTGTAGCAGACTGTAGCTCAGAGGAGGGAAGTTTTATCCATAGAGCACTCGGGTAGAGGAGGAGAGAGAAGCAAACAAGAGAGGCCACATATTTAGTCTGTGGGATGGCTAAGATTATTGGTCCTTGACATCTGTTCTTACCTCTTTTATCTGTAACTACTGTACCTGGAAGTTAAATCTACATTTCTTAGGCTATTTACATCTGGGGTCTGGGTAGGAATCAGGTCTCTCCAATTAGATACACTTTCAGAAGATCTGAAAGGTAAAGGTGAGACCATGGCTATCTTCTTGATGTTGATTCTGACATCAAGAAAAACCATGTAATCTGAATATGAAGACACATTTGCGAAGGCCGGCCTCACCTTGTGTTGCATCTGTTTGGTCTTCAGCTGAGTAGTTCTAGAGCTGCCTTCTCATTTCTTGCTTTTCTATTCTCTCTAATTATTTCTATAACCCCTCTTTTGTTTATAATACCTAGAGGGATCTCTATTTTCTCAGTCTATTTAGACACAGTCTGTTTTGAGAGTCTGCAGAGAACAGACAGAAATGATCCATTTGGACAGTTGCCTACAGAGGAGTTAGGATGGTTTTGGTCATCGTTGGGACAATTCTATCTATAAACAGCATCATCTAAGCCTTTAGTTTAGAGAAGTCTTCAAAGGAAAGGGCTGGCGAAAGTTGTGTGCTGCCGCCAATAAACAGTCAAATGTTTGAAGCAGTGTCAGCACCATACGCATAGACAGTAAAAGAAAATAATAATAAAGAAAAACTAGACTAAAATGTTATTCCCTTGGCTTAGATATTGGGTTGGAAGTATGGTAAAGGGACATCTATAATTTAGAAACTGAAAAAAAAAATGTCCGTTCCCTAGGTTGTAGCTGGCAGAAAAGATTAGGGAACTAAGCAGACCCAATCTGTGAAAACTAGACTCTAGATTCCAGATCTAGAGGCATGACTTACCCCCCAGAGAAGTGAGTGATATATAACCTTGCAATGATAGGAATGGCTCAAGAATTAGAATAGGTCTGAGGACACAGGTGGGAAAAGCAATGCAGGGAGCTGATTCCTAGCTGTGGACACCCTGACCAGGCCTAATACAGTGTAAGTCTGCAGAGACAGCGTGCATGTGTGATATTATAAGAGTTACAGGAAAGCAAGGAGGAAAAAAAAACAAGAAGTAAGGAGATACTGAAACGGGAGGGGCTATCAGAGAGGCCATGGGGAATGGGGAGAGAAGGAAGTGTGGGAAAGGAGACCACAATTTTTACTTCAAGAGAACCATTTGAATTTATAGCCAGAAGTCAATTGAAAGATAACAAAATGGAGTGATCTTACTCCCTACAACAGGAGAGAATAGCCTCCCAGCCATTTATAAAGCACCGTGGTAAATATTTTCAAAAGATAAGTGTCAGCTTATAACACTTTTGCCTCAAATCTTTATTCAAATACAGTCTTCATTCCTTTCAACTTTAATAATTGATTATTTCGGAAGATATGCCAAAAACATGTTCAAGCAATGCCACAGGCAGATAAAACTTCAAAATCAGGTGGCATCATACAAGGGAAGAAATGGAAAGGAGAATTAACCTCTAGACATTGACATGACTAGCTGTGTGTATTTGGACAATAAATGACATTTTTCTGGCCTCCAAATTTCTCATGCATAAGAAAGAGCAGAGGGTGACATCATCTTTAAGATCAAATAAACATTGATTTTAAATTATATACTTCAGATTTCTCTTCAAATAGGCAAAAGAAAAATACTAAATGATACTCATTTCTTGCAACGATGCTGAGAAACTTACTCATATGTTGCGGCTGATAATTTAAATTTGTTCAGACTTTCTGGAAACAATTTACAATATATCCCAGAAGTCCACAGATGTATGATTCGACCAAGTCATGCTATATTTGGGGATTTACTTGAAGAATACCATATGACAAAGGTATCAATCACATCATTCTTAGTGTTGGAAAGTCAGACAAACCAAATATTAAAAATAGAATTCTTAGGTTAATAGGATTAACCTAACCTATAATTAGGTTAAAAGAATTACCCCCCCCCCAACCTGGTTCATCCTTTATTGTTTAATAAAGGAAGAGTCCATGGGGCCTTTTCTGTGAGCACGGCTCGTTGGTGGGTTTGCTGACTTTCTGTAGTAGGTTTATGACCACCTTTCTGAGACTTCTATTCCCTTCTTACAACTACCAGGTACTTCCGGCTTCTCTGCCTCATTTCTATAGGCTAATATCATCTCCAAGCCTCCAGGCAACCATCCTATCAATGAATTAAGTCAAGCTCAGATACACTTGTCAGCATGTTAAATTCTATGTTACAAACAGGTAGCCATTGATGGTCATCACTTCTCTATCCAGTCCTATGTTCTGGACCTATTGGGCCAACACTTTTATCTAGTTTCTTCACATTCTTCCTGTTCTTGCTGGTATGTATGACCCAGGACCTGCGATTGATTTGTTGAATACCTCATTCTTATTCATGTAACGGAAAGGTGCTTTACTACTTAAGCCATGCAGACATATGCTTAGAAATAATAAGCAAAGGTGGGGGCAGACTTTGAAGAAAAGGAGCAGTATTTTCTGAGACATGAGCTTTATGTGAGTTTTCCGAACAGTTTCCAAGCAGAATGTACCATGTCTATCATTCAGATGATATTGGGGCTACGAGACTATCAAGTGCCTCTCCCAAATGTCTTTATCTTAGACTCAAGATTTCTTCCCTTCCCTGTTAGGCCTGGCTTTAACATGGAAAACCTGCTGGGGCTGTAAATAGAGTATCCTTGTTCATTTCCTTGCTATAATGCTCAAATCTTGGGCTTGACTTCATTACATTTGGAGCAGGAAAAGGGTCTCTTTAAACCTTTCCATGAAGAATTCTGACCTGCAGTGTGAACTCTAAGATGAGTTCAATGAGCATAATATTTTCTTGTATTAAATTTTTATAGCAATTAACAAAACTCAATCTATCATGTGATCCTTGTAATGGCATTTGTTACCCTACTGTCCACGTACTGACATAACCCCTTACCCTGCATTACATCATATTCCAGCACAGGTGAGAGAGTTAGTAATGATGACAAGGAAGTTATCACCCCTCTGCTTATCACCAAGATAAGTCACATGCTGTCATCCTATCCCTGGGCGATGCAACTCCAATATTTTCATAGTGAAGGTCTACTTTCTAGTATACTAACTATCTTGTCTGCATTCCCTCAATAACAGATGTTAATACAGGATTTTGGTCCATGCCATTTATTTGGATGATGTCACAGGAAGCATGGTGATATAGTGAAGAAGTTTGGAAGGAAGTAAATGTGAGAACAAGGAGCGATCATAGAAAACTAAGCTTTGGCTCCACTCTTTCAGAGACTAAGTAGAACATCTCTCAGATTTATCTCACTGAAACACAAGAAAGCTGGCATATTTATCCACCAACTTCCATCTCTCAGTGGTTGGGACATTAACTTCCTGAAACTTCTGGCTGCTTCTATAAACAGAATGTTCTGGGGAAGAATGCAGAAAGCCTTTGGCTTTGACTAGGACTGTCTGCAAGAGTCTTTAGGGACAAAGTAAAGGGTTATGGGTGGGGTACTAATAATGTGTGCTACAACTAGGAAGCTAATCATCAGTGATATCTCAGTCAGCTCATTTATGAGCATTCTGGGGTGCCTCAAAATACTTGACAATGTAAAAGTTACTTATCTGATAAACTAAAGATATTTGGCATAATCCTAGGAATCCCTTCAAGGTCTTTTTTCTTTACAGTATGAACAACTTAATGTAGAGGGAAAATAAACAATAGTAGGAAGGCACCTGAAGTAGAGCCCTAATCACTGAGGATGTGAGGATGGGTTCTCACATGGTGACCACAGAATCACTGAAGAACGGATGAATTGAAAGACAGCAAGTCAAGCAGGTTCCTATAGTAACAAAGGATGGATGAAAGTAGAGAAAACAAAGCATTTTTATCTTTATTTTATTTCATTTTACTTTATTATTTATTTATTGATAAATGTTTATTTTTGAGAGACAGAGATAGAGAAAGAGAGACAAGGAGAGAGAGAGAGTGAGCGCAAGGGAGGGGCAGAGAGAGAAAGAGACAGAGGATCTGAAGCAGGCTCTGTGCTGAGAGCAGACAGCCCTGTGTGGGGGTTGAGCTCATTAACCATGAACTTCTCACCTGAGCCAAAGTTGGATGCTTAACCAATTGGGCCACCCAGCTGGCCCATGAAGCATTTTAATGTACGATTTGAACTCCTATTCTCAGGGCACCTGGGTGGCTCAGTTGTTTGAGCATCCTACTTTGGCTCAGGTCATGATCTCACCGTTCGTGGGTTCAAGCCCCATGTCAGGCTCTGTGCTGGCAGCTGGGAGCCTGGAGCCTGCTTTGGATTCTGTGTGTGTGTGTGTGTGTGTGTGTGTGTGTGTGCGCGCGCACGTGCGTGTGTGTGAGCATCTCTCAAAAATAAACAGACATTTAAAAAATTAAAAAAAATAAACTCCAATCCTCACTCTTTAATATACATATCTGTACGTAGGCATGTGTATTTATGTGTGTGTCAGACATATGTGTTCAGGATGCACACCTCCATTATAATTCATTTATATATGTGGATTTCTGTACTTTCTTAATTTTGTGTGCTTCTTTTTTTAAAATAAATAAATAAATAAATAAATAAGCAAGCTCCTAGGTGGCTCAGTCTGTTAAATGTTGGACTCTTGATTTTGGCTCAAGTAATGATCTCACAGTTCATGAGTTTGAGTACCACACTGATTCTGTGCTGAGCCTGCTTGGGATTCTTTCTCTCCCCTTCTCTCTATGCCTTTCCTGGCTCAAGCTCCCAGTCTTTCTCAAACTAAATAAATACACTCAAAAAAATTTTAAAAACAAATTTTAAAAATTATATTTACTTATTTTTAGAGAGAGAGGTAGGTGGGGGCGGGGGGGGAGGGCAGAGAGAGAGAGGGAGAGAAAGAATTCTGAATTCTGAACAAGCTCTGCATAGTCAGCTCCGAGTCCAGTGCAAAAGTCAAAACCCTGAACTCTGAGATCATGACCTGAGCCAAAAGCAACAGTCAGATAGTTAACCAACTGTGCCACACAGGCGCCCCTGTGTGCTCCTTATTAGACACAAAGCAACCTGTTTAAAACTCCCTAATGTGATCTCAACTTATCCTCCTTGTGAAGACTTAATGATCTGCTAAAGGAAATTAGATAGATGGATGGATGGATAGATGGATAGATAGATGGATGGATGGATGGATGGATAGATAGATAGATAGATAGATAGATAGATAGATAGATGATAGAATGAGAGAGGGAAAGATACAGAAAATATGTAATATAGTCATATATCATGAAAATTTAAAAAAGTTCTTATGGCAATCCAGAAGTTAGTGAGATTCTATAAGTTTTAAAGAAGCATTGAAAGAACAATTACAGTTTGGGCAGACCGAGATGGGAGAGGGTGGGGAGTAAATGCAGACTAGACTCTTCATGTGCAGGAAACAGTTTAAGCAATAAATTCGAAGAATATACCAACTAAACTAATAACAACAAGATACATATTTCAAAATTTATCATCCTATGAATTATTGTACAAAATTAGAACTGAACTTATGTCCTATGGCCAAATGCTTACCTCTGGTCGGGTTTTTGTTTGTTTGTTTGTTTGAGGCTCAGATGAAAAACCAGTGTATAATCATACATAATTACAGTAAAAGGTTAGTGCTGGTGAAATGGCCACAAGGGGTATTAAAATAACAAATGACTAAGTGATGCTTCTTTGCTCTTTCTCTCAGGTGCACCTAGTTAGCTACTGGGGTAAAAAATCTTGAGCAAAGTGTTGTCTACTGTGGGCTGTTGTCTCCTTCTGGCTGATTTCCCTTTTGACCTTTTAGGGTCCAGGCTGTTCCCAGAATTCATTTGCACACCCTTTTCTGCTTGCTCCCTGGCTTAGTGCTCAGTGTTTCTACAGCAGATTAATGACAGCTAATAATATCTGATATATCTGGACATTGCCACATAATGAGTTGTAGTCCCACTGGGTCCCAGAAGTGTCACCACTAACAAATTCACCAGACCTGCACATAATTAGCATGTAAAGAGAGTGATCGCACAGTAAATCTGTAGGGGAAGATGGATAGCCCAGGAGAGAAAATATAAAAGGGGGAAAAAAATCCCTCCTTATCATGCCTTACTAAATATATGTTTCTTGGCAAGAATATTTTCTTGATAACAAACTGTGGACAGGTTACCTTTACAGTAACATTATTCCTTCCATGGCTGATAGGCAGAATTTCATTATGTCACTGCTAATGTTTCAATATTTCTGCAAAATGTCACCGTATGTAAATTAGGGGAGGTTAGGGTTTCCCTTCCAGTTTTCTTTAAAGATGCACGGTCCCATTTCATAGTGCCTTTGGTGCTCACTTACACTCTCTGTGACAGGTTGGAATTTAGTGATGAAACACACAAGAACCTTGCCCTTACCTTACCAAGACTAAATGAAATGATGTATACGCTCACAGTCATTGCCCTAAAAGGTACAAATGTAACATATATTAGGAAGGGAAAATAAAGAGAGAGGAGGAATCCAGAAACCCACAGTGTGCGAGTATAATTACCAACTTAGAGCTGTATTTCTCGCATGATACTGAGCATTTAAATCCACATGGTAATTTTAGGATTTGTATCATACAATCAGAACAAAAATGGAAATGTTTCTGATTACTGTTGGTATGGCTTGAGGGCTTTGCCCTTGATCCTCCAAACCCAGTACACAAGTTTATGCTAGAATTAAGGCATGCTACTTGCAAGATGAAAATATGGCAACGGAAGAAAGCCTGTTGAAGAAGACACTTCTGAAATTTGGGTCAATTCTTTGACTGTAAGAAGATTGTTATGACACTGAGCCAGAAGGCCAAGGTAGTAGTACAAAGAACTTTTCTTTTTTTTAATAGATAGAGCATTTCTGCATTGTGCCTCCCAGAAAAGTGCTCATGGAGGCTCTTTCCCTGTCTTTCACCTTTGGTTTGAGAGGTGTGGCAGTCAACCCCTTGTATTGCATACCTCACAATGCTGCCAACATTCATAGGGAATAGGGATTGGGGGAAGGGAATATTTCACAAACTGGCATTCTGGAAAAGATCATCCCAGATGCTCAGGCCAATAGGGTATGCAATCACCCCATATAACCTGATAATTACCCTGCAAGGTGATCAATAAGGACCCTGAAGGCAGAGGTTCTTCTTCAACCCTCAACCTTGTCTATACTCAGGCTTCTGCCCCTCACCTTACAAAACATGACATCGATGATCTCCAAAGTATCATTTGTAGACTTTTGTTTTTCATGCTCTATCTCTTCAATGGTTAATTCCATTTGCATCCATGGTATCAACTGCCTTATCCTGCGAATTTCCAAATGCACACTTCCAATTCAAAGCTCTTTCCTGAACTCAAGGCCTATTTACCAATGATCTACTGAACATGTACCGAACATGAATGGCGCAAAGGCTTCTCAGCTTATCTACATTAAATTAAGCATCTAAATTAAGTGTTTGTTTCAGCCAGTGCAACCTCAACCCCAACACTACTCCTCTTGTACTGAGCAATGTGATAATACCTCAAAGCGCCCAGTGTCCAAAGACATTCTTGGGGTCATCCTCTCCCTCACCGCCGTATTCAGTGAGTGACATAATTTTCTTGAATGTTTTCACATCCATCCCTTTTTCTTCAAATTTTCATTACCCTTCATTTCTCTCCTGGATTACAGAGTAATGAGTCCTTGATTCAAGTTTTAATGTTTACCTGTCTTTTCCTCACTTGCTTGCAGATGATCCTTTAAAACACAGATACAATCATGTTATTCCTCTACTAAACACCTTTTAGTGGGTCCCGATTGCCCAAATAATCAAACTAAAATTCCTAATTCCTTAAAATAAGATGCACATTTCTCCCTGGTCTGGCTCTGACTATCTGCTTTGCCAACTTTTATTTTTTCTGTTGCTTTTGTTGGAAGTGTGCAATCTCAGGTTGTACTTCAGTCCCACTGCATCAGAATCTGCAATTTAAGAAGATCCTGAGATGATTTGACTTCATATTTAAGTTCTAAGAAGCACTGGTAGAGCACACTGGTTCTCAAACTTGGCTGAACATTGGAATTGCTTGGGGAGTTTTGAAAAATAATGATGTGTGCATCCTATTCCCAGAAACACTAATTTAATGATTTCTTGGACATAACACCAGAAACATGATTACCAAGGAAAAGAAACAAATTGACAAAATTGGACATTGTCAAAATTGAAAATTTATATTTTTAAAAGACACTATTGAAAGAATAAAGACTGGGAGAAAATATTTGTAGATAATATATCTGGTATGTCATGTATATCCAGAAGATGTAAAAATAATTCAAAAACAAGAAGACAATCTCATTTTACACAATGGGCAAAGACCTAAATAGCCACTGCACCAATGATCTATGAATGGCCAATACACACATGAAAAAGCAATCAACATCATGAATTATCAGAGAAATGCAAGATAAGACTATAAGATATCACTGCCCTCCTATTAGAATGCTTAAAAATAAAGTTCACTAACTTTATTAGTGAACTTTACGTATTAGTAAAGACGTGAAAGAACTAGAAAGGATCATTAGCCCACTGCTAATAAGAAGGTAAAAAATTGCAGCCACGGTGGCAGTTTGTCAGTTTCTTTTTTTTTTTAATTTTGTTTTTAATTTATTTCTAGGAGAGAGAGAGAGAGACAGCGCGAGCAGGGGAGGGTCAGAGAGAGAGGGAGTCACAGACTGAGACAGGCTCCAGGCTCCGAACTGGCAGTCAGCACAGAGCTCGACGCGGGGCCCGAACCCACGAACCGCAAGATCACGACTTAAGCGAAAGCCGGACGCTTAACCGACTAAGCCACCCAGGCACCCCTGCAGTTCGTCGGTTTCTTAGCACATTAAGTGCCCAATTGCCACATGACGTAACCATTCTACTTCTGGGTATTTACTCAAGAGAAAAAATATATTATATATGTGGATGAAGACTTGTACACAGGAGAATCATAGTAGCTTTAGTTGCAATGGGCAAAAGTTGGAAAAAATAGGGGCGCCTGGGTGGCTTAGTCGGTTAAGTGTCCGACTTCCGCTTGGGTCGTGATCTCGCGGTTCGTGGGTTCGAGCCCCGCGTCGGGCTCTGTGCTGACTGCCAGCTCAGAGCCTGGAGCCTGTTTCTGTCTGTGACTCCCTCTGTCTCTGACCGTCCCCTGTTCACACACACTCTCTCTCTCTCTCCTAGAAATAAATAAAACATTAAAAAAAAAAAGGTGGAAAAAATAAAATGTCCATCATGTAATGAAAAAACAAATTATGTTATATAGAGAACACTATGCAACACTAAAAAGGAAAGGATAATTATTACACACAATAATATGGATGGTTACAAAATAATTATGGAGAATAAAATAGGTGAACGAAAAGAGAATCTGCTGGGGCGCCTGGGTGGCTCAGTCGGTTGAGCGTCAGGCTCTTGATTTTGGCTCAGGTCATGATCTCATAGTTTATGGGAAATTATATTTATACAGCCTGATTAGGGTTTTCTCTCCTCTCTCTCTGTCCCTCCCTGACTCACACACTTTCTCTCTCCATGAAAAAAAAAAAAAAAAAGAATCTGCTATATGACATTATTTATATATATCTCTAAAAAATGGAAACAAATTCATAGTGATATAAAGTAGATGTGTGGTTGCTCAGTAATGGGAGAGAAGGAGGGCTGGAAGGAAGGGCTTTGGCAAGACCCATTGAAGCTTTTGGGAGTGCAGAGAAGAATGCTCACTAGTTTGATTGTGAGGATGGTTTTACATGGGTCAAAACTTAACATGTTCTACACTCTAACTATGTGCAATGTATTGTGTGTAAATTATATCTCAATAAAGCTATTCAAAGATATCTCAATGTTCATGCTAGACCAATTAAATCAGCTTTATTCTTTGCTGTTTCTTTAAGTGTACTTTATGTATAGCACTACAAATATACTAAATTTCTTTCTCACTGCATTATATGCATTCTTGAATCCCCATGCACCCACCCCAAGTGAGTTCTGTCTAGAAAACCAACCACATAAAGATCCAAATCATTTCCTATGTGAACCCCTCCTAGATTCTCTTTGAGTGACTGGGAGGGCTCTGTTCTTTATATCTTCCTCTATTCATAATGGTTATGCCACATCATTCAAACCATTATACATCTGCCTCCTATACTAGATGGTGGGATTCTTGTGGGAAGGGTCTTAGGATGATTAATGTAGGGTTTAATATTTGGCAGTGCTAACAAAAATGTCAGTGTGCAGAGAAAAGTGGGTGATGTCAGCCTGAGCCACATCTGTGAATAAATAAACTCTGGTAACAGCAACGGACATAGGGTTGACGGGTAAGTTTCAGGATAACTAACATAAGTTCCCCTTAAGTATTGGCAGACATTATGACAAAAAGTTGTTTTTAAGAAAGTTTCTCATTTCAAATCACCAAAGTATCTAAATAATAAGCACTTTTATCTCAAGGTCACCATCCAGCATCCACCACTCCCCTCATACGCAAACACTAGCATGGGTAACCTTTAGAGCAAAAGGAATGTGCTATATATCATGATTTCTGTTTTCCCTGTTTGCCAAGCAGCATGCTCTCTCAGATTTTTCTGTGTATATAAGTCCTAGATATCATTCAGGGCACAAAACCAATGTCTACTTACTTCAGAAATGCTTCTTCTCTACTGATTTCTTCCTTCTGTTGATTTTTTAGAGGAATAATTACTGTATAACTGGATACTTATATGCAAATAGAAAAAAATGATAACCAATAATCCAGGAGAGCAAATGATTCTTTTAGCAAGAAGATTGTAAGCTATCAAGATCAAGACATTTCTTCTATCAAATGATGGAAGCTCTAACTGCCAAGGTCTTGGACATAGATAGCATCCTGGAAGATATATAAAAAGAATAATTCAGGGGCGCATGGGTGGCTTAGTTGGTTAAGCGTCCGACTTTCGCTCAGGTCATGATCTCGCGGTTCGTGGGTTCGAGCCCCGCGTCGGGCTCTGTGCTGACGGCTAGCTCAGAGCCTGGAGCCTGTTTCAGTCTGTGACTCCTTCTCTCTCTGACCCTCCCCTGCTCACGCTGTCTCTCTCTCTCCTAGAAATAAATAAAAACATTTAAAAAAAAAAAGAATAATTCTTTTAAAATGTTTTCTTTTTCTTTTAGTGTCTTGTTCAAATAAATATGATGGTGAAAGTTTTTCAAAAAAGACAAGGACTGGATTATAAAACAAAAGTTTATTTCCTTGCAGTTAACGGTAAGGATGGCAGAGAGATATATAAACCATTTATTAAATGCATCAATTGTAAGGTAAAACTACCCTTCTATTAGTCTGAGTACAAGGAAATAGACAAGAGTCCATCATGTTCTTTCTGGTGGACAAAAGAAACATTCATAGGAAGTTCATGAACTGGATGCGTTATCAGCTCTTGAGATTATTTTGAATTATTTGTGAATTATTATCTATTATCTGTTATTATTTTATAATAATAATAATAGCTACCACTCTTTTAATGTTTATTGGTGCCAAATACTATAATAACCAAAATTTTAAGCTTATTTATTCATCACACAATCCTGTGAGGAGCATTCTGTTACTAGTCCCATGTCTCAGGAAGTATATTTATGTTTGCCAATTTAATTTGAATCAATTTATCCATACTTGGTCTTTTCTTGAGTGTTCCACATCCAGCCAGATTTCCAAGAGAGTAATTTGGGGTCAAATGTGGCATTCTGTATCCTAAATCCTACCCCACATTAGCCCATTGCAAAGTCTTATCACTTGTACTTGCTCATTCCAGTATCTTCCCACTCTTCCTGATGGCCATGACCACCAGTCTCATCCAGGCTGCCACTGAGTCTCATTGGACAGCCCCACTCTAATGCTCTTTACACATGCCCTTTTCACCACTGCCCAATCAGGTTCCTCCAATCACAAATATGACTTCCTAGCCCCTAATAGGGTGATGAAAGGTTGGACCTGGGAAGCTTACATGTAGATCATTATCTTCATCATGCCCTTGACCACAGCCTCAAGAAGGTTATATTACTGAGATCATTTTGAAGCCAAAAACAAACACACAAAATAAAGAGAAAGTGAACAGTGCTATTCATCTCAGTATATTAATGATCACACATTCCAATGATGAATGCAGTTAGAGGTAATGTTCATCAAACACTTAGAATAATTAAGCTTTGCTTGAATTAACTTATGTAATCTCAACAAATATATGAGGTGGTTTCTCTTATTAATGTTACTTTACCCATGAGGGTATTGTAGCTCTGACTTGTTAAGGGACTCGACTAATATCGCATAGCTACCAAGTAGCAGTACTGAATTAGAACCCAGAAATGCTACTCACACCAAAGCTGGCATATAGACGACTGTATGAGTGGTTCTCAACCACGCCACCACATTTAAAAATAAACATTTTATAATTCCTCCTCTATCATTTTAAAATAAAATTCTTAGGTAACACAAGGTATCTAAAAATGTAATGAGTAGGGTGCCTGGCTGGCTCAGTTGGTTAAGTATTGGACTGCAGATTTCAGCTCAGGTCATGATCTCATGGTTCATGAGTTTGAGCCTTACATTAGGCGCTGACAGTGTGGAGCCTGCTTAGGACTCTCTAGCTCTCCCTCTGTTCTCTGTCTCTCCTGAACACATGCTCACTCGCTCTCTCTCTCTCTCTATCAAAACAAATCAATAAACTTTAAAGAAATTTTATGTAATGAAAAATATTAGTACAAAACTCTAAGTTTAATTTAAAAGAGTAATAAAAAGAAACCATTTAACAACAAAATAATGTGTTTTTTGTTATGTAAATATCAGGCACAGCAATACTAAATTTTTTTAATGTTTTTTTAATTTATTTCTAGGCGAGAGAGAGAGAGAGAGACAGCGTGAGCAGGGGAGGGTCAGAGAGAGAGGCAGTCACAGACTGAAACAGGCTTCGGGCTCTGAGCTGGCAGTCAGCACAGACCCCCACGCAGGGCTCGAACCCATGAACCTCGAGATCATGACCTAAGCGAAAGTCGGATGCTTAACCAACTAAGTCACCCAGGCGCCCCAAGGCACAGCAATACTAGAAGACTAACAAAGAAGTCAGATGTTTACAGCTGAAATACCATGAATACAACTGTACAACAGCTTTAAATGTAGAATGATACAGTTGGACAGTGTGGGTAATTGAATGATGACAAGTGGTATTGCATTCAAACATTCAAAAATTTCTAGAATGGTGAGCCAACCACTGTAATTTTCCAAATAAAGCAAAGTGACATCTTATCTCAGTTTATATGGCAGTTGTGTCCTAGAATATCCAATGCAGATTAAAATTAAGTAAAAAAAAATGAAACAAAAAACAGCAATCGCAACAACTTTTTGCTCGTATGTTGCCTGTGTCAGGTTCTAGGTTCAGATAAACAGATTTCCATCTACCTGAATTTCTAGCAAGACTAACCGAAGTCGTGTGACACAAGGTGTACCTTGTAGGGAGGGACTGAGCCACACAACGCTGTGATAACTAAGCCCAATGGCCTCTGCCCCCTCGCTGCTGCCAGCAGCCCTTTAAAGACTGTGACAACTAGCAGTGCCCTTGCAAATATCCTAAATGTCCCCAAGGATGGTACTGTCCCATTGAGAACCACTGTATTTCATATCACTCTCATGTAAATTAATGGAGTATAGGCCTCTCTTGAGGCCAAAAAAAAAAAAGAACCAAATATCTTACTTTCAACTTGGAATCTCAAGCTCATTAATCATACAAACACAACACTGTATTATCTAAAATAATGAACATCTGTTCTACAAATGGAACCAACCAGGAATTCAACTTTAACTAGAAAACGATACCACAAAGAAAATGGACCTCATATCCAGAGACTGCCATTACTACTGGGATCCAAGGTACTTCTTTGGCATAGAATTGGTAAGTCTAAATATCCACAGATATGCACAGCTAATAAAGATGCACACATTTCTTAGAATTGGAGGACATTTTATGTTTCTAATTAAATACAAGTTTTAACTAATGTGTTACCTTAAAAGGTCAATTATTTGGAGCTGTTCAGCCATACTTAACTGAACCAATATCATTGGGTTTGATCCACAGAAAATGCAGTTTAGTAAAGTCTGTCTTTCATGGGTGTCTCTTTATATTTCCAACCTGAGAAGCTGTGTTTCCATTGCTTTGAGAACTAACATTGTCCTGTCTTTTCTGTTTCATATTTATAAACCCATGTGTGTTTACGTATGTATGTATGTATGTATACATTCACATGCATGTATAAGTATAACAAAGAGCCTTTGTAAGTAATTGTGATTTTTATGTACAGTGAAGGAACATTAGAAACTACAAAATGCCAACAACTTTATGTAATTGCTTCCTTCAATCCTTGCAACAGCCCTACAATGTGAGCGGGACTAACTTCGTTCTGCAGATAAGGGGAGTGATACTCAGAGAAGGTTAAGTGGTGCCAGCCAGGAAGCAAGCAAGTCACAGTACCGAGCCGGATAAGGTTGAGCCAAGAGCCTGTGTCTTTTCCACTAAGACCATGTGGTTGCAAATCATTGCACCGGAAATAAAATGAAAAGAGAACCCTTTCAGTGGACTCCAAAACCCGTAAAAGTAAACCTGCCTGAATGATGTCCAACCATCCGTCCCCAACTGCCTGCCTAGAAAGCATCTCTGAAGGACCAGGTTATTCCAAGGCAGACAATTTTCAAACTAGTATTTTAGAGCCCCCCCAAAAAGCTAAGATAAATGGTTTTTCTGGAGTTCAAGAATGTAACATCTTCACTTTTTAAAACTTTGAAAATTGGCTATAAAAACTTCAATAATATAGAAAGAGAAGAAAGCAGAAGGATTCCAAATTATGCATATCTAACTATTATCATTATGTATATACACAAACACACATGATGGCACTTTTAGTTTCACATACGTACATGTCAAAAAAGAACCATGGATGTGTCATTATTACTACTAATGCATATATATGTATATATATATTTATATGTCCATTATTACTACTAACACATATGTGTGTGTGTATATATATATATATATATATATATATTACATATGTATGTAAAATCCAATGTGCCACAATATGTATATTTCAGTAACAAGAAGAAAGGTAACTTTACTACGTAGCAGCTACTATGATCCAGCCCCCATTCATACTTTAAAACTTACTTCGGGTCGCCGGGTGGCTCATTCAGTAAAGCATCTGACTCTTGGTTTCAGCTCCGATCACGATCTCACGGTTCATCACTTTGAGCCTCACATCGGGCTCCATGCTGGCAGTGTAGCTCCTTCTTGGGATTCCCTCTTTCTCTCTATCTCTGCCTCTCCCCAACTCACTCTCTAAGTAAATAAATAAACTTTAAAAACTGATTTATATCTCAGATGAATTCTTATAAGTTAATGCTATTTTATTCATTTTGCAGACCCATAATTAGCTTAACATGGCTAATTATTTCCTGAAGTTTTCAGAATGTAGCAGGGCTGAAACCCCAATCCAATCCCATTACTCCAAAGCTGATGCTTTAAAACCAGTGAGACGTGGGCAATTGTCTGCCTATACACTATTGTCCTAGTTTTCAAGGGAGTTATATTTCTCATTAAAAATTGTTTGGAATAATATATGTAAAATAATAAAAACCTCTACCTCTCATAACTGGCAATAACATTTACTTAAGTTCAACAAGAAAGGTAAAATAGAAGTGCATATACTTATCCATTGAGGTTTTTCATAGAGAGAGTTTAGTCTCGTTGAATCTTGATAAAAGTGGAATTAAAATCCAAGTTTTTAGGTTGACCAATAAAAAAAGCCCAAATTTGTTTTTTACCAGTGCTAGTTAATGAATGCCAAGTAATTAAAATAGCACCTAGCCCATCACAAATACAAGTATCAGCTATGACTGCTGTTATAATAATATACTGAGCACTTCCTCTATGTTTCTTCTTATGTTTGAGGGTGAATTTTCTGAGTCCAATGGGTGCTCCCTATGTCTTCCAATTTGAAGAAATCCTCTGTGCCCTACATCCCAAATAAAACAATGATCCTTTAACAGATCCTAAATAGTCATACACTTTTAAGCTGCAAAGCCAAATTCATGGGAAAATTAGAAATGAAAAAGTTTAATTTATATTCCATAGACAAAATGACCGGCTGATGAGCGGGGTATTTCACAGAATTTTGGCAAGTAGTAAATTCTTTAAAAAGAATGTCAAGATGGTTCTGCCATCACATGGTCCTAAAATATAAAAGCACACAAAGTGGGCCTTTCTTCTGGTACAAGCCACACATGAGAAATAGGCATATGATAATATTCTTGGAATGTGACCTCCCAGTAAAAATGCCTTCTTTTTATCTCCAGTTTGCAATTTTGAAAACAAAATGCATCATTTCACAACAGGAAACCACTGAGGATGATGAGGGGCATAAAATATGTTCAAACAAATTAAGCTTGTTTAATATGTTTGACTCTTCCATTTTTGTTTTCTTCTCCTGAACATGTAGTCCTTTGTTTACAGCTGCTGCACAGGAGAAAACGAGCACCTTATGTGCCGGAGAGATCTGTCATACGATTACCTGGAGGAAATTAAAATGATACACAATGTAATAAGGCAAATGGAATGTTGAGCAATTATTCAGGAAATCTGATTGGCCAGCATCTGATGGGGCAGCAATTCTTTAGACATTCCATTCTCAGTGAGATCTTGCACTACCCTCAGAGATGAGGAAAAAACTCCCCTCGCCTATAGAAGCCCCACAGGAGGTCAATGCAAATCAGTGTACTTCCTCTTGTTCTTGCTCTGCATAAAGGACCTGAAGGCAAGGAACACGTGTCACCAAAGCACTATGGGAGCATATCATTATTACTACTAATAAGAATAAATGGAACCTTCGCGTCTATAAGTAAATCCTGGGAGGTAGATATTTTTTTTCTCAGCTTTTCAAATCAATAATCAGTACCAGGGCATTTTCTTGGGATTAATCACTAGCTGGAGTTTTGTTACTTTGATATGGAAAGAAGTCTAGTGATTAATCCTCAAGAAATTCCCCGCCTTTAAGTCACTGATATGAACAAACATGCGGATTGTTGCTCCATCTCAGATATAGGGATAATGCCACAGAGATACCAACTAGAGCACAGAATTTAAAACAACAGCAACAAAAAAAAAAAAAAAAAAAAAAAAAGAGAAACCCTCTTCTGGGTTATTGGAGTCAGACTTAATACAACATACCAAGTCTTTTAAGACTCTTACAGTGCTCCTGGGTAGCCGCAAGTCCAACATGACGTGAAGAGTTGATTTGCAGTTGCCAGTGTGCCCAGACACTTTTGCTTCAGTAATGGGGCCAATAATTCCTAGAGGATCGAAAGCAAATATCATCACATGGCTCCTTGCCAAATGCGTAAACACTGCCAGGCATCAACCTTCACCTATGGGGGAAGAAAAATTTCTGTTAGGGAGAAGCTTATTAAAAGTAACCTTCATTCCCACAGGGGTAAACATGCATGTGTGTCCTCACCCAAATATGAGTGGGGCTGAAGAACAGCGGTAATTTCAGGTAATAGTTACACGTGAAGTTCAATGAGAATGTTCGTCCTTGACTTTGACATCAGGCATGGGTTCAAAGGTTAATGTTTCCATATGATAATGGCATTAGTTATTTCATTTCTAATTACCTATATCCATACTAGTAAAATTCTAATTAAAAAATTAGGTATTTTGTTAAGGATTAATGAATTAGCATTTGTGTTATTTTTATGTTACATTGAGGAAATAATTTGACTGTTGGGAGTGTCTAACTGCAAAATGAAGAGGCTTTGCACAAGAGTCTTCACACAAATACACACTTTAGAATCCATGATTTTCCCTCCCCAAACTCCACCTGACTTTCTCTCAAGGAACTTTATTTTTGGACTAACATATCCATACTCAACGGATCAAGCAGTAATAATAATGGATGCAAAAACCCTTGGGTTCTTGTAAGCATTCAGTTAATGCTAGCCACTGCTATGATGTACTGAGTTGCGTTTTTATGCCAAGCTTTGGGACATTCATTCATTAGGTTATTTCTAATGGTTGTTTCCAATTCTTACCATAACTCTGGTATGTGGTTATTCTTACTGCATTTTAATAGTTGAAGAAATTAAATTTTTATCTATCTTCTCTACTTCAAAGATATAGCTTTTCCTTCAATCACATTGACCCCTTTATATCATCTTTGATATTTCCATTTCCCCACTTCAATTTCTCAGATTTTTGTTCGTGTCTCTGTGAGTCCATTCAAGATGTCCTGAATTTGGTCATCTCCTGGACTGTCCTTGGCTGTGTTTCCACTATAGCACTGGTTTTCATTCTGGTGTCTCTCTAGCCTAAAAAGCATACAAGAAACTTTCTGATAGCTGCTATTCTTGGAAACTCTTCTACTTCCCAATAGTAACTAAATCAAGGCTTTACTTCACATCAATTTTTGACTGTTTGATGAATTTGAAAAACAAACTCCAACAAAAATCTAAATTACAATTAAGCTTCGCATGTCCTGTTCATTCACCATTTTGATTCTGATAATTTGAGATGAAATTTATAGTGCAATGTAAAAAAAAAATGGCTCCATTCTGATAAATAATTTAACTTGGACATATTTAGCTGAATTCAGTCAATTCAAATTCAGAGGTTATGTCAGTGGTGGTTTATATCTGCCCTCCTCAATGCAAGTGCAAACTAGCTAAAATGAAATGGATGAAATCAATCCCAGCAAGAGCAATCTCTTTTTCTGTTGACAGCCAAGATTAAGAAATACCTAAGCAAAAGTGAAATTTATTGCCCATGATTTTCTGGATGTATTTGTTAAAAGTAGTTTTTGGCCTGCTTTCTATACTAACAATTGCCCCAGATCTCTATCTTAAAAAAAAGTCTTGGTTGGGCATATGGGTGGCTAAGTCAGTAAAGCATCTGACTTCTGCTCAGGTCATAATCTCGTGGCTTGTGAGTTCAAGCCCCATGTCTAGCTCTTGCTGACAGCTTGGAGCCTGGAGCCTCCTCTGGATTCTGTGTCTCCGTCTCTCTCTGCCCTTTCCCCATTCGTCTTCTCTCTCTCTCTCTCTCTCAAAAATAAATAAACATTTGAAAATCTCATAAATTGATAAGCATTCCCATCACTTTTAAGTGGCAGGAGATGTAATTTCTTTATATTTGTTGTTCTAGCATACAGTCTTTAAATCCAAACTTTGGGTAACTTTTATTTTCAAGCTATTTTAGCTAAAGAACTAGGGCAGAGTTGACCTCTGTCAAAATATTTTGCTTGTTCCTTTTTTTTTTCTTCTATCAGAGAGGAAGAGAGAAAGAAAGAAATGAGTGGGGGAGGGGAAGAGAAAGAGGGAGAAAGAGATTTATAAGCAGGCTCCGTGCCCAGCGCAGAGCTGGACGTCAGGCTCAATCTCATGACCGGGAGATCATGACCTGAGCTGAAATCCAAAGTCAGATGCTTAACTGACCAAGCCACCCGGGCACCCCTTTGTTGTAAATCTACTGATTTCTACCCTAAAATTCAAATTTGAGTTTTTGAGGAAACTCCAGTGTCTTTAACATGGGATTTACTACTAGTTTTTAAGATGCATGATGTAAACATTATTTAGAATTCTACTTTATTTTTTAAGTTTCCTCTTACTTTCTACTGACTGAATTCTGAGTTAACATTTTCTACATCCTCAATAGCAAGGAATTCATGTGATAAGGTCAATGAATAACACATATAGAACTTTTACATGTTGAAAAGAGTAATATATAGTATCTTACATCCCAATTAGGTAGAACAAATATGGTACAATTTGTAATTATTATAACCATTACCATTATTTTTAATGAATCCATTCTTGAATTAAAGTTCTCTTTCGTTTATTCATAGTATTGTAAGACCTGTTATAAAAAATGAGCAAGGCTTTCAGCCATTTATAATAAAAGCTGAATGACTAAACAGACCTACATTTTTTTATTTGCATTAATGAGCTCATCCTCAAATATATATGCAATAATATATAAAATTAAGTTATAAATGTGGGGATGTGCTCCAAGTCACCATGAAAATCTGCATGTAAATGCATAATAATCACAAATCTACAATATTACAATATTAAAAAATACCCACAATTAAATTATCATGTGGAAATAATCATAATGTTATTGGAAACTCAATTATTGTGGCAACCCTTGTCGGGGAATTAGCAGACTACGGCAAAGGCAAGTCAGACCTGAATTCATCAAATATATATTATCACAATATTACATGTTCACTTCGATTCCATGCAAAGACAAACACCCTCTCTCACTAGTATCTGCTCAATGCATTTGTATTATTCATGAACAACTCTGTGATCTATTATACATACAAAACTGATTGTACGCTTCTTGCCGCAGGCTATGATGCAGAGACACAGAATTAATTTTATTATATACACATGCATGATAATTGTGAAGGATTCGGTCAAATACCAAACTCTGCCCCTGTGCCTCATTATTCCAGTTGCCAAAAAAGGGGGGGAGGTCTAAGGTCAGCAGGAGTTTCCCTCTGTGACAGTGAAACTCTTTGTCCTATTGAGTAGAAAGTTCCTGGTTACTAATGAGCCCCAAACCATGAATACTCTTATGCTCTGTACCAAAGCAAGTAAGTTCCTTTTTTTGATACCCTAAAAACGTTGGTCAAGCAACATTACTGATTAGGATTGTGTGGGTATTGCTGGTTATAACTACCTTGTGTCTGGCCAGTTCCCTGCCACAGGACAACTTGGGTGAGACCTCAACCAAGCTTTTAATCATGGATTAGGGGTGACGGCAATTTGCAAATTTGTGATTGGCTACTGTTTCCTCAACAACTATGCCTCCAAGTTCTACCTGTTCATCCTTAGTGCTCATTATAAACATTTCTGTTTCCATGCCTCAATCGTAAATTTACTGAGGGCCTTGTTTATTTTGACTTTTTCACCATTATATTCTCTATGCCTGAACCAATATTAGGGACTTTGGAGAAAATAAATGCTTTTTCATAAGTTCAGTGTGGTTGTCGATCATAATCTTATTTTCTGGATTATACTATACTGGTACTGTCCAGTAAAAATATAATTCAAGCCAAATTCAATTGTAAATTTTCTGGTGACTATTTTTTAAATGTAAAAAGAAACAGGTAAAATTCATTTTAATAATATCTTATGCAGTCCCAATATACCCAAATAGTTATCTTTTCAATATATACTTGATATGAAAAGTTATGAATGAGACTATTCATTTTTTTTATAGAGTCTTTAACATTTGGTGTGTGTTTTCTACTTACAAGTACATCTCCCTTAGGATTAACCACATTTAATTCAGCATCCATGTGTGGCTAGTGGCTACCATATTGGACTGTTCAAGTCCATATTCTGGTAAATTCGCAGACAGAAAACAGTTAAGATGGCTTAGGTGTGTGTATTCCATAGGTGTTTATCATGGAATACCTGCTTTCACTCTTCAACTGACTAAAGTGTGTGACACAGCCTCAGATCAACAGAACTCAATTATTCTACCTAGAGCAAGTAAACATAACTAAAGTATAATAAAATAATTTTGGTTGTTTTTGTCATAGACAACTCTTCTACAGGTGTGAGAAGAAAACGTCAGTCTTATATACAATTTATATTATTATAGTAATATGTTGGTCACATGCCATTTCTATTATTTGAGTAAAATGTGTAGGTAGAGGAGGTATGCCATCAGAGAAAGTGAGCATGATTTGCAGTCAGACAAATCTGAGCAAAATCCCATTTCTACCCATTGAGCCATATTTCTGAACCTAGGGTTCCTGATGTGTAAAGTAACAGTATCTCTTAGATATATAGTGCTTAGGACAGTAATTAGCATGCTCTAGGCACTCAATAAATGTTTACTATTGTTATTTTTGTTGTTGTCTTAAGGAATATTTGCAGGGCACCTGGGTAGCTCAGTCAGTTGGACATCTTCCTTCAGGTCAGATCATTGATCTCATGATTCGGGAGTTCGAGTCCCACATCAGGCTCTCTGCTGTCAGCACTGAGCCCGCTTTGGATCCTCTGTCTCCCTCTCTCTCTCTCTGCTCTGCTCCTTCCCCACTAATGCATGCTCCTCTCTCTCTCTCTCTCTCAAAAATAAATATATTTTTTTAAAGTTTATTTAAAGACTCCTAAAATGTCACCCACCTCTTTCAAGGGAAGTCTTATTTACAAATAAGTAATGAGAATGGTCAAAAACAGCGCTTCTGGATCCTGGATGGATATAAGAGCCATGGCAATCTGAGTAAATTCTATGGGGAAGAGCCACAAAGGACCAGATGCAGATGGTCACTGAAGTACTTCTTTATGCAATATTCCCCTTTCTGTACATAGATGAGCAAATTCTATTTTTTCGTAAAATGCTTTTTTGAGATATTCAATGATCAGGAACATCGTAAAGAAAGACCTATTCAAGGCTAATAAATAAAAAGTCTTCCACCTCATGACAGATATTTCAGTAACTCAGATTTGTACAAAAGCTAATGCGTCTTCCATTTAAAATGCGTATGCCTTAGGGGCTCCTGGGTGCTCAGTGGGTAAAGTGGTTAAGTGTCCAACTTAGGTTCAGGTCATGATAGTGTGATTCCTGAGTTTGAGCCCCACGTCAGGCTCTATGCTGACAGCTCAGAGCCTGGATCCTGCCTCAGATCTTATGTCCCTCTCTCTCTATGCCCTTCTCCCACTCATACCCTCTCTCTCTCTCTCTCAAAAAATAAATAAACATTAAAAAATTTTAAATGCTTATGTCTTAGTTTCTTGCTGTTTCTAAGTTATGGGATACATTTGAGCATTCCTTTCCTTTCCTTTCTATTCCTTTCCTTTTCCTCTTCCCCTCCTCCCTCCCCACACCTCTCCCCTCCTCCCCGTCCCCTCTCTTTCCCCCTCCCCTCCCCTTTCTCTTTCTATTTCTCTTCTTTTCTTGCTGGGAGCACAGTTAGAGTATAGGTAAGATGAAAAGCCTGCACATGCCTAATGCAGCAACAATGAGTTTGTTTTCTGCCTTTTTGCCTAGGACCGCAATGAAGAACAGAGATGCCTAACTAAAGAAAGAAATCAAGCTTTCAAAAAGCAAGCGATTGTGGGAGGATTTCTTGGAAATTTTAATAAACCATCTGAAATGCCAAGAACTTCCAACAGAAAGTCTTTAGGTAATATTTGTTCAAATTAGAATCTTCATAATTTTTTCAATCTCCTTAAGAGTTTGAACCTCACCTCTTCCCTCCTTAAGCCTCTGGCTCTCTTACGTACCTAACGATGGGCATTAAAAAAAAAAAAAAACGTGCTCAGTCAGGAGGTAGGGAAGGGGCCTAGTGTCTGATATGAAAATCTGTTTAAAATCATAGATTCAAGGTCAAAGCTATTTGGCCCTGTTTCTTATAAGCATATGCTTCAATGGGCTTAATCATGGTTGGTTATAAAACATTTATAACCACATGCTCTAAAGTACTGCTGATATGTAGTGAAGCTTTTCTCAACAAGTAGCAACATAATCATGGCCAAGGTGAGGCTCGGGAAGGAGGACTCAGGAGATCGTCCCTGGAATTTATTAGCTCCGTAACTTTCTGACAAACTTCCTTATTGCTGCTCTAACTTTACACAATCTTCAAATGTATAAAACAATACTGAAAATTAATGCTTTTGGTTTCCTTTTAACTGTGGTCTATATATTAATGAAATTTAGAATCTTTCCATAGTGTTCCCTCTAATTTATCTCATGTGCACACACTCTTGGTCTCTTTGTAACTCCTTTTATTCCAGGGACAAGTTCATTTCAAGTTATCCTTGAATAACCTAAGGCTTCTTATTAGCTCTAGACATTTAGATGTTCAGAAAGAAGACACACCTCAAAGTACATGGCGCAGGTTCTTAACAGTCAGGTGAGGCAGCTAATGATCTATTTGTACCTGTTGAATGATAGCTGAAAACATGTGTCTAGAATGTTGTTACGTTTTGACTAGTGTGCTATAAGCTTCAGAGAAAAGCTTGATTTTTCTTATGCTTCCTTATTTCACAACATGAAATAAGCATTCTTTGCTACCCTCTAGTTTTCTTACTAGCACTCTCTTTTATATACAGTCAGCTAGTCATAATAGAAAAGATATTTAAATACAGTTTTACTGTGAGACAGAATGTCTTCTTTCCTCCTGGAAGTCTGGCCCAGCACTATGCCTAAGAAACATAATGTTGGTAACAAACATGAGTCACCAAGGTAATTTGAAAGTTCCTAGAAGCTACAGTGAAAGGGTTTTTAAAAACTTGAAATTAATTTTAATCATATATTTATTTCACCAAATATATCTAAAATAGTAGTATTGCAACATGTGACCAATATGAAAAAAATATGAATGAGATATTTTTCATTCTTTTTTCAGAATTCAAAATCCTCAAAATCCTGTGTTTATTTCACACTTTTGGCACATCTCACGTCAGAGGAGCTGCTTTCCATGCGCTCATTAGCTGAGCTGACAGCTACCATCTTGGACGGGCATCTTCTAACCCAACTCTTTGGCCTTGTTGAGCCTGAACTGCAGAATGCAGCCACCAATAAATGAAGCAAAAGCTTTCCCTTCACAAAGCCCTACTACCGAACGCTGACTGACATTTGAACAAAGAAAATGTCCTTATATTTAAGCATTGGAACTATTACTTTTCTAATAACACGCAACCCTTGGGTCACTTTTGGCCATTTCTCATGATTTGCATTAGGTGTTCTTGGAGACACAACATTAATCCAGTAATAATTAAAATGATATACTGTACTATTAACATTCTCAAATCTTTAAAGTAAAGTGATCTATGCCTGCAGCACTGCCCAGGCTGGCTAATTAAACAGCACACAGTTGTAAATGTCTATTGTAAGCAGTTACCCATGTAAAAATACAGCTCTGGGAAGTACAGTTTAGAGTGACGGGTGCTACCAGGATGGATCGGCTTTCAATAGAGGCTGATGCAGCACAAATAGGGAGTTTCACTTGAGAGGCCGGCATCTTGTTTTGCTGCCGGTACAGAGCTTTGGTCACAAACAGGTCTCCTGTTGAATGGCAGGCTATGGGCCAGTGTATGCCCGACACCCCGTGGGGGCTGAGGTTGCAGGATGACAGTGCTCTGGGCAGGGAATCATCCCCTTGTTCTTTCACATGAGTCAGCAACACAACCAACATCCCCAAAGCTTCCACTCCACCCAGCAACCTCTAATCTGCCGTGATCCATCCTTGATCCAAGGGATTTGGGTGTGTAAACTATAAAAAGACTTGCCTCCGTTCCCTTTCTCGCTCCCTCTCTCTCCCTCTTTCTCTCTCCCTTTCTTCCGGTATTAGAATTGAATGATTTGCTTCTTCCTCTCTTCCCTCACTTGCTCTGCCCCTGATAATCAAAGTTTATGACTTCTCAGATGTTTTGCACTAACCTTTCCATTATTCTGACGAGTAAGCAGTATTTGAGTGACTTAATTCTTGGAAATGGACTTTGAAACTTGGATCCAACTGCATCAGCAGAGAGGGAGTGGCAACTTCTTTTGTACATTTCACTTCTTTTCAGGACCTCACAGAGAAGACCTCAGATAAAGTCTCTTAGCCCTGGATAAACCCTAGAAGTGAACCTAGTGACACTGCCTTCTCCATTTCTACATGCCAATCACCCTGTAAAGATCTTTGTGCTGTCAAATATCATTGTCTTCATACCAGGGGTGTATAGAATGGTCTGGCTACAATCACAGTACCTGGTACATGGTTGGTGCTCAATAAATGAATGAGAAAGTAAATGAATTAATCTCAACTCAAAGCTAAATTTTCTGGCGATCTCTCTTGAATCTTAAATTCCACTTTTGATATTTTCAATAGTATATCAAAAAATGTAAGAAAACTTAGGTTGTCAAAATGAGGCTTTTCTAGGTTACTATTTTTGCTCTTCTTCTAGGTTCCCAAGATTATATGTCAAGTGAAAATTTATTTCCCTAGATCAGGTATGAAGTAGAATCAAGAATAAAGCATTTATATGCCAGAAGAAGAATCAGGCCTGTGGTCGAAGGATGAAATCGTTGAAGAGGTAATGCAGCTATTTGCACAAGACAATAATTCCTGTAGGTACCTATGTCCTTTGAAATGCTCTTTCTAAAACATATTACCTGGAGAAGTGGAGAGTATGAGTTATCTACCCCCTTTGCTTTACCACCCATGTAACTTACATTTACCTAAAGCTCTTGTTTAATCCGAATAGTGTGGTAGAATAACACATTCCACATTCCAGCATATGACTCAGTGGCCATCGCACTGAACTTTGGGTGTGTTCTAACACACAGCTCTCTAATGCCTTGACTTGCCCAAAGGAAGACAGCGCTGGTCACCAAAGAGATGCCCTGCAGTAATTGGGTGAGTCATACAGGATCAAACTCTAACCATCTTTATAAATACATTACGGATGATCCTTTCTGACCAGAAGAACTCTTATTTCAATAGTTCAAACTGCCAGAACTGTCAGGGTGGCTACGGCTAAACAGTGGAGGATAATAGTTAAATCTAGAAATGACATTGATTGTGGGCTCTCCCTGCCAGCTCCTTTGCATAGTTGATTGAGCAAAGGGGAATCTTGAGGTTCTGCCTGGGCTTCAGTCAGCAGATTGAGATTGCTGGGTAAAATATGACGTAAGACAGCAGAAAAGAATGGAGGCATGAGGAGAATGAGAAAGCCGAAGTGGAAACACATATTGGACAAACTAGACTTTTTGTACTTACGTTATTTTTGTCCTGCTTTAGTATCAGGGTAACACTGGCCGCATAGAATGACTTCAAATGAGTTTCTACCGTTCAATTATTGGTAAAATTCTGATAAAAATAGTCATTCTTTTTTTTTTAATATTTGGTAGAATTCACAAATGAAACCCTGTGATCTTGCACTTTTCTTTGATGGGAGATTTTCAATTCCTAATTCAACTTTCATTCTTGTTACTGGTTGAAGAATATTTCCTGTTTCATGGATTCAAGATTCATAGATCAATCTTGGTAACTTGTCTGTTTTCAGGAATTATCTGTTTTATTCTTTTCTAAGTTACCTAAATTATTAGTATATAATTGTTTACAGAAATCTGTTGTCAAACTATGTATTTCTGTGGTTATCTATTGTATTATTTTCTCTTCCGTTTCTCATTTTGGTTTTTGAGTCTTTTTTTTTTTTTCTTAGCATAGTTAAAGCATTGCCAATTTTGTTTCTTTTCTTTTTCTTTGGAAAAGCTGGCTATTACTTTCAACGCTATGTTATTGTTTGTTCTGGTCTCTATTTTATTTATTTTTTATTTTTCCATGTTGTTTCCTTCTTCTACTAAATTTCAGCTGTTTCTTTTTTTTCTAATTCCTTGGGGTGTCATGTTAAGTTGTTTGTTTGGACTTTTTTTCTTAGTACAAGCACATATAGCATAAATTTCACTCTAACATCGCTTTATCTGCATCCCATAAGTTTTGGAATATTGTGTTTTTCTTCTGTCTTGTTTTGAGACATATTTTGATTTATTGTTTGATTTCTTACTTGGCCTGTTGCTTGTAGTATAGTGTTTTGTTTAATGTTTACATATTAAATATTATTTAATATCTGCATTGTAAAAAGTAAAGAGCATTGCTCTAGAGCAGTTAACAAAAGTCAGAAAAGATTAAAAATAAAAAATATCAATGAGCAAAAAAATATTTAGGGACTTGGGTAATGTAGCACTGAGTGATCTTTTTTCTTTTATTTATATTCTTATTTATTCTTATATTTATTATATATATTCTTATATAAACATTCTTATATTTATCTTTTCTAGAATATCCTGTTTGAAGTTAAGTCAAATTTGGAAGATATGTAACACCATTAAACACATAATGGTATTTTATGTTATATGTCAGTTTATTTACTTCTATTTTCTGAGATTTTATTTAAATTCCACTTAATTAACATACACTGTAATATTAGTTTCAGGTGTACAATATAGTGATTCAAGACTTCCATATATCACCCTGGGTTGATCACAGCAAGTGCCCTCTTTAATTCCTATCGCCATTTTACTCAGGTTTTAGAAAAATGTCCAAATATTCAGACGATAAGCACAGAGCTTCTATTTTTTGGCATTAGGCAAACTATTGTCATATAAATCATTTAGCTCTGTGGCTAAATACACAGTTCATTTTTCAAAGCAAATTATTTTGACATCATATAGACACAGGAAATCTAAACTAAAGCAGAATGTATGAATCAGAATACTCAAGTCTTCTCAGATACTTCCTATTTGGAATGATATTTTAAAATTATGTATGAAAGTTCATCATATGTAAGTATCATCCCATAATTTGTAAGTAATGCCATTTATTGGTTTGCAACTATTGTTCATTTCTTTGTGAGATTAGTTTTTACATAGGACATAAGTAAAATTAGTATCCATACAACTCAATGTCTGAAGGGAAATGATGAACTACAATTTCCTTGGAGACAGCAGATAAAACAAAATAGTAAAATATCTAGATTCTGTGACTGGTATAATTAGTCACATACAGAATTGCAAGAATAAAGAATATTAAGGGCACATGGGTGGTTCAGTCAGTTAAGAATCTGGCTCTTGGTTTCGGCTTAGGTCACAGCTTCACTGTTCATGAGTTTGAGCCCTGCATCAGGCTCTGCACTCACAGCACAGACCCTGTTTGGGATTGTCTGTTGTCCTCTCTCTCTCTCTCTCTGTCTCTCAAAATAAATAAATAAACATTTTTTTTAAATAAGAAATTTTATTTTACAATTATCCATTTATCTAAATTTCTGACACTAGTCGTTGGTCTATCTGTATCAACTTTTGCTCCACTCCACTCTCTTTTAAATACTATCATATTTACTGTATTCAGATTATGCTGACTTGACTCAAAACAAGTTCTTACAGAGATGATAGTTTTCTCTTGCATGAGAATATGAGACTAAACATTGACCAAACCCACTTGGACATATTTTTCAAACCATGACTAATTTCAAACCCTGACTTCATATATTGAAAATAAACAGAAGTTCAAAATAATCTCAATATCCTATATCTCTAACCATCAGTCTCCCTGAAAACAGATCAAAATAACAACAATGTAGCAGAACAGCAAACATAAATACTGAAACTTTATTTGTAGATGGTTTCTGTAAATGTAACACCTACCTTATATAGAAAGGGATACTGAAAAATAAAACCCTTTCTTTTGTAATAAGTACACTGATTCTTGAGAGAAGGGTAAGTTGAGTGTTATAAACACATTAATAGGTTAAAACTAACACAATGAGAGGCACCTGGGTGGCCCAGTTGGTTGAGCGTCCGACTTCAGCTCAGGTCATGATCTCACAGCTCGTGGGTTCGAGCCCCACACTGGATTTTGTGCTGATGGCTCAGAGCCTGGAGCCTCTTTCTGATTCTGTGTCTCCCTCTCTCTCTCTCTCTCTCTCTCTGGCCTTCTCTCACTCACGATCTCTCTCTCTCTCAAAAATAAATAAAACATTTTAAAAAACCTAGCACAATGAAACTACTTCCTAAGTGTCTCATATTTCCAAGTTTACGCTGAAGAGGAAAATGTCCTTTAGAGTAATTGAGCTGAATATTTAATGAAGGTGATAGACACTTGATTGTACCCAAATGACACAAAATCATCGATTCAACTAAATATTAATTAAGTATGTATATAAGAAAAAATTCAGAATGTGAAGTAAGTTGATTGGATGTTTTGGAAAACTATAGATGAGAACATTATCAGGATTGGGTATAAGAACCTTTTGGCTCTAAAGGAAGACTCTGGCTTCACCAAAACCATAGGCGAGTTACCATAGAAACAGAAGTCCCACGGTGATTTCACAGACCTTCTTCTGCTGTCGTAGCCTTTTATTGTTTTGCATGCACTTCACCCCTTTTGTCTTCATGGGACAAATCCACAAATATGCCAGGACTATGAGTCATATCCTTCAATACCACATATTCATGAAAGAATCTTCAGAGAGTGAGTCATTTAACAGTCTATTGAGGGGAAATTTTTAACTTGACATTGAGTAATTTTTCTAACAGGAGTATTCTCTTCTCTGACTTCTGAGATTTTTTATCAGAGTCCTGCATGGAAAATATCAAAGATTTTTAGCTAAACAAATAAACCAAAGACAGGATGGGTGAATGAATACATAGACCCAAGATGGTGGCTTGTGTGGTGTTTCAATTTTGAAGGTCTATTGGACGATAAGACCATTGCCACTCTCAGCCTCAACCCATCTGGTGGGCCTTCTTTATATAATGTATATAATTAGCAGATCAGTGGGATTTTCCATCTCTGTTTCCTCTTCATAATTTACTTCTTCCTTTACTGTTCAGGTCTCTATTCTAGTCATGATGAATGTAAGAAAGGAAGAGTACTAAAACATATCACAACAGGCTCTTCTTTTAAATGAGGGATGCCGTGTTTCTTTTAACACATACTGCCTCTCTTGAGTCTCACAACAACCATAAGTATTATTGTGAACCCCACTTTACATGGATAAGTGTTACATTAAGGAAACAAAACTTGTGGGGAATAATCATAAAGAAATTTTGTTTTGGTCTTTCACATCCTTGAGCATGTATTCTGTGGAGCTTTTCCTTCCCCCATTCCTGTGACTGTGGTGACGAAAGGGTTGTTTGCTCTCCCTCCCCTCAGCCTTATACTTTTACTTTTGTTCCCCATCTTGTTGAGCATGATCTATCTCCAGTATGGATCAGTCTCATAAACAGGAGAAAGTTGGGTAGAGGGGGAAAAAACAGAAATGTGTTATTAGATAAGTACTCTGTGAAATCATGTTGGTTTTCACTGACCTTGACAAATATTTTGTAGGACTTTCATGGATCATTTTGAGTCCCTTCCACTACATTGTTGGGAATTCCTCTTTGGCAGTTGCCTTGATTTGGACAAATGCATCCTTTGCTGCAGTTCACTTGGCTTCTTCCCACCTTCTGGGAAAGAAACTTCCCCTGACAGCTTCCCCTGTTATCAGTGGATCCTGAGCTGTCTTTCTGCCTCAGACCCTATCCTACACCCATTACCTTCCAGACTGTACTTGAACCACTACATTCAATAAGGTGACCCTAACAGCCTGCATCAGAGCCTTTCCCACGTACATAGCCCCATAGCATCTCATGCCTACTGCCATCAGAGTATTCATCACAGTGCACTGCAGTTGTGTTGTTTCTTTATAAGACTCTCTTCAAACAGAATCTAAGCCAGTCCTGGGCCAGCTCTCCCGCACAAACAGCCCATACCTGGGAGGAGAGGTAAGACAGACAGAACCCAAGATGCAGTCCAAAAATTATTTTCAATCTCTTTTTTATGATGGACTTTGATGGTCAGAAAAGTGCTGAAAAAATGGTTTTCCCACATTTTTTGTTGCAAATCCCACATTCATGGGCTAGCATATCACTTGGTATGTCTGCTTATTAAGCAGAATCACAACAAAAATAATTTCCTTTTAGCATTTTGTTATATTTTAAGACATCATGAAAAAATTAATAACAATTTAGTGGTTTTAGAAGTGACAATGCATTTTCTAGCTTTTGTCTGACAAACCAGGACTGTGGTTTGGGAATTATGATTTGCTTCTTGAAAATTATCACTGTTTTGTTACAATTGTTCTCCTCTTTCAAAAAAAAATGTTGCAACATGCTACATCTTTAAAGTATTTGAAACATGCTATTTCATCTTACTAACAAACTGGACCAAACAATAGAAGGTTCTGGCATTCATTAAAAAGAAGAGACTATACATATCTCATTAGTCGTTAAGACATGTTACTGGGCTCTGTTGTTTCCTCAGGGGTGAGAATTTCCATCTACTCAGTCAACAAATGTCATTTTGTTCTTACAAATCATTTTTTTAACTTGGAATACAGTTACACATTTCCAAGCAGTCAATTGGAAAAAATGATAAAACTCCAACTAGTTTCTAACCTCCTGGGAAAACATAGGCATTACTTTGTTAATGTTGTATCTACATTCTATGTGTTCAGTATTATAAGCCTGGTAAGTAAACCATGTTTAGGGAGGGATGTGTGTGTGTGTGTGTGTGTGTGTGTGTGTGTGTGTGTGTGTGTGTGTGTGTGTGTGTTGGGTGTCTATTTGCTATATATAAAGCCTTCTTATACTCTGACAATTATGTCCAATTTAAAATGGAAAATTAAACCAATGTATAGATGACAGAAACAGACTATCTAGAAAGTAAGTGAGCAAGCCAAACTTCAAAGCTATGCAAGGCAGATAAAAAGAAACAATAATAAAAATACATAAATAATAGTTAAGAATAATAAAATTATGAGGACATAACAGGGTCAGAAACAAAATAAACATCTCCATGGAAAGAAAGAGAACTGAAGCAAAATAGCAAGGGAGATCAAATCTGTATGCAGTCAGTGGCAGCTAAGAGTTGTTTTCCAAAAGGGACCTGGAGACTAGATGTGCCCCATGTATGATTAAGTGGTGGGGGAAGGATTTCCTCACAATGTGAAGCCTGAAAACCAGACCAAAAGTCACTGCTAACTTCTATCTGAAGATATGATGTTTAGAGCATTATTAGTCAGGGGATACCAGGGCAGTTTCTTCTACCAGAAACTAATCAAGTCGCCGTCTGTTTTACATGATTCTTCCAGCAATACTCTGAGTCAGGAAACTGATTCTATGACCCAACCTGGTTCTGGATTAGAACCATAAATATAAATATAAAACTGGTGTCCAGGGAGGAGTTAGCACAGAGAGAGTATATGCTGTGGAGACACTTCCACACAGCATTCATATGAACTTGATTTCTAAGGCATGTGAATAATCTGAGAAAGTTAAGAAAGGAAGTTAACAAAATCAGTTGAATAAGAATTCACGGTAGATTAAAATAATTGCATAGATAAAGCTAACAAGGTATTTTGTGTGTTCTGCATGTTCAAAAAGAGAACATGGGTTCTTTTTATTTTTTTAATTATGAACTGAAAACAGGCACAAATAAAACAAGAACAGCAGATATAATGATGATATAATTTGAAATACAGGAACAAGTAGAAGTTGAATATAATAAGAGAATAATATCAGCTAAGAATGAGAGTATAATAATACAATAAAGTAGGCACCATTATTCTTATTTAAATCATCGAAAAACTGAGGCACAGCGACAAAGTAACTTCTACAAGTTCACACAGCTGCTACGTGGCAGGACAATCTGGTCTAGAAGTCATAAAATATTTGAAAAAGCTTTCAGTAAAACAGGTAGGACAGACTCTTGTCTATACAAAACAGAAGTGACAATTATTAAATTTCAAGATGGTGCTGAGGAATCAAAAAAGAATTCAAGACAAATTTTCAAAAAAGATGTTAAAAGCAACCACAATGAAGAGAAAATGTGAGGTCAGTTGGGACCTCCTATCATCTGTAATATAAGAAAGATAGAAAAAGAGTATGTACATGATGGAAAAGCAATGTATTTATGTTTTTAATGTTTTAATTATTTATTTTTGGAATGAGAGAGAGTTTGCACACAAGTGGGGGAGGGGCAGAGAGAGAGAGGAGAGAGAGAGAATCCCAAGGAATCTCCATGCTTTCAACACAGAGTTGGACATGGGGCTCGATTCCAGGAACTCTGAGGTTATTACCTCAGCCGAAACCAAGAGTGGGATGCTCACTGACTGAGCCGCCCAAGTCCCCAAGAAAAGCACTATACAATAAAACCTTGGGTTGTGAGTAATTTGTTCTGCAAATGTCTGCAAGACAAGCAGACATTTCTAATAAATTTTAACTTGATAAATCTGCAATGTCTTGCAATACATGTAGTACGTGACACCCAATGTCACATGATTACAACTGAGTCATTGGTTCTTGAAATTCGCTTTGATATGCAAATGCTTTGGATTACAAGCATGTTTCTGGAACAAATTATGCTTGCAAACCAAGGTTTAACTATAAAAGTAACTACTGTTTTTGACTTTCATGTTTAATTTGAATATACCAAATATTAATCTTAAAAATCAAAACATCTGCAAATAATTTTCTTTATGCTCACAGCTGCCACGTATTTAAGATTTTGTTTTTAATTTAGTTTTTCAATGTTCATTGAGATATAACTGACATATAATATTGTGTGAATTTTAGGTGTACAAAATGATGATTTTATATTCCTAGATACTACAAAATCATTACCACGATAGGATTAGTTAACATCTCTATCACTTTACATAACTACTGACTTCAGTATTTAAAAAATACATAGTCTTCGAACAAAGACTCTATATAAGTAGGAAACAGAAAATGTATTAAAAAATTATATAGAGACATGTTGTTGTCAAACTGCAGAATGCAAGGGAAAGAAAAACAAATTAATATTCTAAAACAATCAGGGAGAAATACACTACCTATGGTAGGAGGACAATTAAGATCAATATCACTTATCAAGATAGAAGAGAAGCTAGAAATTAAAGAGGTATATCTTTAAATTTTGTAAAACAAACAAAAAACAAGTAACCTCTTACCTTAGAAAGGCATTCAAGACAACGATCATGAGAATATAAGAGCAAGATTCTCGGTTTCTTCTTCTACTACCCTTTTGTTCTTCTCCTTCCTGAAAATTAAATCCTAACATCATGAGATGGAGCTGAGCAACATGGCCTCTCTATGAAGCATGTGGCTGGGAATGAGAATGGGACAGTACACAGTGTGTCAGAGACGGAACAGAATGAGGAGAGATGGATAAGAGGCAGGGGAGGAGATGGTGGGCGCCTGCCCAGGAATAAGGTACCAACATGCTAGTAGGGTGAGAAGATTCATCCGACACAGTGCATCAGAAACCAAGCAGACTTAGAGGGGGCCTACGTGCAGAAGTGAGCTGGTCTGGGACCTCAGGGACAAGTGGGTTGAGTGGGATATCTGCATTGGATGACTATGAATGATTGGTTATATTCAAAGGGATTGGTCAAATAGTAAATACATTAATTCTAATGGAGGGTATGTTTCTTATATTAGAAAAGAGTTAGAAACATAAAAAGAGAGGGTAAAAATGAACCTCAAAGTTTTGGCTTCGAATGGGAACTATACTCATGGCTTTTTAGATATATTGATAGGTGTGAATATTTTTATATTTCTATCAGGGATTGATCAAAGGAACAACAGTGTTAGGAGTGATATAGAGTAAGGAATTTATTGCAGAGGTTTAACCTTATGTAATCAAGAGATCTGGTTATGCAGTTTACACATAGCTATTTATTGCCTCTGCCTCTCGTGCAGGGTCACAAGTCAGCAGAGTGGACAGGAAGACAGAAGGAAACATGGTTGTGACATGGAAAGGGAAAGGGAAAACTGGAACCCAGGAGAATGAACCCATGTTAGTCTCACACTGCCTCTAATGTTGATGACAAGTAATCTTACCTTTAGGAGAAGCCAATGCCCTTTATCACAAAGCTAAGTAAACATGTACATGATGTAGTTCCAGCAAGAGCAGGAGGGGCTGTGGATTCTAATGGTGCCTCATGTCAGCCAGATTTTCCAGAAAACGCATGGGCTGCCAAAGTATCTGACACTTCACCGACCTTCTGAGCCCAAACATGGCTGCTACTACCTTCCTGCCTTTCAGATCTCAATCAGATTCCCCTTCTACCCTTACAAGTTCCCACTCAGAACCACACAGCAAAATAATTCTGGGAACCCAAATTCAATCTTAGCTAAGGAAAAATGGTAGAAATCCATCAGGGTCACAAAGGGAAATAGAGTCACTTTATAGGTCTGAACCACTTTAATCAAATGAGCACAGTGATCATCATCAGTAACAGAATAAATAGAGATTTGGGGCTCCTTCATAAAATGCAATAATAAAATACAGTATCTCTCCTGAAATATCCCTGTATCTGTAACATGAGTCTCTTTAAGAGGAAGCAACAGGCAAGTCCAAAGAAAGAAACATTCTTCGAAACAACTGGCCCATACGGTTCAGAGATGACAAGGACAGAAACATCAAGGAGCATGAGGAACTGTTCCAGATTGAAGAAGCCTTAAAAGGAATTACAACTTAAATGCAACTCATGATTTTGAATTACATATTTTTTTGCTACAAAGGACATTTTGTAACAATTAAGAAAGCTTGAATGAGGTCTGAGGTTTATAGTAGTAATATATGAATGTTAATTTTTTTTCATTTTGATCATGTTGGAAAAAAATCTGTTTTTAGGAAACAGATGTCAAAAAATATCTGTTTATAAAAATGTATCCCAGAGTTCCATGGCTTCAGGTTGACCACATATTCTCAAATGGGTTAGAAAAAAAATCCTGGGCATTCTATTTTTTTTTTAATGAAAGTTATTTCCAAGTGAAATAAACGGTAAAAGTCAAGTACTGAAAAAAGTAGTAAATATTCATTGTATGTTTGCTATAAATTAAACATTGTCCTAAGCCCTTCATACGTATTATCTTATTTGATATTCACAACCCTTATGACCTAGAAATAATTTTTATCACACTTTTGCACTAAGATATATAAATGTTAAGCAGTTTCCCAATGTCTTAGAGCTAATGAATATAGAGACAAATGTGAATGTAGTTTGTCATTAGAACCTAAACTTTTCATTATTACACAATACTGATGTTTTCCATACCAAATGACAGAGAGATTACCATAATCATATCGTCAATGAAGAATGCATTTCTTTGAGGAAAAAAAAGTGAACGTAGCATGGGATAAACAAGTAGTGAATATACAAGCTGATAGAATAAATTGATAGATGTAACTATGTACTATGAGGAAAAAATAAAGAAAACTCTAAGTAACAAAATTGTCTGAGATCTGAAGGGAATAAAAGCACTGAAAACCCAAATGTTTGGTAGAAAAACTAATAGTTAAGCATGAACATTAAAATCAAAATGAATCATTCAAATAAAGAAAATATAATCTATAGTTTGGGGAATGGCAAATAGAGAAAAATATTTTAAATATACCAATATTTAGGGGCACCTGGGTGATTCACTCAGTGGAGCGTCTGATTCCTGGTTTCAGTTCAGGTCATGATCTCACAGTTTGTGAGTTTGAGCTCCACATTGGGCTCTGTGCTGACAACACAGAGGCTTCTTGGGATTCTCTGTCAACTTCTCTCTGCCCTTCCCCACTTGCTCTCTCTGTCTCTTTCTCACACAATAAATAAACATTTAAAAACATTTAAATGTACCAATATCTAAGAAACAAAAAAAAAAGAAAAATGTTTTGAGGAGAAAACCAATACAAAGCAACAGAAATAAGTCTAAATACACTTATCGTCAAATAAAGCTAAATAAGCTAAACTCATTTATTTAAAGACAACACTTCAATCACAGATTTAAAGTAATCTAGATCCCTATGTCATGGAGATATACCTAAAATAAACTTACATAAAGACTGAAAATAAAGGCATAGAAGAGAAAAAACAGAAAAATTTCAAACAAAAGATACAACATATAGCAAAATTGTTAAAGAACAATGGAATTCAAGGAAAGAGCTTTGCTAGTTATAGAAAAACTAGATAATTATTAAGATAAAATCTACCCAGAAGTTATAATAGTCACAATTTAGTGAGCACATAAGAACTTGGCTCCAAAATATAAAACAAATCTGATAAAATGACTAGTTTCCAATCATAATGAGAAATGTTAACACACATCTCTTCGAAATTATAATTCAAGTAGATTAAAACATTGGTTAAAAAAAACAAGAAATCTGAACAACACCATAATTATTTAAGGTGGAAATCTCTGGGATACAGCGTACTTTGAGCTGAACAACAATGAAAGTAAAATCTAGCAAAGCTTGGGAACAGAGTAGAAGTGTAGTTTCATGTTTATTTTGTGTCTTGAACACCTTCACCTTTTAAAAAGAGAAATTGAAAAAACTAGAGGGAAAAAGAAACAAGTAGAATAATTTTTTCAAAAAGCTATGGGGAAAAATGAAACTAAAGAAAATAGAAAAAAATGAAATAAAAACAAGCAAGCACTAAAGTTAGCAAAAATGTGAAACAGAAAGTATCCATGTCATCATCTGTTTTTTGAAGAAAAAAATACAACAGATAAATTTCAAGCAATATCAATAAATGAAAAAAAGAAACATCTCAAACATTCTATGTTGTTACAACAACAAAAATGTTAACAATAGATTCAGTAGATTGCTTTAAACAGTATGCCAATAAATACTACAACTTTGATACTAAATTGAAGTTCTAGAAGAAAATATAATAAATAGTAAATTAGGAGTAAGGAACAATTACTTACTTAAATTTCTTAAACAAGGCTCCGAATGCAAGCTGTGGAGAAGAAATCTGAGAAATTAGAAATTAAACTACCTTAAAATAATATTTGTATAACAAAATACTACATAGACATACAATGAATAAGTACATATAAATAGGGAAGAACACTGATGATAAATACAACTTATAAAATATTCATGATTCTTCTTTGCACTGTTATTCTTAGAACTCTTCTGTATATTTGAGATGATTTCCAAATAAAAGTATGTAAAAGACAATATAAGGAGAATAAAAGAGGAAGTCACAGACTGGAAAAGGAAGACAATGCAGAGAACCCAGAAAGGATTACTATGCATAAGGAAATTCAAGAAGTTGCTAAGAGGAAGGAACTGTCCAATATATAAATGAGCAAAGCATGTGAACAGGCAATTCAAACAATCAGAAAACAAAATACTAAATGACCATATGAAAAAGTAATCAATCTAATTAATCATAAAGAAATTGCAAACTAAAAGAATAGACCTTTTATTTTAAAAGTTAGATGGTTAAAAAGTTAGGTGGCCAATAGCCAAATTGTGGAAGCAGTCCAAATATCCAATGATAGACAACTGGGTAATGAAGAAGTGACTATATACTATACATATACTATATATATGTACTTGTGTGTGTGTGTGTGTATACACATACATCTATATGTATATATATAATATCAGCCATAAAAAAGAATGAAATCTTGACATTTGCAATAGCATGGATAGATCTAGAGAGTATAATGCTAAGTGAAATAAGTCAGTCAGAGGAAGGCAAATACCATATGATTTTACTCATGTGTGGAATTTAAGAAACAAAACAAATGAACAAAGGAGGGGAAAAAAAGGGGACAAACAAAACAAAACAAAAAAACCAGACTGGTAACTATAGAAAACAAACAGATGGTTACCAGAGGGGAAGTGGGTGGGGGGATGGGTGAAATAGGTGAAGGGGATTAAGAGGACACTTACCATGAGGAGCACTGAGTCACATGTAGAATTGTTATATTGTACACACCTAAAGCTAATAACATGGGATGTTAGCTATACTGAAATTAGAAAAGAGAGAGAGAGAACACCAAGAACATTGAAAAAGTGAGTCACTCCCTTCTAGTGGAAGACATAAATTGGTACAAACACGTTGGTGAGAGATCTAGAACACACATGTGCAGATAGAGGCGGCTCATTATTGACAGCACAATGTTCCAGACATCGCAAAATCAGGAAAACACTTTCTCTGAAAACTAACTGTTGACTTTGGGTTGGCTCTCTGGAGTGAGTTTCAGATGCTGGCTGTTTACTTGTGTCGTAGTCAGTCTAAACTATAAAGATGCTTTGAACCACTCGCTCAGCCATTGGATCATCACAGAGATCTACATCAGATAAGCAGAGACAAGCCAGTGACTCAGCAAGCCATTTGGCTGTTTCCAAATATACAGACCTTTGTTTGCGGGGGTGACATTTCACATCAGCCTCTTTCAACACACCTGGTGGTGGAATATCAAACCCACTCTTGCTGTGACATTCGGCCAGAGAGAGGAGAGGTGAGGTTTCAAAGGGCAAGCTTGATTAAAATAATAAGTTTCATCATTGCTATTCTGTTTTGATATTTTAGGTACAAGTAGAAAACAGCAGACGGTATTGTTTCTTTGAAAGTATCACTCATGACTCAATATTTTAAATGTTCTCTGATACCTTGAAGTTTTCCCTTTGTGACAATTTCTCACTCGGTAACAGGCAAAGTATTTACTGAGCTCTTGTTATAACAGCCCACAGACAGAAACTTCCCCTCATTAAAAAAGTGTTCACTGTTGAATATGGCAGTTCTCATGTATGTCCATTTGACTCAGATTAATGTCTGAATTTGCTTTCAGGTATGCTTGTGGGGAGGTAATTTTATTAAAATGAACTTATATGAAGTGCTATGTCATTATTCGAGTCCAACATTCATTTGTTTCAATCACAAGTTTTATTGCATGCCAATAAGGTAACCTATCTTGACCCTGGTGTCAAATAGAATACTAGCCAGCATTTATTGAGCATTTATTATGTGCCAGGCATTTTTCTGACAGCTTTATGTGAATTACCTCATTTATTCTGCTGAAGAACTCAATGAAGTAGATACTATTATTATCCCATTCTACAGGTAAAGGGAACAGTCACAGAGAGAGATTAAATCATTTGTTCCCGATCATTTGGCCAGCCATCAAGGGACCCAAGATTCAAAGCTCACTAGTCTTGACTTTAGAAAACATATTTCTAGTATCTATGGAATTCTGCCTCTTGTAAAAAGCAATGTATTTCATATCAAAAGAGGCATGATAAATTTTTAGCCTAGCACTACAATATGTGATATTTTAATTAAATAAAACGTTTTCATGCTATTTGCATTTTATCGAAACTTTTGCCTCCCCTTGATCTCTAGAGGTTAGTCTTAAAAAAAATGGTGTTACCGATTAACACTATAGTGTCAGACTTGTGGGACAGTAATAGTTGCAGAGTTTCAGAAAGCGGACAAGTAGAATCCTGAGGTTTCCCAGCAGAAACTGCCTGGCTCTCAAGTCACAGAAGCAGGTAGCCGCCCGCAGAGATAATGGGATTCCAACACATTGTAAAATGCTGAGTTGCAGTGACTCTGTCCCCTTTTACAGTCCTTCCTTGCTATGCCAGTTCCTATAGACCTGGCGTCTTGATTCCCCTCCCAGTTCTTGCAGGGACTGGTGTAGAATTTTCAAGATGCATTGATCCACTCCCTCATTTGTAGTATCTCATTTTATCCTCATGGTTTTGAACAGTAAGAAGCAGAGATGACTTTCATTTCTTCGAGGAGCATCCAAAGGTGTTATCAAACTTCTTAAGAATTCGCCACTAAGTGTAGGCAGGGCTGAGAGGAGAATTCTGTAACACAGATCTGTGGACGATTTCTAGAAAGGCCGTCATATCATTTTATCCTTAAAACATACACACACACGAAAACCAACAACATAATCCTACATTGGAGCCTCTTCCTCTCTTACTTCCGGACTTTGGTCTGTCTCCTGCCTCAGACCCTATCTTCTACCCATCTTTTTAAAGATTGAGCCTAACTCAGTCTTGACACCACAGCACCCCTGACCTAACCCTAATAGGTTACAGACCTCTCCTGTATCCACAGTCCCATAGATTCTCATGCCTACTACCTCCACACCGTTTATCACAGTGCATTTTCATGGATTATTCTTTTTTATGCATCTTCATCCTCAACTTATGTTCTCTGAGGACACAGGTGGTGGTGACAATGATTAATTTTTTAATTATTACTTTTATCCCTAGTGTATAGTAGAGTTCATGGCATAGCAAAGTTGCTCACTAAATATTTGTGGGAAAAAAATCCATAATTTCCGGTTTGAAAATGATTTTTATGATATTATTGTATTTAACCTTCAGCACATCATGATCAGCAGCGCTCATGAACCCTCCTGAACCCTGTTACTAATAACAGGAGTTAGTGGAAAAATATACTTGAATATCTTTGGCCAGATTGGTTCTGGTACCTGAGTAACAGCCCGGTTGCTAAGAGGGAAGTGAATCAGATGATTTTAATACAACTAGTTTAGAACCCTCCTCTTCAAGTAGTGTGTAGAGTGCAATGTTGTGTGATGTATTGTTAATAATTTGCATTTTTTTAAGATTCAGAAAAAGTGATTTCATGCAAAGAAGAATGTAAATTATTACTATGATGCTTCTATGCTTTTTTAATAAAAAGCTGACAGCTTTAACATTTAAATAAAGTAATTGAAGTACCTAATAAATAAAATAAAACGAACTGGAGAGAAAGTGTATTGCTCTTGCCTAATAAAAAATATTATGAATAAAAAGCAGAGTATTATTATAAAAAAGGAGGAATTAATATAGGCCAAGAACTTAATACAACAATAGAAACACACAAATAAGGCATAATTCTCTGGTTTAATGGAAAGTTGAAATATAGTTTTGGAATTAAAAATTAATTATCATTTTATTTGGTGTTTAAATAATCATCTAAAACAACAAATGACAATTGTTTAAATATATGACAATTAAATATTAAAAAGGAACACTTTTATAGAAAATAATTTTGTTGTATCTTATAAATGTGATTGCAGAAAGATCCCCTCAACTTCCTCCAAAGATGTTTGTGTTTAAAGATATCTTCAAGGGGGGCACCTGGGTGGCTCAGTCTGTTAAGGGGCTGATTTAGGCTCAGGTCATGATCTCACAGTTCATGGGTTCAAGCCCCGCATTGGATTCTGTGCTGACAGCTAGCTCAGAGCCTGGAGCCTGCTTCAGATTCTGTATCTCCCTCTCTCTCTCTGACCCTCCCCTGCTCACTCTGTGTCTCTATCTCTCTCATAAATAAATAAAAACATTTTAAAAAATAAAAGATAAAGACATCTTCAAGGAAAGCAAGACTTTAAAAATTTTTGGTTTCGACAGAGCACTGTACATACAGTGTGTGCATACATTCTTTGTTATATTATCTAGCTCCTTGGTATGTGGGAATGTATGCATGTGACTCTGTGTGTGTGTGTGTGTGTGTGTGTATGTATGTGTGTTTGTGTGTGAAAGCATGTGTTTATATTACTATATCTGGCTGGGAATTCTCATCAGGGCAGGTACACAGCAAAAGGCAGCTGGGAATAGTGGGAAGTGTTTATTTGAAAACTAAATCAGCCTATTTGTGACCATTCTACATTATTCAACCATTGAATCTCAGTTTTTCTACATGTAAAATTGGGGAGGGGGGGAATGAGGATTAATAATAGCATATATGTAACACTTGATAGAAAAGCATGGCTGTTAGGACCTGATAGATTCAGTGAGAACTAAGATTGTTCCATGGCTACTCTTACTAGTACTCAGTGATATGTGGCTAACTTCTTTTTTTCTTCTTCTTCTTCTTCTTCTCAAGACACAGAATCTGAAGCAGGCTCCAGGCTCTGAGCTATCAGCACAGAGCCTGGTGTGGGTCTTGAACTCACAAACCGTGAGATCATGACCTTAGCCAAATTCAGATGCTTAACCGACTGAGCCACCCAGGTGCCTCTGTGGCTAACTTCTTGGTAAGACTCAGAGAAAGAGGTACTTAATAATAGGGTTAGACTGGAACCTTTAGTGGACTTCTGGTGCTGAGATCCGGGACTCTGCACACTGCCTATGACATGGTCACCCAGCCACAATTACTTATTAGAATGGTTATATAGTGCTTTACTTTTACAAATCACTTTC
This sequence comes from Proteles cristata cristata, assembly GCA_017311185.1. Taxonomy (NCBI): domain Eukaryota; kingdom Metazoa; phylum Chordata; class Mammalia; order Carnivora; family Hyaenidae; genus Proteles; species Proteles cristata. The sequence goes on from JAESUZ010003871.1 coordinate 1,190,894, forward strand.
CAACATTTAAAACACTCTGGTCTTAGAACAACTCTAGGGCATTGGTGTCATCTGTCCATTCTGTAAATTAGGAGGCTGAAGGCTGGGGTTGAAGGGATTAACCTGGGATTCTGTTAGCTAGTGGTCCTGGAGAAAAGTTCAAACACAGATTTTGGTCTCTGAAGCTCTATCTTTCATGCCTTTCTCATTTGGTCTCTGAGTCAATAAATCAAACACCATGTCATGAGGGCAGAATTTATCATTCAAAGCAGATCATATCGGTGAGTGAGAAGGGGTGCTATTATGAATTAGGCCATGACAAGAGGGGGTAAGTTAGTCCAAACAGGATTCAGACTCACACTGGTCAGAGCATAAAGACTAAGGTGTGCTTTCAAATGCCAGCTTCCTTAGAAAGTAGCTAAGAATTATAATATAATTATTGTAAAACAAACAAACAAACAAACCTTCCAAGGAGCAAAGAAGAGACTGGTAAGTGACAAAGGCTAGAGCTATTTAGACAAGGGAAATATACTCCTTCTGGTACCAGACTCTGAAGACCAAGTTCTTGAGTCTCAATGTCACAGAAAGGAACACTGTACTCAAGACAAAGAAAACAGATGAAATTTATGAGAGATAACCTGAATACAAGGGAATAGACAAGAAAGAAGAATGTCACTTCCCAAAGGGGTAGCTTGCAAGGCTTATAAAGGCACTTTGCCAAAGGGGGTGTCCCTTCAGGCCTACCGTCATTATCTTCTGGTTGTTACCTTTTAGCGGACCCAAGACAACCGAAGGATGCCTTTCTTCATGGACGACCTTCCTTAGGGCTCCTAGAAAATACAAATATTTGTGCAAACAGGCTTTACACTGTTACGCATAATTTTGCTCACACAACCATTACTCCCTGACGATTGTTATCTGTCATTTGTTCTCTTTCCCAGAAGGAGGTATTTGTCTTGAAGCCTAGGGACACTTTTAACCCTTGCCTCAGACCGGTGGCCTTACAGGAGTTAAGCCCCTCTTGCTTTCCCTATAGTGTCTCTCTTGGACAGAGGGAGAGGCTTCATTCATTTAGAAGATTCTAGCACTTCATATGGTGCCTAGAATATAGTAGTAACTTAATAAATTGTTTATTAAATTTACCTGAATTTTTTCTTTGGGTTGAGGTGTTTAGTTGATTTCCCAAAATAAATGTATGTTTATTTCACACAAAATCTTTTGACTTGCCCATGGTGGTAATAAATTTGTGATTATTAGGTCCCCTTTTCTAAATGGGCAAACTCAAAATATCATTACATGTTAAGGAGATCCAGTGCATACTGAGCTATGACTAATTACATTGTGGGGGAGGATTGGGGGCCAAAAGGCAGAGATAATGAAATCACTTTCCCGTCTGAGCAAGAAATATCTTTGCCGTGAACATTAATCCATAAATAATTGTCTGATTTTGTTAAATTGGTCAAAAGAGTTATATAATTGAAATGATGGGTTCAATTCAATAGAAAGGGTCCATGCCACACCCCTGGATAGGCACAGCTATATGTTTTCTATATGCTACTTACCATAATGTTTCTCTTTTCGTATATTACTTGCATCTGATGCCACTGCTGAATGGATGCATTACTGTGTCCTGAATACAATACAGTTCTGTATTTCTGGTGAGTGCACCTTGAATATATTTTGAGGTGGGAGTTGTCACGTTTAGTGCCTCTGAATGAATTAAAACTGACATCACATATAGAATCAGTGATGGGTGTGTCAGTGTGGTGGATAAAGGAACCTAGTTGGGGCGCCTGGGTGGCTTAGTCGGTTAAGCGTCCGACTTTCGCTTAGGTCGTGATCTCGCGGTTCGTGGGTTCGAGCCCCGCGTCGGGCTCTGTGCTGACTGCCAGCTCAGAGCCTGGAGCCTGTTTCAGTCTGTGACTCCTCTCTCTGACCCTCCCCTACTCACACTGTCTCTCTCTCTCTCTCTCCTAGAAATAAATAAAACATTAAAAAAAAATTTAAAAAAAATAAAAAAAAAATAAAGGAACCTAGTGACACACCATAGCTTTGTCACTGACGGGATATATGCCCTTCGATTTATTGGGCTTCAGAGGTTGGGTCTGGGAATATTTAGAAGGGAGACCCACAAGGTAGTAAGGTTGGTTAAGGAGGAATTAGCCCTAACATCCAGGGCTAGTAGCAACAGCTTCTCATCAAAACTTTCCAGGCCCCAGTGCTTTGGGCCCATTCTGCAATGCTGTTCAGAAGGTCTTCAGAAGACCTTTGGGCAGCATAGGGAAAGTATGAGGCAGTGACAGTCAAGAATTCATCCTTCTAGAGGCACCCGGGTGGCTCAGTCGGTTAAGTGTCTGACTTCGGTTCAGGTCATGATCTCGTGGTTCATGAGTTTGAGTCCCACATCAGGCTCTGTGCCAACAGCTCAGACAGAGCCTGGAGCCTCCTTCAAATTCTGTGTCTCTCTTTCTCTCTGCCCCTCCCCCACTCACAGTCTGTCTCTCTCAAAAAATAAAAGCATAAAAAAAAAAAAGAATTCTCCCTTCTAGATCTGTCTATGCCATTTCACTACATGGCAGTCCTGGGTCAAGTCACAGAGATTTTCCAGGTTCTTGTTCTTCATCTTCAAAATGAGTGCTTGGTTTAAGTATGCCTTCCTGTGTCCCTAATGACATTTGTCTGACCCCTTTTCTGAAAATTCTGGTCACTTGCTCATGGTGTCAATGAGGTTGTGAACAAAGATGTGTGAGAACGTTCATCCCAGCTAGGGAGGGATGAGAGAACCCGCTATTGCCCCGACTACCGTAAAACAAAGTCTGCTACTGAGTTCCAACCCCCTTCTCTTCCAAACTTCATATTGAAACTTTGCTCCAGTCCTCTTCTGACTTGTAACCCACCTCACTGTCCTGACAACCACGATGTTGGACATTTGCAAGGATTCCAAGGGCTGGAGAAATATTAAGTAAAAAAGTCAATTTCATTAACTACAATTATATGTAACTTTACTTAAGAAAGTGCTTTAGTTGGGGCGCCTGGGTGGTTCAGTCAGTTGAGCTTCGGACTTCGGCTCAGGGAGAGATCTTGCAGTTTGTGAGTTCGAGCCCCACATCTGGCTTTGCGCTGACCCCTCAAAGCCTGGAGCCTGTTTCAGATTCTGTGTCTCCCTCTCTCTCTGTCCCTCCCCTGCTCACACTGTGTGTGTGTGTGTGTCTCTCAAACATAAATAAAAATTTTAAAAAACACTTTTTTAAAAAAGAAAGTGTTTTAGTAGGAAGGTAGGAAGTAGGAAGATTCCACCTTCATGTTCAAATTTATTAAGAAATTGCTACATAGCTGTAAAGAGACCCAGAGAATTCCAAAGGCTAAGGTGGAAAGTTTTCTCAACTGCACCCTCCAGTAGGCGTGAGAATTATAACATTCTCCTAACTACCCTGTGCAATGAGCCGTGGCTGGTAGATCAGACATGTATATGTAAACACGTGCTCATGAGGAGAAGGCAGTCGGAACAGTATGTGCTTGCAGATCCCAAAAACGTGCAGACACAGAAAGACCCATTGACCAAGGAGAGGAGGGAAATGCCTTCAAGCACCACAACAATCACAGGAAAGGGCGCAGTCCATGCCTTGGCTATGGCTAAGAGATTTCCTGTTAATGATTAACTAGGAGGACTCCATGGCGCACACAGCCTCCATGAGCTCTCAAATCCCAGAATGAAGCATTTGCCAGGTGACTTGAAGGTCTGTTAATGATCACTGAAGGTAAAACCTGCGTGTTGACAGCTTCCTACTTTTTCTCGAGAAATTATTTTGCTCCTCTGGGATAACTGTACAACGCTTTTGATAAAAATATTAAAATTCTATTTAGATGTACAATGTTTTAATGCAAATTTTTAACCATAAAAACCAAACGCTCCATTCAGTTAAATTAATAGAATTACAAAAAGATGTAATGATAGCAATTAAGTCTTGAAAATGCAAATTTTATAGTCAAGGACAATTACCTCATTTATAGTATATTGGAATGGTGCCAGATGAAGGTAATTTAGATCCCCCCCCAGCTCACAGTTACATCATGATGGATATCTTCATTTCATTAGTACAACAAAGATGGGTGAGAAGTTAGACAATACATAAAAAAAAAAAAGAACCAAAGAGTATTTGACCTTTATAATATAACTGGAACCAGAATTCATGTGCTAATTTATCATGTATTTAATGAGTACCAATTATCTAAAATATTAGTGATATATATGTTTTTTCCCTGCCTTAGAGGGAAAAAAAAGTCTTTATTTTCAGCATCCACAAAATCTAAAAACCAGGATGGGTTTGGGTGCTTGGTGTGTATCTCTATGCACCGTGCAGGACCCGATTTCCTGTTGGTTAGAGTGATACCAATGCTCCCTGCAAAAGAACAATGGATTTCTTACTAATTACCTTCTTTTTTTTTTTTTTTTTTAATTTGAGCATGCTTAACGCAATTTTTGGTGCCTTCAAATCACAGAGCTGTGAAATTGTACTACCTAAATGATTATTTTTGACATTTTCATATTTACTATGTATTTTCTAATGCTCTTTATTTTAATATTATCATCTTGGCTGCAGTTCATTTGCACAGCATCCAGAACACATTATCCTATACACATTACAGGAAGATGAGTAACTTTCCCAGGGAGAAAGAGGGAGAGAAGGCAAGAAATAGAGAGAGAGAGAGAGAGAGAGAGGTTTAATGGTAGGAGTCTAGGCTTTTCAAGCACCTATTTTCATATTTTCTTAATACATTTTTTTCTGCTTTTATTCATCAAAAGCTAAGTAGCCCATAAGCTGCTCTTTTGCCCTCTAGAGGGCACTAGATCACACTCCTGCAGATGGAGAAAGTCAAATCAGCCCTACTTGCTGCTGTTAAAATTTTCCCCTTGAGTCATTGTCTCTAGAGAGGAATTACTCCTGTCTAAAATAGCCAGTGACTCTGAGGAGCAGGTGGATTAGTCCTTGCTATATCGCTCCTGGACAGAGGGAAACCAACATGCTGTGGTTGAAAGAGGGATGATGGTGGTTAAAAGTGCTCTTTGAAAACAGACTGCCCAAATTTAAACAAGGCTCAGGCACTTCTCAGATTTGTAATGGTGGGCAAATCATTCAATCCTTCTGTTTCCCAGTTTCCTCATCTGCAAAATGAGGATAGTAATAATAATAGTAATTACTCCACAGTGTCATTGTATTGAAATTAACCGTACATGTAAAGAAGGTACAACAGACACGTGTTTACAGTAAGCACTCAATAAGTATTACTTATTATTATTCTGGATCCTTTTCTTTAGAACATATCCCCAATAAAGATTCTGTACTCCTGCCCCTAGGATTTCTCTTTTCGCCCTTGTGACTCAAATGAGCAAGGCTCTATTAGGACTCTCTGAGAGAAATACACAACTCCCTTACACAAAATAGGTATTGGCTCAAAGCACTTTTAAAGAAGCTCATGCTGTTGAGGTAATCGATGCCAGGACAGAAGATAAACCTCTCTGAATTCAAAGTGACATGAGAATGTTATTATTTACTTTCTTAGTCACTTTTAGACAAAAAGCTCCAAACCAAGATATTACTGTAATGAAAGGTTATAGGAGCATATACTAAGAAAATGAATATACATCATAGAAACAACCCTTCTTCAGTATATAGAAAAGGGTTTTGTTTAATTTTTTTCTGGTGTTTTTTAGTCTTTTTAAAATTGTTTTAATGTTTATTTTTGAGAGAGACCAAGCACAAGTGGGGGAGGGGCAGAGAGAGAGGGAAACACAGAATCCAATGCAGGCTCCAGGCTCTGAGCTGTGGGCACAGAGCCCGATGTGGACTCGGACTCATGAACCATGAGATCATGGCCTGAGCCAAAGTCGGTCACTTATCCAGCTGAGCCACTCAGGCACTCCTGTCTGGTGTTTTTAAATGCCATATATAGAATCTTTAGGGATTTCCACCCAAAACTTAATAGGTACAAGGGCCAATTTGCTTTTGTGAAGATCAACTTGGTAAGTTCATTTTCTTGGTTAACTTAGCTCCCAGCATGGGAGATTTCCTAAAATACCCATCTTGTTGATGGTGGTGTAATACTCTAGCTCCTTTTTTAATGTTTATATTTATTTTTTGAGGTAAATTTATCATTTATTTCTATTGTTCAAAAAGAACTACTTAAGTAATATTCTGAAACATATATAGACAGTGAATCCCAAAAGCATGTGTTATCCAAGTAGCAATGTAGGAAACCCTATAGCTGTTTATTTATGCAAATGTTCAAATACATACATAAAGTCCATTTCCTTGATATTCTCAACAGTGATAAGAATTCATCAATGAGCCTGATAGTCTGTGTCAAAACCTCACATAAACCTGACTTTACTCTGAAAGTCCATTCAGGTTAAAATCAACAGCCAACACTTTACCAAGACTGAATGTCAGATTTTCCAGTGATTTGTAAGCATTTCAGATATATTTGTATGGATTTGGTCATTACAAATGGTTTGGCTATTACTAATGAATCAATTATCTTAATTACTAGTTACACAACCAGTTGTTGCAAGCAAATAATCAAATCAGCTATGTGTTAGTATCTCTTGGCATTTCTGTGGTCTGATGTAGTATGAGCAGTATGAGACACACTATTTCTTTTTTTACAGACACATTCAGAAAGTATAGATGGGATAAAAAGAGTTACGTATGTATTTTTATTCTGTGTAGTGAGTCTGTATGAGGTAATGATGCCGTTATTCTCTTATACACCCTTGTTCTCTTACTATCCAGATAAAATTAGAAGCTAAAACTTCATGGTCCCATTTAAAAAGAGAAATGAAACGATGTTCTTACTCAAAATGCTTTCCTATGCAAAGCCACCAAATTCCTGGCATTAGAGAAAACAAAGGTGTGTCTGATACCCACGCTGCTGTGTCTCAGTTGTAAAAATCTCGTCTGTGATCATAATAGGATATTGATTAGTTTGGATGCAATACGAAGCTGAATTGCATTTCTTGGTGGAGCACTAAAGGTCACAGTTTGATTACTCAATAACTTTTCAAACACAAGAAATGCTGTTTAAAAGTATGCTGGAATGATTGGGCTGTGTTATAAGAGGGAGATGGCAGAGGGATGGCACTTCTTTCATAAAGATAGATGCTAAATTCGCATATCGTCTTATGTTTATTTGTTTGACGTTCCATAATATTTTATATACTAGAACATAAACCATGACTAAATTATGAATGCAATTTTTACATGTTATGACCCTTGTGATACCTAAACTATGAAACATATAATTCACTTCGTTTTTTAGCTGTTAATTGAATTTGTTGCTGGAACCATTTCATATTTAATAGTATTTATTTTCTGTTCTCGTAAAAGTAAGGCATTTTATATTACACTGTAGAAAATATGAAAAATGTAGAAATATAGAGAGAGGAAATAATTATCTATGATTCTGATATTCTGGTTAATTTCTCTTGTTTTCTCTTTTTATTTTGAAAACAATATAAAATCTTGTATGTTATATTTGCCACAAGTTATATAATTAGATTTATTTTTCCCCTTCATATTACACTGGGAATGTACTCTTAGAAATAGCAAATCATATTAGAAAGTTGATTATCATTGCAAAGTATTCCAAATTATGGATGTACTGAATTATACTTAACCTTTAGTTTGTGTTTATAACCTCTCTCGCCTTTATCCTGTTCATATGACCTTTTGTTTGCTTGTCAAGAACTTTGTATGAAGGAGAGTGACATCTTCTACAAGCTCATTACTCTTTTCTTACATTGTAACTCACATCATATTCCTTCACTCACTTCCCTTGGCATTCCATATTTCTTTCTAATCATTGGCATTGTTGCCTCAACTTGACTCACTATTTGCCCAAAAAACTATGCCTCTTTGGTAGGCTGAATAACTTCACTCTATTTTGCCAAAATAAAGGTATCCATCCAACCTATTGCAAGAATGGGCTAGTAGTATCCTCACACATTGATAGAATTTATAGTATATTTACTAATGACATAGATGACTAAATGGTAGGATGGAGATCAGAGAAGGTAGAAAGTAGCGCATGTAGACAGAGAGAGGAGTTTGATTAGTAGGTGAAGAAGAAAGAAAACTAGGGTGATGTAGAAATAAGAAGAATGCCACAGGAATGGGCCAGTGGAGGAGAAATGGGATAGAACGAGAATGGGATCAAATAGTCAGGTGTTGGAAAAGAAGCAGTGTGGGGATTGATTGATACTCTCTGTAACACAAACTTGCTCTACCTCATGAGCAACACAGCAAAACCATCATGAACGATAATCCGTGGCCTGTGTGACTACTCATAGAGAAAAAAAAAAGACTGATTTCATAATAATTATTTTATCTAGGATATCAATAATATGATATGTCTACTAATGTAGACCTAATGTGGACCTTTGAGACATTTATAGAAGTGAAACATGTAGAATAGGGGAGGAGAACGTAGGTGGCTCAGTCCATTAAGTGTCTGACTCTTGGTTTAAGCTCATGTCATGATCTCACGGTTTCATGAATTCAAGCCCCTGCATCTGTCAGTGCAGTGCCTGCTTGGTATTCTCTCTCTGTCTCTCTCTTTCTGCTCCTCCCCAACTTGTGCTGTCTCTGTCTCCCTCAAAACAAATAAACTTAAACAAAATTATTAGAATGGGGGAAGGGATGTCCTGCTTTTCTATGCAATCAGCTGCTACTGAAGCATCTGATTCATGTACAGAATCGGCCCTAACTCTAAGACACACACTCTAGTAGAAACATATCCTGGAAGATGATCAGTTCAGTGAAAGGAACCCAAATAGAATCACTCCAAAAAAAGCCTAAAAGAAAGCTTGGAGAAGAAACGGTCTATGGCATCTAGAAGGTAACTCCTTGAGAAGGGAATGTCAAGTAGAAAATGAGCAGGTTGGCTGATTATAAGAAAAGCCATGGGGATAATGTGCAGGCATTTTAGGAATACAGATTTTGACTTGTTCAAGGAAATCCCATCGTGCACTGAAAGTGCTCCAACTTGTGACTGGTAAGTTCTTCAACATGGGAAGTGTTGAAATACATGTTGATAAACAGTGAAGGGGGGAATTTTATTGAAGAGATTCACTGCTATCTGGTGGAGCCTGACAATCTTTAAGATTTTATCCACCTTTGGGATACTATAATTTCATGCAGAACTTTTTCTAGATCACGCGGAGGAAGCAAATGCATTTTTGTGGCCTAAATTGCTCTAACAAGAGTTTGCAGTTTTAAGACATTTTAGTTTTTATCCCATCAAAAATGTTGATCTTTTGAATCAAATCTTGGATCTTTCACAAAAAAAAAAAAAAAAAAAAAAAAACCCACTTATAACAACCACAACATTGTTTTTATTTAAAAAAAAAAAAACTGTCAACTCTAGTTTTAGTCTAAAGATATTGCATAGCTTTTCTGAGGAAGCCTCACTTTCTTCAACTGCCAAGATAAACGTCATTGAAAATGGCCCTATTCTTATGTTGCTCATACGTATAGTGCATTTAGAATGTAGAAAGAACCTACAAGAGCTGCCTCAATAAGCCCATTGTGATAAACCTACTGGAGCCCAGAGGACCATAAAGGAACTATCCCCAGAGCTGGCTCTTGTGAACATGAATAAGAACTAACTGAATGAAAAATAGTGAATGAGTAAGAAAGATGTTCTAGGTGGGAAGAAGAGCATACAAATGAGAAGCTGTAGAGGTTGTAGGTTTCTAAAAACAGGTTAGTAAAACTAAAACATGTTTTTGTTTAATTTTTTGATGTTTATTTTTGAGAGAAAGAGACAGAGCATGAGTGGGTGAAGGGCAGAGAGAGAGAGACACAGAATCTAAAACAGGATCCAGGCTCTTTGCTGAAAGCTCAGAGCCTAACACGGGACTCAAACTCACCAACTGTGAGGTCATGACTTGAGCCGAAGTCGGACGCCTAACCAACTGAGCCAGCCAGGCACCCCATAAAGCTAAAACTTAAGTTTGAAGTGAGGCATGACATATGATGAGACAAATGGTAGCTCCAGTCAGATAGAGAACAGCCTTTTACACTATTCTAAGACATTTGAATTCTATACCCTACACACTGGGAAGCTATTGACATGAGTCAGACAGATTTGACTTTAGCTCAAGCATTGTCATTGTGTAAGGACTGTGAAATACAGATTTAAATGGACCAAGAATAAATGCAAAGAGACCAATTAAGAGGCTATTCTAATATCTCTCAGAAAGATGTTAAAAGCCTAAGATAGTGGTAACAGGCACAGAGAGAAAGTGAAAAAATTATGAATTATTTTTAAAGTAAAATAATTGATTACTAATATTGATTGATAATATTAGACATTAAGAATGTAGGAGTAAATAATGACTCCAAATTTTTTACTCGAGTGGCCCTATTAGAACCATCAGCTGAGGGGTGCCTGTGTGGCTTAGTTGGTTGAACATCTGACTTCAGCTCAGGTCATGACCTCATGCATGGTTCGTGGGTTCAAGCCCCACATCGGGTTCTGTGCTGACAGCTCAGAACCTGGAGCTTCAGATGCTGTGTCTCCGTCTCTCTCTGCCCATTCCCCATTCATGCTCTGTCTCTGTCTCTCAAAGAAATGAATAAATGTTTAAAAAACAGGACCAACTGATATGGGAGCACAAGATTAGGAACATGTTCTGAGGAAGGGAGTTGGTTTATTCTACTTTGGACTTATTTACTTTAAAATGCCTTAGAGCCCTTTAAGTGGTTACATCAGGCAGGCACCTGATTACAAAGGTTTATATCTCAGGAGAATGGTTCTTCTTGAAGGTATAAATCAAGTTTTATCTACATATCAATAATAGCTAAAGCCATGAGTTTGCCCAGGAGGAACAAAACCTTAAAAAAAAAAAAAGAAGTGGACTTAGGAAAGAAGGAGGAGGAGGAGGAGAAGGAAGAGAAAGAGGATAAGGAAGAAAGAGGAGAAGAGAAGAAAAATTAAATTCTATCTTCCCTTAATTTAACTGTGAGCAAAGAAGAGACACAAAGAAAATAGGGAAGGAGTGGTAAAAGAAGTAGAAGAATAAAAAATGTACATATATTGATATCAGAAAATGATGGAAACAATTCCAAGAAGAACTAATCAAGAGCAGTAAATGAAATCCACAATCTAGCAAGAGAGAAGTTGAAAGTGTCTGTTTAATTTGAGAATTAAATGGTCACCTTAAGGAGATTGGTGTTCATGGAGTGGTGGCCAGAGTCACATTGTGTTGACTATCCAATGGGAAGCAAGAAATTTCGGATCTCAGATGTAGACTGTTGTTTTCCTAGGAAGAGTTTCTCCTCTGTTCATGTTAGAGAAGTTTAGGTGAGATGAAGGACAGAGAATGACATAGGTAGGAGGGAATTCAAGGTCAAGGGAATAGTAGCATGTGTATTGCTTTGGCTTTGTTTTAGAGTGGGAAGTATTTGAATCTTCCTATAGATTCTGAAAGAGAAGCTCTAGTACACAGCAAGGGTTGAAGATAATGAAATATCTGGCCAACTGAAGGAAAGTGACCTTGACCTTGATAGGAGGAAGAAGACCACACCTCTCCTAGTTTCAGCGCTCTGCACTTTAATTCAGTTCACTCACTCATTACAGGTAGATCTGTATATGTGCGATGTTGTGTATTCATAAAATACTTTTATCCTTTGGCAATTATATGCAACTGAATAGAGTTTAGTTTTATCACTTCCCTAAATTCTTAGCTACAAATCTTCAGATCCAGACTTTAAAAATCTTGTTTTGTTTTCAGAGTAAGACATTTAAAAAAGATACCCTAGAGGTAAGTTCTATCGTTTCTTCAGTCTGAAATTTTTTCATCACTCATATAAAACCCCTGGGCTTTGCTCCTTTTGCTTCTAGAGAGGTGAAGCTACAAAAGCAGATTGCTTCCAAGATTAATTACACAACAAATGTGAGCAATTCACAAAAAACCAAACATGCATGGTGGAAGAATAACAAAAGTTAATCAGAAAAATATATTTCAGTTGATGGACTTAGCATTTACTAAAAACATCTGTACTGATGTATTCTCAGATGGCTGAGCCTATAATTGTGAATTTGAGAATATTTTCCCAAATGGACACCAAAAGAGAAGTTTTATGAGACTAAAGAATGGAAGATTCTGGTAGTAACATGTATGATGAATTGAATGGAACTTGAACTTCTGTGAGACCTCAACCATTGATCATCACTTCTATGTAAGGGCTCTATATTATATCTATATTATATCTATACCTAAGGAGGAGTTCTCACTGCATAGCATGCATACATCAAAATTGAAATATTTTATATACCTGCCTTAGTTATATGATATTCTGTACATGAATTAGGTGGCATTGGTTCACCTGACTCTTGATAGTATTTATATAGCCTGAGATAAAGAGCTTGATCCAGGGATAAAGAGCTTCTTCTAATACTTAGAAGAATTATCTGAACTTGGTGGAGCCAAGTGAATCCATTGTCTCTGTGACTTGTGGATACATCATAATATATCCATGTCTTCCAAAACTGACACTTTAGTCAAACTAGACAGTTAAGCAAGGACTCATTTATGATGTCTTCTTAATAATTCTCATGTAGTTAAGCAAGGGCCTGTTTATGATGTTTTTTTAATAATTTTCATAATGTCTTTCAACTTACAAACAGTCCCATCAGTTCACATGTGCAAACTCTTTACAAACCAGTGAATTTCACCCTTTCTTTTGTTTCTACTAAAGTCTGTCAGCTTATATAATTAGACAGAGGACACAATTTTCTCTCTCTAATGCTACCTTGCCCTGTGACTTCTGGTACCAAGACTCTCTCCTCCACATTCATATAGGGCTGTCTTTTTTAAAAAAGTGGTTTTAGCTGGAGGAATCCAGAAGTTTGGCAGAATTTCTTTTTATTTTTTATTTTTTTTAAATTTTTTTTAATGTTTTATTTATTTCTAGGAGAGAGAGAGAGACAGCGTGAGCAGGGGAGGGTCAGAGAGAGAGGGAGTCAGAGACTGAAACAGGCTCCAGGCTCTGAGCTGGCAGTCAGCACAGAGCCCGACGCGGGGCTCGAACCCACGAACCGCGAGATCATGACCTAAGCGAAAGTCGGACGCTTAACCGACTAAGCCACCCAGGCGCCCCCAGAATTTCTTTTTAAACAGTGGTAAATATTGTAAAGCTTTTGTATAATCAGGAACCATACATGATGGCATATACTCTTGCAAAATCCAGATTATCTTTGAAGAAAACATGGATGCTTGTAAGGAAAAACTCCAACCAATAAGATTAAAAAAAAAACACACACCACTGAATCCTCACATCACAATGTGTTTACCTCTCTATCCAACTTTCATAAAATTGTCACCAGTTCTCATCCATTAAATGACTTTTCAGGGGTACTTTGGTGGCTCAGTTGATTAAGCATCTGACTTGATTTTGGCCAGGGTTGTGCTCTCATGGATCGTGAGTTCAAGCCCTCCATCAGACTCTGCTGTCAGCTCAAAGCCCTATTGGGATCTTTGGTCTTCTCTCTCTCTGTCTCTCTGTCTCTGTCTCTGTCTCTCTCTCAAAAATAAATGAACTTAAAAAAATAAATGGCTTTTTAAATATTGATCCTTTGTGTCAAAACACAGATACTCCCCAGGTCACATATGAATAAAGTTATGTTTTGTAGATAAATTGATGAAGAAAAAGCCACACAGTCTGATAATCATAATAGAAATTTTCAGTTTCCTTTTAAATACTCAGGTAACTGAGTTAAGTCCTCTGTTCAAATAACATTTTCCCTTTTGCTTAACTAAATATTTTCAAACTATCCTTTACTGAGACGTTACTGTCCTTTCCTGAGCAGCCATTTGTATGTTTTGTTAGACCATTATCACGTTATTTAATAATATTCACAAATATATATTTTCAACCAGACCATGAATCCCCAGAACAATGTTGTGGTTTATTCATCATTGTCTATTCATCAAGTAGCTAATGGCTGTTTAACCACTGCCTCTCCACTTTCTAAGAATCCCAATTCAGGTCTAGCCAATGTGGAACCCTGAGAGCTAGGAATAATGAGGCTATGGAATGACAAGAGACAGCCAGAGAGAAATTGAACAAGAGCACAAGAGTCAATTACATTCAAAGACAAATGAGACTTAAATCCATAGAGGAACCCTACCCATTTGTCCATTCCCAAGGGCCGGTATAGAACAATAACAGAAGCCAAACCAAGAGGTTCAAATCAGGTAAATATGCAGGCAAGTACAATACAGAGGGTAAATGAAGGGAGACAGTCAAAAGAGTAATGCCTATACTATTGGGTCACTTGGAAACTGATTTGGGGAATACTACTAACGCATGTTATTGTGTTGGATAGAAAAAAACACACATGTGCATGTACAGGCACATACATGCAAAGGAAAATGTACACATGGGAGAAGTTATGATCACCTGCTTTTCTTAAGGTATGTATGACAAATGGGAAAAATTTATGAGGTCTTCAATGACATTCATTGTCTGATCCAAGTGTAGGGCACCAGGACATGATAATGATGGTGTTGGTGATAATAGCAGTAACTATGATATATGCCTATTTGCTCAAGACACTATGATATGTAAACCTAGTAATATATAACATTGATTTGGATAGCAGTGACTTACAGATAATAAGGATTCATATGTAGTTTTAGATTTGATTTGAAAAAGAAAAGGAAGTTACAACAAATCTATAAATATGGAAAATGTCAACAAATTCATACATTATATAAATATTTATCAGATACATAAATTGTATAAATGCTTTCCAAGTGCATATAGAAGTAGAACATTTCTGGTGTGAGGTATGAAAGGGCGGCCATGTCAGTGGCAGATTACCAGTCACAGAGCTGGTGTCATTCTCTCTGCCACTTCATCAGGAAGGCTAAAGAATGTTCAGGGAGCTGTTCTGGATTGATTTGTTTCAGGTCTTATGGAAAAAGCGGTGGGAATTCTAGAGCCACTTGAACAATGGATGGGAGACTTTGCAGAACCAGCGTTCATTCCACACCAGAAGCACGGAGAATGGAGGTGGGAGTCGGAAGGACAGACAAAAGACCTCACCTGAAAGGAATGGGGACGATGGATAGGGGAGTAGGCAGTTCCATGTAGAGTTTAAATATGTAAGTTGTTTTTATTATACCAAGACAATAGATAAAGTATTACAGCCAGCTGACTGCAGATGTTTATGATTAGCACAGTACTCGGCTCTCATTGTCCTGAATCTGCTCCATTCCAAATAAACCTGGATTGTTTTCATTCTTACTAGCCTTACACAACTTATTCCTATTGAGGCACACATCAAGCCTCTTAGATGTTACTTCCAGGTATTACATCTTCCAAGAGGTTGTATATTGTGAGGATTCGACGTTCGCTAAAGAGGTCATGGTATTACTATAGTCTGAAAGGGTCCCTTTGGGACAATCCTTAGGTCGTTTCCTGTTTCCTGTCAGTATGGTTTAGCTGACACGTGAAGAGAAGGGTTGCAGCAGGTTTAAATGTTTCGAAGTAAAGCTTGTTCCGATTGCATAACACAATTGCTACCTGAAGCAGAGAAGCATCAGATACGCTCAGTTTTGCACTGAGAAGCCTCAATAAGCTGGGTTTTGTCACTTGTTTGTATCATTTTTGAATGTCTTCTAAACAGATGTGGTTTACGAAGTCTTAGGAAGCTTAATGCACATTTTGTGGACAGGACTAAAGCTAAGCTTCCCATCTCCCTTTTTGTTTGCTGGGCTTCATTTTCCGCTCTCCTTGAAGTACCTTAATGAGCAGGGAATTATTCACAATTAATGATAGCCAATCGCTATGGTGGGGAATATCTACTTATAAAATTATGACAAATAGCCACGCACCGTGTGATCAGAGTATACAAATTACACCATAAGCAGAACGTAGTTATGCTTGATTGGAGCAATTAAATGTTTTTCTTTAAAAAAAAAAAAACTCCAGTGAGAATATTTTAGAAAATGGCTTTTTAATCATCTGCAGAACTGCTAAAATTACTGTCTCATAATAGTTTTAAAGTACGTCATCTTTAGAATTAACTGTAATTCCTTTGCATAGCCTTGGGATTCTCCCCCAAGAAACCTGTTTACTTGAACCTTATTTTTAATCACAGACTTAACATTAACTCATTCTCTTGAATGAAATGACAATGATTTTTTTCTAGGACTAGAAAATGAGACATTTGGTTCCCACAAAAAAGCAAGTACCGCCCACTCTGCACAGCCAGACTAGGGAGAAGAAAATCCTAAACAAATATGCCCTGTCACCTTGCAGCTGGACTGCACCCACCAGCTTGGAACTTGGCCATGGAGTTCTGGAGAACTCCAACAGAGAACCTAGAATATTCTATAGGGTCACTTTAGAAAGAAAGCCAATGGAACTACTTAGTCTCATCTGGAAATGGGTTGTATCACCCAAAACCCTATGAGTGAAAGGAGCTGGTGAAGAGATCTTTGAATTCTTTTTAGTTTTCTTCTTTCTTTGTTTGGCAAGGAGTGGAAAGACTAAACGGAAGGGAGAGCTAAGGTGTTGAGCATGTCAAAGCAATGAGACATCTGCTCTCTCATCAGGACCCAGTAAGTAGTTCTGACCTTTATTGAGATCTGGCCCATCTCCCTCTTTTAATTCAGCTTTGCACTTTGGAAAAGCCTAGAGAATCTGCCTGAATAGGTTACATGGTCCCAGACAAATGTCCAGGGAACATTGAGAAGCAGAATGTATTTAGATAACAGAGAGCATGCCCAGTACCTACTAAGAAAGAGGAAAAGCATCCACAAAGTGTGCACTTGATTCTGACCATAGGTGAGACAGTCCTTAGAGGACTTCCAGACATAATTACTGAGACTTTCCAAGGATGCTGAATATCTTCATCAAGAAACAGATGCCTACCACTAGCAATACTAGCTAAACAATGTCAATGATATCTTTCACATCTATAGGCTGACAAAGTCTGAGAATATTTGGTTTCTTTCTGTTGTGTAAATCAAAATTTGAGAAACTTCTGGTAACTGTATGTATATTTTCTAATAAAGCCCACAAGTCTCCCTCAATAAACTGAATGCAGAAACTACTTTGTAAACACATGCACCAGAGGCTTTTATATCAGAATTTTGGGCACCAAGACCATATGCTTTCTGAAGTACACAATTTGGACAATCACTCAATAAGAACTATGTCTTTTGGAGGATTTACTAGTGATAGGCACTGAGTTTTATGTGTACTGAGTACATTTAACCTTTACAACAACTATTTTCACAAAAGCTTTCAATATAAAAAAAACTAAGTCTCAGAGAGATAAAAAGTGAGTTGGTCAATATAAAATATCACATACTAGATAGCATGTATACTGAAACCAATTGCATCTAATTTCAGATACCGAATTCGTACTAAGAACTCATTCCCCTGGCTTCATACAATAGACTCTGTCTCTGTCTCTCTCTCTGTCTCTCTCTCTCTCTCCTCTTTCTTTTAATTTAGGGGCAAAATGTCGCCACACATGTAAATTTTAAGAGGAAACAGGCATCTGACATAATTTTATATTAACAGTGCACTCAACAAACTTAATTTTTCTCATTGTCTTACCATCACAATAGTTGAAACACAATTTGGATGTTTTTCTTGACCTCTTCTAGATCTTTTGTATATACCTAGACCATGTTGATTCTACTTGTTAGTCTCCTTTCTCCATGTGATAATAAATTTTATGAATTTTCACAATTCAACTCATTTTCCAGAGCAACACCTTAGCAGTCTCATGAGCCAGTGAATTTAATAAACTAGTAGCAAGAGGGACACCTGGGTAGCTATTCAGTTAAGAATTGGACTATTGATTAGGTTTAGGTCATGATCTCATGGCTCAGGTCATGATCTCATGGTCCATGAATTTGAGCCCTGCATCAGGCTCTGTGCTGATAGTGCAGAGCCTGCTTGGGACTCTCTCTCTCTCCCTGTCTACCCCTCCACCACTCCTTCACATGCATTCACTCTCTCTCTCAAAAATAACTGAGCATTTAAAAAAATAAAATAAACTAGTAGTAAGAAAGAAATGTATCTTTTCTCTATCTAAACACATGCCTTACCTTGATTGTTGTGAAACTGACATGCTTTCTACTGATTCCAATTTCTTGACTTTTGTCTGTATGTTCATATGAAAGTAAGGTTTCTCAAATGCCCTCTGAGGCACACTGTCCTCTACCTACTGCGGAATTACACAACTACACAATTAGCCCAGCTACTGTGGGGTCATCAAGAATGATCCCTTTTTCGGGGCGCCTGGGTGGCTTAGTCAGTTAAGCGTCTGACTTTCGCTTAGGTCATGATCTCGCGGTTCGCGGGTTCGAGCCCCGCGTCGGGCTCTGTGCTGACTGCCAGCTCAGAGCCTGGAGCCTGTTTCAGTCTCTGACTCCCTCTCTCTCTGACCCTCCCCTGCTCACGCTGTCTCTTTCTCTGCTAGAAATAAATAAAACATTAAAAAAAAAAAAGAATAATCCCTTTTTCTAAAGTTTATATTTCATTGTTTTTGTTTTTTGTAAAGTTTTTATTTATTTATTTTGAGAGAGACACAGCATGAGTAGGAGAGAGACAGAGTGAAAGAGGGAGAGAGAGAATCCCAAGCAGGCTCTGGGCCACCAGCTGCAGAGCCCAATATGGGGCTCAAACTCGTGAACTGTGAAATCATGACTTGAGCTGAAAAAACCAAAAGGTGGAGGCTTAACTGACTGAGCCACCCAGTCACCTCTTGAATGATCCCTTTTTCTGACTTTTTGCATATTCCTTACCTTTTTTAAGCAATCTGGCTTCAACAGATGGATTTGTTGTGGAGTTACCAACTTCATTCAGGACACGTAGGAGAAGCTGTTTTTCCTCATCTAAAATATATCTAAATACAACCACCTTAGGCAAGTAGAATTACCTACTGAATGAAAATAAAGTCTCAAGACTTTCCATTTACACAGCGCCATCTCCAAAGTTTGTGAGGTACAGAGTCTGGCCAATCACTATGGATGATGCAAATTTACTGCTGTTAATCCCCTTATTAGCTCCTTTACTTCACCGTTCTTGTGTCTTCCAGGTTTCCATATTGAGCCCTGATCCTCACATTATGTATAAACAGTAAAGTGTGCATTTAGTCACAATAACTTGAAGCACAACTAGAGAAATCTCCAGAACAGATTACCTCTCCCCTTCTGAGTAAGATTCTGGTTCACACTAAGTAAATGCAATCCCCTTATCCACTGAAAACCCCAGCATCTAAACCCAGGGTAGATCCTGCTGCTAAGAAACCAAAGTTTAGAGAGGTATTATAAAACAGCAAAAGGCCAAATGTTTTGTAAATTCTCAGCTGTACTTCTCAGTTCTCATTAGCATATTTAATTGTTTCCAGTAAGACCTTTTTGCAACAGAAATAGAAAGACAACGTGAGCCAGTGCACTGATGTGTGGTATCATTTGAAACCCACACAGGATCTGTGTCTACCTGCTGTGCTTAATCTCAGCATACATTTCTATGATTAATTTTGTTTTCTTCAGTACATCAAAATGTTCTAAGTCATTCATGTTTGTGCTTCTTATGCTTTGGATTAAAGTGGACTAAATATTCCTAAGAACTGAGCTGTTTTTGAATGTGAAGTCTAAACATACTCCATCACGAAGGACTATAAATTCCTGATTCTTTACCTGAGATATACAGTCACATGCATGCACAACCTCAGATTCCCTAAAGGGGATTTAAGGAGTCTGTAAACCTGGTTGGGAATGATTACTTCTTTATTTTCACCAATATGTGACAAATATTTTGGTGTTTCCTTTCATTTTTAATATGGTCAAAAACTCTAGTAGTATTAGCAGTACTTATGATTTTATTACCACTAGAGATTACAGATATACTCACACACATCGGTACAGAGACTCTAGAAAAGGATTTCTCTTCATCACCCCTTGGACATCGTGATGGTTATTGGAGCCACCCCTTGATCTTGTTATGTAATAAATTGATAAAGTAGGTATATTATCATATCAAATATCCTTTTAAATTTTTTAATATTTACTTATTTTTGAGAGAGAGAGAGAAAGTGAGGGGGGGTAGGGAGGGGTAGAGAGTGAGGAGACACAGAATCTGAAGCAGATTCCAGTCTCTGAGCTGTCAGCACAGAGTCCAATGTGGCGCTCAGACTCAGGAACTGTGAGATCATGACCTGAGCCAAAGTCGGACGCTCAACCGACTGAGCCACCCAGGTGCCCCTCTACATCAAAATCATTACATTTTGAGAACTTTATTTTAATATAAGCAATTTCATTTGTAATCTTAAGTATTTTATTTTGTACGTTTAAAAATGTCATTCTGAGGATAGATTCACAGGTTTCATCAGATTGCCAAAGAAACCCATGATTCCAGAAGAGTTAAGAAACCCTGCTTCATGATGCCTGGGTGGCTCATCGGTTAAGCGTCTGACTTCGGCTCAGGTCATGATCTCACTGTTTGTGAGTTCAATCCCCGCATTGGGCTCTCTGCTGTCAGCACAGACCCCACTTCAGATCGTCTGTCCCTCTCTCTATCTGTCCCTCCCCATTCATGCTATCTCCCTCTCTCAAAAATAATTTAAAACATTTAAAAAATGTTAAAAACTCTGCTTCATGTTTTATAAAAATTTATATCACTGAGACATTTTAGCTGTCGAGTGGGAAAAAATAATATGTTCACTCTCTATTCTGCACAGCTTCTAAGAAATCAGGGCTTAATTAAAGCTTATAATTGTATTTATACTTTCCACAAGACCTATCTTCATGTTTCTATAAAATGCATTAATGCATCATTTTATAAGAGTTGGTTGAGCACTAGATATGGGCATGGTCTTGAGCAAGGTGCTGAGAAATACAATAGTAGCAACCTCTGCTCTCAAAGTCTTTGCAATCAGGCTGAGTGGACTGTCCATGCCTTATAACAACTGGAGCATAATCGTGATCTAAATACTCAACTCATTCTAACAATAAGTGCAAAAGCAGAGTTTGGAAAAATGAAAAGCCATGCATCTGGAACCCAAATGCTGGGCAAGCTTGCATGGACTGGTGAGGCTTGAGCTGGACACAGAATATGGTTAAAATTCCAGGAGGCGGAGAGGGGAGCGCCCCTACTAAGGTAAAGAGAAAGAAGAGAGGCTGGACAGGAACGGTCATCTCCTGTGCCCTTGCTCGGCTTTATTTTTCATTGTAGCACTTAAAACAACCTGGCAAGTAGGTATTTACTACGTAATTATCAATTGTCTCCAAT
Source organism: Proteles cristata cristata (assembly GCA_017311185.1). NCBI lineage: Eukaryota > Metazoa > Chordata > Mammalia > Carnivora > Hyaenidae > Proteles > Proteles cristata. The sequence goes on from JAESUZ010003871.1 coordinate 1,212,196, forward strand.
TAAAAGGTAAAACTAGAAACTTTGTTTTGCCCAATGATGTATCCACAGCAGAAATGAATAGTGTGTGGTACACAGCAGATGTTTGGTTAAAATGTATTAAAGAAGGAAAGAACAGGAAGAAGAGAGGAAGGGAAAGATAGAGAGGCAGAGAGTGGATAAGACAGAAGTAAATGTGTGGACTGAGCAAACCAATCTGATTAGAACAAAGCATGTGTGCCAGGAGAAAGATGAAAATACATAGGGGTGGTTAGGACTATCAACACCCAGAAGAGAATTAATCTGTACTTCCAGTAACTAGGAAACAGTCTGAATAAGTAGGCTAAAAGGCATTCTACAGAATGAGCTAATTTACATCAAAGCATGTAATTTGAGGCCTGAGAACATAGCAGGGGTGAAACATGTTACCTCTTCTCTCCTGATATTCAGATGTTTAAAACATAAAAAAAAAATTTACATTTATTTATTTTTGAGAGAGTGAAACAGTACAAGCAGAGGAGGATCAGAGAATGGAAACATACAATCTGAAGCAGGCTTCAGGATCTGAGCAAACCTTCAGCACAGAACCCAATTCAGGGCTCGAACCCACAAACTGTTAGAGCATGACCTGAGCCGAAGCCGGTGCTTAACCGACTAAGCCACCCAGGCACCCCTAGATGTTTAACTTTTAAAGCTTGATAAAAGTCAGGCCTCATTTAAACTGCAAAAAGTGTTTCACTACAAGTATTTATAAATTTTAGAAAACTTGAAATAAAAATCATCTATCCTGGAAATTTGTTACCATGCAGAGTCATTATAACTGGCTTATGCTGTTATGCTTAAACTTATAGAGTTTCTTAGATTGCTATCAGTGATTCATTCAATATTTTATTGAACACCCAGGCATAATATTTAGCTTTCTTTAGGCTGAACTTGTTATGATATAGTCCATTTATTTACTTAAATTTTTTCTTTATTTATTTATTGTGAGAGAGGAAGAGAAGGAAAAAGGGGGAGAAAGAGAGAGAGAGAGAAGAAGAGAGAGAGGACATGAGCAGGAGAGAGGTAGAGAGAGAGGGAGAAAAAGAATCCCAAGAAGGCTCCGTTGTCAGCACTGAAAACTCGATATCAGGAACTGTGAGATCATGACCTAAGCCAAAATCAAGAATTGGATGCTTAACCACCTTAGCCCCCCAGGCGCCCTGGGACATTCAATTTTATAAAATGTTGGAGGTACAGAACTCTTGGATATTAGCTAATCTAATTCTTTAAATTTTTTTAAATTTATTTCTAGGAGAGAGAGAGAGAGACAGCGTGAGCAGGGGAGGGTCAGAGAGAGAGGGAGTCACAGACTGAAACAGGCTCCAGGCCCTGAGCTGGCAGTCAGCACAGAGTCCAACGCAGGGCTCGAACCCACGAACTGCGAGATCATGACCTAAGCGAAAGTTGGACGCTTAACCGACTAAGCCACCCAGGCGCCCCTAGCTAATCTAATTCTTATATTTTAATTTAAAAGTAAACCCATAAACAAAAGAAAGCAAAAACCGAGAGAGAGAGATGATACGTGTCTAACCAGAACATAACTCACTATTTCAAAGAATTGTTCTTTTTGCCATGTTCTCTGTTGGTATCTTGAGTAAGCTTTCACCAGTGTTTTCTCAAAGTGTCACTATTTTAGCTACCCATTTAAATGCTGAAAGAAGGAAAAGAGAAAGGAAGGGCGGACAAATGAATGGATTATCTTTTCCAGTTTTTTGTCAAAGATTGTACTTCTCCTATAGAGTTTATCATCTCTCCGATAGGTGTGATCATGAGAACTGACAACAAATTCAAAGTTTTATTCTCATGTTACTCCATTTTTTAAAAAATGTTTACTTATTTATTTTTGAGAGAGAAAGAGGGAGAGAGAGAATCCCAAGCAGGTTCTGCACTGTCAGCTCAGAGCCTAATGCTAGGCTAGATCCCACAAGCTGTGAGATCAAGACCTGAGCCAAAATCAAAAGCCAGACCCGTAACCTACTGAGTCCCCCAGCCTCCCCTTGTGTTACTTTATAAAGAAGAGAATTGTATTTTACTTCTGAGGTTTAAGTAGTTAAAGGTTAAAATTCATATGTATGTATATAATGAAAACCTTTTTATAATTAAGATGTGACATGCAGGGATGATAATGAATAGCAGTTGCTTGTAAGAGAAAGGTTATGTAATTTGGAATTTAAACAACATAAAAATATGTATTAACTCCATTTACTTTACCTCTTTCAACCCCAGTTCTGTCATTATAGAAAAGAGATAATGCTAACATATTACTCCCTGTGCCAAAGGATTATTCTGAAGTTCAAATGGGCTAATGCTTGGGGAAATGATTCTTAAAATGGGATGTGCTATACATAAGAAGAGTAGTTGTTATTTCTATTCATAATTTCCCAAGACACAAAATAATGACCCTAGGCTATGTATAAGGATTAACCTTGTATCTGACAGAATTACATAAATAATTGTCATTCACTGGACTCCAGGACACTGACCTAATATTAATTATTCGTATTGTTCTCTAATAAGGACTTAACATATCACCCAAGTCACCCTTTGGGTCTCTTGATTAAGCAGCACATGTAAATTAGTAATGATGGCAAGAGAAAAGAGCTTGGACTTATTCTAAAATTCAAAAACTTGGACCAAAAGCAAAATTTTAACATGTGAGAATAATGAGTTGCAAGCCTCAGATTTCCTTCAAAGAAAGGATGGATGTATTCCATGTATTATTTGGTTATCTTTAGCCCTGAAATTGCATAAATACATATATGATTTGTGGGGAGGTGAGGGGAGGGG